>CM060944.1:309026526-310276526 GCA_030765085.1 Allium cepa
TACATCGTGTCATCATCTAGACCATATTTGCATCAAATACAATAGAGGTGGTAAAGCACTAATTTGATTTTATTTTTATGGGTCAATATGTGTTATATCGATGGAATATATACTAAAAAGGTATGTTTGAGGTATTTTGATTTATTCTACAAAGTCATATTCAGGAACGATGTAAATAAGTCTTTTGGTGTAACAAGTTAACACACTACATATTAAGAACAATCAATAGAATCCTTAAACAGAATTAAAATTAAATCACAGCTGCTATATTAAAATCATATAGTATATAACATTAAAACCAAACTATAGCAAAATTTAGCAAAACTTGAAAGTTAGCTAAAGGTGAATAAAAAATGAGATATGAAGGAACTCATAGTATTCTATTTTGAAACCAGTAGCTGGCTACAGGTGAACACAAATGGGAAAGCTAACTACATGTGAGTACAAAATTCTATAATGGTTAAGATTGTAATGCTTATGAGGTTCTAGCATTGGCTGTAATATGCATTTATAAGAACAATTACAGTCTTCATAATGTATAAGCAGGCTGTAATTACTAATTACTAGTATCACAGGGATTATGTGGTTTTCTGGCATACCTATGGCTATAAATTGGATGTAAATTACAGGTTAACGATTTTCTATTCTAATATCTCCAATTCACCACATTCATGTACATTATCCATGAAATTTTTTCACTTATTTACCCTAATTTCAGTATAAAGTACAAATGTGATTTTTTTTTCTGCCTTGAATTTATAAAGCTAAAATATTTCCCATAGACTCCCTTAGGACCGGCAAAATAAATTGCTCATTCAATTGCAGTAAAGATGGTTCTACACTTCCATAGATGAAAAAAAGGGAACTAGATAAATCTGCAAGTTATGTTGCATGAGATCAAGAAATACCTCCAGCAATACCTGCAGCAGTATTTGCTACTAGATTTCCATACAAGTTAGGTGTGAATTGAGGAGAGTAGCAGAGTTCATACAAATCAATTAAAAGAGAACCTAAGTTAATAAAAAAAATATAATAGTAAAACATAAATCACTATGTAGAAAAAAGTTTATACCATAACATCAAACTGCTCAGGCTTTGAAACAAGTTGCATGTAGCAGTTGTCCACAATGATCTCATTATACTTGATACCAAGGTATTTTGTTGCAATCTCACGACATGATTCTAGAAAGAGACCGTCTGCCAATTTCATAATATTGGCCTTGTGCACATCAGTTACTGTATTTCTGTTATTTAGGTAAGCATACTCAAATGCATATTCGGCAATCCTCTCTGAACAGTACTTAGTAATCACCTATTATAATTCATTTAGGATATGACAGTTGAGTCAGTAGTTGTTTGTTTTTATTTAGTAGACAATACTAGAAGTAGTGTATTTTTTATTAATAATCTTCTTTCTATTTAATTGAATAAATTAAAATTGAATAATTTCTTTTTTGGAAATATGACTAAGCAAACAAAAGAGTAAATATAGAACTTATACCATGCCGTGACTTTAAATAATAAGCTGGCACTGTAATTACTCAACTTTGCATATAACTCCAATTTCAGACCACTACTTGTAGTCGTAGCTTGTATTCTATTCTTTAAGCACGACCAATTTACACCAAGTATTAAAAAAAATATTATAGTCTTAGCTACATCAAATAAGCTGATTGTTACTGCCAAAATTTTACACATGTTATTTCATCCAATAAGCCAGCACAAAGGTCTAAAAAATCGTAATATTCGGAAAAAATCTTTAATAGAACCTAACCTGAATGAATTAACCGGATACAAGAATGTCCTTTTGTAGTTTGTTTGTTCAACATCCTCAACTAACACACCAAGATCTTCAACCTACGTATGATGGAAAGGAAGATATGTTCAGGCTGCACTTCCAGGAAAATAGGTGATTTCATACCTGCTAGCTTCAAAAACCAGTCTATGTGCTTCAGCAAAAATACCGGTAACCTGGTAAATGGTCCCTATTATGTTGAAGTGAATTTCTCCATAAGATGAAATTACAACTCCAATGCTAACTAGAAGCATATTCAAAAACACATCACATCTAAATATATCCGTGCCACAAATAACAGCCATAACAAATGTTGCTACAGGCACTGCAGAAGAAACATGTATCAAGATAATAGGCTACTATTAATAACATAACAAAAACATGAATTGAAATGATCCTTTTAGCAACTCACTCAAAGCTTTGAGCATTTGAATAAAAGCAACTGAGATATACAAATAAGGACACCACTGCAAGTATATGCACCACTGTCCTCACCTGAAAAACTGAGCACATCTGCCTGCAACTCATTAACCATACCAAAAAACACCACACTGTTCTGCCCACCATCACTTTACACTGTTACAATCTTCAATTAGTAACTCCTCCCAATATCCATCCACTGCCGAACATCACCTTTCAACAAACACCACACCTTATCGCACTATAATCTGCCAACTTGAACCACCTTCTTCATCCTCTCACATATACTCCACCATTCCTTGCCTTCATCCATCACCTACTAACTTTGCAACATACCACCCATCACCTTCACTGCTTCATGCACATAATCATAAACCACCAGCCAATCATCGCAATATCTTTGCAAATACCCTCCCTGTACAGTGCACACAAACAAACACACCACCCAATCTTCCTCTAGCATACTCCACCTCAACTTGCAAACTCAACCAAACTCTGGCACAACTGACTTCCTTAACCGTTTGAAACCAAAAGTCACCTTCCTCTACCATCAAAACATCACTGTGAATCCCAAGCAACACAACCACAAACTATTGTTGACTATTTGCCTAACCTCCCACTATAATAACAAGTTCACCCATTTCATCATCGGCCTCAATATTGACAGCAAACAGTAACATTTCAACACCCTCCACCACGCAATCACCGCTAACAACCAAATTGCCTTCACCTACCTCTGACCCAAACCCATCGGTTAATGAAACCATTATCTAGCATTCTGTTAAATATATGATTATGACCCTACATTTAAAAAAGTATTATTATTTTACTTGAACTATATCTTGTGATTACTAAATCCCTCCATTGCCACTATCAACCCAACCGTGCACATCAAAACTGTGCACACTTCTGCAAAAACCACCAGTCAATCCCATCCACTGTTGCAAACCTCTGCCATTCACCTTTGAAAACTTCCATTCCCCTTCAAACTACTATCAACTACACTGCCACTGCAAAACTCCTCCTCTACAATTCCTAATTCCTTCCACTTTCTTCCATTGCACATACTAAATCCATACTTGTTGTTTCACATACTTGCACATACTTGCTATTTTCACTTCCTTACACTGCCTTTATAACATTTCACCTACAACCACTAAACATCATTCACAGCTGCTATAACCCATCAGTGCTCATCTACTTCCACACAAAGTACATCTACCCATCCTCTGCAACATTCATTTTCTGTTACAAAACTGCTACCCACCCCCTGCTTCCACACACTGTACGTCTACTTCCACAATCCTATCTCATTAATATTGCCACCACACCATCATTCCACCACAAACCAATCGCCTCTACCAAAAACAAAAACTGCACTTCTTTGCACTTATGTCAACAATTCTGCCACATTCCCATACACATACTTCAATTTCAACTTCCCTGCACAACAACTTCATTTCCCACAAAAACTTCATTTATCTACTAGAGAGCTCATATTCATAAATTATTTGTACATATATTACTTTTATCTTGATTATAGTGAATAATTATAATCTACTAAAGGTGATGGCTAGATATTTTCCTGTAGTTCTAGATCAACGGTCGCTTCTTCCTAATATTACTACTAGTTCACAACAAGAGTCCACAGAAGTTAACTAGAATAATGCCTCAGTTGATTCAATAGGTTCTTAACTGATAGCAGCTCTATTTTTTTAAGGTGGATAGAAGATTAGTTAAAAATTAATGACAGCGCATAGCAGGCTTCTGTTTTTTTCCCTAAGTATATTTTATTCATTCATTTATAATACAAATTTAATGTTGCAACCTTTGCTACCTAAAGAACAACAGTAAAACTAAATTTTATTTGTTGTGTAAATATAAATATATCTTGGAAATATTTGCAGTGGAAACACTTGCCAGTCTTACTTGGAGTGTAAATATTTCAACATCAACCAGTCTCATTAGTTCTACAACTATGTGGCTCGCCGATAAGTTTACATGAGCGTCTAAATAATTGATATTATGTTTAACAAGAACCACCTCAGAATGATACACATCATTTTGTAAAGTTAGAAAAGTACTAAAATGCCAAATTATAATAGAAAGTCAATGTAGTTATAGTATGATGATATACAGAATTAACATTTTAACTTAACTGCTGCTATTTGAAATAATAGAGCTAAATAATGAAGCTGCAAGGAACATGGAGTACATTCAACTTTCACTATCCTTCCCATAATTAAAATTTTGTTATAAATATCTAATTTAAATAAATAATATATTTGTATTTAACGGAGTTTAATAGTTAATAGTGATTTAAACTGAATAATCAACAATTCAAAATTAATATTAAGGATTAATTAGATTGATTTTTTAACAACATAATAGTTTAGAGATCTTATGTCTGAAGTCCCTAAAATCATACCTTATGCTTCCATGGTCCTTTATATGCTGGATTTGGCACCTTTAGCGCTTTCCAAATGCAATCTTCATCCTCATCCCATGAACCAGGCTACAAAAAGTTCTTATATTAAGGTATCATCTAAGATAAAATCATTATTATACCATCCTTCCATCTACAAATATAAAATAAAATATAGGCCCACCTTTTTGGCATTTTTATCAGGAATTTCAAATGGAATCAAGTCTACCACTGCAGCAGCCGAGAATTAGCATATGATTTATAAGCAACTTAATTATCAATTTAATTTGTGCATCAAATTACCCCAGGTTTAACAGTATCAGGATCATTGATGCACCATTTGTCATCCCAATCTTTTGGCTATCAATATAAAGAAAAGATAATTGTCGTCAACAACTTAATCATTCATACTTTTAGCCAGACATCTTTAATTTTTCATGGTGAAAGAATGTCCCAGTTAGTGTACAAGCTTCCAGATTCTCTTTCCTGGTTATGGACAAGCAAAGTCTATGTGGCATCAGGCCTAAATATAAATGTGTAGACATGTGTTAATTTGTCTATCTCACATTGCAGATCTTTCTTTCTAGGATAATTCCGTCCTTAGTATGAAACAATCCGATAAAGCTTCTTTGTTTGTGTACCACATATATCAGGTCCAAACATTATACCACATAGACCAAAGTTTATAGTAGTTAGATTCAAATATATCAATGTGCATAAAAATGTTGAGGTAAAGTATAACCACTTATTATGCATAGAAGGTAATAATGATGGTTAGCAAGAGCACACTCAAACAATTTCACAGACACACGTATGGAAACACAATTATGAAAGCACGGTAAATTTAATGGTGTGAAAGTATACCCAAAATTCATTTTACACATTATAGCAAATGATGACTACTAGCCTGCTTGTATGGAGTATCACTACTAAATTTTTTCTGATTAACATAACCAATAATGGTTTTTTGCTATGATTACAGTGTGGAAAAAAAATTAACTAAAAAGAATTACTTATAGTGATATTATCTTACATGCATGGATGGAGCTAAAGTAGAAGGCTAATTTGTGTTGGTCATTGTTAGATAACTTGGACCATGGAAGCATAAGGTATGATTTTAAGGTATGATTTCAGCATCATAAACATTACGTGTTCTGGGAAACGTTTAAATTTGAGAACAATGCATAACAAACCTTTTTAAAATTGTAAACCACCCAAAATGTTTCATGTCTAAATCAAAGTTACATATGCTTGAAGCTACTTATGTATTAAAACCAAACACAGTTGAAATCCAAATTAGCCTAAACCATACTCGATTTAAACCTCATATAAACGAAACTTGTATATTTCCAAAAGTATGACATACCTTAAATCTCTCAAAATCTGATAGCATGCTTAGTGAAACTTAAGTGAAACTTAACTGCTACATCATTAATCAATGCTTACGGCAACACTTGATTGTCATTTGCAAAAGGGATTCAACCACTGCGGAAGCTAAACTATCGTTGCGGTAGCAAAATCTATCATTGCCAAAGAAAATTATCCCCTGCGGCAACTCAATCAAGTATTTCAAGAGCAAAACTATCACTGCGGCAGCCAAATCTATCACCGCGGAAGCAAATTATCCCCTGCGGTAGCTCAATTAGCTATTTCGAAAGAAAAATTCATGCAATAGCCAAATCTAATCCGCGAAATAACGTACGGTGACAATCAGTTTTGGGTTCTTTTTTTGTTGAAGCAGGCAAAATAATTGGGGAAAAGAATGGGAGCGGCGAAAAAAAAGGAAAGGCGGGATGTAACAGGTGAGCAACGAATAACGTGAATAATTTGAAATTGCATCGCCTCCGCTAGGGAACCGATGCGAAAATTATTATTTTAGACATAGTTGCATCGGTTGACTTTAAAACCGATGCGACTAAAACTATTTGCATCGACATATTTGTATCGGTTGTTGGTGACAACTGATGCAAATTTGATTTTTTATTACCTATTGCTTTCCACGTACCAATTGCATCGGTTATTAAGACAGAACTGATGCAAATAGTTCTATTTGCATCAGTTTTTACTTAAACCGATTCAAATGAGGCGATGCAAATGGCATGTTTTGTAGTAGTGTCAAAATCTAAGACAGTGTCCCGGGATGCTAATTTCACTTGTTAATTAAAACGAGTTGCTATTATAACCAGTTTTTAATCACTTTTAAATCTAAATTAAATTTTTACTATTACCATTTTTATTTAAACCAAATTTACATAAGTTTTCAAGATCATTTTTATCCACATTAAATCCAAGATTCAATTATTTACTAATTCCAATATTCAATTCAGTATTCAAATAAAATCTATGTTTGAAATTCGGGCTATTTGATTTATAAACATAATATTTCAATATTTTAAAATTAATTAAATATTTCAAAATCAAATGCCTAAATTCTGGATCATTATATTTTAACTCTAATTCATAAGATGGAAATTTGTTAAACTATAAAACTTAATTTCAAACTCTTCTAATTCAAACTGAACTTATAACTATTAAATTAAGATTTCAAAACATACAATATAATTAAAACTTAAATTATATATATATATACATACATATGTATGTATGTATAATTAAAACATTAGATAACAAAGGTACATGTAAAGGGACAAATGAGTCTATTGTGGTGTAAATCCCAACACCTACATACATCTACATTAACTATGTACACTTTATATTTATAGCACATGCATTGTATACTTATAATTGTATTTGATATACTTACACATTAAAACTAAAAAAAGAAACGAAAAGCGAGAAACTTGTAAACAAATTAAACAAAAACAAAAAATTTCATTTAAAATATATTAGACTGGATTTGATAACCCTTTAGACTTTATAGGCCCAATAGATCCAAATTACGAATTTTTTGAAACTACCTATGTCACTCGCTTTTGACTGGTCCAGCTCCTACAAGTACGTATCTAAACATTTTGAAGTATTTTCTAAAAATGCCAGCATTATTTGTTTAAATTTTTGGCAGTTATGTACAGCTTTATTCTTAGTCGTAGATGACCAAGGGTTCTTCCTCTAAACATACTTGAATTTCATTTTTAGATTGAAATTTGATGAAAAGAAAATAACAAAATGTAGTGGGAAAAAAATGAAATTTGGATGCTCTAGAAGCGTAAAAAATGTTGGTACAATTTTCCATCACAAACTAACGCCTTGGAATTCCTAAGGCAACTTCTAGAATTAAATATGCAAAGAAGAGAATTAAACGAAGACAAAGAGCCTAGGGTGAAAGTAATAAGGACAACATGATGGAATAGTAAGAATATATGAATTTATAGTGGTTCAGAAACTAGTCCTTATGTCCACTGTAAAAGAGTTAAGGGTATGCCCTAAATGCAATCATGTAATTTGTTGCATATATGTAAATCTATAACCAATCTTAGCTGTAATGAAGATGTTTGATTTTCTATTATATACTTGTTATATAATGATCTAAAATTAAGTAATTACTTCAAGTACCTTAATATAGAAAATTCCTAAATGATATGTTATATGATAACAATTACTAGGAATTGTAATCTTGAGAAAATTGTTATAATATAAAATAACATATTATTTTAAATATTCCTTCTTAAGATGTTTCAAGAAAGGATGCAGTTACATCCTCTAAGACTAGAGTTTGTAACGCTCTCCACATGTTATGTAGTGTATTAATTATGGCTACCGGAGTACCAAAGGGTTACGTACTCGTAGTTATTGGATGACCATGGAATGGCTTGTCCGAAAGTTTTATGTTAGTTAATAATAACTAGATTAAATAGAAATTCTTAGGTAATGGTGTTGCATAGTATCGATAACTCGAGAACACTGTGGAACTCCAATGTAAATATTCCACTTTAATTATAGCTAAATCAAAGCGTGGTTATCCATTGAGAGATTATAGTTGGCTCTGAGTTGAAGTAATGGAAGTGAAAAACTATTTATTGGAGATTTCATCTCACCAGTTTTATGATGTTAGCATCACGGTCAACTATAGTCAACTCAATGTCAAAATATCTACCCAAAGTAAGACTGTTGATAATAAATGTTATTATTGAACCAAAGACTATTTTATGGGCTAACTAAGTTAAATAAGGTACATATTAGAATTTTAACCAAAAAAGAATTCTATAAATCGCAAGGCGATATAGTGTTGGTGAAGAGAATATGTGTAAATAATCGTTACTAAAAGATACTACTTAAAAATATAAAATAATGTTGAACAAAATATGATATTACTGAACAACTAGATTGAATCTAGTGAAATCCATTAGACTTCATATGCTCACTACGATCCCAATAGTAAAAAAACTAAAATCCACCTATTTCACAAGCGAAAAATTGGCCCAGTTCCTTCAGTGTTATTAGAGCTTCAATAGTCTATGCAGTTTAGTTTGCGACTTTGAGGCCAATTAATTGAGCCAATCTATCTGATGAGTGTTTAGAAAAGTAGTGTTTAGGAAATTTGTTTAAACTTGAATGTTAATCAAATATAAAAGGATATTTGCACATGTTATAAAATAAATCAAAATAATTTGAATTGTTTTAAAAATTAATTTAATAATTTCAAAACTCTGTAAGTGTTTGATTAATTTGATTAATTAAGTACTTAATTAAAAGTTAATTTAATAACATACATATACGCACGACTTTATGTATATGTAACCATAAAGGTTACGGTTGAAATTTATATTGAATTGTTTAAGGTAAACTTATAATAACTTGAAATTTAATAAATTACCTTATTAAATTTTCAATTAAATAAATGATTTATTTGGTAACTAATTTTTAGACGTTAATTAATTAAATTACATATTGCGATATACACGTAAGTAAATGTATAATGGTTATAGCTCAATAACTTAATATATTTTAAGAAATTAAACAAAATAAAATTTTGGAATTAATTAAATATTTAATTCAAATGTTTCATTAAACAATCAATTAAATAGTTAATTAATTAACATATATATAGGTATTTGATATATATATATATATATGTATGTATGTATGTATGTATGTACGCATTTATGTATAATGGTTATAGTCGAAAATTCTTTTTTAAATTATTTAAGATGAATAAAATAAAATTAGTCAGTTAAATTAAAGAAATGGTATTTTTTTTCATATAACAAGTGTGATTAAAGAACTAAAATTAAATAAATATAGTCTAAATAATAAGGTTAAAGTTGATTAAATATGATTTGATTAATAATATACACATAAATATTATATAAGTTAATTCAATTATATATAAATTAAACTAATATAACTATATATAAATATAATAAAAGTGGTATTGAGATAAACCTAAAATGAATTTTTGGAATAAGAGCATGCAAAAAGTATGCGTTTCATATTTATTCAACGCTTAATCAATAAATCATAACAGAATTTCATAAGAAATACATTATTTCTTAAATAGATATCACTCTTTTGTTTATATTAGAGATCATGAATCTCTAATAGGTAAAGTTATCCTCTATCATTTATATATTAATTGAATTCTTGCAGTCTCGCTAGTTATTGAGTGAACTCAAGCTAGGGATATTATATGTACTACTATTAATATATTTTTTAACGAGGCTATTGGGGCTGGCCAACACGCAGCGTGGTAAATAGGTAAATTTCAAAAAAATTATTCCATTTGGATCTTGCTGGGCCTGTGTTGTCTAATTGTTTTTTATATAGAATCAATATTTTGTTTAATTGTTAATAAACTTTCAACATACTATTGTTATGTATAATATATAGTATAATATATGAATCATACACACATACTTGTGTACCTGCACGTGCATCATAAATAGTGTGCATGGTTTAATATTCAAGTATATATATGCATCGTCTAATACGCAAGTATATATGTGCCCCTTCATATACATATGCGTTGTCTAATATGCAAGTATACATGTGTGTGTATGCTTAAATATATATATATATATATAAATTATAAAGTGATGTTCGAATATGTAGGTATATGTGTATATATATACTTAATATTACAATATGTAGTAATTGTGAATTTTATATAAATAACTATAAAATCATATTAAAATTTAAAATTCAAATCTTAGTTCCAAATCTACATGGAAAATTTCTGACAATTCAAATTTAAATTAGTATATTAATTTTAAGTAAATAAATATTATGTATATTTTTTGAAACTTAAAAAATGTTTTTAATATATATACATATAATATAAATGCATATTAAATTAATATTGATAATTATATATATATAGTATGTGTGTTTTGATGTAAATAATTAATTAATAAATACACATTTATTTATAGGTATATGCGCAAAGCCAATAAATAAATAAACCAAATTTTTTAGTCTCATAGTAAAAATATTGACTTTTTTATTATGACTTTTGTATGGAAATCATCATGTATAGGAAAGTTAATTTTTTTGGAAAGAAAAAACATATAAAAATTTATCAAATTTATTTATTTACATATTACAAATATTTTATAGATATATATTATAAAGTTAGATTTTATACATGAAATTATTGCATAAAATATAGCATATATATATGTGTATATAGTTAAAATATTTCTCAAAAACACATTTTTTAATATACTGCTAAACTTACAAGTCTACTTAATATATAATATGTACATGTATTTTAAAGTCAAATTAGTTTTAAATACTGTTAAATTAAAATATACACAAAAACTGCTAAATGAACTATATACAATTATATATATGTATGTGCACGAGCGTATGCGCACCCACACCCATAATTTTTTTAACACACACGTACAAAACATTTTCATCCAATGTTAATGTGACAAACATATACGAATTTGGGATACTATACATATGGATAATAGCAACATAATGACATAATAAATAATATATTAATAAATAATATATTAATAAATAATATATTAGTAAATAATATAAATCTGATTAATACCTTGTCCAAAGCCTAGATGAAACACCTTAAGATGTTGAATCCAATCACTTCTTGAATCAGTATCTAAACCTTTGTAAAGCCCTACCAATCTGAATTCAAGAACCACCGATTTATATTTAGAAGCATGAAAATAAGGAGGAGGGTTGTAATAAGAGTCGACCAAATCAGGTCTAAGGAGGAGAACGAAAGAAATCAAGTAAAGGGTTAGAGATGAACATGTAGGCAAAATCCTAAGAAGTGAAAGGGGGATCATGATCCACCATTTGCTCTTCCAAATCACCTATTTTTGAATCAAAATTTCATACCTCTTCCCTTGATATGGCCGACCACCCTAGGCACATAAATGGCCTCAAAATCTCTTCAAGTTTGATCAATAAAAATTGCATTTAAATCTAAGACAAATGCATAACAATATCGTATATCGATACATATGTTCATACCTATTATATACATGCTATTTAACATTGATTAGCACAAATTAAATAAATTATAATTAATATTCCATAAACATTAATTTAATTAATTGATTTATAATAATTATAATAAATTAAATCAGTAGTAATAAGAGTATTAAAAATTTTCGTTGTATGACTCTTATGTGTAAAATTGGTCAGTGATTAATATCAAATAATTCGAATATTGACATTCACATAACACTTAGCAGGTTGTGTAACGTTATGGCCAAATTTATCACTTACATAGCTTCGGTAAAATCCAATTTTACTTTATTTAAGTTCGTAGCGATAATTATTTACACGAATTCTCTTCATCGAAACCATATCACATCAGGACTTATTGAATTTTGTAATGGCCAATATTCTAGTATCGTCCATATTCAACCTTATAATCCAAACATGATGTCCTCGTTTAGTAATAATAATAATTATTAACTAAACTATTCTAGCTAGAGACTTTGATATTGAGTTGATTTTAGTTGACCGTGATACTAACCCCATACAACTTAGGAGATGAATTCTCTCTTGAATAGTATCTCACTTCTGATGCTTTCACTCGACCCAACTATAGTCATTCGATGGATGCCGCACCATGATTTAATTATAATCAAAGTGAAGTTTCCATGTTAGAGCACAATATTACTCTCAAGTCGAGGGAATTAGGTAATATCGTTACATCGATGTTTTCTGTTTGACCTAAATTACATTAACCAATAGAAAACTATCGAGTGAGTCATTCGATAATTATCCAATAATAATCAGTACGTAACCTTTTGGTGCCCCTAGTAGCCATGAGTAATACACTTTCCAATATTTTGAAAGCATAGCATACTGTAGTCCCAATGGATGCATCGATACCCAATCTCGATACATCTTGACTATGAATATCTAAAATGGTATATTTATTTGATCTTGATAAATCACTCATAATTACAACACATTGTAACTACTATCACAACACATACCATTTATGTATGTTCTATTAAATATACTTTTAGTTAAATTAATTAAACAATACAACACATTATATCAAGTATAATAGAAAAAACACCTTTATTTCAAAAAGATTGGTTGTCGAGTTAGATATATGTAACAATTACATAATTGCCTTAGGGCATACCCCTAACTCTACGAATCTCCTACTTGCACTTGTGGCTAATTATGGAATCTCCATCCCATCTCCTCAAGCAGTTCTGGGACACCCCACCCTGAGACACATATTATAAAAGAGTATTACTGGGTAATTCTGTCTGCTAATGCAAAGAATAGGCCTGGATAGGAGCGACCATCTATAGCCTTGTCTTAAATATCTATTGAATACTTCGACAATGCCATATTTTTTTTCTCAAGTGGGTCGACATGTCCAATAAATACTTGATACAAAGCCATAGGTGGCTATAGATCTACCAGAACAAAATACAACAAATTGAATGCAAAACACATCACAGAATAATAGATCGTCACACACACACACACGCACACATATATACATACATATACATATACAGATACATTAGAGTATAAAAATGATACATGTCAAGTGGTACAGTAACCACAATATACAAGCGTGTCAAAAGAATATAAATATCAGAGTAGCAAACCAAAAGGGACTACACAAAAAGCTATAACAAAAAGGGATAGCAGAATAGGATCCACGCGGAAGCAGAATAGGGTATGTCCAAATGTACCTAACCTGAAACACCTCGGTTTGAATTGAGTATAAAATACACGGGCCAGTCTAGCTAAACAAATCAGTTAACAAGGATAAGCGATAATATGAGCATAAGGATAATATGATAATATTCTCAAGAAGGGACAACTAAACTGTATGATTACATCAAGTGATAATATGGTGTCATTACACAAACATATAATCTTAAAAGAGATAAAATAACCCACAACACACTAAAAGTAGCGAGCTTCATATCATCGGCATTCATAAAACATCAAATATGGTTTAGGTGAAACCTAAACCTGCCATCTTAGCAAACCCAAAACATGCATAAAGAGATCCTATCTCAAACATGCCATAAGGCAAATATATCTCCAAAGAGGAGAATAAAATCTTAAGTAAACGCCAAAAGGCCAATCTCATATAATGCCAGAGTAGGCAATTCAAATCTCAAAAATAGAACTTCCAAGAGTTTGAATTATTAAAAGGTAATCGCAACAAATATATATCGAATGGTTCAAAGGACCAATTTCGAAAAATTGTGATGCACTAGGGAAATCACAAACATCAATGAAATCATCTCAAAGATATAGCACGTGTTTATGGCCGAAGCCCACCAAGTACTGCTCTCTCAAAATAAGGCGCCACGTCTCTTAGACAAACGTCCTGAAGGATAGTAAGTAAGTCTCTTAGAAAAACATCCCAAATGACATCATCCCGAAGGAAAAATACGTCACAAAGGACAAATACGTCTCTTAGACAAACATCTCGAAGGACAAATGACCCAAAAGTCCAGTACTGGGAAATACGTCTCTTAGATAAATGTATCATAAACTTTCGGATAGGAACCCGAACAATGTTAACGTGTGTCCCATACCACACATTTGCACTAAACGGTTTACTAACTGCTAGTAAATTTCACACTCAAAACAGTAAAAAGTTTACCTCGTCTCATTGGTAAAATCGACCCACAAGTCGAAACGATCAAACAGACAAGTCGGGAATTAACCGATAAGATAAACGCATGTGTCCCATACCATGTGTTTTACCAAACCGTTTAATTCTCCTTCTCATTCACTCGAATAGTGCAAAAACGTGTATTTTATATATAAAACGTTTATTTTTGATATAAAATAATTTACTTGGGAAAACAAGCTTTTAATACCAATTTTGAAAGCCATATTTGAAACTTCCCTTATTATCGAAAATAAATAGATTCTATATTTGAAAATACTTTAAAAATATAATATAACAATAATTTAAAATGTCCATTATTTTAAAAGTGTTTGGAAAAATCCATGCTAGAAAATGAATAAAAACCCAAGAAATCACTCAAATTGATATTCGAATTCAATTCAAATTAAATTCAAATTTAATCCAAAGTTTGAATTTCAAAACCTCCAAAATTTTGCTAGTCTACCGATAGACATCATGGCCTCAAAACAATTTAGAAATATCACAAAAATATACAATAAAAGTCAAAAGTTGGATGGAAAAAGAACAATAAAATGCATCGGCAGCACAATACCTAGGTCTGAAATCTTCTCTGGTTTCAACTTTCGGATAAGAACTAAGTGGCCAAACAATCTTTGATTGAACTAAAAATTGGTGTGCACAAAGTAGAAAACTTCGGCTTTTAAACAAAAAAGAATTGATGAATCCCAATTGAAAATGAAAAAGTTACACTGTCCCAAACATGGAATCCGACTATATTTGCAACAGTTCAAAAAAAAATATGCTCAGGCTTGAAAACTATCTTAGATCCAACTTACATTCCTGAAACAGAGGAACAGACAACCTCATATTGAGCTGAAAATTAGTATACACATAGTAGAAAACCTCGTCTTTCAAACAGAAAAGAATCAATGAATTTCGACTGGAAATGAAAAAGTTACACTGTCTCAAACATGGACTCAGGCCATGTTTTCAACAGTTCAAAAAAACCAAAAATGTACTAGCCTGAAAATCATCTCAGGTCCAACTTCCAGATATTAAATAGAGGAATAAATTACCTCAGATTGAGCTGAAAATTGGTAGACATATAATAGAAAACTTCAGCTTTCAAATAAAAATAGAACCAATGAATTTCGACTGGAAATTTAAAAGTTACGCTGTCTCAAACAATGACCAGGGCCATGTTTGTAGCAACACAACAAAATGTGTACAAGTGATTTCCAAGCCGTGCATTGATTTTGCAGCTAAGTTTTTAGGTATCACACAAAAGAGTTTTGCTATGTAATTTTGCAAACATATACTACAACACATAAAATTTCAATAGAAGAAAATTCGGCAGCATTTCATTGCCGGAATTTAGAGAAAATTACATGCAAAGTGACACCCAAACACAGTTTTCACAGAAACAAAAGCATCAACAGAAATCAATATATTGTTACTGTTAACGTGAAAATCTGAACGCTAACACCCCGGTGTATGTAAAGTTAATGTGAAAGCACCACCCGTTAATACGGGAATCAGAGTTAAGCAGTAAAATCACAGAAAAGCAGTAAAAGACACAATTTTTATAGTGGTTCGGCTTAAGATCGAGCCTACGTCCACTTCAATCTTCTTTATTGCTCATTTGATTACAACTCTATACAACTTTCTTCAATTACAATACACTTTGGACTAGTAGCTCAAACTTCAAAGAAGTATAATCTCTTGAATTCATGTTGAATGATGTTGATTCTCTTTTGAAGTTCGTTGTAGCGTCCTTGATGATAGAAATGCTTGAAGTGTTGTTTGAGTTGAGAATGTAGCAGAGTAATGGAGTCCTCCAAGAATCCAAAGAAGATCCTTTGAATGATGGAGCTAGTGGCGTATTTATAGGGGTTTCTGAACAGGTCTTAGGTCGTGACCGACTTAAGGTAAGTCGTAGGTCGGCCGTTGCGACTTATCATAGGTCGTTCGTAAGTCGTAGGTCGGCCGTTGCGACTTATCATAGGTCGTGGGTCTCTTCTGAGCGAGCTAACAAGTTATGAACGACTTAGGGATAAGTCGGCTAGGATAGGTCGGCTATAACTTAGGTCGTGGGCGACCTAAGGAATGGCAGGGGAGAGAGATGCGACCTACCAAATACGGCCTAAAGGAACTGCTCCGACCTACTTAGGTCGCGAGCGACTTAGTGATACTTAGGTCGCGAGCGACTTAGTGATACTTAGGTCGCGAGCGACTTAGTGATTCTTAGGTCGCGAGCGACTTAGTGATTCTTAGGTCGCGGAGTACTTAGGTCGTTACATGTTAAGTCGCTTCTCCTGTTAGCTCATTAACTCGGTTGAGCCGCTTTATGCCTTAAGTCGCTGAGTTGCTCAACTCGCTAAGTCGCGATGCCTTTTAAGTCGGTAGGTCGTGCCACTTGTTAAGTCGGCAACCTTATTAAGTCGGCAACCTTGTTAAGTCGGTAACCCACTTCAGAAGTTAAGTCGCTTGGCCCGCTTCATGTGTTAGGTCGCTGACTTCGTGTAGAAGATAGGTCGCTCCATTCTCTAAGTCGTATACCGTTTTGGACGGGGCGCTTCCCCGCACCCCGCTGGGGGCGCTGCCCCCTGGACCCCTGCGACCTGACCGGGCAGGTCGATCACCGTAGCGGTGGCGTTGCCCCTGCACCCCCACCTTGGGGGGTTGGCACCCCCCTGGACCCCCCCTCCGTAGGGGATCTTATCTGAAAATCCATTCAACAGAACTTGCTTTGTTGGGATGATGAGTTGACTATTCTTCGAGACGAACTATCATTGGTTTCTCGGTCGATTTTTGATATCACGGCCTTGCTGAAAAAGTGGAGGTAACAGTTACATGGAGATTTGACCAGGCAACTAAGTACTCGGCATTCAGGAATGCTCGGCATTTAGAGAGCATTCAGCATTAGAAAATGCTCGGCATTTAGAGAGTGCTCGGCATCAGAAGGCGCTCGGCATCCAAACCTTGTTCGGCGTGATTCCATACTGTTCGGCATTTAGGGTGTTCGACATTCAGGATCTTCAGCTTCGCTTTGTTCGGCATGATTCCATACAATTAGGCATTAAGTGTGTTCGACATTCAGGATGTTCGGCTTCAATTTATTCGGCATGATTCCATACTGTTCGACATTCAGGGTGTTCGGCATTAGGATGTTCGGCTTGGCTTTGTTCGGCATGATTCCATACTGTTCAGCATTCAGGGTGTTCGGCATTCAGGATGTTCGGCTTCGCTTTGTTCGGCATGATTCCATACTATTCAGCATTCAGGGTAATCGGCATTCAGGATGTTCGGCTTCGCTTTGTTCGCCATCCAGGATGTTCGACATCACTACGTTCGGCATGAGAATGTCGTCCGACATTCAAGGTGTTCGCACCACTTCGTTCGGCATGAGAATGTCGTTCGGTATTCAGGGTGTTCGGCATCACTTCGTTCGGCATGAGGATATCGTTCGGCATTCATGCCTTGCTCGACATTTTTGCTGTTCGGCCTCTCTGGACCGGCACACAGAGATCACTCTATTTGGGCCGAGATACCAAGCTGCTAGGCCCACCAAGAAGTCCAACCTACCTTCGTCTATAAATAGAGAGGTACGGCCACAGTGAAAGGGACCTTTTTTCGAGAACACCGGGGAGACTCTGCCGCATTCAAGACTCTTTCAAGACTTAATCTTTTTTGCTTAGCAATTGTATTTGAGTGATTGACATACAGATGTATCTGTAATCGATTATGGAGAAAAGCAATAAAGATCTACCTCAAAGTGGACATAGGCAATTATGCCGAACCACTATAAATCTGGTGTTCATTGTTTCTGCATTTAAATTTACGTACTGTCTTCTATTTAACTTTACTTTCTTCATTAATCTCTCTGCACAATCCCTCTTAAGGGTGTTAGTGACAAATTCTGGTGCTAACATATATTGAAGCTATTTTTGCATATATTTTTGGCATTTGAAGCTTTTCTTTAGCTAGCATTTGTGGGTAGTTAACTGATCTTGCAATGAAGAACAAAAACCCAGATTTGAGCTGAAAAGCAGAAGCTTTGTGCAAGTTTGGCTTCAAGAATCTGTAAAAGTGAGAAGTAGATGCATGCAAAAGGAAGAAAAGCCATTAATGGACAATTCATTTCACGAATTAAGATTTTTGATAAAATGATTGTGATTTGGAAGTGATTACCTATTGTACTCTTCCTTAGATTGATTAAAATAGAAACTTGTTGAAGAAAATTGAAGATTAAAAGCTTTGGATTTGAAAAATTGGTGGAGTTTGTTTCATTTTCACTGTATTTGGTTTTCTGGGGAAGATGTACTAAAATGTACGTACAGGAGAAAGTTTCTCATTCTTGTTTTTGGTTCAGGTTGGCTAATGGGCTTTTGACCCAAATTAGAGAAAAATTAATTTGCCTAAATTAATTTATTTCAACACTTAAAACCAAATGTACACTAAGTAATAAAACAAATGTCGTTTTCTTCAAATTTTCATATAAACAATTTATGTAAACTTACGTACATGTGAAATAAAATATTTTTCATCATATAAAAAGATAATTTTTGTTTTAAAAACATTTTTCTTAAAATTAACCCTTATTTTACAAAAATACACAATTTACACAAATGAATGTATAAATCCTTATTTTTAACTTCAAAAATTCTACAAAAATTATTTTCTTACATATAAAAGTATGTCAAACCATTTCAAACCTAATTTTATAACCAAAACTCATTTAAAACCAAATTTCACAATTTTTATTTAAATAAACAACCTTTGAAAATCAAATACTTCCTTTAAAAATTATTAGAAGAAGTATTTGGCAATAATTAATAAAATTGTTGCATTTTCTCTAAATAAAAATCATTTTCCATTCACTATTAACCGAAACAAACAAAATAAAGTTTCCAAACTTTATTTTCACATTTTATTTTCAAAATTCATTATTTATTCCAACTAAACAATTTAAAATCTTCAATTTTAATTTAATTGACAATATTAAATTACAATTACCATTATAATTTAATATTAACAAGTAATCTCCAAACCAGTGTTGTTACTAGTTAGATGAGAACTGATTGTGTTAGCCCCTTCGTGAATCGATCTCCTATGTTGTTTTAATTATCTAATAAGTCAGTCAACTCTCTCTGATGTGAATAAATTACCTTAACCGTGTAGAACTAGTCGGAGTATGTTTTTTGACTACCAATGAGCTCATATGTTACATTTCTATCACACAACAATAATGTAACATTCTTAATACTTGGAATCAATCCTAGCTTGGTTATAAATTTGAGCATTGATAACGCACATTGCATTTATTTGGTGTTATTAAAGGTGATGTACTTAGCCTTTTCATTGAATTAACCACAATGTTTCATTTGGACCATTTCAAACTTAAATCTTCCTAATTAAGGATTGAACATGAATTTAATATTGACACATTGTACTCGAAAACAGTATGAAGTTTGAGTCTAGACAATCCTTCATATGGAGTTTTTATTTTTATAAACAATTGTCTAGTATTTTGTAAATAGTCGAAACACTCTAAATTACCGTTTAGTGATCTTAATTTGGATTTGATATTTTCTTCCACATCAAATACATAAGCAAGATAAGATGTTGTAGATAATTCAACATATATGATAATTCTTTTTGTTAATACATAAGAAACCCATCTTACATTTTTCATACTGTTTAGGACATTCCCAACAACCTTCATATTTATTATGAAGTATATAATTTACAAATCTAGTATTGAGTATTAAATAATCGATCTATTATTGATTTTTAACAGCAGTACATCATAACAATCAAATGTATGTTGTTTACTTATAGTCTATAAATATCTATATACCTTTTAGTGGTTCTTTCTTATACACATATGATTCCTCTGCTTTTTGATTGAAAACCAAGCTGTTCGATATTTCTGCCAAAAACTTGTTCACTTATGATTCTTATAGAATGATAAATTCGTATCATTTCTTAGATTATATCTAAAAAACCTATAAACTTAATATCGCTCCCACTAACTTCAAGATACTTGCTTGTTATGTGCAACAGTCAGTTCTAAATCAGTATTAAGAATTTTCCATTTCAAAACATATGTAGCAAAACACAAAAGCCATACCAAATGATAATATTGTTAGTAAATCCGAATTAACATGAGCAGGTTGAACGACGAATTTACTACGCTAATTTGAACAATTGAAATCTATGAGTACTTTTTATAAACTTGGTCAATATATTACAATTGCATTAGTCTTGCTCTTGAAGACACATTCGCGGCTATTGAATAATATCCCTTAGGGTAAACTGCCAAACTCATATTTTGATAATGTACTATGAATCCTTTTGGATTTGTGTATCATACCATATGGTAGAGTCAATACTCTGAATAGTTTAATCGATAGGTGTGGGTTACGTATACTCGATAGTGATAAGAAGCTCATTACTTCTCTTTAATGTGTACGAATTTTTATTAGATATTCTAATGCATCGTGTTCACTTTAGGTATTGTTAATTTCATTCCATCCTTCATAATCTATTTCATCCTTGGATGTATCCAAATCTATTTTATTACTAATAATTTCTAATTGAAATTCCTTCGCTATGAAGTTGGTATTTCAAGAAACAACGATTATTTCTCGATGCAATAGTATAGGTGCTGACTAAGATTTTTTGAATTTATCTACCTATAAAACTAATTTGGTTTTAGTTTATGACATTCATGTTCGAAACATGAATCGGTTATCCGATGATGATCGTTCCTAAAATCCTTTTGGGGTGATCATACATGACCCCTCATATATAATTATTACATATACTCTTTTGACTCTGTAACAACCTTGCTTTCTATACTATAAAATAAATAAATTGAATTAAACTAAAAAATTCTTTTTGGATAATATTTTAAAATCGAATGAAATGTTTAAATTGAATAAATGATATATTTAAAGTGTAAAAAATTATTATGCGACTAAAATAGCCTAAAATAAATAAGTAGGCATCATGTTGAATAAAATTATGCAGTTATCGAAATATTATTTGCAAAATGAACAATAAATTACTTAAAGTTAAATTGAAAATGAACTGCAAATAAATTGAAAGAGTTGTTTAAAGAAAAGAAAAGGGTTAATAAATGGGCAAAGTAACTTAATTAAAACTAGCCCAAAATCAACAGGGCCCAAGCCTATTTAAACCCTTTTCTTTCTCTCTTTTTCCAGAAAATCTCTTCCTTGCCTAAATCAGATAGCCGGAAACATATTCTCAAATTCTTCCCAAAAACGAAAGCACGACTATAGAAAAAAGAACTCGTGTGCGAGGAGCAACCATAAGTTTTCGTCGACGACATCATATAGGAGAAGGAGCCACGAGATGATAGGCGACTGGAGAAAGTGATTTAGGGATTCTTTTGTACTTACGTATGCATGAAAATAGTTGGCATCAACCTAGGCATGAAGGCAACAGTGGTGATTCCTGCGTGCGTGCGTATGGATGTCATAGTGATGGTGGCTGCGACAAAGGTTACAGCGAATGAGTGGCTATTGTTGAGGAGGCTCAAATTTGAATTTTGGTGGCAGCGATGGGAAGGCGATGTTTTCATGTAATGGTAGGCATGGCAGCTAAAGGTGACTAAGGAGAATGGAGTTTAACTATGGAATTCATGAGGAGTTCAGGCTAATGACTTAGCATTGCATATGACAGCAATAGGGGCATCACTTAGTCACTTTATTGGTAGCTCGAGCGTTATTTTAGTGAGTTTCTAAACTCACAATTATATTTATCTCCTATTATAAGATAAATGATTATCTTGTATATTAGTTGAATTGCTTGGTTAAAATGTTTGTTTGGGATATTGGATTGATTGCAGTAATACTAGATGTATTTTTTGTGTTTGATAGTGTAGTTTAGTGTATGTTGGAACATCAAAATGCAAAGAAGAATCAGTTCGATTGCATTTTTATTTGTGCAGTGTATTTATATATTGTTTGCATTGTATGGATGGTCGGAATTAAATGGAATTTAACTCGATCATGAGATAAAATTGTATAGATGATTGTTTTATTATTTTGGAGTGTTTTTCTCCATGACTTATACTTTGGACATTTCGTTGATTTTTTTATTTTAAAACATTTTTAAAATCTTTGGAAATTATTTATAGGTCTTAAAATTTAATTAAAGTATACTCATAAAATTTTAAAGTGGTTGGAATATAAATGATGTATTGGAACATTTTTTGGAAATAAAAGTGGTTTTAAAAATGAAAATAGAGATTTTCAAGGGTAATTAAATCTGTGGAAGTTTTATAAGTATAAATGAGGGGTTTTAGTAATATTTCCAAAGGAAAATTCCTTTGTAAATTGAATACTTATTAAAAAGGATCAAAAGGAATTTTAAAAAGGGCTATAAAAATCTATTTTTTAAGAGTTTTGAAATTTAATCCTTTTTTTACATATTCATTGGTTCTAAATTGGTTTATTGATCGATTTTGTGATTTAATTCTTTAAAATGAGGATGTTGAATTAACAGTTTAGTACTATCGAGTGGTACAAGAGGTTTAGTAATATTTTTCCAGTTATTCTACCGACTCATATCATGGAATAATTGTTGATTTGATGAGTGTAGTTTAATAGCTTCTAATAAATGATCAAGTAATACTGAATGATATGTAACACTCAAGTAATACTTGAACGATAACTATTAGTGAGTATATGTCACTTATATTCTGGTGATGAGATAGGAAATTGTGACATCGTCTAAAGGTGACTCCTTAGAGCTTGGCAGTTGAGCATTCTATTACTCTCAATGGTCTACGAGCTTGAGATATGTTAGGATTTACGTAATTATCCTCTTGGGAGTAACTAGCTCAGTGATATCATTATTTATTCATAAGGCTAGTTGTCAAGGAACTAGTATGTTATGACGCTTGCATTATGATTTATGTAGTCGAGAGTACTTATTATTACTCTCATTAAGATACATTTCATCAAGTTTATTTCATTGTAACCTTTAAGGACTAATTAGTTGAGTATCATTATCCACTCTTTGGGCTAGTAGCTAAAGAAACTGTTATATTACGGTGTTCTCATCAGGACCCATATTATCGAGAGTGACTACCCTCATTAGGACTCCTAAAGTTGAGTGTATTTGACATTTCTCTTATAAGGTCTCAATGAGTCGAGAGTATTAGTTATCGCTCTCATTAGGACTCATCGAGTCGAGAGTATCAGTTCCCACTCTCAATAGTACTTATCTAGTCGAGAGTAGTTGTTGTCACTCTCATCATGACTCCTAGTCTAGAGAGTATTTGACACATTTCATTAGGACTCATCAAGTCGAGAATATCAGTTATCACTCTCATCGGGACTTATCAAGTATAGAGTAATTGTTATGAATCTACCTTATAGGGTTCACGCCACTATTGAGAGCATATGAACTAGATCTACCAGATAAGCTAGTTATCTATCCTAGTGGTCCTGATTTCGAGGTCGTGCCTTAGATCGGTGATGCCACCCTATTGAGTTTGTAGGCTAAAAGTTATTTCTCCTATTAAAGCCATTGCCCCGATGTCGCTTAAGGACCAACAGTCCATTAACAAGGGAAAGTAGGAGTCAATGCACATTATAGTATTTAAGTATGTTTATGACATGCGATGGATATGAGTGTCATGATTATGGGAGTAACTATAGGACCGTAGGAAACGGGCTGTTGTCATTAACATTTTCTAGAGTGGTGTCACGGTTCAGCAGTCTCCCATTCAAATGACTTAGGGAGGTCCACCGTGTAAGAGATATGTGATATTATTACCTTATTAGAGATGACGATCATATGACATTAGAGGCTGGTTTTGGATTATTCTATCAATTGAGATACCCTAATTAGAGACAGCTGCATGTTGTCTATTTATGATGTTGGAGACTTGCTGTGAGATTATCTGTCATTTTCTTAAAAGAGCCATTATCCAGCCTTTTTACCAGGCAAGCTTTGGACAGACTGGACGAATTAAAATTAGGGTTTATCAAGGCAAGAAGCCCAAAGAGATTGCCTCGGAGTTTGGAAAGCAAGCACATATAGAGTCGCCTAATAATAACAAATAACTAAACACAATACAACTGTAGGATCCCCCAAGTTAGGGATCGGTACCGATTCCTACTTGGGGACCGAACTCCCTAAAACTACTTGGGTGGACTCATTTTTCACTTACGTGCATATCTTTATGACAGGGCTCTATTTCCAAAGTCTTTTTATTGAGCCAACACAATTGTTCATCGATCTCCACGAACGCTTGAAACAACAACTTTGTTCTCCATCAACTCCATCGTTTGGACTTAGAAAGAAGCTAGCAACGGTGCACATGACTATGGATTCATGAAGCTTACTATAAGACGACCCAAGATGTAAGGTTGAAGATGCCAAGAATGGTGAATTTGGGGGTCAGTATCGAGTCCTACTTGAGGATCGGTACCGAATCCCAGCCTTTGCTAAGATGGTGCTTGATATTATGGGACAACGATTCTAAATCTGGTACAATGGCTAGGAGATATTACATGCAAGATTTTAGGCCCCTACCTTTATAATAGCTCGTTTTTTAATTCCTACAACTCAGATTTCCAACAATTTAGAAGAATCTTTCTACCATGGTCCCACCAAAGAATCAAACATGCACTATCACCACCAGAGCTTCCCCCTATGATGCCGAGGATCAGAATCCTTTACATGTGGATAAAGTTGTGCAACCAACTTAACCAGGGATCTAGAATCCAACTGATGTGTGACTAGAACGGAGTTGGACATGATGATGAAGCAGATGGAGGATAGATTTCAAACTAGTCAGACTGAAATGAATAAGACGTTGCAATTGAGCTTCACACTGTTGCATAAACTTACTCATACAAGTTATAGAAGGAGTATTAGGTACTCCAGCTTAGAATCAAAGAGTTCTTCTTTATCTGAAGAAATATATAAGAACAGAAAACTAAAGAAAATCTAGGATGCTCCTAGAATGTCTCGCCAAGGAGGACGATGAGCTCCAGTCACAGTTTCAAGGATCGATAACGAGCCTAGGCTGGGAGTCGGTACCGACCCTTATAATGGTGGGCCTAGAACCCATCATCCTAAAGGCGGCATAAACTTGAATGCTTGAGGTGTTGTTGATGTTTAGAATTTGGAAAATGATGATGTAGTTGACGATTTAAATTAAGAAAATCAAATAGGGGGATTGCTAGACGAATCTGTCCTCTGGAGTTTGGAGAGTCTAGGTGTCGAGCACCTTCCAAAGAGTATTTACCTGACCGAACACTTGAGGCAGGACCCGATTACCACCGTTCGGTTGAATCTATTGATTCGGACTATTTGCAGGATATAGTTAGGAGATTAGTTAGTGAAAATAGATCCAGAACCAATGATGATTGAGGAACTTATGCCAGTCAAAACTCATTTATAGAGGACATGCTTCATGCGAGATATCCATGGAGATTTAAGATGCCGATGATGCCGTTGTATGGAGGAACGACAGATCCTATGCAACATTTATTGAGATATTAATTGCACATGGATTTAGCTAGAGCTTTAGATGCCGTGAAATGCTGCCATTTCTCGATTTTCTTAGAAGGGATGGGAACGATGTGGTTCACTCGGCTTTCGCCACTGACTATATTGTCTTTTACTAAACTGTCATGGAAATTCATGGAGCAATTCCGTTTACACACTATATGTCCATAGCACTTGATGTCATTGTCCGATGTATATCAAGTTAAAGGAGAGTCACTAAGGGGCTATTTAAATTGGTTCCACATGGCTGTAATGGAAATAATGGATCCAAAGGAAGATATGGTTTTGATGACGCTCTGTAGAGGAGTTCGTTTTAATTCGGATTTCGAGGATTAAATAGAAAGAAACTAAACATCAACAATGGAAGCATTTTATAGGTAAGCTAATAAGTATTTGCATCGGTATGATGCACGTAAGCATCCATGGAGGACCGATGCTGGAATTTCGAATGAGCCGGTTCAATGTAATATTGCTGTAAAGTAGTCTAGAGGAAGCTATGGCAATGTTGATGTGAAAGCTGGTAACCAAAACAAAGGAGTAAACAAAACAATGATGGAGTAAAGAAGGGAAAGCTAGATAATAGGAGCCATTTCAAAGGTCCCAAATATGATAATTACACCGAACTGAACAAACTGAAAGAGAATATCTATTTGGCAACTCAAAATACCAAACCATAAAGGGAGCAGGTTCCTAGGGAGTCAACTGAGAAGGAAAAGAAGTCGGGCAAGTTCTGCAGATTCCATGAGACTCACGATCATAATACTAGTGAGTTAGGCACTTGCGTAACATGATTGAAGATTTGATAAGGAAAAAGAAATTGTAGCAGTATGTGATAGCCCGGTAGGATGACGGGCAAGGAAATTCTAAATACCCTTGGTCGTCTTCCTAGCAGGAGCAAGTTGAGCCTGGTGCCATGCATTTAGGCAGCCAGAAAAACGATTAGTGATTAATATAACCATTGATAGGCCTCATGCTCCCGATAGCGGAAATGGGTAGATACATTAGAGCTATAAAGCACGCTGAGAGTGAAAGTTGCTATGCTGTTGAGGACGAAGCTCCGACAGAACAATCTTGAACCATGGAAGACGTACGATATTGTTTTTTAGAATAGAGATGCCGACGGACTGGAAGCTCCGATAGTTGACCCACTCGTGATCGTAGCCACAATTGGTACTACTATTACGAAAAGTGTTTGTTGGCTTTGGGAGTTCAGTCGGTATTTTTCTCAAAAGTGCTAACAGTCAAATGAAGCTAGAGGAGAGAGATTTGAAGCCTTGTAGATTTCGAATACAGGGGGTTCAAAAAGATGGCTACTAAAGCCATACGATTTATCGAATTACTGGTGAAACTTGGTGAGGACGACCGTAGGCAAGTGTGGGTTGTGCCTTTTTTGGTGTTGGATATTTATTCTGCATATAATGCTTTTTTGCGCCAAACAGCCCTATTTAAAGAGTGGCCATTGCTACCTGGTGTATAACTATGAAATTCCCTAGAAACATGGAGTGGGGATCGTGCACGGAGATCAAATGCCTAGCTGCGAGTGCTACGTTGGTGAACAAAAAGAAACAAGGCATAATAAGAAAGGAAAGAATATGGAGTGGACCCTCTGCATAAAAACTTTGGATGCGTAGCAACTAAAGATTGAGCCCCGACTTTGTAGACTAGTCATCTATACGATGAAACGGACCAATGAAAAGAGTCAAAGGGTGAAAAAGAAGCTCCCACCGAGTAAATAATCATTGTTCTAGTCAGCAGGGATTACCCAATAAAGTCCTAAAAGTTGGATCTCAGCTCGATGCTAGTGTGATGAAGCAGTTAGTTGGTTTTCTCCGAGCAAACCTGGATGTGTTTTCCTAGACACACTTTGATATGTGTGGGACCTTTCCTTGGATAACTAGCCATGCATTATACATAAATCCCTAATGTGTTCCTATGAAATAGAAGTGCCACAGCCTGGGTTTGGAGAGATCCACTACACTCAAGGAAAAAGTGGTTAGGCATAAGGATAACGGCTTAATCCATTATGCCTTATACCTAGGTTGGGTATCTAACCTTGTTTTGGTGAAGAAAGTGAATTGGAGATGGAGGACATGCATTGACTATTCGGAATTGAATAAGACATAGCCGAAGGATAGCTTCTTAGTGCCAAGGATAGATCAAATGGTGGACTCGACTAGTAGATACAAGCTACTCTCATTTGTGGACGCGAACTACGAATATAATCAAATCCCGATGCACGCCCCAGATCAGGAATACATTGATAGTCTTGTGGATCACATATTTTCTACTTGTGTATAATATGCAAATGTATGAGCTAATGCTATAGTGGACAATAAATAGTAAAGTATAAAAAGCATGCAAACTAGAGTTTTATAATTGTTCGGACCTCCCGTCCTACATCTAGTCCCAAAGCTCCCTTCGGTATTTCCTTTAACCAAATTACCCTCGCATCGCCCGGAAGAATAGGCTAATACAGAAGTATATCTCTGACAATCTTATGTTCCAAATAACATAGTTTTTGACTTATAATACAAATCTTCCTATGATCTCATTTGAGTATGTGAATATGGATGCTTTGAGTTGTAGGAAGTGGTTTAACCAAAATTATATTTTATTTATAATAGATTGAGAGTATGTGAACAATGCATACGCAAGAAGGTGTTTAGAAATCAAGAGAGGCAAGAATAGACTAATAAAGTTAGTTGCTTTCTATTTTTCATTCAAAGTAGTATTTATAAATTCGAAAAGATGCAGATGAAGAGTTGTTACTATTTGAGAAAGTCTATTTACTATAATAGCTGCAATCTTTCATTAAAAGGCGATTTCTTTTTGTTTCGAACAAAAATGTCTTTCCAAAATTGACAGTTTTTGCATATGACATATGTCTATGTTAAGATATCAGACGTCAATGACTTCAAAAAAAATTCACCTGAGAATTGTCATAGACGTATGTGGTTTTATCTCAGATGTCTAGGTGTAAAATCAGTTTCTCAACTTAATTTTGATGCATATGAAATTGTGTGTGATCGTGTATGCATATATACTCAAGGAGACCTTAACAATATTTTATCTAAGACTCTTTTACAATAGGATAACCTTACTAATAGTAGTATGGTTGATAGATCTTTGTATCTCTTTAAGTATCAATATCTTTGAGCATGGTGTCTTCTTGTAGCATATACCTATTATCTTGATAAAGTGCGTGTGTGTGTGTATGATTGTGTAGTTGTTATCGTTGAAACATAAGCAAGAGGTTCTAACAATCTCCCCCCTTTTGATGATGACAACTATACCATAAAAAATCAATTATACGATCAAAAATGGAAGTATTATTATGTTTGTCTCCCTCTATGTAGATGCATAAATTTCTCTCCCTTTTTTATTATCAAAATTGAAGGAAATGATATAAGATACGGAGATATTAAATAGATATAGCATGTTATACATTAAGATCATGGAAAATCAAATACGTAAGTTCAAATAAAATTAGAGACAATTGTAGCATATGTTGTAAATAGTGAACAAACAAGCATAAGAATAGATAATTTCAAATAAAAGAAAATTCTAATCATACTGATTTTGTGAGTAAGATAAGCCTCCATATTTCTCGTAATATTCCTAATAAGAAGATGGATCCTTCTCGTATGTACCCGACCATTGTGTTTGGTCATTATACTCCTCATCTTCATGATTTGAAAGGCCTTGAAATGCATTGTACGATTCTTATTGAAAATGTAGTGTATCAGATATGTACATGTCATCACTATCGTCCTTCCTCAGACTGTGCATTAATAGGAATCTTCCCTCGGCCACCTCTATCATGAGATGTACTTCAGGCGAAGATTGAGAGCAATAAACTAGTGTTTGAGCCTGAGGTGGAGGTGTTAGTGAAGGCGAGGATGATGAGCGAGAAGAAAATCGACCACATACTTTGTGCATCACTTTGCCTAAAGTGGAGACTACTTTATCCAAAGTCTTCTCCATTTTTGTCATCCTTGTGGAGAAATAATGTTCCCATCTAGTCATCTTTCTGTTTAAAGTTCACTGATTAGCCGTGATTATTTTTTGGTTTTTAAGTGCCAAATCACGAAGAGATTCATTTTGCATTGGTTCAACGCAAGCATCTTGTATTTCAGAGTCCGAATACTATTCGGTAGCATGACTAGAAGAAGGTGGTTGTTGTGAAGGATGAGGGGAGTATGTCTGCAAAGAAGCGCTTGTTAGAGGAGGACCATGATGTTCTTGTTGATGCTGTTGTAAAGTCCATGGGTCAAAGGGGATGATACAAGGTGGGGTTTTGGGAAGATGCATCAAGGATAGATATCGTGGACCACTATCTTTTTTTGGAATTTCTTCGTATTGTGATAAGTACGAAGGAACTACAAGATCTTGTAAGATGTGCATTATATATGGAGCATATCAATTGAGCGACAATGTTGAGTCCAAAAACCTCTAATTTGCTCATGAATAAAATTTTCCCAATTTACCGGTAGGCGAAAAAATATTGCATACAAAGCTTGATGGTCATTCGGATTAATTTGCTCATGACCACCTAGACGGGGAATAATTGTGTTAATTATTATTCAACTTAGTAGTCTAGCACATGTGCATAGGTAATTGGATTTTCATTAGGGCATCATATCTTCCCATATTTGATGGGTTACTTCGTCTCTTGGTAAAAGACTATGATCCGGTATATCCGTTAAGTCAATTATCTCACAAGAACATCCTAGTATATGGCCAACCATATATACATCAAGTTTGATTTCTTTATAATAAACGCTAGACCACAAACATCCATCCTCATTTTCCAAATTCCAAATTTCCATGCTTTATAAATTGGAGTAGAAAAGGTAAATGGCTAGAGGATCGATAACTACCTTGTTTGCATCACAGCTAATTAGGTTGCAGCAACCGACATTAGTAGTTATTCTTAAAATTTCATATTCTATCACATTTCCAAGGCAATAGAAAGGACTAAAGTGAATTTTCATTTGGGAAAGCACCTCAAATCATTTGATGGCATTGGTATTGATGTGGAACCATTGGTTTGTGTGAGCTTGTGTAACCAGGGTATGAGAGAAGGAGAAAGATTGGCCTTGTTTTCGCTTTTCAGATACGGTCACCTTCTTGGCAGCCATTAATTGATGAAACCGAAGATTATAGAGGCTAGGGCTTTAAAAATTAGGTATTGAAATGGAGGTAAAGTGAGGAATGAGGTAAATTTGTGTACATATGGCTGTTGAAAAATGTGTGGCAGGAGCAATGACAGACGTCTGTGAGGGAGCCATAAACGTCTCTGACTTCAGTAAATGAAATAAAAAGATTCGACAGACATCTGTGATGGTTCCATAGATGTCTATGAATGTAGAGAAAATAAACAGAGAGATTCGACAGACGTCTGTAAGGTTTCTACAAACATCTATGGCTAAGAATTTTTTTCTAGTAACTTATAACAAACGTCTGTGGTATATTCACAAACGTCCATGGTATGTATTTTCTGACATATTGAAAAAATTTAAATATCAATGAAAGTTTTATTGAAATTTTAATAAAAGAAAACAATATGCATACCAAAAATTAATATATAAACATAATTTATATGATGCGTAGCATAATTTAGTTTTTGTCGGAGAATTTAGAATTGTTGATTTGTTATATATCCCATGAATTAGGTTCAACTTTTGTATCATCAATTAATGGCTTCAGTGGAGACCAACTTGGATGAGCTGGAGTTCAATCCAAACTCGGTTTGATGGTCCTGGTTTGCAATGATTTGTTGGATAATGTTATGCGCTTTAGTAAGAGTTTCTTGTAATCGAGGAGATTTTTCATGAATGCGATTTTTTGTTTGTGAATGACCAAAAATTGTAGAATACACTTTTTGAGAAAATTTAAATGAGATCCTTGATGTTGTTGCTTGTAATAAATTTCACGTTGAATGCCGATCATTTCTTGTTAATAGTGATTCATCTCATCGACTTTGTCGGTGAGAGATGTTGATTGTAGATTAATTGAACCTTTAGCTTTCTTTTATTTAGGAGAAAAGCCAGTGTGGTATGTTGGTGATGCAACAATGTTTAGATATACTAAATGAGTTGATGTAGGTATGGATTTAGTTAGTGATACGTAAGTACTATTCGACGAGGGGCATTTATAGTCGATTGTTGAATAGATGGAGTCATGATCAATAGACATTTTTGTGTATTATTTGTTTTAATAATCTATTTGTGTTTATTTGTTTTTAGTAGAATACAAGCTGAATATATAAGATAAGGTTTTGCTATATTTAGAAAATAGGTTGAGGAAAAGGTGTTAAGCCATAAAAATGGTTGTTGTTAGTTTAATTTTTATGTGGTTATTATTCTTTCTAAGTGTATAAAACCAATTATGCAGTTGAAAGTCTATATGAGCTATTTCTACAAATCAAAGTGAACAAAATATTAATTCTACAAATTTAGTTAACCAATTCATTGTACGAAAAAAATTCCTAGATATCGCCTTAACTTAATAAAAGTTAGTTTACCTGATGGTTTTGTAAAAATATCAGCTACTTGATTTTCGGTATGAAAAATTCAAGAGTTATTATTTCTTTTTCAACATTATCTCTCAGAAAAGGGTGACTAATATTGATATGATTTGTTCGTGAATGATTAATTGGATTTTTAGATAAATTTATAGCACTAGTATTATTGCAATGTATTGGAGATTTGTTTATTGTTTTTCCATGGTCTTTAAGTGTTTTTTGCATATATATTACTTAAGCGCAAGCTAAGGCAACAGAAATATATTTGGCTTCACATGTCGAAAGAGAATCACAATTTTACTTTTTTTACTAAACCATGAAACTAACGATTGACCAACAAAGTGACATATGCCACCTGTATGTTTTCTATCCGATTTACGTCCACCAAAATCTACATCACTGTAAGATACGAACTCAGGCATGCCGCCTCTTGGATAAAATAGACCATAGTCTTTAGTGTTGGTTAGATATCATAAAATCCGTTTAACTACACGATGATGTGATTCCTTAGGTCATGCTTGAAATCTTGCACATAAACAAACACTCATCATAATATCTAGTCTACTAGCTGTTATATATAGCATAGATCCTATCATGCTTCGATATAGTTTTCGATCGAACTCTTTTCCATGTTCATCTTTGTCTAGATGATTAGTAGTACTCATTGAAGTAGGTTTACTTGATGTATTATCCATTCCAAAACGTCTTAGTAATTCTTTACCTTATTTTTCTTGATTTATAAAAACTTCATTATTTAATTGTTTCATTAGTAATCCTAAAAATAAATTCAATTCACCCATGCGAGACACTTCAAATTCGTTTTTCATTATTGTAGAAAATTCATTACCTAAATTTTCATTGGTAGATCAAAATATAATGTCATCAACATAAATTTGAACAATTAATATATTCTTATGTTCTCTTTTAATAAATAATATTGTATCTATTTTACCAATTTGAAAACCAGAATTTATTAAGTGTGATTTTAATCGATCATACCAAGCTCGAGGTGCTTATTTTAAACCATATAATGCCATTTTAAGGTTAAAAACATGATAAAGATATTTTCAATGAAAAAATGGTGGTGGTTGTTCAACCTAAACATTTTCTTTTATAAAAATGTTTAAGAAAACACTTTTAACATCCATTTGAAATAGCTTAAAGTTATGATGACATGTAAGAGCAAGTAATATTCTTATAGCTTTAAGACGTGCCATAGGTGCAAAAGTCTCTTCATAATCAATTCGTTCTTCTTGATTGTATCCCTACGCCACTAATCTTGCTTTATTACATATTTTCTTTACTCAAAGAAATTAAAGAAGCAGAGGACAGACTTCTTATTCTAGGAATTTGATTTTTGATCTGGTATTTTATATTTTGAAATGATCTGAAGCTTGTAAATGAAATTCTTGATGCTTGTTGAAGTAATATAGTATATTATGGTTATATAAATGCATAGATGTGAATGTATATGTGTATTGTGTGATGTCTGTGAAATATTTGAATATGACAGATATGTTTTCAGCTCTTATACAATGCTCGATTTTATTAGAAAAATTCATAGCTTCCCATATATTGGATTATAGGCTAGGATTTGTAAAGATAACATGATTCTATCAGTGTAATTTACATTTTAAAATTTGTTTCAAAAATTTATATTTAGCAATTAGCCCTGAAATAGTAAATATCAGTGATGATCTTAATATTTGAAGAAAATCAATCAAGTTAATTTAAATTTCTAATTATATAATCTGAATCGAAATACCAAAACATGAATTTTGATGTGATTATCCATAATTTTAGGAATGTGGTTGTCAAGATTGTCTGTGTTGATCAGGATTTTTGGATGATTGCTGTTGATCGGCGGCAATAGGAGGGTCGATGGTTAGGCTGGAGGTAGTGCGGAGGTTAGAGATTGATGGAAAAATGGTGGAAGATGTTATCAATGGCCATGGTGATCAAGAAGTGGCGATGTAGGGTTTTATTAACCAGTTTTGTCGACATTGATTCTGTGGCTTTCTCGACGCCGAGGGTGATTCGGTCTTGATTGTGAGGGGTGAGGTCGTAGCGTGGTATCGTGATGATGCTCTGGACGAAGCGGTTTGGGTTCTGATGGCGTAGTTCGTCGTTGGCAAGGTGGTTTGTCATTGTGGTATATTTCCATTTTCGCCTGCTTTGTTTTTGAAAATCCATTTTGTTCCAATAACTAATTGATCGTTTGACCTTAGTAATAGTTCTTAAATATTATTTCTTTCAAATTCATTATAGTTCTTCTTGCATTACTAAATTACAGAAATCATCTTTTGATGCTTCTTTATAATTTTTTGTGTTCAAAATTAGATAGAAATTCTAAATTACTGATATGATTTATTTGTTTTCTAGTCGAAACTGTATTATCTAGATTTCCAATTATGTTATCAATAGGATGATCTTTTAAAATACGGGGTGGTGATTTCAAAAAACTATTATTTTGATTATCATTGTTATTTTCAATCATAATTTCAGTGGCTTTATTTTGATTAGTGTTAAAAATTTCTTCGTTGTCTTTATTTATATTTTTAAGTTTTCATCGAACGAGACCTGAAGATTTTCCTCTATAACATTTGTTCGTTTATTAAAAATTGTATATGCTTTACTTCGATTTGAATATCCAAAAAATTCCCTTCGTCAGCTTTTGAATTGAATTTATCAAGATTATCTTTTGTTTTTAGAATAAAGCACTTTAATGCAAATATTCGAAAATATGATACTTTTGGTTTCTTTGGTAGAACATTTCATGTTTTTAGTCATAGGTCTAAGAGTTACATGATTTAATACATAACATGCAGTAGCAACCGCTTCAGTCCAAAAATTCTTTTGTAAGCCACTGCCATTTAGGAGAGTTCGAGCACATTCTTACAAGGTGCAATTTTTTCTTTCAACTACTCCGTTTTGTTGTGGTGTTCATGGAAATGAAAAATTATGGCTAATTTCCTTTTTATTACAAAATTTGTATATAATTCATTTGCAAATTCTTTACCGTGATTACTTCTTATACTTTTGGTTTTTAAATCCATTAGAGTCTTAATTCGTTTAGCAAAAATTTTAAACATTTCGAATGTATCGCTTTTATGTTTTAAAAGTAGCATCCAAGTATATCTTGAAAAATTGTCCACAATTACAAAAATATATTTATTGTGATTTACTGAACGTACTTGAGTTGGACCAAATAAGTCTAAATGAAGTAATTCAAGAGGTTGTTTAGTAGAGATTTCCTTTTTAGACTTAAATGAGCTTTCCTTTAATTTTCCAAGTTGACATGCATCGCATAGGTTTTTAAGTATGAAATTTATTCTGGGTAATCCTCTTACCAAACTGTTTTTAGCTAATTTGTTTATATATTTGAAATTCATGCGTCAAAATCTTTTATGCCATATCATTGGATCATCATGATTTGCGATCAAGCATAAAATTATGATTAATATTCATGTTTAGAATATAAATATTTCGATTTCTTGTTCCTTCAAAAATTAAAGTTTTATTTTGATCAAAGATATTGCATTATCTTTTTCAAAATCGATTCTAAATCCCTTATCGCATAATTGGCTTATACTAAGTAAACTGTGTTTTAAGTTTTTAACTAATAATACATTTGAAATGATAGGCAAAGTAGATATACCAATATTAATGACGTTTCCAATCCCAATAACATGTCCTTTGGAATTATCTCCAAAAGTGACCGTGTCACTATCCATGTAAGTGATGTTTGATAGCATGTGTGTGTTTCCCATCATATGTTTGGAACATTCAGAATCGAGTATCCATTTCTCCTTATTATTAATTTTTTAGGTACCTACAAAATAAAAAAAAATCTTAATTGGTACCTACTTCTTCCGTTAGGATCCTATGTGTTAGTAGGAGAAGGTAGTTATACCCATGAGGGTTTGGAACCTTTGGAGATGTAATTTTCATTATGAACTATACCTTTTAAATATACATCTATGTTTTTTTCCTAATCAATTAGTTATTTTTTTAGGTATCCATATTTTAATCATTTTTGTTTCCTTATTTCCATATATAAATTTTGTATTTCTAAAATTTGCATATAATGCACTATACTTGTTAAATCCTTGACTATTATTATCAACCAAATTATTTGTTGAACGTTTATGCTTTTTTCTGTTAATTCCTAATCCATTCCTATTTCCTGATGGTTTTGAAATCTTTATCAAATTTTCTAGATTTTTCTTTCCTTTATTAAATTTTGAAACATTGTTAGTAATTTTATATAATTTATTTCTAAGATCGAAAAATTCTATATTAGCCAATTCTAAATTTTGTTTCATTTCATACTTTTCTTTTTCAAGTTTATAATTCTCTATTTGGTTTTTCTCTATATCATGTGTTAGAGCAACATTTTGACATGATAATTTTTCACATTCTTTTTGTGCTAATTCTGATTCTTCTTCTAAAATAATTTTCTCATCTTTTAACAATCCAATTTCAAATTTAGCTCTATTAAATTTTCCCACATTTTCTTTTTCTACTTCTTTTAATTCTCTAAACTTTTCATCTAATTCTATACTAATTTCAAGAATTTCATCATATGTTAATTTAGGACGTACCTCATCTGTGCTAGCCATGAAGCAAACATTTTCTTGTTCTGAGTCATTATTACTATCAAATGAAGAGGAAGAGTCGGAGTCATCCCAAGTTATTTGAAATGCTCTTCACTTTTTCTTTAAATTTTCGAATATTTTTTATCATTGTTAAGTAGTGGATAGTCTTTCTTCATATGGCCAAATTTATCACACCCGTAGCATTTCATTGATGTTTGGTTTGAGGAATTTGGGTTGCCGTTGTTTTGAAATTACGTCATCCTTTTGAACTTCTTAAACTTGCTGTAGTTTTTGGCGATGAAAACAAGCCCGTCTTCTTCCAAGTCGGAGTTGTCATATTTGCTTGAAATGCGATGTTTTTCCTTTCTTGATTTTGTTCTTTTCTTGCTTATAAATTACCTTCATACGACCTACGATTTCCTACTAACTCTTCGACTTTGAGTTAGGAAAGATCCTTATCTTCATCGATGGCTAAAACTTTTCTTTCCCATTCGTTTGTCAAACAGTTCGAAATTCATGCGACTAAATCAAAATCAGTGAATTTATGTCCTAGTGCTATAAGATCTTGTGTTATAGTTTGAAATCTAGAATACATGTCAATAATTGATTCATTTGATTTCATTTTAAAAGATGAAATTTGATTTTGTCAAATAGAAATTTTTGTTTGCTTAACGTTATTTGTGCCTTCATGGGTAATTTGTAATATACGTTATATATCATATGCATAGTGCAAAGCAAGGCTCATGGAAACTCATTTTGTCAAGTGAGCAAAATAATACATTCATAGCTTTGGCACTGTTAGATGCCTCTGCTTTTTATGCATCAGTTCATGTGCCAATATCGATGTTAGGTGCTTCAAATTTATTTTGAGTTTCTATCCATATTTCTAATCCAACTGCTTCCATAAAAATTCGCATGTATATTGATCAATAAGCATAATTAGAATCAGTAAATAGCGGAAGATGAGCAGTTGATTGACCTTCTTGAAACATACTTGCTGTAACGGTTCGAAAATTTTAGTGGTTTAAATAAGTAATTAACTGAATTTTTGTTAAATTTTGAATAATAATATTTTGAAATAAAAACTTGATATTTGGATTATATCTATTTAAACATAAGAAATAATAAATTTTCATCCGAAAATATGGAAGTTTATTTTATTGTATAATTTTTATTTAACTTTAAATCAGTGAATACTTGATGATAATAAAATGTTTTCCAAACCAAAATATTTTTGTTCTGAGTGAGACTCATATTCCATTTCGCCAAATTCGAACTGCTATTGCCCCGTTATCTTAATTTCGGCGTTTTAGCAGCATTTTCGGTACCGATTATCGACTTTTGATAGGATGACCGCATCATTGATATCTGTGTACTATTCTGATCGTCTTGTTGTGCTGATCTTCGTAGTATATTCAGTTGTGCATTTTGGCACCCAGTACTAGACGACATCGACAAAACAATTGGCTACTGGTTCCGTATATAACTTTTGATCTCCCTTGACCATTCACTACCCACTGTGAATCAACCAATAGCCATCGGTCATAAACATTTACTCTCTATTAACGTGTGCCTTTCACTATTCCTACCTGTTGATAATTATTCATATCCCATCATTTCTACGATTGCTCCAAAAAATATAATGCTAAAATAATGTGATACATATGTCCTCCTCTGTGCTTCAAAAGAAAAGAAGTTTCAACATTATTTTTCTCGAAACTTTTGTGTCGACCAAGCTTTACCTTCCTTCCACTTGCAATTTACTTGCAAACCTCCTACCATCTCACCTACCACCGGCTGCCGGAGCCACTTTTCCACCACGTCAACCCTCGGCCTGCAACTCTGAGCCTTGTTATAGCCTCCACCCTCAAACTATCCCGGCCTACATCTGCTCGCATGCAACCACCATAACCAAACTGCTACCCTGAGAATCCAATAACAGCCACCCTCTCCTCATCCCTATCACCTCCTTACAACGACGAAACCCATTCACTTCTCGCCTTCGACCTCCCTCCAACTTCGAAACTAGATGCCACTTCACTCTCCTCGCCTTCCCACTTCGGCAGCCTAGCCCGCTCGAACCCAGGCCGAGAACCACCATATCTCCCCTTTCTCAGCTAACGATTAAACAAGGTAAATATTTGTTATGCGTATTGTTTTATATTATATATGTATATATATTCGTTTGCAGTCTCTATTGTTTATATTGTTCATCCCTGTAGTTTCTATCTTACAGTTTTTGTATATATGAATATTTGATTTTACGCATATATAAGGTATATATATATTTAATTATAGGTTGATGTATACAAATGTTTCTATATATATATGTATGTATGTATGTACCTATACATATATTATTATAAAGAAGTTATATATGTTAGTTTATGAAAGTTTTAAACAAGGCATATATATAACATGTTGTGAAGATGGATATATATATATATATATGTCCATTTTATGTAAGTTCTATTTATGTTTTTATTTGTTATTTGCTATTCTCTATATATATATATATATATCCAAACATACTCAGCTTTGTGTGTGTGTCTACATATGTACATATATGTGTGTGTATGTGCGTGTATGAAAAGTATATAATGATAATACGTTTGAAGTTTTAACATTTATGTAGTTGCATGTATATAGTTTATATACTATTTTACCCGGGTTACATAAGTAAGATGATATACTATTTATTTAATATTGATGTTTAAAATGTATATTTTTTTTTTTTGCAATTTCTAGTTCCTAGCCTGATACATATAACTGTTTATAAGTATAAGATATTAACAGACTGGCATTTGTTGTTTGTATGTAAATGTTTATAGCACGTACTATAAAAGAAAATACATGTCTGCCAATATATGTGTTTTGTTATATATTATATATAGGTACTTTGATTTCAAAATGCATATAGATTTTATATTATAATATATATATATGTATGTATGTATGTATTTTGATGTTTAACATATATATAGATTTTTGATTTGGATATATGTATAAATGTTTAAAGTTAATATTTATTTTCATACATACACATACACACACATATATATATATTAAAGATTTTTAAACGTGTGTTTGAATTTATAATATGATTCTTTCAACATATATATAGTTATATATATATATATATAAGTTCACCTATATAACTGACCTTCATTAATCCAGTTTTGATTCGATTTCGTCAATTTTATTCTATCAGCCTTGGTCGTCGAATTCACGTTTAATCTTGCTTTGCTTTGGAATTCGTGCTTGGATTGGTAACTCATTTCATTGTCAAATCTCTCTAGCCTTAAAGGAGAAATCACTCACGATTAACATTTTTATATTTAGTAAATTGATTTCACTTGAAATGACAATTGAAATATGTTGTTGCTAGTTATATAATTGCTATATATGATATGCTATTATCTTTAATTGTTCGCCTGTGATATATGACACCATATCCTATTGTGTATATTTTATTTAATTTGTTACTGATGATATATGCCTATTGTTGATATGTTATATTATTATCATATTTGTTCTCTCTCTGCAAGTTCCCTTTTAATTTAGAATTCCCTATGGGTTGAAAAGATACGTACTCGAACGATCTTATAGAATAGAAGAAAATCATTATGGGTTGAAATGATAAACCCAAGTGATTTTCGTTTTCTCTGAATTGGGATAGCAGGTTGAAATGGTATACACCCATAGATAATTAAATTGCAGATTGAAATGACAAATATCCACAACACTTGACCACAAAATAGAAAATTATATACAGACACCGTCGGTCTATATATATATTTTAAAAATGATTTCCAAGGTTTTGAATGAAATATATAGTTTTATTAAATATTTATTTTAAGATATTATATATATAAATGTTATTTTTATAAAGGTTTAAATTTTATATTTTTAAATTTATATGTTTGGAAATTTGTAAATTTATAAGTTAGTTTTGAAAATATAATTTTTAAGATTTTCTTATAATTTCACTATTTCAAAATATGGATAAAAAGTTTTAATAAAAAAATTTAATTTTATAACAAGATTTAATTTAATAAAATTTGATTTAATTAGTATACATTATGTTTAAGTATTTATTTAAAAGTTTATCTTTTAAAAATAGATTTTATAATAATTTTAATAAAATTAAGGTTGGGAAGAAAAAATTTAACTAATTTGAAATCGTATTCTTTTAAGAATTATATTAATTAAATCAATTTGAAACTTATTGAATTTAAGATTTTAGCGATATAATTTTATAACTTGATTTTGAATTAAAGTGATTAAATGAATATTTCAAGTTTAAATAAGTCAAAATGCGATATTATTTTTATTTAAATTGTAATTTTAGATTTTATTTAAATGTTATTGGATTAATTTAAGTTAATATTTCAAAACTAAATAATCGTAAAGTGAATTTGAAATAAATATGAAATTATCAAATTTAGTTATTGTAAAGGTTGAATATTAAAATTTGAAATCTATTGATGTTGAAATGGTTTAATTTGTGATTCAAATTCGTATTTGAAATCGATATAAATTGAAATAGTTTATTAAGATGTTGAATTAAATTGAAATTTCATGAATTGAGATTGAATTTTGGAATTCGAGTTGATTTGAATCGATTTGTGAAATTTGAGGAAACTATATTTATTATATAAAGTATTTCTAAATTATATTATTTTAATATTTTACTTTATAAGTTATTTTAATATAAACTATTTTTAATTTTTAACTATTTTAATATACTAATTATTTTATTATAAACTATTTTATTATATAATCTATTTTATTATATATACTATTATTAATATCTAAGGTGTTATGATTTCCAAAGTATTATGATTTCAAAGTGTTATGATTTCCATAGTGTCATGATTTTAAAAGTTATATAATTTCGAAAGTGTTATAACTTTGAAAGTACTATGATTTTGGAAATGGATATATTTTAAGTAATGATATCGAATTGATATGGTTTTGAAATGATATGATATTTTGGTTTTGAAGTATGAACTATTTGAAATGAAATGGGCATGGTGTTATAATAACGTTTGGTTGTTAAAGAGATCGGGATCGGTTATTGTCATACTCTTTGCCAATACCGAAAACCACTTTAACAACTGTGTACGTGATGGAGATTCTAGAATGAAGTAGGATTTTAGGCGACGATCCTTTATGAGGTATATATGTGGACCTGACTCCCATGAGTTAGCTTAAGGTGGCTAAAATAGGAGCAATTGATGGGACAAGTGAGCCAGCTCCTCCGATTGGACAAACTTCTTCAAAACAATTCTATTACTTTGTGATTGATTGGGTGCACCCATGGATTTTGGGAGTGTTGGACGGGTTGGGCGGTAGTTGTGGCTATGCATTACTAATAGCCCGGAAGTGTAATTAGTACATCTACACTGGCATTGCCTAGTTGTGCCATGTCACCTACCATATCGAGCCCACTATGAGTTTGTTTTGTACCATACCTATAGAGTGCTCTCTGATAGCCTCCAGTTTATGGAGGGTTTACGGTACTTTATAGACTATGGGAGTATATAAAAATGTGTTAATGGGGATATTGGCAACGCATTAATACTATTTTAATAGTTTATCTTACTATAAATATATTATAATAGCGTATTGTACTACATAATAGATAGCACCATGGTTCCTTAGAGGATGGTTGTCCCAAACATTCTTTGAGTTACTTGTATTTCACTTGATATTTTACTTGAGCTGAATTTATTGATATAAGAAGGTTAATCCTGACTCGTGTGTTTTGTGTTTTGCTTTACGCTCGGATCATACTGAGTGTCACAATATTTGAGACTCGCCATTGGATTTTGGAGCTTCGCTTAGAGATCCAACTATCTATTCAACTTGTAGTTATTCAGTTGACTCCAGTGATATATTTAGATTTTGTTATTTGACTATGAATTGAGACTTCTATGTATCTTGATTTCCGCTGTATTTTGTTTCATACTTTGATATATATAGTAGCTTCATGAACTACTATTTATCTGTTTCCACTGCTTATGGTTATATTACTCTATGTTTGGGATTCTGTGATTGATTTATTTACTGTATATGCCGAGTTTTACCAAATAAAAATTAACAATATAATATTTTAAGCAATTCAAGTCCAACATGTGTGGATGCGAATGGCATGAAATATCGAGATGTTACATGTGGTATCAGAGCTCTGGTTTTAGGAAAAACTTATCATATAGAGTAAATTCAATTACAGAATCTCCTTCGTTCTAGCTTGAGTTTCTTCATCTTTGACTCAGATTTCCTTTGAGTTTTGAAACTTTCCCCTTCATTCCGAAATCCATTCTTGTTTCTTCCTGTTCGTATTCTTCTTGATTCTGGAGCATCCCATTGCTCCGTTGTATGATTTGTAAAGGGGTGAAACTACTTTACAACAAGCATTGATTCACAAGAGATTTCCGTGTCCTCGGTTTAGATGCTACCATCTCTTATTTTGCCTGAATGTTTCTATAATAAACGACCAAGATAATTCTATTGTGATCAATCTTATTCTGCCTTGATCTTATTCTGGAAGTCACGGTTGGTCCGGTTAAAGCTGCCCGAGATTTACATAAGTATATCCATCTATTCTCTTTTGTTATTGAATTATCTTATCCGTTTTGAACTTATCTTCTAGTTAGAATTCTATTTGACTAGAGTTATATAAGTCTATCCATCTATTCTCTTTTGTTATTGAATTATCTTATCCGTTTCGAACTTATCTTCTAGTTAGAATTCTATTTAACTAGAGTTCCTTTAAATTTGAACCTCTATCCTTGTTTGAAAACCATTTTTGGAATAATCGAGTGATGGAGTATTTTTGTAATTAATATAAAAATATCTTATATTGTGTTTTTTGAGTTATTAATGTTGATTTGGGTTTCGATCGATTCGTTTGATCAACGTCATCGATAGAATTTCCAAAACACTGGAACAAAGCAAACTGACATAATATAAATAAATGAAATTATAAAACATGGTTTATAAACTGATTTGGAATTGAAATGAACTTAAACTAAGAACTGGAGGATTCAGTTTCTGATATTTTTAGAAAATTAGATTTTAAAATTTAAGGTATGTTATTTAAATTATTTTCGAATAGAAATCGTTTTGAAAGAATTTTAGGGAAAAAAGTAATCGTTGCTCTCTTCTTTTGTTGCTGGAAAATAATTTTGGTGATGATTGCAGCATCATTGACATTCATTTTCGAGTTTCAGAATGGAGAGACTACTTAGTGTCTTTGCTACACTTTTGTTTGAAAAATAAATTTGATTTGAATTTCTTAAGAATGACTTGTTGTATTATATATATAGGTATATGATTTTATATTTGATTAGATATATAATATATATGACTACATTTGTCTTTAAATGGTTTGAAGTGAAACCGGAAATTTAACTCCTAAATTTTATGTAAAGGATGATTTCAATTATAAAAATGAAGTCCAAATTTTTGAATAAATTTTTAAAACTTGAAATAATTGAATTACAAATTTTTTACTTGTATAATACTCAATTGCATTCCAATATACATAACTTATCTAAATTACGCAGAAGTTAACTATGAGTAATATACAACATAAAATGATGTTAAAGGAATTTATAAATAAATTTAAGTGGTTATAATAAGTTTCAGTATACTTAATCTGTGTGATAAGATATATTAAGTAGAATAATGAATAATGAATTGAAAAAGAAAGAATTAATTTAAGTAAAATATGATTATAATAAAGGTTTAAATACTTAATTTATGACTATAGGAAATGTTAATTTAGATAAATTGAATAATAAGATAATGAATAAATAAATATGAATTTAAGGATAATTAAGATTGAACTATAATTGAAATTAACTTAAGTGAAATCAAATGGATTAAACCAAATTATTGAATATTAATTAACTTAAAATGAAATTTATATGGTTTTAAAATAATTGTTTTATTTTATATATCAAATCTATTTTTCTTTCTGGTTATTTCTATTCTCCTTCCTCGTTCCTTTTTAGGGGCGAAAAGTTTTGAGTGGGGAAGAGTGTAACGTCCCAAAAATTTTAATTGGTTTTAATAACGTAATTAACTAATTTTTTATGAAATTTTAAATAATAATATTTTGAAATAAAAACTTGATATTTGGAACACGTCTATTTTAACATAGAAAATAATAAATTTTCATCTGAAAATATGGAAGTTTATTTTATTGTGTAATTTTATTTAAATTTAAATCAGTTAATACTTGATGATAATAAAATGTTTTCCAAACCTGAATAATTTTATATAATAAAAATGTAAACCATCTTCTGAGTGAGACATCATATTTTGTTTCTCCAAATTTGAATTGCTATTGCTCCGTTTATCTTAATTCCGGCGTTTTAGCAGCATTTTCGATATCGATTACCGATTTTTGATAGGATGGTCGCATCACTGATATCTATGTACCATTCTGATCATCTTGTCATGCTGATCTCGGCATTATATTCGGTTGTGCGTTTCGACACCTGGTACGAGATGACATCGACAAGATAATTGGCTATCAGTTCCGTATTTAACTTTTGATCTCCCGTAACCATTCACTGCCAACCATGAATTAACCAACAGCCATCGATCGTAAATATTTACTCTCGATTAACGTGTGCCTTTCACTATTCCTACCTGTGGATAATTATTCATGTCCCTTCATTTCTATGCTTGCTCCAAAAAAATATAATGTTAAATAAAGTGATAGATATATCCTCCTCTGTAAGCTTCAACATTTCTTTTCTCGAAACTTTTGTGCCGAGCAAGCTTCACCTTCCTTTCACTTGCAATTTAATTGCAAACCCTCAACAATCTCACCTACCACTTACTGCCGAGGCTATTTTTTGACTACGTCAGCCCTCGGCCTGCATCTCCGAGCCTTATCACGGCTTCCGCCCTCAAACTCTCCCCGCCTACATCAGCTCACATGCAACCACCATGACCGAACTGCTACCCTGAGCATCCAACAACCGCCACCCTCTCCTAGTCCCTGCCACCTCCAGACAGTTGCCAAAATCCGTTTACCTCTCACCTTCGACCTCCCTCCTACTTCGAAACTAGATGCCACTTCATTCTGCTCTCCTCCCCACTTCGGCAGCCTAGCCGGCTCGAACCCAGGCCAAGAACTACCTTGTCTCCCCTTTCTCGGCTAATGATTAAACAAGGTAAACATTTTTTATGTATATTATTTATATTATGTATATGTATACATACATACATACATACATACATATATATATATATATATATATATGTTTGCGACTTCCATTGTTTATAATTTTCGTTCCTGTAGTTTTTATCTTACAGTTTCGTATATATAAATATTTGATTTTACGCGTATATGAAGGTATATATATGTTTTTTATTATAGGTTGCAATATACAAGTGGTTCTATATATATATTATTATAAAGAAGTTATATATGTTAGTTTATAAAAGATTTAAACAAGGCATATATATAACCTGTTGTGAAGATGGATTTGTATATATATCTGTCCATTTTATGTAAGTTCTATTTGCGGTTTTATTTGTTATTCAGCTTTGTATATATATAAGTGTGTGTGTGTGTGTATGAAAAGGATATAATGATAATATGTTTAAAGTGTAAACATTTATGTAGTTACATATATATAGTTTATATACTATTTTACCTGGGTTACATAAGTAAGATGATATACTGTTTATTTAATATTGATGTTTAAAATGTATATATATTTATTTTGCAATTTTTGGTTCGTAGCCTGATACATATAACTGTTTATAAGTATAAGTTATTAACATAATGGCACTTGTTGTTTGTTTGTAAATGTTTATAGTACGTACTATAAAAGAAAATACATGTCTACCAATATATTTGTTTTGTTATATATTATAAATAGGTACTTTGATTTCAAAATGCCTATAGAATTTATATTATAATATATATATATATATATATATGTATGTATTTTGATTTTTAACATATACATAGATTTTTGATTTGGATATATGTAAATACGTTAAAAGTTAATACTGATTTTCATATATATATATATATGTATGTATGTATGTATATTTTAAATATTTTAAAATGTGTATTTGAATTTTGAAAACGATTCTTTCTACATATATGTAGTTATATATATATATATATATATATATATATATATATAAATTTACTTATATAACTGATCTTCATCAATCCGGTTTTGATTTGATTTTGTCAATTTCAAGCTATCAGCCTTGCTCGTCGAATTCACATTCAATATTGCTTTGCTTTGGAATTCATGCTTGGATTCATAACTCATTTCATTGTCAAATCTCTCTAGCCTTGAAAGATGAGCAATTACTTATGATTAACATTCTTATATTTAGTAAATTTGATTTCACTTGAAACAACAATTGAAATATGCTGTTGCTAGTTATATAATTGCTATATATGATATGCTATTATCTACAATTGTTTTCCTGTGATATATGACACCATATCATGTTGTGTATATTTTACTTAATTTGTAATTTTGATATATGCATGTTGTTTATATGTTATATTATTATCATATTTGTTCCTAATTTGCAAGTTCCCTGTTAATTTAGAATTCCCTATGGGTTGAAATGATACATACTCGAACGATCTTGTAGAATAGGAGAAAATCTTTATGGGTTGGAATGATAAACCTAAGCGATTTTCATTTACTCTAAATTGGGATTGCGAATTGAAATGATATATACCCGTAGATATTTAAATTGCGGATTGAAATGACAAATATCCATATCACTTAACCATAGGATAGAAAATTATATACAAACACCGTTGGTATATATATATATATATATATATATATTTAAATTGATTTTCGAGGTTGTGAAAGAAATATACGGTTGTATTAAATATTGATTTTAAGATATTATATATACAAATATTATTTTTATAAAGGTTTAAATCTTATATTTTTAAATTTATATGTTTGGAAAATTTTAAATTTACAAGTTAGTTTAGGAAATATAATTTTAAGATTTTCTTATTATTCTACTATTTTTAAATATAGATAAATAAGTTCTAATAAAAAAATAAAATTTAATAATAAGATTTAATTTAATAAAATTTAATTTAATTAGTATACATTATGTTTAAGTATTTATTTAAAAGTTTATTATTTAAAAATAGATTTTATAATAATTTTAATAATAATTTTAATAATATTAAGGTTGGGAAGATAAAATTTAATTAATTTGAAATTGTATTTTTTTAAGAATTATATTTAATTAAATCGATTTGAAACTTATTGAATTTGAGATTTTAAAGATACGATTTTATAACTTGATTTTGATTTAAAGTGATTAAATGAATATTTCAAGTTTAAATAAATCAAAATAGGATATTTAGTTTTATTTAAATTGTAATTTTAGCTTCTATTTAAATGTTATTGGTTTAATTTAAGCAAATATTTCAAAATTAAATAATAGTAAAGTGAATTTGAAATAAATATGAAGTTATCAAATTTAGTTATGCAAAAGTTGAATATTAAACTTTAAAATCTATTGAAGTTGAAATGGTTTAATTTGTGATTCAAATTTGTATTTGGAATTGATATAAATTGAAATGGTTTATTGAGATGTTAAACTAAGTTGAAATTTGAATAATTGAGAGCGAATTAAATTGAATTTTAGAATTCGATTTGATTTGAATCGATTTGTGAAATTTGAGGAAACTATTTTTATTATATAAAGTATTTTTAAATTATATTTAAAACTATTTAATATTTTACTTTATAAATTATTTTAATATAAGCTATTTTTAATTTTTAAATATTTTAATATAATATTTATTTTATTATATAAACTATTTTATTATATAAACTATTTTATTATATATACTATTATTAATATCTAGACTGTTATAATTTCTAGAGTATTATGAATTCAAAGTGTTATAATTTCCAAAGTATTATGATTTCAAAGTGTTCTGATTTCCAAAGTATTGAGTTCAAAGTGTTATGATTTCCTAGTGTTATGATTTTAAAAGTTTTATAATTTCGAAAGTGTTATAACTGCCAAAAACTTGTTCGTCGACGGAATTTCTATCGGATCAGAAAACCGTCGAACGAATTTTGAAATAAAAAATAACCGCAAGTGCACGGTGTACGAATGTAGCACGCGGCGAATACGGGTCGATCCGCAGGGAATTGATGATTTTAAAAATCTACTGATTTCTGGAGAGGTAGGTGGTTCGCGGCGACTTGGTTGAAGTGGGCGAAGTCGCGATTGGGTTTACTGCTGTTTACAGTGAGTTGCTGGTGGTAGCTCGGTTTTGGGTATGGTGATGTCGTGGTGAAGATGGTGAATGGATGGCCGCTGTTCTGTTGGCCAGTTGAAGTAGTGCTTCAGGTTGTTTTTTTTTCTTTTTTTCTTTTTCTGGGTTGTGGGTTTGGTTTGAAATATATGGTAATGGGTATGGTAGTGGTACTGAAGTGTGAACTGTTGTATGTGGAGGTTGGACAACAGTGTAGTTGTTGGTGAATGTGAAGGCAAGTCAGTGATGCTTTGGTTGTTTCGGGGTTGTGGATAGCAATGCAGAAAGGCAGTGATAATGAGGTGCACAGAGGAGGTTAGTGTGTATGTCAGTGGTGTGTGTTGGGAAGAAGTGATGAAGTCAGAGTGTTTGGGATTTGCTGACTGTTATGGTGGGAAGTTGTAGTGGGAAATTGAAGTTGTTGTGGAGGGGTGGTGAATGTTTGGCTAGGCAATGGACAGAGAGTGAGTTGTAAATGATGAAGTGAGAAGGGTAGATGACTTGCTGGTAGTTGCAAGTGTGTGCACTGGAATGGGTTGAATTAGGCAATGTAGTTTGGTGCAGCAAGGGTTTTTTTTTTTTTTGGGCTTTTTTTGGGCAACGGTATGGGTTGATGTAGTGGCAGTTTGTGGTGATGGTATGCGGGGCGTAGTTATTTAGTGGAGGACAGTGGCTGGTGATGGAAAAACAGTGAGCAGTTGATGTTTGTTGTTGTTGTGCAGGGGGGAGCTGTTAGCAGTTAAGTATGATGGAGGATGGTGTGTTGTTTGTGGATGGTAGAATGGTGATGCTGCACTGATGATGGTTGTGCTCCTCTGGGCAGTGACAGTTGCAATGTTGCACAGGGGTAGGGTGTTTGAATGCTGTTTTTGAGTGGTAGTTGAAGGGGGTGGCAGGGGAATGAAGTTGTTGATTATTTGAGAGGAGGGATGGTCAGAGCACAAAATGATGGGTTTGAAATGTGCAAATGTATGTACAGTGATATGCAGAGGAGGGGCACTGTGCAGGCAGATTTTTTTTTCTTTTTGTTTGTAAATGTACAGAAAAGAAGACAATAAAAAAAATGAAAATGCAAAAGGATGTGAATGCAATAAAATTTTTTTTTTTGTTCTTTGGAAATTGAGTATGCCTTTTTTTTTGAAAATAAAATGAGATGCAAATGCAAATGAAAATAAACAACAACAAGCACACAAAAAAAAAAAAAATCACACAAACACACACAATAAAAATCAAACAAAAATAATTCGAAGAATAAGAAATCAAAATCAAATCAATTCCCCGGCAACGGCGCCAAAAACTTGTTCGTCGACGGAATTTCTATCGGATTAGAAAACCGTCGAACGAATTTTGAAATAAAAAATAACCGCAAGCGCACGGTGTACGAATGTAGCACGCGGCGAATACGGGTCGATCCGCAGGGAATTGATGATTTTAAAAATCTACTCAATCAAATTAACCAAAGTTGGAAGAGTGATTAACTAAAAAAAGAAGAAAAATGACAAAAGAAAATAGATAAAAATATGAGAGTATTAAGACAATTTAGAGGCAATTTCCACTCTCTAGATCACATAAATCAACAAAATGAAATTATGATCTCTCTTTTCTTGTCATTAGTGAATTAGTTGATGTGCTTATCATAAGTATAATATATTTGTGCTATTAATTAGCTCAATATAAACCATCAAACTATAACACAACCACTAATACACTTTTAAATCTCATGAAATATGACAACAAAGTTGAAATAAAAATCTATTTTAAGCATAGCCTATTAACTATTGTTTAGAAATATAGGCTATCAAATTTCAATTTCAACATTCACTTCTTTGCCATAATCATATTTAGATGAAGAGACAATTTGTGTTATGTTTGTTTAAGCATAGCTTATTTGTTATGAACAACATAGACTATCAAATTCAAAGTCAAACAACAAGTTAACCACTTCATACATTCACATTAAAGCACAAAAAGAGAGTACAAAACATCAAAATGTTGAAGCTACATGATTAGAGGCTTCATTACCCCTAAATTGAAGGGATTAGCCTCTCATATTTGTCATCATATGAACAAATGTAGCAAGCAACATTGAATAAAAGAAGAGGAAAAAGTGAGCAAAGAGAAAAACTATACTACTTGCATGAAAAATAAATCTACACTACAACATGAAAGTAAATAAGCATGAAAATAAAAAGAACATGTATTGAAGTTGCATAAAAAAAAACTACATAAAGAGAAATGGCCAAGTAGCCATGAAAGAAAAAAGAGAACTTGTCTTTTATTTTGATCCTAAACTAATGAAGAGAGACTAAGAGAGGAGATCATGTTACATGAAACATATGGGTATTTATACATGTATGAAACCCTAATTCACTTTTTTGGGGAATACCCAAAATGCCCCTTAGGAAGTGTGGAGGCCAAGTAATCATTAACATGTCTTAATCCCCATTAAGTGTACATGAAGCCATTAAGTCCAAAAGCATGTGCATTAGCCTTTAATTTGTACATTAAGGTAGGTGGGTAGGTGGGGTCCTCCATGATCTTCACTTTGAATTATTTCCATCTTCATTCCTTTATATTCTTTGTGCATGCATATTTCTTCATGAAACCACTCCTATTTGAGACCATTTTCCTACAAAAATATATATAAATTTCCAATCAATTTTTCTCAAAGAAATATATGCACTTAAATGACCGTTTTGCCCCTATATGAGATGAATATGTAAAAATTTGGAATTAAAATGAATTTTGGTTAAAACAAGTTAAAATACCCAATATGATCATTTATTTAATTTAAATAGAATAAATATGGTGGTAAAAATATGCACATTTACGTGCACATCATATAACTTTGAAAGTACTATGATTTTGAAAATGGATATATTTTAAGTGAGTAATGCTATCGAATTGATATTGTTTTGAAATGATATGATATTTTGGTTTTGAAGTACGAACTATTTCAAATGAAATGACCACAGTGTTATAATAACATTTGGTTGTTAAAGAGATCGGGATCGGTTATTGTCATACTCTCTGCCAATGCCGAAAACCACTTTAACAACTGTGTACACGATGGAGATTCCAGAATAAAGTAGGATGGTGGGCGACGATCCTATATGAGGTATATATGTGGACCTAACTCCTACGAGTTATCTTAAGGTGGCTAAAACAGGAGCAACAGACCGGCCAAGTAAGGTAGCTTCTTTGATTGGACACACTTCTACGATACTGTTCTATTACTTTGTGACTGATTGGGTTCACCCTCGGATTTTGGGGTGTTGGACGAGTTGGGCGGTAGCTGCGGCTATGCGTTACCAATAGCCCGGAAGTGTAATTGGTATATCTACCCTTACATTGCCTAGCTGTGCCATCTTACTTACCATATCGAATCCATTACGAGTTTGTTTTGTACCATACGTATGGAGTGCCCTTTGGTAGCCTCCAGTTTACGGAGGGATTATGGTACTGTATAGACTATGGAAATATGTAAAAATGGGTTAATTCTACTTTAATAGTTTATCTTACTATAAGCATATTATAATAGCGTATTGTACAACATAGTAGATAGTTCCACAGAAACCTTAAAGGATGGTTATCCCAAACATCCTTTGATTTACTTGTATTTTAGTTGATATGTCACTTGAGTTGGATTTATTGATATAAGAAGTTAATCCTGACTCGAGTGTTTCGTGTTTTGCTTTATGATTGGGTCAAACTGAGTGTCACAGCATCTGAGACTCACCTTCGGAGTTTGGAGCTTCGTTTGGAGATCCAACTATTTATTCAGTTTGCAATTATTCAATTGACTCCAGTGATATATTCTGATTCTGTTATTTGACTATGAATTGAGACTTCTATGTACTTGATTTGTAACAACCCTGCATTTTTTGATTATTTTAATTGTATCTTTTGATTATTTTAATTAAATTTCCTGATTTATAAACTTTATTTTATTTATAAAATGAATAATTTTTTTATATTAAATTTTGATTTTATGTGAATTATAACCAAACATGAATAAATAGAATATTTTCCAAAAATCTGGATTTTGGTCAATATGGTCAAACTTTGACTTTTAAGTTTAAAATTTAAATATTTGAATTTTTGAATTTTATCTTTTATTATGAAAATAAATTAAATTTCAAGTATACTGCTTTTCGTTTCGTTGAAATCCGAATAATATTGTGAAAGTTATGCTTTTTAAACTATTGTATGTAAAATTGTTTTGTTTAACAAAATTGATTAGTTTAATTTATATAAATAATATTTTTGTTTGTCATATCATGTTCTAATTTATGTGTACATGTGTAACATGACATGTTATTTATATATATTTTATTTTTAAAACAATTTATAAATGTAGTTGAAATTTTCCAATGTTAGTTGTATTTTGTTGACAAATTTTAATTCTAGTTTCATTTAAAGAGAGTATTTTCTTTATTTATTTTCTATTTTTCCTAAAACCATTCACTTATTTTTCATAATATCTATCTCTACCTTATCTTTCTATTTTGTTTATTAGATATTCATTTATTAATTGAATGGTTATGTGTTTAGATTCCTTATTTATTTCTTGGAAGGCTTCTTTTGTATACATCTTTCTTTAATTTATAGGAAGCGAATCAATTAAGATACGTTACTTGTTTTAATTATAGGCATACGTTTTATTTGATTTCTTGCCTTTATATTTTCCACCTTTTTGATTTCCTACCATAACTTCTCCAAAATTTTAGCCGTGTTTTCATTTGCAATTCATGCAAAAAAATTCTTTCCCATTTCATTTCTCACGCCTATTTTTAGATATGAGAAAATAGGTAATGGCTTCTTTTTTTTCTACTTTTCACTTCACTTTTCTATTGAATTTTCCATTGTTTTGCTTGATCTTCATTTGCTTTGCTCGGCCTAAACCCCTCACCACCTTCACCGACCACCACATCACCTCCTTCCCATTACCATACATGGCCTAACCCTCTCCTCCTCTGACCAAGACTGGCCATGACCATTCCATGATGCAAACACCACTAAAAATTGCAAAAATCCTTGAAAACATGCATAGCCGAGCTTGTTTTTCACCATCCCCTTCATATGTTGCTTCGGCCACCCCCTTAGCCACCGCCACCAGTTAGATCACCACCTCTGGCCATCACTTCAGCCACCACCATACCTGTATATGACCAAGGCCGAGCCAGTTGATGCATGGCCGAACCTATAGGTTGCACCAAAACACTCCTTTTTGCCTTACCCTTTGATCTTCCTTCACTAGTAACCCCTACCCCTTCATCTCCTTGTAGCCGTGCCAATATGAATTATACCCTAGCCCAAAACATCATCATGGCCGAAGCTATATAGCTATGTGGCCGAGCAAAAGTGATTTGTAGACAAGCATAATCGATTGAAAATTTGGTGATGTGTTTTTTAGACTTTATTTCCTTTTTGTTCCAATAATTTTAGTATTGTAGTTATGTTTTATTTTGCTTTGTTTTGTTGTTAAATAAACGATTAGTATCATGGCTCTCCACTCCACTCAAATCAAAGTCGTGCTATCATGCTTTTTGGAATCTATTCTGTGTGTTTTGATTTGCTAACTTGAGCGTAAAATGGTGAGTATTCACTCATGACATCTATACTTATATAAATGGTGAATTGACAACAAGTGAATGTGTAGAATTGCTATATCATGTTATACATGCCTGTGATATGAATCATATGATGTTAACCCTATTTATAAACCTGTCATATCATCTGTTATTGCCATATTCTATTATATTGTTTATTTAACCGTTTCTCACATTGCAAGTTCCCTGTAGAATAAAGTCACTATGGGTTGAAATGATACATACCTGAACGGACTTTAGAATAAGGAAAAATCATTATGGGCTGAAATGATAGGCCTGAGCGATTTTTATTTATTTTATTTAACTTGGGATTGTGGGTTTGAAACGATAGAACCCGGATTTTTCTTTGTAAACTACGGATTGAAATGATATATTATCCGTATCACTTGACCTAGGTTAGAAAATAATATATAAACCCGTGGTTATTTTATAAAGTTTTATGTAAAAATTTAAGCATTTTAAAATTGTATATTATGATATTTTTATTTAAATTTAATTAAAAATGATTTTTATAAGGTATTAATGATTTTTCTATAAGTTAAATATGTTAATAAATGAATGGTTAAGTTGAAATTTGAAATATAAATAAATTTTGAAATTTATGATTTTTTTTATAAATTTAAGTTTAAGTTAAGTAAATAAAATACGATAATTTGACTTGTATTTGAATCTAAAATGACTTAATAAAGTGCTATTGATTTTCTATGAATTAAAATGGTTAAATAAATGAATGTTTAAAAGTGTAATTTGAAATATAACTTAACTTGGAGATGTGAAATTTGTTTTAAAACAAAAGTTAAGAAATGAAAATAAAATGGAAATTTAATTTAATTTATGAAATAGTAAATTAAATTAAAGTGTAAAATAAATGCAATAATTTGAGAAAAAAATGTACATTGATTTTTATAAATAGAACATTGAAAAATTTGATATTTATTTGTGAAATTTACTTTATAAAAATCATAAGTTAAAGGGTATTTAAATGACCATGTTTAAAGTGGAAAAATATGAAATTTATAAGTTAAAATATTTTAAATTGAAATTTAATTGTTGCTGAATTTCTATTGAAATTCTTTTATTAGCACTTCAGAAATGCTATCGTTTCTGAAATGAATTAAAATCAACTAAAATCTGGAATAAATGAATCTATAGTACTTTGTAAGTGCTGTAGTTGCAGAAGTGAACAAAAAGGCTAAAAACTAATGAAAGAGCTATTGTAGCACTTGTTAAGTGCTGCAGTTGGCTGAAAGGAAATTTTTGAACTAAAACTGAACTATTACACCAGTTTTTAAATGCTGTCTTTGCTGAATTGAATTGTTTTCAAATGTAACTTACTGTAGCATTTTCTAAGTGTTGCAAGCTGAAATTTAAATGTTATAATGTATTTAAGTGAATAAATGAACTCTGAAAAGGCTAAAATTTTGGGAATTTAATATTTGATTTAAAGGTATAATGACTCCACCTTTTAATGGTTTAAATGAATGATTTTAATTCGAAATTATAAACTTTTTGGAATTTTAACCACGGGTACACTTCTATGTATGCCTTGTGATTTTTAGATGTACACCTTCAATTTGAATGCATGACTAGAGGTGAGTGATTAATGCAGCTCTGCGCTACCCTAACCACATTAACACTGTTATTTGCATAGTTTACTTTAATATAGACATTTCTATCATAGCGTTTATTACTGTTAATTGATGGTTTAGTGGATCCTTAGAGGATGGGCGATCCCAAGCATCCTTTAAGTTATTGTGCATTACTACTACAGTTCACTTGAGTTGGTTTACATTATATAAGTATGTATGTCCTGACTCGAGTGTTTTGTGTTTTACTTTACGCTCGGGTCAGCCTAAGTATTCATAGCTTTGGATTTCTCTTTTTAGAGCTAGGAATCGCTAGGGAATCTGCTTATCTAGTTATTTATCTATTTCTGTTTCAGTTCATCTATTTCAGCTCTAGTATTAGTGAACTTATATGTATTTGGGATTTCTATTGTGTTTGTTTTCAGACTGATATTATGTATTTTGTTTTTGAGACTTTGTTATAGTAGCTTCATGAACTACTATGGTACTTTTATTTCCGCTGCGAGTTATTCTGATGTTTCTGTGTCTGTGATTCTGTCAATGATCTTATTTGCTCTATATTTTATTACAATGCAGTACTTTGAGCAATTTAAGTCTGACATGTATGGATGCAAATGGCTGAAAATATCGGGTTGTTACATGATTTCTACTATATTTTTGTTTCATACCCTGTTATATATATAGTAGCTTCATGAACTACTATTCATCTATTTCTGCTGCTTATTGTTATATTGCTCTGTGTCTATGATTCTGTGATTGATTTATTTACTGTATATGCTGAGTTTTTCCAAATACAAATTAATAGTCTAATATTCTGAGCAATTCAAGTCCGACATGTGTGGATGCGAATGGCATGAAATATCGAGATGTTACATTTACCATTTTAATTATTTCAATTACATTTTACTGTAAATTGAAATAACCTCACTCTAATACCAAACAAAAGTCTTATGGATCGTTTATTATCTAACTTGTGTATAATATGCAAGTGTATGAGCTAATGCTATAGTAGACAATAAATAGTAAAGTATAAAAATTATGCAAACCAGAGTTTTTATGCTAGTTCGTACCTCCCATTCTACGTGCAATCCCAAAGTTCCCCTTTGGTATTTCCTTTGACCAAATTACCCTGGCTTCGCTCGTAGGAATAGAATAATACAAAAGTATATCTCTAACAATCTCTTTTTCCAAATAACACGGTTTGACTTATAATACAAATCTCCCTATGATCTCCTTTGAGTACGTGAATACGAATGCTTTGGCATGTAGGAAGTGATTTAACCTAAATTATATTTTGGTTATAATATACTGAGAGTATGTGAACAATGTATACGCAAGAAGGTATTTAGAAATCAAGAGAGGAAAGAATAGATTAATTCAAGTTAGTTCATTGCTACTTCTCAATTAAAGTAGTATTTATAGAGTCAAAAAGGTGTAGATGAAGAGTTGTTACTATATAAGAAAGTCTATTCACTTAATGGCTGCATCCTTTCGTTGAAAGGTGATTTCTTTTTGTTTCAAACAGAAGTGTCTTTCCAAAATTGACAGTTTATGCATATGCAGACGTCCGTGGTAAAAATTCGAACATCTGTGACTTCAAAAAATTTAATTCAATAATTATCAAAGACGTCTGTGGATTTATCTCAAACGTCTATTATGCGTAAAATCAGTTTTTCAACTTAATTTTGATGCATATGAAATTGTGTGTGATCGTGTATGCACGTATACTCAAGGAAACATTAAAAATATTTTATCTAGGACTCTTTTACAATAGGATTGCCTTAGTAATAGTAGTATGGTTGATAGATCTTCGTATCTCTTTGAGTATCACTATCGTCGAGCATGGTGTCTTCTTGTAGCATATACCTATAATCTTGTTAAAGTGTGTGTGTACATATGATTGTGTAATTGCTACCATTGAAACATACTGGAGGTTCTAACATACACCAGCTTCATCACTGACCTTGGACTCTATTGCTATATGGTCATGCCTTTTGGGTTAAAGAATGCAGGAGCGACTTACCTGAAGCCCATGAATCAAATCCTTAAGGACCAGATTGGATGATCAATGAATATTTACATAGCTGACATGCTTATGAAGTCACGATGTTTGAGGAATTATGTCGACGATCTGTTAGAGAAGTTTGGTTTCCTCTGATGGTATGGAATAAAACTCAATCCATTGAAATTCTCTTTCGGCGTTGCATCAGGGAAGTACTTAGGTTTCATTATTAACCCCTATGGGATTGAAACCAACCAAGAAAATATCAAGGCTTTGAGAGAGATCGAAGACCCAAAGATGATCAAGGAAGTGCAAAGCTTAAATGGGAAGCCGCTCTGAGTTGGTTCATCTCCAGAGCCACTAATAAATGCTTCCCTTTCTTCAAGGCGATCAAGAGGGGAATGGGAAACTTCAAGTGGAATCAAGACTAAAAAGATGCATTCAAGGCTTGATTGAATCAATTGGATAGGCCACCTATTCTCTTTAAACTGGTGGACAATGAGGATTTGTTTTTGTACCTGGCGGTATCATCGCATGCTCTGAGCGCTGCACTTATATGTGAGGAATCTTGCATCCAAAGCCTGGTATACTATATCAGCGAGCGGTTGACAAGAGCAGAGAGAAACCATCCACAACTGGAAAAGCTCGCATAGTGCCTATTGATTGCCTTAAAAATCTCTGCCCCTACTTCCAGGCTCATCCGATCAACATCATTACTGACCAACATTTACGACAAGTCTTGTAAAGTCCTAAGAATTCTGAAAGGCTGTTGAAATGGAATAATGAATTGAGTCAATTTGATATCATATATCATATATCACTCTCGAAGAGCAATCCAGGGTCAGGCCTTGGAGGACTGCATAGCTGAATTCACTACATGAGATGATTCTCCGAAGAGTAGTGGAGAAAAGGAAGTTCGATAGAAGATGTACATAGATGGTGCATCTAATGATCAGTGTTCTGGTGCTGGAGTTGTGCTTGTCACTACCTAAGAACACCCGATTAGCTACACTCTAAAACTTGACTTTTTGGCTACAAACAATGAAGCTAAACACAAGGCCCTAATTGCAACACTCAAAATCGCCAAAGAGAAAGGAATAAAGACTTTACACATTTTCTGCGACTCCCAGCTAGTGGTATGCCAAGTCCGGAAAGAGTACTGAGTGAAAGGAGCAAGTTCTAGCTACCTATCTAAACCAGGTTCTTGACCTGCTCGATGACTTCGAGTATTATACGATAACTTATATCCCCATCGAAAAAATGAAAAGGCCAAATCACTTGCTAAGGTGGCTAGCTCCGGGGATGCATAACTCATAGGTTTAGTGCTAATGGAAGTACTTTTAGTCCTAAGCATCGACCAAATGGATGTTTATTGGAACTTAGAGACTGAAACAGAAAGGGAGTCATCGATGACTCCAATCCAGAATTATCATCAAAGAGGAATCCTTCCGGAGAGAAGGAATGAACGACGAAAGATCGCTTGCCAATCCCCGAGGTACATCATGAAAAAAAGATTACTGTATAGGTAGGGTTTCTCTGCATCCATACTTCGGTGTGTCGCTCACAACGAGGCTATGCGACTCCTAAGAGAAGTTTATGAAGGGGCCTATGGCAATCCATTGGAGGGTGAACCCTGATTGGAATATCCTTCACTACAGATATTTCTGGTCGATTGTCAATCAAGATGCAACTAACTACACACGAAGATGTGACAAGTGGCAAAGATTTGATAAAATTCTAAGGGCCTGGCTGATGAAAATTACTCAAATGGTCGGTCCTTGGCCGTTTTCAACTTAAGGCATTGATATTATCAGTGTGTTACCAATATCTAAAGGTGGCGCAAAGTACGCCATTGTGGCAGCTAATTACTTTACCAAATGGGTTGAGGTGGAACCATTAGCCACAACTACCATGAAGAAAGTAATCAACTTTGTTGTTCCGAATATCATTTGTTGTTTTAGAGTTCCACAAGCAATCATCACCGATAATGGGACCTAATTCTATGGTACAAAGTTTAAGGATTTCTATCACCGACATCGCATAGAGAAGATGTTTGTAGCGGTGTCACACCTCCAAGAAAATGGACCGGTTGAAGCTTTAAACAAGACTATTAAATCCATTCTTAAGATGTAATGGGAAAAGGCCAAAGGCAAGCGGGTCGATGAACTTCCATTAACACTTTGGGCTCATCAAACCAACCACAAGCCTACAACTGGCCACTCTCCCTTTGCCTCAACATATAGATTAGAGGCTATGATCTCGGTCGAACTGGATGCGCCCTCTCATTGGGTTACTCACTACAATCCATGGACGAACGAGCAACTCCTCCTAGAGTAACTTGATATGATTGGTGAGAAGCGGGCCGAAGCTGAGTTGAGAGCGACTGCATACAGGAACCAAGTCACTCAATACTTCAACACCAAAGTCAGGAGTCGGACCTTTGAAATCGATAAATTTTTCCTTAAACGAATATTCCTTGTCCCTAAAAACTTGGGCCCAAGCTGGGATGGTCCATATGTAATAGAGGAAAAACTTGGAAATGGTACTTTCAAGCCGGCAACTGCGAATGGTATATCACTCTCAAGGCATGGAATAATGAGTGCCTAAGTCGCTATTTCACTTAGAAATAAACTTGTAAATAATGAGCTGGAGCCGTATAATAAGACGAATTCTGTCATTTTTCGTCCTTTATGAAATAAATGGCCTTTTCAGCCCAAACTTCTATTTTTTTCATTTCTTAAAAGTTATAACCTGACTAACTTGAATGAATCTGGATATGGTTAATGCTGGTGTGCTGGTACATAGAGATAAGTGCCGATCAAACTTCATGGCCCATGATTGAGCTAGCAAAGTCCCTTCTAGTGTCTTGAGATTGACATCGGCTAACTCTAGCCTTCAGAATTAGGTTAGGAGTATAAACTTAAACCGGGTGAAACGCGGTAATCCCTAAACCAACTCTTGCCTTTGTATTAGAAGTAGGAGTATAAACCCAAACCAGGCATGACGCAACCGTCCGTACGCTAACTCTTAACTCGGATGGAATGTAGGAGTGTAAATCAAATAGAACTTTATACGCCGATCTCACTCAACTCTCATCCCTGAACTAAGGGCAGGAGTATAAATGGAAATGGACATGACAAAACCGTCGAATCATTAACACCTTTCTTAAAGTAGGTGTAACATCCCGATATTTATAACCATTCGCATCCGCACATGTCAGACTTGAATTGCTCAATATATCATACTGTTACTTTATATTTCGCAAAACTCAACATATACAGTAAATAAAATAATCACAGAATCACAGACACTGAGTAATATAACAATAAGCAGCGGAAACAAATGAATAGTAGTTTATAAAGCTACTATATATATAATAGAGTTAAAACAAGGTACAAAAGAAGTTCGAATACATAGCAGTCTCAATACAATAGTCAAATGACAAAAATAGGAATATCATGGGGTCAATTGAATAACTGAAAGTTGAACAGATAGCTGGATCTCCAAGCAAAGCTCCAACTCCAAAGGTGATCCTCAAATACTGTGACACTCAGTCTAACCCGAGCATAAAGCAAAAACACAAAACACTCGAGTCAGGATTAACATTCTTATGTCAATAAATCCAACTCAAGTGAAATATCAACTTAAATACAAGTAACTCAAATGATGTTTGGATACCCGTCCTCTAAGCATCCGTGGAACTATCTACTATGTAGTACAATACGCTATTATAATATGTCTATAGTAAAGTAAAAGTATTAAAATAGCGTTAAGGCGTTACCCATATCCCCCTTAACACATTCTTATCTATTCCCATAGTCTACACGGTACCGTAATCTCCCCCGTACTGGGCATCGTGTGAGGGCACTCCATAGGTATGTTACAAAACAAACTCATAGTGGTCTCGAAAAGGTAGGTGACACGGCACAACTATGCAATGCCAGGGTAGATATACCAATTACACTTCTGGGCTGATGGTAACGCATAGCCGCAACTACCACCCACCTCGATCCAGAATCCCAAAAATCCAAGGGGGAACCTAATCAATCACAAAGTAATAGAATGGTATTAAAGAAGTGTGTCCAATCGAAGAAGCGACCTCACTTGGCCCGTTAATTTTTTTCCTGTTTTAGCCATCTTAATCTAACTCATGGGAGTCAGGTCCACGTACATACCTCATATAGGATCGTCGCCACCATCCTACTTCATTCTAGAATCTCCACCGCGTACACAGTTGTTAGAGTGATTTTCGGTATTGGTAGAGAGTATGAAAATAACCGATCCGGGTCTCTTTAACAACCAATCGTTGTTATAACACCGTGGTCATTTCAAAATATCATACTTCAAAACCATAATATCATATCCATTTCAAAACCATATCAATACGAAATCATTTCTTACTTAAAATAATATTCATTTCAAAATCATAGTACTTTCAAATTTTAACTCTTCGAAATTATTCCACTTTGAAATTATAACACTTTGGAAATCATAACACGTGGAAAAATATAATACTTTGAAATTATACTACTTCATACTTAAATAGTTTAGATATAGAAAATTGTACATATAATAAAATAGTTTGTAAAATAAAATAGTTAGTATATTAAAAATAATTATAAGGTAAGATAGTTTATATTAAAATAATTTGTATATTAAAATTATTTATATTAAAAATTATTTATATTAAAAATGATTTATATTAAAGTAGTTTATATTAAAAATAATTTATATATATTGAAATAGTTTTATATTAAAAATAATATATATGTTAAAATATTTTATGTAATAAAAATAGTTTCCTCAAAGTTCACAAATTAATTCGAATTAACTCAAATTCCAAAATCCCATTTACATCAAATCTCATTTCTTCGATTTCAATTCAAATCTTAATAAACCATTTAATATCGATTTCAAATATAGATATAAATGACAAATTAAACCATTTCAACTTCAATAGACTTCAAAGCTTTATATATTCAAACATTTACAAACTAAATTTGATAATTTCATTTATATTTCAAATTCAACTTTACCATTATTTAGTTTTGAAGTATTTACTTAATCATTCCAATAACCTTTAAGTAAAACTTCAATTACAAATTTAAATAAACATAATATCCCATTCAATTAATGTAAATTTGAAAATATTTATTTAAATCACTTTTAATCAAAATCAAGTTATAAAATCATATCCTTAAAATCTCAAATTCAATAAGTTAAAATCAATTTAATTAAATATAGTTCTTAAAAGAATACGATTTCAAATCAATTTAATTTATCTTTCCAACGTCAATTCTATGAAATTATTATAAAATCTATTTTTGAAAATATAATTATAAATAAATGCTTAAACATAGTATATATTAATTAAATCAAACTTTATTAAATTGAATCTTATTATTAAACTTAATACATATATATATATATTAAAAATTAAAAATAGTAAAAATATAAGTAAAATCTCAGAATTTATAATTTCAAAACTTACTTACAAATTTAAATTTCCCAAAACATATCATTATAAAAAAATCTAAATTTAAACCTTTATAAAAAAACATTTATATATATAATATTTAAAATCAATATTTTTGTAAAATCATATATATTTCCTTTTTAAAATCATTTCAAATATATATATATATATATATATATATATATATCAACGGTGTCTGTATATAGTTTTCTATCCTATGGTCAAGTGATATGGATATTTATCATTTGAATCCGCAACTTAAATATCTACAGGTATATATCTTTTCAATCGTAATCCCAATTCAGTGTCAATAAAAATCGCTTGGGTTTATCATTTTAACCCATAACGATTTTCTTCTATTCTACAAGATCCTTCGGGTATGTATCATTTCAACCCATAACGATTTTCTCCTATTCTACAAGATCGTTTGGGTATGTATCATTTCAACCCATAGGGAATTCTACAGTAACATGGAACTAGCAGAGTGATAACATATATGATAATAAAATAACAATTAGTAACATGCATATATCATCTGTGATAAAATAAATAACAGATCATGGCTTCAGATGTCACAGGTGAACAAATACAGATGATTACATATATATAGCAATTTAAATAACTAACAACGGCATATTTCAATTGTCATTTCAATTGAAATAAAAATTATTAAATATAAGAACGTTAATCGTGAATGATTGCTTATCTTTTAAGGCTAGAGGGGTTTGACAACAGAACAAGCTACGAATTTCAAAGCAAAGCAAGATGGGCGCAAATTCGATGGGTAGAGCTCATATTAGGAACCAATGATAAAAATCAATCAGTTAGATAGAACCATAAATTATATATATTATGTTTATTTCCTTGAAATCGATAATTAATTTAAGACGAATAATAAAATACTATATATAATTCATATCATTATTCTTAAAATATAAATATGTAAAAGTCCATTATATATTTTATGTTTAAAAATCAACACTTATACACACACATACACACACTACTAGATATACACATGTTGAAGCTATTACAAAAATCCAATAAAATTTAAAGTAAATATTATATGTACATAAACTCTCACAAATCTATATAACTTATATGTACTTATATACAACCCCTTTACAAATTTCATATATAACCAACTTAGTTCAAATATATAAGCCAATGTATATTCATACAGACAGTTCAAATACATATCACTATATACAACTTACCTATACATTATATATTTGAAATCAATGTTTAAAATAAAATTAACATAAACTTTACACCGAATAAACATATATATGAGAACTGACATAACATATATATATACACATATATATATATAACTGACAAACGGACCATTAAAACTTGTGTTTTACACTACAGCACGTGCAAATATTTACGATATATATAAAAGCTAGGATTTAATAAAAAAAATGTGCAAAATACCATAACATATATATACAACATAAATATATATTAAACTTACCTATATATATAAGAAGACTGTAGCTTATATTATAAATTAGACTATTATAACTTTATACAATAAACCCCAACAGATCATACTTATATATATGTACAAATATACATTTGTTTTAAAGATATTAGAAAGAGCAATTATAAATATATGGAACATGAAAATTTCATCAACAATATACACATGTATTATGCATATTACGTATATAGGCTTAAGATCACAAATATGCTTGCCAAAAGAAAACTGAAAAGAAAGAACAAAATCAAACGAAAGAATATAATATATATAGATCTCAAAATCTTATATAATACATGCAGATTCCAAAACTAACATATTTCTTTTATAATATAATATCAACTGTAATCATATATATATATATATATATATATATATATATATATATATATATATTCATATGTATCTTTATTTAAATACAAAAGTGAAGGCCATGAAATAGTGCAGAGGCTGATCGGGGTGGTGCTGGCATGTTGGAGAGCGCAGGTGTTTGCATGGGGCGCGATTGTCGAGAAAAAGTGGTCGAGACCATTGGTGGAGGGTAGAGGGGCGATGTGATGGGTAGTCTTGATGAACGGTGAGGAGGAGCTACTAGCTTAGGCAGGGAGGTGTCTCTGGTAGGCATAGTGAAACGGGTGGACGTGGGGTTGTGGAAGTGGTGGTTGATGACGGGGAGAGGGGAGCATGGGCTAAGTAGGTTGAAGGATGGGAAGAGGAGATGGTGATGATGGTAGAGAAGCTTGGGTGATGGCTTCGGTTTGGTCAGAGGAGGAACATGAGGCGGGTGGCGATGTTCAAGGTGGAGATGTGGTTGCTCGGTTGTTGGGAACATACACGACTGCTTGGTATATGTTCGGTGGTGGACACGTAGGTAAATGGTGGAGAAGATTTAAGCCTCTGTATATTTTTATATAAATATTTTTTATTTTTTTATTTCACATAGGATAGAACTGAATGTAGTAAAAAGGAAGAGGACTAAGTACAAACTATCATATAATAAAACAAGGGAAATAGCAAAAGTCGGGGTAAATTTCTGGGCATAATGAAGGTAAGTGGCTAATTGGTACTTAAATGGTGGAATATGAAGAAGACGTAGGAAAACCAATAGTTAGAATTGGGTACCGGTACAATTTATTATTTTGTCGATTTCGTTGAGTACCAAACTTCAAAACACGCAAATGAATATATTATGGAGATTAGCACGGCGAGATGATAAAAACGATACATAGAAATCAGTGATAGGATCATCCGATCAAAAGTCGATATTCGGTATATGAGTAGTCAAGTGATTCAGGTTGCTTGACGAATTCGGGAGGAGTTATGGAGCAGAAGGCTTCGACGTGTAGATATATTTTGATTCCGCTGTGTTTGTTGTATCTGTATCTGTTGTTCTTGAGTTGTATAATTAGACAGATATTTATAACTGTCTAATATCTGTTGTTTTAAGTTGTGAACTCTGATGTAATGAGATACTATGTAATATTTTATGTTATATATTATATTTCATTCGTTCCGCTCCGAGTTCTCTGTAGTTGTTGTGTTTCTTCTTTCTCTTTCTTTTCTTCTTCTATCCCTTTATTTCTTCAAGATGATGTGATTTCCCGGTGATAGAAAGTCGGGTCGTCTCATTTGCTAAATGCTACTAAAATGCCGAAAATAAGGTAAATGGAGCAATAGCAGTCCAAATTTGGTGAAACGAAATATGATGTCTCACTCAGAAGATGATTCACAAATTTTCTATATAAAAATATTCAGGTTTCAAAAACATTTTATCATCATCAAATATTCACTGATTTAAATTTAAATAAAATTACACCATAAAATAAACTTCTAAATTATAAAATGAAAACGAAGAAAGCAGGTTATATAATGCCTCCAACGCGTATTCTCAAATAAATTTGGAATTTTCTCGAAGTGAGGAGTCGGTATCAACTCCCAAATTAGGGATCGTTAACGAGTCCCAAATTTTTAAAAAAAGGAAAAGAAAAATTAAAAGAACTCATATGTATATACTTGGATATATATGAAAGTATTCCGATGCACATGCATGTGATTAACTATGTGTGTACATGTCCAACTCAACAATCGAAATCAAAAGGAAAATCAGATTCATACCTGAAGAACTCATGGTCAAAATCAGTCTAAAATCATTAGATATAGAATAACAGATCACGAGATCACATTCCAAATTTATAGTAATAGATGTTGGCAATTTGTCACGATGAATCACTATGGACATCATAATTCATGAAATCTACTCATGAAAGGATAGCGACCATTCATAACACAGAGTGGAATCCTTCGTGAAAATTCGAACTTGTCTCAATTCAAAGCACATTATGGTTGAAACGAGATGTGCTTTGAAGGGCAGGTATTATCTAACCTTTTGACCTGGTAGGTTTCAGGTAGACTAGACGAATCCAACTTGGAGTTATTAAGGCAGGAAGCCCAAAGTGATAGCCCATGAGTCCAGAAAGAAAGCGTGAATTGGGTTGTAAGACAGTAACCAAAATAACTCAAGACAATACAACTGTGGGCTCCCCTAAGTTGGGGATCGGTACTGAATCCTACTTGGGAATGGTAGCAACTCTCAGAAATAACGTGGTTGGACCCCATTTTCTTCCTATATGTTTATCATGATGCCAGGACCCTATTTCCGAAGTCATTTTATTGAATCAATGCAATTCTTCATCTATCTCCATAAACACTTAAAATACAACTTTTTCCTCCATCATCTCCATCGTTTGGACGCAGAAAGAAGCTAGCAACGGTGCAAATGATTATGGAAGAACTAAGCTTACTATAAGATCATCCAAGGTGTAAGGTCGAAGACACCAAGAATGGTGAATTTGGGGGTCGGTAGCGAGTCCCACTTAGGGATGGGTATCAACTCCCAAATTCACCAGCTTTTGTTGAGTTGGCGCCTATTTTTTTGGTTCAATGAATCAAAATCAGGTACAATAGCTAGAAGATATTTCATGCGAGATTTTGTGCCCCTACCTCTATAAATAGGAAGGTAGGGCTCATTTTTCGATATCATTTTGGGCTCTAACTCTTGTATTTCATATATTTTTTTTCTTTGAAATTCTAAGTCTTGGAGTTGTACCAAGTCTCAAGAACTTCTACCCTTGTCAAAAAACAGCAATAAAATATTAAAGTGGACGCAGGCCAAGCTTTGCCCAACCAAAATAAACTATTATTTCTTGTTATTTCATGATTTCATTCGTAATTCTTCATATTTTATTCCCTTCTATTATATTTGGGTGTTAGTTTTATTTTTGGTTCAAACAAGAGCCTATGGCTAAGAGATCTCCTTTTTGTACAATTTATTGTTTCCATCTTCTAACACCATATAGTTGAGAGATATGCATCCATAAGAACTATGAGCTAAGATATATGGTTTTGTACATTAAAAATTTGATTGCTTTTTATGTTGATCGAGTTTTTGTTACTAGATATCTCCGAAGCCTAACAGTCGAAATTTATAATTCTATTACGACTGTAGGTCGAGATAATTATTTAGGTATTGCTTTCAATATTTTGCGTGGATTGCGTTTGATTTAGGATTTATATTTAGTAATACCGCCTATGACTAACAATTAATAATATTTACTTCCATCCAGAATGTAAGTGAAGATAACATTTATGCATATTGATTTCTGTATTTTTTAAGGGTTTTGTTCTATTTGGTTTCCATATTTCTGGATTTTTCTTATGTAGCTTAAAGGTCAAAACATATTACTTCTATTAGGGCCATAAGTCGAGATTTTATGATTCCATTATTTATTTTGGATTCTGCATTCTTGGTTTATCTTTAAGGCTTGATAGTCAGATGTCTTCACTTCTAGTAGGACTTTCGGCCAAGATTAATATTTTGGTTATTATCTTTTGTATTTGGGATGATTCGAGATACATCTCTTTATTAGTGATTTTTATGGACATGTTGGGTGCTTGTCCATAACATTTTGAGATTCCGATAAGTTTTTGATGTACCACTAGATTTATAGATGTCGTGATTCTTATTTTCTTATGTGTGTTTCATAGGTGATATTAGAGATATGTGGCATGGTATTTATTTATGATGTCACGATGGCTGTTACGTTTTATCATATTCGTACTTAGCCTTTTATTTACATACTTACTATTATATTCACCTTGGCTTTAAGTATGTTCTGACCCTTTTCTTATTTATATAATATTTAGGTTAGGCCTAGACTTTTCATGTATAGGGACATTAGCTCTTTTGGATGATTGGGCATAGAGTACATGGTACACACATACATACATACACATACACACACAAATATATATTATCCTTTTTTTCAGAAGATGATTATATATATATATATATTCCTTTGGATGCCTCCTTATATTTATTGTTTTGATAAGATGGCTATGAGGTGTGTATTATGAACTTGACTTGGTATATATATTGTCATAGTGAGACACTATCATAGTAGGTATCATTTTGTTATGTAATATATTTTTCTGCTACGACCCATGTCTCATTACTCATTTGTATATGTTATGTATTATATTACCCTGGTAAGCCAACATGTTTTTGCTCTGTGCCGACACGAGTTACATGTATTGTTGATATACTTTCAGGTGAGATACGTATCGATCTAAGGGAATATCGATGTATGGTCGCCCTTAACAAGCCTTATTCTTTATACTATAAGTCATTATTACCTAGTAAATCTCTTTACTATTATGTGTATAGAGGTGGGGTATTACAGATTAGTAACAAAGTAGGTTTAGAACATCATAGGATATATATGAAACGAGTCTTGGCCTTAGAGTGACTTTAGTGTCCCCGTTCTATTTGGATATGGGGTAGTTACCCTATATTAAAGGGATAGTAGTAGTATGAAAAGATTGCTAGGATAATTGTCTAGGAACGTACTTTTAATTTTTCCTAATATATATATATATTCCTTGTCCCTATCTCTTCTGTGTTTTGTGTTAATGTGAAATGGCAGTTATTGAGGAAGGTAGTGAAGTAAGGAGTGATTAGCCAGACGAGTAGTATTAGGTGATGTTGATTAAACATTTGTGTAGCCTTAATGAGAACTTAATAGCTTGGTTAGGGAAGCTGTAAAAGCCCTTAATATGAATCTCGTACTATAAACAGTTCACAATTTTAGAGCGTATTGTGGCGAGTTTGAGTAAGAGGATCCAGTAGCGATCAGAATTGAGCAATGAAAATTGATCGTTAGCTTTCCATTAAAGGCGATTCTTTGCTTGTTTGAAAATGTGTTATTGTTGTATAATGCTTGTTTGATTGTATGAATGGATGATGCATGATTATTTTCATTATCATTGATGAATTGGATGTATATACGAATTATCAAAATATATATTTTTATTCAAACAAGCGAATGATTTAATAAAATATGAATTTTATTTTATCAAGTGGTTGAAAATATTTTGATAGTTTATTTTGGTGTTAACTTATCCTTCAAGCGCTTAAGAGTTCTAGTTGATGCGTCTAGCCAACGTTATTAATATGGATTCATAAACACTAAGACAAGGCATTTTGATACAATGCGTTGGAAAATGGAGAATTGCTATTGTTATCCCGCCTTTGGACCAGGCTGTATAGGATCAATCTGACAAACCAAACTTCGAAGTTATTGAGGCAAGAAGCCCGAAGAGGTGATCGTAAAGCCAAAAAATAAAGTACAAAAAGGATCACAACTCAAACTCAAAACCACCACAAAATGGTAAAGGCCCAGAACCCACAAGCATGGGTGGCACCCCCGACTATGGGTTGACATCGACAAATATTCACCCCTCCTTTGGAGTTTATTTTATTCCTATAACCTCTATTCAATATTAAATGCCTATTTCTAATATTATTTTGTTGATTCCTTGCAATTCCATATCATTCTCCATTAACTTCTGAATGGGCTACTTGGTTCTTCTACAACTTTGTCATTTGGACTCTGAAATAAGTTAATATTGATGCAAACAACTACGAAATCACAAAGCTAACCATAAGATAAGCCAAAGCAAAGAGTTCAAGATGACCAGTTCGACCATTTTAGGGATTAGTACTGATGTCGAAACTTGGAGTCATACCTACCAGTACAAAAGTGATGATGTGGCACCATATTTTCGTGGAAAATTGTCTATAGCAAGGAGAAATGCCATGAGATCTTTTGTGTGAGATTTTAGGCTCCCTACCTCTACAAATAGAGGGGTAGGGATCAATTTGTAAGATCTTTTGGCTCTAGTTTCACTCTACTTTATATTCTGGTAATTCTGAAAATACAAGTGTCAAAGTTGTACCGGCCACTAAGAACTTTTTCCCCCAAGTCAGAAGTTAAGCAACAAAATAATTAGGTGGTTGTAGGCTGGCATTTGATGGACCACTGTAAATCTTTATGTGTTCACTTCTTGCTCATTTTAATTTGTTTTCTTTACCTTTCATTCTCTTCTACTTACTATTGGGTGTTTGTGCCATTTTTTGTTCAAAGAACTTTTTTGAGAAAAATAGGTGTGAAAATTTTGAAAGTGTTATGAATAACATTCTGGGAAATAAACAATTGCTTAAGGTAAGTTGAATATTAATTTTAACAAATTGAAATTGTAAAAGATAAATATTAACGAATTTTTGAAATGATATTAATTATTTTGAAACCTGTATGATATATATGCTCTTATATATATATATATATATATATATATATATATATAGACACACATTAAGTTATATAAACTTCTTAAGCTATTCTATAAGATAGGAATTCATTGTAAATCATTATCGGAATCTATTTTAAATCTAAATATTGATTTTATAAAAATAGATTTCAACCTAAATTTTATATGGATCTTGGAAGAAGAAATTTTGGTGAAAATAAAGAATTTTCTACATATCTTTGAAAAATATATACATACTATGAAAGTATTTTAAAGGGAAATATAATTATTGGAAATTTTTTTGGACTTGGAAGTGCCTTTTTGTAACAAATTAATGGAGTTTAGGTTTGAATTATTTTTCAGTTTAAAATAATATGACTTATATATAATTTGAATTTCCAGTTTACTGAAGATAAATTTATGTGATAAGTATTTTAACACATTTTGAAGTAGAAAAGCTTTTATGAAATGAAGTTGATTTATCTTTAAAATGGTTTGAATTTGAAAATTTTAGTTGGTTTTGATATATTGAAATGCTTTCTTCAGGACTCATATAGTCGAGGGCGATTACCCTCATCAGGACTCCTAGATAAAGGGTATTTGTTGTGGCTCTTATTAGAACTCATCGAGTGAAGAGTATAAGTTATACCTCTCATTGGGACTCATCAAGTTGAGATTCTCAATTATCACTGTCAAAAGTACTTAACGAGTCGAGAAAAATTATTGTCAATCTCATCAGGACTCCATGAGTCAATAGTATTTGATGTGGCTTTCATTCTACTTTTCTTTTTGGTTGTTTCTATTCTTCTACCTCCTTTCTTTTCGAGGTCGAGAAGTTTTGAGTGAGGGAGAGTGTAACGACCCATAAATTTTTATTCATTTTAACATTGTAGCAACCCATAATTTTTAATAAATATTTTAAACAGAATTTATTTGAAATCTTGGTTTTAAATCATTTAAAAATTGAAATTTGGAATTTTCTAGTGTATTTTTTAGGGTTTGGTTAAGAATTATATTTCCAAATATAATAAAATAAAGATTTTATAAAAAAATTATATTTTCGTCAATTTTGGTCAAACTTTGACTTTCAGTCGAAATTTTAAATTTCTATTCTTTTTATTTGAAGATGGACTTGATTTTAACATTCTCTATGCACTTCGTTTTGCCAAATTCTAATTTATACTTTTTAAATTTGCAATGTTTCAGTGTTTTACACGTGATTATTTTCTTTATTTTTATTTTTATATTTTTATTTGGGTTTTGGGCTAGATCTGGAAATGATTTGGCTTGTTATTTGTTGTTGGGCTTTGGCTAATGGGCTAGGCTATCTAAGAGACACCTATTGCCTGTTCTTTGAAAAGCTCCTTTTTGAGAAACACTGTACGTACAAAACTTCTTTCCCATCTCCTCCTTTCTCATTTCTCATTATACTATGAAAATATACAGTATGTTTTCTCTTCTCTTTTCCACTTTTCTTATTTTATTTCTTCCTCCTCATCATCAATTTCGGCCATCACCATGCCTCTTCTAGCCGACCAAATCTCCATCCCTTCACCATCATATGATCTACCTTCACCCCACCACCATCACTCCTACCTATTTCCGTGACTTCCTAGACCCAAAACCTAACATTCCATGCTTGCGAACCCTAGCCAAGCCTCTACATCATCCACTCCTCTTCCTTAGCTTCGGCCACTATCATTTCCTCACCTTCTCCTATTGCCTAGCCGTGATCTACTCCATGAACTGATATGCCTTGATCTATTGCACCACTTGACCCAAGCCATAGCACATAGGCCGAACCCAATGGACCACGGCCGAACCCAAAAGGGATGTGCCTTGTTCTTTTGCCTTCCACTTAACCTTTTGCCTTGCCACCCCTTCACCTACCCCATAGTCGTACCTTATGCTTGCCATGGCCAAGCCTATTAGTCTTGAACCCACCATGGCCGAGTACAAAGTGGTGTGGCCGAGCCTTGTTTGATGATGGTCAAGTCTATTTGAGAAGTGGCCGAGCCTAGTTTGTTCATATTTTTGCATTTTTTGATTCATACTATTTTATGTTGAATGCATACTTATTTGTTTTATTTGATTTGTTTATAAGACTTGGATCTTGGCTCTTCATCTACTCAAATCTAGTTCATGCTTTGTCGTTCTTTTCGGAGTTTGTTCTTATGTCTTGAATTATCATCTCAGCTTAAGAAGGTGAGTTTATCACTCTCGACATTCGTACTTATATATATTAGTGAAACAATGACATGTAAAGTGTAGTAGTGATATGCCATCATGATATTAGTTTCATATATGTATGTGATATGACATTTTATGATGTTGTAACCTGATGCTATACCTGTTACATTACATCACCTGATATTATATGCTACGCTATACTGTTTATTTTATTTTCTGTTTCTCACACTGCAAGTTCCCTCACTATGGGTTGAAATGATACATACCCAAATGGACATTAGAATAGGAAAAAATCGTTATAAGCTGAAATGATAGGCTCAAGCGATTTTTATTTTATCTGACTTCGGGTTGTGGGTTTGAAATGATAAACCCCTGGATTTAATATATATTATGGATTGAAATGATATAGATCCGTACCACTTGCCCTAGGCTATAAAGAATTATACAACCTATGGTTGATTTTAAATAATAGTTTTCACAAAAAAATTATTAAGTATTTTGAAATTTTAATATATGAAATTTAACTTGAAATTTGATTTAATGATTTTCAAGTACAAAATAATAGTTCTCTATTTCTAAAATGGAAATATGGTATTAATTGGATATTTTAGTAATAAATCTTATTTTCCAAAAATCATAGTTTAATTATTATCCAAATAAATAATTTTGTATAATAAAATAGATTTTACAAAATAACTATGATTTAAAATTGAAGATATGGTGTATAAACATGTTATGGTAGAATTTGTAGCATTTCCAAAATGCAATGCTATTTTAAGTTATGTTTTTAAAGTGCTATACTACTTTAGGGCATGTTAAAAAATGTAGTATTTCTAAAATGATAACATTTTTGAAATGCTATTATGAATTGGTCACTTTTTTAAGTTTTATGATTCCCAAATTATTACATTTTTAAAATGCTATAACTACGTATATAGATTTGGAAATATTACCATTTTTGAAATGGATATTATTTTGGAAAGAGTAATTACATTTGGTTTAAATGGTTTTGGAATAGATATTTTTGACTTGAAATGTAAACCATTTGAAATAAATAACCGTGGGTTATAATAACGATTGGTTGTTAGAGAAACCGGGATCGGAAGTTTTCATACTCTCTGCCAACTTCGAAAACCGTTTTAACAACTGTGTACGCGGTGAAGATTCCAGAATGAAGTAGGATGGTGGTGACATTCTATTGATGTATATACATGGACCCAAATCCCGTGAGTTGGCATAAGGTGGCTAAAAAAGGAGTGATTCTCGGACCAATGAGGTTGCTCCTCTGATCGGACACACTTCTTCGTATGCCATTCTGTTACTTTGTGATTGATTTGTGCACACCTTTGATTTTAGGAGTGTGGCTCGAGGTGGGCTGTAGCTGCGGCTTTGCGTGACCACCAGCCCAGATGCGTAATTGGTATATCTAACATGGCATTGCCTTGGATTGCCGTGTCACCTAACCTAGCGTGCCTTATACGATTTTATTTTGTACCATACCTATGGAGTGCTCTCTGACGACTCCCAGTACAAGAGAGATTACGGTATAGTATAGACTATGGGGATATATAAGATGTGTTAAAGGGGATATGGGTAACGCCTCAACGCTAATTTAATAGTTTATTTTACTTTAGACATTATTATAATAGCGTATATTACTATATAGTAGATAGTTTAACGTATCTTTTAAGGATGGGCAATCCCAAGCATCCTTTAAGTTACATGTGCATTTGTATCACAGTTCACTTGAGTTGATTTACATTATGTAAGTATGTATGTCCTGACTCGAGTGTTTTGTGTTTTTGTTTACGCTCGGGTCAGCCCGGGTATCACAGCTTTGGATTTCACCTTTTGGAACTAGAGAATTGCTGGAGATTATCTGTCTATCTAGTTGTCTATCTATTTTCATAGTGGTTCTGATAACTCCAGCCAACGTCCACTCCAGAAGTTTCCTTTTTATTGATGTTTGAATCAATTACAATTGCAAACCGATAGAGTGACCTTTAGCCTTAGAAAATAGAAAGTTAGAGAGTGGAGAGAAGAAGATCCCTTTTCTGAACTCCCACACGCTGTATTTATAGACACACTCAGGTAGTTGTTGGGCCTTCTGAATAACCCTGGCCATCAAGGCCGAACGGCCTATGCCATGCCACCATGCCGAGCCACATCTGCCTCTCCCAATGTCGAGCCACACCTGATGCCGAACGAACCATCGTGCCGAACGACCCATCCTGCCAAACGACCCATACTGCCGAACGACCTATAGTGCGAAACGATCCATCATGCCGAACGATCCATCATGTCGAACGATCCATCATGCCGAACGACCCATCATGCCGAGCAACCCATCATGCCGAACGACCCATCATGCCGAACGATCCATCATGCCGAACGACCCATCATGCCAAACGACCCATCATGCCGAATGATGTCCAATGCCAAGCGGGTCCAATGCTGAGTGACCCATGATGTCGAGTGATGTTTAATGCTGAATGACGTCCAATGCCGAACGAGGTGTGATGCCGAACTGTGTCCAATGCCGAGCGACCCATGATACCGAGCGACAATCAAACGACCTTCATGAACTTCCATACCTCCATCGGATATTGCCATGCCGAATGACCAAACCACAAGGTCGAACCCAAACACTTCGAATCACTTCATTACGACCGAACGACCTATCGTCTATCCAAGCGACCATCATCCATTTAAACTGAATCCATCATATTTCAGCCTCGATAGTCGTGAAGTTGTTTTAGTTAACTCCACCTGTCTGTGGCCTTGTAAAAGGCGAGTTAACACTTTCCCCCCAAAACATGCGTTGTTGTTGGAAGGTGTGTTTTGAATAGCCTCAAATTCGATGTCCAAAGTCCATATCCCTTTCATAACCATATTATCAAATCCATGACCTCTTTGGGTTTAACCTTGAATCTATAGACCTCGCCGGATCGCGTTATCCTGTTCCGGCCTCAACTTTCCCATCAAGGGATTGTATGTTCTCCGGCCTCCACTCTTTTGTCAGGGACTTTTTATATTCATCGGCCTCGGCACTCTGGCCAAGGACATTGGTATTTACAGGCCTCGGCACTCCAGGCAAGGACTTTGATACTCACCGTCCTCGGCACTCTGTCCAAGGACTTTGATATTTACCGGCCTCGGCACTCCAGCCAAGGACTTTGATACTCACCGTCCAAGGACTTTGATACTCACCGACCTCGGCACACTGCCCAAGGACTTTGATACTCACCAGCCTCGGCACACCGCCCAAGGACTTTGATACTCACCAGCCTTGGCACTCTGACTAAGGTCTTTGATACTCACCGGCCTCGGCAATCCGGCCAAGGACTTTGATATTCACTGGCCTCGACACTCCGGCCAAGGCTTTGATATTTTTTCCGAGTCCATTCCATCGCTCTCCATAAGGGACACATAACTTGCGGTCACTGCCCCATCTCTCCGGTCAGGACAGTAATCGCAAAACCTAAACTATATGTTACATTGTTCTGAATCCAATCAGAAAACTAGAAATCCATATCAAAATCGAACATCCAAGCCAGCATGGCAAACCAAAATACCAACCAAACCGGGAGTCCAATTCAAACTCCAAAACCATACTAAGAAAAGTAAATGTCCAAACTACCAAAGTTTGCAGAAAAACAGAAAGAAAACAGGATTTCATAGACCCGAGCAACATGGTTTTCCATCATCTCAGAGCACGCCTAGGGACCGTCCTCGATCCCGTACGTGTGTAAGTGACCAAGTCGTATTACTTTAGGTACTATTACTTATTTAGAACCATCAAACCATTCAGTTTATAGCAAGACGATGCTGACCAGACCCAGTGCCACCATTACTAGAGGTAGGTGATGGTCGCTCCCATTCCACTGCTGCAGCTCGATTCCTTATATATAGTTGTAGATGTCCATTCCTTACATGCTCCTCGATGATATCCCTCAAATTCCTACAGTCGTTTCTGTTATGCCCATCCAGCTCATGGAATAGGCAATGCTTTCTCAATGCTCGCTCGTATTCAGAAGGCTCTCTCCTTGCCGGCTGTCGATACAGCAGGCGCCCTCGAGTGTCCAAGTAAATTCTTTCTAGAGTCTCGGTTAAATCTATGCATGAAGAAAACTTTGACTCCCTTCGAGGTTTCTTCAAAGTACCACCATTGCCATTTGTTTTCCTTTTTTCTTTATCGTCTTTACTTGGATCCTCGAAGGGTGAACCTCCACCGCTCACTGCATAAGCTTCAGCCTCTCTCCTTACTCTCTCAGACTGCGCATCCTTCTGTCTTAGGAACCTTTCCGTTTCATGGTAGAACTCCCCGAGATCCCTTGGTAGGTCCCTTTCCAACGATATCTTGAAGTTCGAATTATCCGTGATTCTCGAGACTTCTGCCATCAAAACCATTGACGGATCGGGTCAATCCACTGAGGCTACCGCTGCGTTGAATCTGGTTAGGAAGTCCCTGAGCGATTCCCCTTTCCATTGTTTCATAGATGTCAGAGTCATCACGTTCTTGGGTCTCACTATGTGTACTCAAAATTGTCTCATAAACCTTTAGATCAGCTCCGTCCATGTGTCGATAGAACCACTCTCCAGCTGTCGGAACCACATAGCTGCGATATCCGACAAGAACAATGGGAAACATCGAGCCATAACCTCGTCTGATGCCCCCAGTACCTCCATGTGCCTCATATACCTTGTCAGGTGAATGGGGGAATCTGTTCTTCCATCATACATATCCAACGTTGGTAGCTTAAAGTCTAGTGGATTCCTAGCTTGCCTAATAGTAGGAGTAAAAGGGCTCCTATTCACATCCTCCAAGTCTTTGTTTACCAACCACCTCTCACAGCCCGTCTGACCATCTCCGCTAATCTATCGTTGTCCCCGAGCTATAATCCTTGTTCGTTGCCTCCGGTCTGCCCCCCGAGTTCATGAGGGAACTCTGGCACATACTCCTCATCTCGTACTCTTGCACACCTGTTGGGGTTAGGGTGCACAGCGTCATCTGGTATCCCTCCATAGATTGGTCCAGCGTTTCTTGGCGGTATGCCCTCGAGTCTATATCCATCTACATTATTAGTTGTCTGCCGATTGGGGGCTGCCCCCTGCTGAGCCATTCCCTTTTCTTGCTGGTTGAGCGCTTCTGATCCAGCTCCATGGATCTGAGCTCCTCCGTTTCCTGCTTGTGCAAATTGCCTGAGAAGAGCCTGCATCATCTCCTCTTGTCTTTTCAACATCGCTTCCATCTCGTCTCTAGTGATGTAGATGGATGCTTGACCAGCTCCAGTTCCAAAGGAAGCCTGTTGACTTCCATCCTGATTACTCCTTTCTATCACTTGCTTCCTTGCTGATGGCCTAGCCATTTCTCCTTAGAATCCAAGTTCCTAGCTCCAAAATTCCTGAGTGCTTGCGTTCTCAGTGAAAGCACCAAAATGTTAGCCCCAAAATTGGTCACTAACACCCAAATGCAAATGAAAGCACCAACTAACAGTCACAGATTACAGATAGGATGTATGTAGAGAGTAATAATATGAAAAACAATCAAAATTAAAATGAAAGCGGTAAAGAACATGGATTTTATAGTGGTTCGGCTAACTCCGCCCTACGTCCACTCCAGAAGTTTCCTTTTTATTGATGTTTGAATCAATACAGTTGCAAACCAATAGAGTGACCTTTAGCCTTAGAAAATAGAAAGTTAGAGAGTGGAGAGAAGAAGATCCCTTTTCTGAACTCCCACACGTAGTATTTATAGACATGCCCAGGTAGTTGTTGGGCTTTCTGAATAACTCGGGATGATCAAGGCCAAACGGCCTATGCCGTACCACCATGCCGAGCCACACCTGCCTCTCCCTAATGCCGAGCCACACCTGATGTCAAACGATCCATCATGTTGAACGACCCATCATGCCAAATGATCCATCATGCCGAACGACCCATCACGCCAAACGACCCAACATGCCGAACGACCCATCATGCCGAACGTTCGATCATGCCGAACGACCCATCACGCCAAACGACCCATCACGCCGAACGACCCATCATGCAGAATGATGTCCAATGCCGAGCGGGGTCCAATGCCGAGCGGCCCATGATGCCGAGCGATGTTTAATGCCGAACGACGTCCAATGCCAAATGAGGTGTGATGTTGAACTACGTCCAATGCCGAGCAACCCATGATGCCGAGCAAAAATCAAACGACCTTCCTGAATTTCCATACCTCCACCAGATATTGCCATGCCGAACGGCCAAACCACAAGGTCGAACCGCAAACACTTTGAACCACTTCATTCTGACCGAACGACCTATCATCTATCCAAGCGACCATCATCCATTTAAACAGAATCCATCATATTTCAGCCTCGATAGTCGTGAAGTTGTTTTGGTTAACTCCACCCGTCTGTGGCCTTGTAAAAAGGCGGGTTAACAAAGTCGATATAGTGCGATTTGATATACTATTGATTTGGAAAATATTCGATTTGAAAATAATATCTTATATATAATGGACTTTATATAAGTATGATATTTGAAAGTGATTTGAAAAAGGTACTATATGATATTTTGGAAATAAAAATACGGAAAGTGCCTTCTGCTTGATATTCGCTTTGTGGCCACATTGTGGATTCATTCTTTCGATATTATTCTATCTGAATTTTGGTTTTTCGGATGTGATACTCGAGTGTCCTACCATGGCGTCACCCATGGTCTTTTGAGCGCGGCTGCATAACGTAATTCGCAGGGGCTATGAGAGCCTATGGGTACGGATGTTTCCTGAGGGATCCAAGCATAACCATTGTGTATCTACGATCTATTGGGTCGCTTGGTAGCATAATTAGCAGGGGCTACGAGAGCCTACGGGTACGGATGTTTCGTCGGGGATTCAGGTGTAACCATTGTGTATCTGCGGTACTACCAGTCTTCATGGCGTAATCGCAAGGCTGCGATAGCCAGCCTACGGTACGGATGTTTCCTGAGGGATCCAGGCATAACCATTGTGTATCCATAATCCATGATCGACATGTTTTGGTTTGGTTGTTTTGTTTGGATTATACTTCCTATATCTGTTTTTTTAAAAGTTTTTCTAGTATTTTCCCTGGGTGTTGAACAAGTCTACTAAGTACCTAGAGAATTCCAGCTTTGCGCCTGATCAACGCATAGCCAGAGCCTGCAGGAACGAGGATAAACTTGTTAAGACATCGAGTTATAAAAGTATTTTGATAAAGTATTATATAAAGGATATTTTGATCATTTATTTTATCCTTCCAAATAATTAAATTTATATAGCTTTAAAAGAATGGTTCATCCTTGTCTTTCAACCTGTTTTTCCCTTCTAGTTATTCTTATTCTCCACCTTGTTAAACTTACATATAACAACAACTATCAAGTATAATTTTAATCTTCTGGTCATCTTGTCTTAATCCTATTTCATTCTATCTTTTTCTGTGTTTTCCGTACCTCGTTCCTTTTCGAGGACGAAAAGATAAGAGTGGGGGAGAGTGTAACAACCCTGTATTTTGTGATTATTTTAATTTTGTATTTTAATTATTTTAACTGAAATTCCAGATTTAAAAACTTTATTTTATTTATTAAAATGGATAAATTTTGTTATTTTAAATATAAATTTTGATTTTTGTGTGAATTATAATTCCAAACCTGAATAAATGGAATATTTCCAAAAAAGTGGATTTTGGTCAAAATGGTCAAACTTTGACTTTTAAATTTAAAATTTAAATATTTGAATTTTTTAATTTTATCTTTTATTATGAAAATAGATTTAATTTCAGGCATACTTCTTTTCATTTTGCTGAAATCGGATTAATATTGTGAAAGTTATGCTTTTTATAATATTGTATGTAAATTATTTTATTTAACAAATTTGTTTTATCTTAATTTATATAAATAATATTATTGTTTGTAAGTCATATTCTAATTTGTGTAACATGATATGCTATGCATATATTTTATTTTTAAAACATAAAATATAGTTATAATTTTCAAATGTTGATTGTATATTGTTTTCATCTTTTAAATTCTAGTTTCAATTAAATAGCTATTTCTTTATTTATTTTCTATTTTTCCTTAAAAGAATTTTTTTTCATTTACACTTTATTTTGTTCAGCATTTATTTTATTTACTTGACTTTTATTTATTTAGAAGTGTTGTTGAAATTTTCCAAAGCCAGTTGAATTTTATTTACAGTTTTTAATTCAAGTTTCCATTAAATAGAGTATTTTCTTTATTTATTTCCTACTTTTCCTAAAACTATTTATTTATTTTTTATAATATCTATCTCTACCTTATTTTTCTATTTATACATTCATTTATTAATTAAATGGTAAGTGTTTAGATCCTTATTTATTTCTTGAAAAGAAATTTCAGATATATATATACACGTAATTGCTTTAAAAGGCATATCTTTAAAATATATTTATTTAATGTTATTGTATTTATTTGTTTGTGAAAGCTTCTTGTATACACCTTCTTTAATTTACAGAAAACGCATCAATTGAGATACGTTACATGTTTTTAATTTTAGCCAAATGTTACTTTAATTTATTACCTTTTATCTTCCCATCCCTTGATTTTCTACCATAACTTCTCCACAATTTGTGTCGTTCATTCCTTAATCCCTAGCCGCCGATATCACTATTTTCACATAAGAAAATTTCTTCCCATCTTTATTTCTCACGGCACTTCAGATCTAAGAAAAAGGTAAGCAATGGCCTCTCTTTTCTCTCCTTTCTTCTTCCTTTTTCATTTGTTTTTTCTTGTTCATCTCTAGCTTCGCTCGGCTAAACCCCTCACCACCTTCACCGACCACCACATCACCTCCTTCCCATCACCATATATGGCCTTAACCCCTCCTCCTCTGACTAAGACAGGACATGACCATCAAATGATGCAAACACATCCAAAAATTGCAAAATACCCCTTGAAACCATGCATGGCTAAGCTAGTTTCCACCATCCCCCTCATATGTTGCATTGGCCACCCCTTAGCCACCACCACCATCTAGTTGACCACCCTTGGCATTCACTCCAGCCACCACCAGGTATGTACATGCCAAGGTCGAGCGCAATTCAAGCATGGCCAAGCCTAAAGTTGCACCAAAACTCCTCTTTTCGTCTTAACCTTTGATCTTCCTTCACTAGCAACTCCTATCCCTTCATTTTTACAAGTAGCCATGCATATATGAGTCCAAATCGGATCCATAACCTAGCCAAAACGTCACCAAGACCAAACCTATATAGCTTTGTAGCCGAGCAAATGTGATTTGTGGTCAAGCAAAATCAATTGAAAACTTGGTGTTGTCTTTTATAAACTCTATTTCCATTTTGTCCCAATAATTTTAGTATTGTGTTTATATTTATATTTTGCTTTGTTTTGTTGCTGAATACAAGAATAACATCTTGGCCCTCCACTCAAATCAAAAGTCGTGCTATCGTGCTTTCTGAATTATATTCGTGTGTTTTGATTTGCTATCTCCAGCGTAAAAAGGTGAATATTCACACATGACATTTATACTTATATAATTAGTGAATTGACAACAAGTGAATGTGTAGAATATTATATCATGTTATACATGCCTGTGATATGAATTATATGATGTTAACCTTGTTTGTAATCCTATCATATCATCTATTACTGCTATATGATGCTATATTGTTTATTTTATTCCGTTCTCTCACTACAAGTTCCCTGTAGAATAGAATCACTATGGGTTGAAATGATACATACCCGAACGGACTTTAAAATAGGGAAAAATCATTATGGACTGAAATGATAGGCCTGAGCGATTTTTTTATTTATTCATTTTATTTAACTTGGGATTTGCGGGTTTGAAATGATAAAACCCGTATTTTTCTTTGTAAATTATGAGTTGAAATGATATGTTATCCGTATCACTTGATTTAGGCTACAAATTTTTTTACCGACCCGTGGTTATTTTATATACTATTCTAGATAGTTTTAAGTATTTTAAAATGTAAATTATGATATTTTGATTTAAATTTGAATTTAAAATGATTTATTAAAGTGTTACTGATTTTTCTGTGAATATAAAATGTTAAATAAATGCATGCTTAAGAATGTAACTTGAAATATAACCTAACCTGGAATTTGAGATTTGGTGTAAAACGAGGATTTAAGTTAAAGAAAACAAATAGGAATTTAATAAATGTATTATTGGAAAATTTGGATTTAATTATTTGAAAGTATATTATCTTCACTTTTAAATGGTTTAAATGAATTATATTTTAAAAGGTAATTAAATTTGAATAGTTGAATTTGAATTCGAATAGTGATTTGAAAATGAGATTTTGAAAGAAAATGATATTTTAATATATTGAAATGGTTTGGAAATGATTTGATCCTTATTTTGATTAAGATTTGAATTCGAAATGATATTTTATTTTGAAGTATAAAATACCATTTTAGAATTTATAACCATGGGTACACTTCTTTGTATGCCATTTGATTTCCTTGTGATTGTTTTGATGCACACCTTGAATTTGAGAATGTGGCTAGAAGTGAGTGACTACTCCGGCTCTGCGCTACCCTAGCCACATTTGCACTACTATTTGCATTAATTACTTTAATATAGGTATTTAAGTGATAGTGTTTATTTCTGCTTAATTGATGGTTTACCGTATCCTTAAAGGGTGGACAATCCCAAGCATCCTTTAAGTTATTGTGCATTGCTATTACAGTTTACTTGAGTTAGATTACATTGTATAAGTATGTATGTCCTGACTCGAGTGTTTTGTGTTTTACTTTATGCTCGGGTCAGCCGGATAGTCACGGCTTTGGATTCACCTTCTGGATCTAGAGATTTGTTGGAGCTTATCTGACCATCTATTAGTCTATTTCTGATCCAGTTATTTCCTATTCGGTATTGTTTCTGCATTAGTGATCTATGTATCCATACTTCTATTATATCCACTTTTAAACTATGATATTTTGCATATGTTTTGAGAGTATGTAGATAGTAGCTTCATGAACTACTATGGTATTTTTTCCCGCTGCGAGTTATTTTGATATTTCTATCTGTGATTCTGTGTTTGATATTATTTGCTTCAAATTTTATTACAATCTGTTATTTTGAATTATTCAAGTCCGACATGTGTGGATTTTTGTCGATTTGAATGGTCCAAAATAGTGGGTCGTTACACCTGACTCTCGTGAGTCAGCTTGATGTGGCTAAAACAGGAGCTATACCAGGCTAAGTGAGGTCATTCCTCCTATCGAACACATTTCTTCGATACCATTCTATTGCTTTTGTGATGTGATTGGGTGCATCCTTTGATTTGGGAGAGTGTCACGAGGTGGGAAATAGTATCTGCTATGTGTTACCATCAATCTGGGAGTGAAAATGGTATATCTACCCTGGCATTGCCTCAAGTGCAGTGTCACATGCCCTATCGCACCTTATACGAGTTTGGTTTGTACCATACCTACGGAGTGCCCTTTGATAGCCCTCCAGTTATGGAGGAATTACGGTACTGTGTAGATTATGAGAATATATAAAAATGTGATAAGGGGGATATGGGTAACGACTTAACGCTATTTGGATAATTTTACTTTACTATAGACATACTATAATAACGTATACTATTACATAATAGATAGTTCGACGGATCCTTAGTGGACGATTATCCCAAACATCCTTCGATTTACTTGTTTTTCGGCTGATATTTCACTTGAGTTGGATTTATTGATACAAGAATGTTAATCCCGAATCAAGTGTTTTGTGTTTTGCTTTAGCTTGGGTCAGACTTAGTGTCACAGCATTTGAGACTCACCTTTGGAGTTGGAGCTTCACTTGGAGATCCATCTATATCTCTTCAGTTTTCAGCTTTTCCAGTTGATTTGTTTGGAGATGTAATCTGTTTGTATTCGAGACTTACTGCATTGGAGATATTCTATTGTATTTTAATTTAAACTCTGTTGTTTATATAGTAGCTTCATGAACTACTATTTATCTATTCCGCTGCTTATTGTTATATTGCTCTGTATCTGTGATTCTGTGATTGATTTAATTACTGTATATGCTAAGTTTTGCCAAATTTAAATTAACAATCTGATATTTTGAGAAATTCAAGTATGATGTGTGCGGATGGAGTGACATAAAATATCTGGTCCTTACAGTTGGTATCAGAGCCAGGTTTTAGGAAAAACTTAGCGTATGTAGTAAATTTATTACGGAATCACTTTCGTTCAAACTTGAGTTCTTCCTCTTTGATTCAGAATTTCCTTTGAATTTTGGAACATCCCCTCGGTTCCAAAATCCATTCTTGGCTCTTAATACTCATGTTCTTCTTGACTTTTGGAGTATCCTATAACTCCTCTTTGGTTGATCTCTATAATGTATTGGCGGTCTCGCCAACCCTAGAATGATTTGTAAATGGGTGAAACTCATTTACAACGAGCATTTATTCACCGAAGATTTCTGTATCCTCGGTTTAGATGCTGCTATCTCTTGCTATGCCCGAATTCTATTCTCTTGTGATCAGATGTTGATTTGCCTTAGAATTCTGCATTGATCTTATTCTTGAAGTCACGGTTGACCCGGTTAAGGTCACCCACGATTAATGTTAGTATGTCCATCTTCTCTCTTTTGTTATTTAATCATCTTATCTTCGATCGAGCCTATCTTCTAGTTAGAAAATTATTTTGATTAGGGTCCCGTTGGATTTGGATCTCTATCTTGTTTTGAAATCCATTCTTGTATTATCGAGTTAGGGAGTCTATTTGTAATTAATATAAAAATGATTTTTATATTGTGTTGTTTGAGATGTTAAGTTAGAATTTTGGATTTCAATCGATTCATCTAGCTAACGCTATCGATAAGAATTCCAAAACACTTGAAAAGAGCAAACTAACACAATATCTTTTTTCAAAATTAACAAATTTTGTATGATTATATTATATATATGTGAATTTTCTGAAATTGAATGGCTAAATGAAGTGGTTTAGAAACGATAATGCTAAAATTTTCATTTATTGTTTTACTTACATTTCTAAACCATTAACTATTATTGTATATTATAGGGAAATGAAATTTTAAAGCATGGTTTATAAATTAGATTTGAAAATGAAATCAATTTAAAATGAGGATTTAAGGATTAAATTCACGGTGCATTTCAAAGTTTGGTTTTAAAATTTTGAAAAGTATTATTATTTAAAGGTAGTTTTGAATAGAAATGGTTTCAAAAGAATAATTTTAAAGTTTAAATCCAGTACTCTCCTCCATTGTCGCTGGAAAATACTTTCGGTGATGACTGCGGCATCATCGACATTCATTTTTGAGTTTCAAAGTGGAGAAATAAGTTAGTAGCTTTGCTACACTTTTGTTTTAAAAGATGGATTTGATTTGAAATTCTTGAATATGATTCGATTTATATAATATATAAATATATATATAATTATTTAAAAATAGTTTGAAGTGAAACCGAAAAATTTGAACCTTAAGTTTTTTATTAAGAAATGGTTTCAATTATTGAATAAAGTGACATGTTTGAATAATTGGAATATCTGAAATGATAAATGGAATTAACCAACTTGAAATAGTTGAATTTGAATAAAAATTATTTATATAATACTAAATTACACTCTAATATATATAACTTGCGCAAATATGCAAAAAGTTAAATGTTTGGATATAATAGGGTTATACAAGAAGAAAGCTTAAGTAATAAATTGTTCAAACTAAAATCTGGCCTAATATAAATAATGAAGATAAAAGGAATTTTTTTATAGTATTTAATTGCCCTCATAAACATTAATATAACTTAACTAGAAAAGTTTAAATGTAACTGGAAGGTAATTGGATAATATACATTAGGATATAAGTAATAGGAGATCAAAAATGATATTTTATCAAGGAAATTTACTGATAATAAATTGAGTAATAAAGGGAATTAATGTGGTGGGAAAATATGGTTATAATATATTTATACACTTAATATATGTTGAGAGAATATTTTAAGTGAAATTAATTAAATAAATTAAGAAAAATACTATTTAAGTAATTGAAATTTGAATTTTAGTGGAATCAACTTAGCTGAACATAAATGGACAAAATAAATGAGTTAATTTTAAAATGAATATGTTTGAAAGAAATGTTGATAAAATGGAAGAAATTCAATTTTAAATTGAATAACTATTTATTAATTGAATAAAATGGATTAAGCCAAATTGTCGAATATTAATTTATCTAAATTTGAAATCTATATGGTTTAGAATTGTTGAAGTTGAATGTTGAGGTGGAGTTAACTATGGTTGATGTAACAAATTTAATAAATGAGTAAAATAGAACAAATTGTTTTGTGAAATTTTTGTAATAAATGTTAATAAAAGGGAATAAATCAATTGAATAAAGATATATGGTAATGAAGCCAATCAAATGTGTACACAATATATTTGATTGATTAAATAAAATGAATTGGAATCAGTTAATTGAATATATACCAGTTTTTAAAATAAATGAAATTTATATGACATGGAATTAATAGTTGTATCTTGTTTTTTCTTTTCGTTTTATTTCAATCTACTTTTCTTTCTGCTTGTTTCTATCCTCCTACGTCCTTCCTTTTCGAGGATGAAATGTTTTGAGTGGGGAAGAGTGTAACGACCCGTAAAATTTTATTCATTTTATTAACGTAATTAACTGAAATTTCATGAAATTTTGAATAACAAAATTTTGAAATAAAAATTTGATATTTGAACTACGTCTATTTAAACATAGAAAGCAGTAAATTTTCATTTGATAATATGGAAGTTTATTTTATTTGTATAATTTTATTTTACTTAAATTAGTCAATATTTGATGATAGTGAAATGTTTTCCAAAACATGAATATTTTTATGTAATAAATTTGTAAATCATCTTCTGAGTGAGATACCATATTTCGTATTGTCAAATTTGGACTTCTCTAGCTCCTTTTACCTTATTTTCTGCAATTTTTCAGTATTTCTGGTAGCATAAATTCGAATTTTAATAATTCGATCGTATCGCTGATATCTGTGTATTGTTTTGTCTGTCTCATCATGCTGATCACCGTAGTATACATATTTCTTTAAATTGAGGTTCAGTAGGTAATGGTGATGAGGAACAGCTCGTCGTAACGGTACCGAAATTTTAAATTTTTATTTTTTCCGTGCGTTTCAAATCTGATATGTGTTGTCGAAACAAGCAATAATTTGTTTCAAATATGCAACGTATCACCACTCGACCGTTGGAATTTCAATGTTCCTTCCTTATTTATTTTGGTTCATTCTGTTGCTTGCCTCTCCCTAACCACTCTTACGTTTTGAAAGAAATAATATAAAAAAACTGTGCTCTTTAATTGCTTCATTCTCCTCTCGCCCTTTTCTTTTTGCCTGCTCCTTCCACTTCGTGTGTACCGATCACATCACCACCGGATCTCACGCATGCCCCTCCACCCAAATCGAACCCCTCTGAGCCTACCCGAGCACGCAACTTCTTCCTCCACTATGCCGTCTTTCCATCGGCCTGGCCTTCCACCACAAAGTCGGCTGCCACCATCACCTCCTCTCTCGAGTTCGACCCAACCTTCGCTTAGAACCAAGCCTCCACCCTCCTCCACATATCCACCTGGGTTCGGCCATCCCTCTTTCCCCTGACCTGCCGATTTTGCTAGCTGAACTCCACATGGACCAAACTTCCCAGTTGAAGCTTCCTATCCATCCGCCTTTGTCTCCTGCACCGAGTTCGGTTTACCCATATTTTCCAGCATATTGTATGAAGTATATATTTTATCTATTTATAAATGTATTTATTGTTATAACATTGTTATATATATATATATATATATATATATATTCAGTTTGAATATGTGTTAGTAATATTTATATAATATTAAGTTATATATATTTTATATGTTGTTATACTTTATATGTTTCTGAGTCTTTTATATTTGTTTCGCTTAGGTTATATGTGGTATGTTGTTATGTAATATGAAGAGAAAAATATGTAAGTTTGTAAACCGTATATGATATTGTTATGTATGTTGGATTTATCAATATTATCTATTACCTGTTAGTATAAATTATATTATATTTATATTTTAAGTTTTCATTTACTGTTGAAGTATATATTTATATAGCAGCATGTATATGTTTAAAGCTGCTTTCAATTGTGAAGTTATTTGCATATTTTGTGAAACCTATATATATATATATATATATACACACACACACACACACACACACACTTTGATTTGGCATATGTGTGTTTAACTATGGAGGAATAACGGTACTGTATGGACTATGAGAATATATAAAAATATGTAAAGGAGGATATTGGTAATGCCTTAACGCTATTTTGATACTTTTACTTTACTATCGACATACTATAATAGCGTATATTATTAAATAGTAGATAGTTTCACGGATCCTTAGAGGATGGTAATCCCATACATCCTTTGAGTTATTTGTGTTTCAGTTGATATTTCACTTGAGTTGGATTTATTGATATAAGAATTGTAATCCCGACTCGAGTGTTTTGTGTTTTACTCTACGCTCGAGTAAGAATGAGTGTCACATCATTTGACTCACCTTTGGAGTTGGAGCTTCACTTGGAGATCCATCTATATCTATGCAACTTTTAGCTTTTCCTATTGATTTGTTCAAAGATGTCATCTGTTTGTATTCGAGACTTCACTGTATTGGAGATACTCTGTTGTCTTTTAGTTTAAATTATGTTGTTTATATAGTAGCTTCATGAACACTATTTATCTATTCCGCTGCTTATTCTTATATTAACCTGTGTCTGTGATTTTATGATTGATTTATTTACTGTATATGTTGAGTTTTGCCAAATTTAAATTAACAATCTGATATTTTTAGCAATTCAAGTCCGACATGTGCAGATGCGAATGGCATGAAATATCGGGTCATTACATTTGTCTTATATAAATTAACAATTAGAAATTATTACTTCCATTAGGGCTGTAAGTCAAGATTTGATGCTTTGATTATTTGTTTGGGATTCTCCATCTCTTGGACTATCCTATATGGCTTGACAGTTGGTAGTCTTCACTTCCATTAGGATTGTCAGCCATGATTAATATTTTGGTTATTGACTTTTATATTTAGGATGATCCATTCCTTTATCGGTAATTTTTATGGAAAACATGTTGTGTTCTTGTCTATAACATTTTTAGATTTTTATGAGTTTTGATCATATCACCTAATTTATATGTGTCGTGATTCTTATTTTCTTATATGTGTTTCATGGGTAATATTTGATGTATGTGGCATGGTATTTATTTATGATATTACGTTGGATGTTATGTTATGCCATATTCATACTTTGCCTTTCATTTACCATTTATACTCACCTTGGATTTAGGTATAACCTGACACATTTATTATTTATATAATGCTTGGGTTAGGTTGAGACTTTTTAGGTACAAGACATTAGCCATTTTGGGTGATTGGGCATAAAGGAGTCATGGTACATATATGTGTGTGTGTGTATGTGTAATATCATGCTTGAGAAGTTGATCATGTATATTTTCCTTTGGATGTCCCCCTGTATTTATTGATTTGATGAGATGGTTATCGATTATGTATCATAAACTTGACTTGGTATATATATTGTCATAGCGAGACACTATCACATTTGGTATCGATTTGTTATATATTATATTTTTTTACTATGATTTATGACTATGTGTTCATTTGTATATGTTGTATATTGTTTTGTTCTGGCGAGCCCACTTGTTTATTTCTTTGTGCCGATACCAGTTATGTTTATTGTTGATATATTTCGACTGAGATACGTAACGATGTTAGCTCAAGGGAATATCCATGTCTGATTGTTACTAACAAGCCTTGTTCTCCATATTACCACACATGATTTCCTATTAATTTTCTTTGATAGTATGAGTATAGAGGTGGGGTGTTACAGATTAATATCAGAGCAAGTTCAAAACAATATAGGATATATATTTGACATGAGTCTTGTCCCTAAAATGATTTTAGCGTCCTTGTTCCTCTTGGGTGTGTGGTAGTTACCCTTTATTAAAGGGATATTAGGAGTATGCGATGATTGCTGGGGCAATCATCTGGGGACATACTTGTTAGCTTTCCTATTATATATATTATTATCCCTATCTCTTTTTTATTTTGTCTTTATGTGAAATAGAAGCTGGTGGTAGTAAAACAAGGGGCGATTAGCCTGACAAGTTGTGTCAGGTGATAATGATTAATCCTCTGTGTGACTTGAACGAGAAAGTAGTAGCTTGCTTAGGTAAGCTGTAAAAGTCGCTAATATGAATCTTGCAATACAAGCGCTTTACAATTCTAGATTGAGATGTGGTGAATTTGAGTATGAGGATCTAGAAGTGATCAGAGTTGCGCAGTAGTAATGGATTGATAGCTTTCCATTGAAGGTGTTGGTTTACTTGTTTGAAAACATGTATACTATTTTATTATGCTTGTTTGATTTTATGGATGGAAGACGTGTGACGACCTTTATTGTTATCGATGATTGCTAAATCATATGTATATACAAATTTTGAAAATAATTTTTTTTATTCAAACAAGCAATTGATTTGATAAAATATGAATTTAATATTATCAAGTAATTGAAAATGTTTTTATAGTTTATTTTAGCGTTAACTTGTTAGTCGAGTGCTTTAAGAGTTTTGGTCGATGCGTCTGACCAAAGTTTTGGGAAGCAACTAATTGTTTAAGATAAGTTGAATATTAATCTGAAAGAAAATGAAATTTTGGGGAATAAATATTAGTAATATGTTTGTGAAAAGATGTTGTATTTTAAAACATGTTTGAAATATACATATGTATGTATGTATGTATGTATGTATGTATGTATGTATGTATGTATGTATGTATGTATGTATGTATTTCCTTCAAAAAATATATGTATATGTGTATGTGTATGTATATAGTTATATGTACTAAGTTAAATAAATTTTTGAAGTTATTTTATTACATAGGAACTCTTTGTAAGTCATTATCGAAGTCTGTTTTAAATTTAAATATTGGTTTAATTAAAATATATCTCAATCTATAATTTATAAGGATTTTGGAAGAAGAAATTTTAGTGAAAATAAAGAATTTTCTGAATATCTTTGGAATATATATGCTATGGCAATATTTTAAAGGCAAACATAATTATTAGAGAATTGTTTGGATTTAGAAGTGCCTTATTATAATAAATTAATGAGTTTAAGTTTGAATTATATCAGGTTTAAATTTGAAATATCTTGAAGATAAATTTATGAGATAATTATTTTTATGGATTTTGAAGTAGAAAAGCTTTTATGAAATGAAAGTGGACTTTTTTCAAAGTGGTTTGAATTTGAAAAGTTTTCGTTGGGTTAGAGTATGTACTAGAACACAATAAAGCAACTAATGTCAGTTTGAATTGTGAAACAAGGTTAGAAATGAATTTGAAATGTTTTTAAAGCTTCTAATATTTTATATGGAAGAGTTATTTTTTTAATAAGAAATGTTTTATAAATAATGTTAAATGGAATGTTCTTTTGAATTTTTTTAAAATTTGACTTGAAATTTATTAATGTATAATGCACTTTGAATAGATAAAAGACTTGTTCTGAAAGTTTAAGACTTAAGGCATGGCATGTTTTGGCCATAAATCTTAAGCCATCGATCCATTTTAGATGATTTTAATTTCATTTCAAATCTATTTTATTATAGAACAATTTTTGTTTGTGTAATGTGAAATTTGGAGACAACAATGATTACAAGAATTTAAAACTATGTATAATGTTGTTCAGAAATTGAAAACTTCGTATAACAGAGCCGAACTATTTTCACAACCACTTTCTAAGGATTTGTCTGATTTCGACAATTTTTCCATTTCTGGAAAACTAAAAAAATAGGCAACAACTTTTATACATGTTTTGCAAAATCTTGTCATTTTCTAAACTAAAAATGCTGTTTTTTAAGTGAGCCTGCATCTATGTATTCATTTCATAAATTACTACATAAAGAAAACCATCAGGAATTGAATTATAACTGATATTTTCATGATTCGAAGATTATTTCGAATAACTATGACACTAAGTAAAAACTTTGTTTGAAATCCATTCTAATTTCATGTATTGTTCTGTGAAAGTTTGTCGAAAGTGGCTTAGACAAAAATGTCATGTTACTTTTCTTAGTAGATAGATGCATGCTTACCATACTACTCTATATATGTGACATGATAACATTGGGTTTGGGAAGAGGTACTCTGGAAGTTGATTTGGATTAATTGGTGAATTTGGCTTGCTTTTGCTTGCAGAATTCTTAAAATGCTAATAAAATGGTATATATTTATGTTATATTGATATACAATGTAATACTATATTGGTTCCCCGTATATTGGGATACCCCATTGATTTGGATGTATTTATATTGTGTCTTGATTTTTCGAAACAATCTTTGTACAAAAGAGACTCTAGCGAATTGTTTTGAAAATTTGACATTTAGAATATTTTCGTAAAAATTTACCGTATGCGAAAATAAAAGGTTATTGAATAAATCTCTTTAAATGGTAACATACGATAAGAGAGGTTGTAGAGGGAGAGGCACATAGAGGATTGAAGAGTTTTAGTTTGATAGAAATTTGTATAATACTATAAAAGTTTAGGGTATGAGTAGTATATAAAATTTCCATATAAGAAATTGGAACGACGAGATTTCATTAAGGGAAGAAGTACGTAACAACCCGGCTTTCTGTGCCATAAAATAAATAATTGAATTAACTTTTTGAATTCTTTTCCAAAAATATTTTGAAATTGAATACAATGTTGTAGTTGAATATTAAAAAAATTAAAGTATAAATAATTTTTATGTGATTAAATAGCAAAAATAAATAAGCGTGCATCGAATTGAATAAAATTATGTTGTTATCGAAATTTAATTTGCAAAAAGTAGTATAAATCAAATTAAATTGAAATAGTTGTTAAACGAAAAGAAAAGAGTTGATAAATGGATAAAATAAATTGATTAAAACTAGCCTAATATCAATAGGGCCCAGGCCCATTTAAATCCATTCCTTTCTCTTTTTTGAGAAAGCTCCCCTCCTTACCAATTTCAAATAGTTCGTGCCATATTCTCAAATTATGTCCAAAAATCTAAATCACGACTATGAAAAAAAAGTTGCACGTGAGGGGCAACCGGAAGTTATCATCAGCGATGCCATAAAGGGGGAGAAAAGCCGCAAAATGACTTGTAGCTAGAGGCAACATGATTTGGGGATGCTTATGCACTTGCGTATGCATGGTGAAGGTTGGCGTCGACCTTGGCATGAAGGCGATGGCGGTGATTCATGCGTGTGTGTGTGTATGGATGTCATTGTGATAGCGGATGCGACCTGTGAAGGGTTGTAGAAAATTAATGGCTGGTAACAAGGAGGCTTGAGGTTGAATTTTGGTGGTAACAATGGAAATGCAAAGTTACACAGTGATGGTGAAATGGAAGGCAGAAGCAGACTATAGAGATTGGAATCCGATTGCGGAATTCGTGAGGAGATTCAAGCAAACAACTTGGTAGAGCACATGGTAGTAGTATTGACATCAATTAGTCGTTTTGGTAGCTCGAGCTTTATTTTGGTAAGTTTATTAAATCACAATTATATTTATCTATTATTGCATGATAAATTATTATCTCATATACTAGTTGAATTCTTTGGTTGAAATGTTTGTTTGGGATGTTGGATTGATTATTGTGTTATTAGATGTGATTTTGGGTTTATTGGTGGAGTTTAGTGTGAGTTGGATCGTCAAAATGCCAGGAAGATACAACCCGTGTAACAGCCCGCAAATCCGTACCCCTTGAGTCAACACTATTCTACAACAATCAACTCAAGTTGCACAGAAATACGAACCATTTGGGTTTAAGAAGAAGAGGTAGAAGAAGAGAAAACAAAATCAACATCAGAATCTAACCATCGCAGCGGAATAAAATATAATAGATAGTAAATAATCTTTACTCAAAAATCAAATATATCTGTTTAAATACATTACATCCTCAGAGTACATCAGTCACAGCTCACATCAATACAATACAATGGATACACAACAACTCAACAGCGGAATAATATATATATACAAGTACAGGAGTACGTATCGTCATCCAGCTCGTCTCCTGAGCTCCACAACATCATATCATGTATTCTATAATACTCAGTCTGACCCGAGCATTACAGTTAAATAACATCCGAGTCAGTCTGGATTACCAGCGTGAGAAAATCACACCCAATTGATTATTAAAGTTTCAAAATCCTTTGAAAAACAAAAGCATCCCGTAAGACCACGCCACAAATAAACATGTCGGGTTTTTACCTTACGATAGCTAAAACAATTTTAATAGAAATCCTCTGATATTATAATAGGGTCTATATACAAATACTTATAAAATAGCCGAAATTGTTACATTATTAAATTCTAGCTACTAGCCACAGAGTGGGTAATACAAACAAAACTCGTACAAGGCTCGTAGGGAGAATGGATTTCCAACTAATGACTAGGCACTGGGGTACCACCTGTCACAGTACGGGGCCTAGATCACCGTACCGAGGATTACTTCCTTCATCCCCTGCAGCACAAGGCCGGAACCATCCCTTACTGGACAGTCCCGAGTGAGATCACCCCGCGGTTGGGATCAGCAACCGCACCACTAAGCCGAAAATAAAAAGGGACATCTAGACTGGAATGACCTCACCCTGCTTGGGTGCTACCTACCTAGCCTTGCTGCATATCCCCAGATTTTTAGTCATTCCCATTTGATGAGGCTTGAGGCTGAGCGTTACCTTTTTAGAATATATTCCTTAGAATGCCCATCGTCCACCTGACGATGTTTTCGCAAGCATTCATCCATACAAGTCCGTCCCGGGTTCGAACGGAACCGAAGGCACTATTCCTACTACATCCATTTTGGAAATATCCTCAGGATTAGTAGCGACTAGCCCTTGCACTTCACTGCTCCATTTTCGTCTCCGAACACGTTTGCGCACAAAACGTACAAACTGGATCGAAGTGGTTTTCGAGAAATAAATCTCGATCCCGGTCTCTTCGAAAGGATCAGCGCAGTTGGCCAATATTGATAGTCGGTTATTTAACTATCAATTAATATTCACAAACAACCATCCAACAATAAATAATTTCCCAAATTATTTATTACCCTCTAAAATATCTTTACGAGATATATTTCTATTTTCAACCCTTGAAAACAGTTTCAAAACCATCTTTCTTTCCAGAATAAACTTTCTCAAATATTTTCTATCTCTACTGAAATCACCAAGCACAAAAATGGATTTTTAAAATAATTTGAAACACTTTACTTTGAAAATATACTTTTAAAACATTTAAGTTAAATTACTTCAATATTTTGTAAAAATACATACTATATGAGTATTTGAAAATAAAGTTACTTAGTAGAATATAAAACTAGATTTTCACCTTTGAAAACAAAATACTAGGTCACTTTAAAGTAATTACTACTATAATAGATTTGAAGAAATACTTACTTTTGAATTTAAATAGTAGAAATAATAAATTGTCTAAAACTTGCTTTTTACAACAATTTTAAAACCTTTAAATTTATTTAAGAATTTACTTTCAAAATGTACTTGGTTATCCAGAGAAAAATCCCAACTTCAATCGCTTAAATTAATTTCGCAATTTGATTTCCAATTTATTCCCTTTTAATTCAGAATCTATTAATTTCAGATCTCATTTCTTGATTATGATTTTTAGAACACTTTAACTAAAAATTCCAATTTTTTAGATTTCTCAATTACTTCTTTATTCTTCTAAATACATTTAAACTTTGAATTTTAAAATAATTCTTATTCTTTAAGTGATATAACTTAAGTTTACAATTCATCAATTTCATTTTATTCAAAATTCCATTTCTCTTCATACTCGAAGTTATTTAGTATTATTTTCCTATTACTTCCATTTCTTTCAATTCATTCTTAATTTATTCAAACTTTCTATAATTATTTCGCTTACAAATTTACTTCTTTTGAATTTCTTTTCAACAATCCTATTCATATAATTTGGTAACTCTTTATACCCAAATATCTAATCAAACCATAACATTCAATATTCCAATATAACTTATCATAAGACATCAAATAATCACAACAGAGAACATTGAATAATTTAAATAAATGTGAGGGGTCCAGTTGGATCCCTCCAACCTGTTTCCCTGCATCCACAAATGCTAACACAATATAATATATCAATTCCAAAATGTCATACTATATCACATCAATCAATTCAGCCATCCAAACAATTATTTAAATTTAATCACTTAAATTTAAATTTAACTGAGTGAGATTAACTCACCTTTATTTTGCTGTTTGCAACCCATTCCAACCAGCTTGTTTTCCTTTCAGATTTCAAACCTTGAATAAACGTTATCTCATTTTATTAACATTTGGAATAATTGAATGATTTATTACTGTTTAATAGATTTAATTAATCAATAATTTAATTTAAACTATTTCACTTTTAATAAAATCATTTTTAGTGACATATAATTAAACAGGTTTATTAGACAAAGTAATCACTGCTTAATAGATTTAAATTTAAACAGAACCCTATATTTTATTGGAAAAATAATGTTTTCATTTCCTGTATACTGTATACATTAAAATTAGATTGAGGAAAACTTAAAATTCAAAAAGTACTTGATATTTAAGATTTCCTTTTACTGTAAATATATTTTTGTATGTAAAATATTCAGATAAATTCAAGAAAACAAAAATTACCTCACAACGAACTCGAACAGGATCTCCCCCTCGATTGTCGCCGCAATCTTCCCTAGAAACCCAAACCCTTGAACCCTGCTTCGTTGACTCAAAGACTCGTTTTCCAAATTCACGAATTTCGCTTGAACACCACATCGCCCCGAGTCCCCCTATCGGCCAAGCAAGAACTCACACCAATCTTCCCTTGCGACCTGCGAACTCCAAAACAACGATGCCGAACCCAGCCCCCAAATCCATATAATAACACGCGAATACTAAAGCAGGTTTGAGCTCGACCCTAAATCGTGATGGAGTTCGGTCGCTTGCAGGTGTCAGGCGAATCGAAATCGAACTTGATTTTGATGTGAATATTTTATTTTTTTTAAATTCAAGAAGAAGATTCGTGGATGGGTTGGTTTTCAGAGGAACGGTTTTGAGGGTGAGGTGATATAGCATCAACGGTGTAACGAACGGGATTTTTCGTTGCCGAAAAATCGAACCGTTAGGGTTTTAGAAGAAGAAAGAGGTAGAAGAAGAAAGAAAAGAAAGAGAAGAGAAAACAGAAAAACAAGTAACAGAACGAGAAACAATAACAGAATCTCACAGTCGCAGCGGAACAACATATAATAGATAAATGAATATTCATTAAAACAAAAGAACTATACATTTTATACATTACATCACATTACATTACATCAATCAGAGTGTACGACAACAACAGCGGAAAGAAATACTATATACAATAGATAATAGACTACGCTATCTGGCTCGCCTCCAGATCTGCACAGCAACTCCCGAATCCAGAATAACCTGATAACCTAACTCTAGACTGCCCGTGTGGAAAATAGTGGGCACCCAGAGTTTAGGAAAGGAACAATAAACTCCAGGTCAGTCATGGGACTGGTGTGAGAACTCAAAACAGTTAATCTTTAAACAAGCAACAAGAAAATTTAAATTTCGAAATCCGCAATGCTTTTTGGAAAATGAAACTACCATAAGGCCTCCCGGCACACACACAATGCAAACGCACACATGGGGGAGATTTCTCCTTATGATAGTCAAACATGCTTACTACGAGAAAAATTCTTTGATATTATTACTAGTGCATAGTGGAAAATATTTCGAAAGTATAATATAAATCCTAGCCAGCATAGGTACCATGATACTATGCCTACTATAGCTGCCATGTTAAATGGCAGGTTCTACAACTAAAACCGTACAGGGCGCGTATTGGATGAATGGATTTCCAACAAATGGTCAGGCTAAGGAACTTCCTACTGCCACATGGGATCGCCTCTGGCGGGACGTCCCGAGAACTAACGTTACGGTTAGATCTCTGCCAACACAAGGCCGGGCTACCTCTGTAACTAGGTAACTACTACACGAATATGTCATCCCCCGGTCCTTTGGGACCTTTATCCGAGCGCTCGATACCAACAACACCACACAGAAATAGATATAGTGTTTCCACATGAGTAAATATCTGGGCTCCATACCATGATACCACCCTTTTCCAGAAGGAAATGACATACCCTAAAGGGCGCGACCCTCATAACCTTGCCGCATATTCCTGTTTCGACCATTTCCGGGGAGTGAGGTCCTGACGAAGTCTCGTCCACAAAGCTACGCTTTGTGTAACAAAGCCATGCTTCGGGTCCACAGATGACCAAAGCAATAATCACAAAGATAAATGATCAAACAAATGATCATATCACAAATGACCAACCAATGATCATCACACAGCAGCACTCAGCATGCCACATTACCAGATTGGGAAATATCGCTGATAACCTTCAACTACATAACCTCTGAGCTCGTACGTCTCAGAGAAGGGTGTTAAGCTAAGAGAATAAATTCTCCGCCACCAACAGAAATGTATTTGAAAGAAATCTGCTCTATCTCTCAAAATGTAATGTCAGACACGTAACCATACAAGTCTGTTCCGGGTTCGAACAGAACCGAAGGCACTTCCAAAGAAGCCCTTGCAATCCGGGTATTCACAATCCCGATAAAATTTCCCATCACAAAGGAAATCTCCATATCGTAGCTAACGATGCGGAGACAATCGATAGGTCATCCTATCGTTTTCACAAATACCCGGTCTTCAACACCGGTCTTCAAATGCAATCCAAACGACGTATCGCATATTCGGAATGGGATATACGACACAAAGGTCCTCTCCCGGCTAAACCGAATAGCGAGCGCTTATTTTAAAAATAAGTGTGCATTCAATTCCAAACAAACACAATCAATACCATCCAAGGGTAAATATTGATAGTCGGTTATTTAACTATCAATAAAGATGCGCCACATCATCAGATTCCAAATAATTTTTCCAAAATTATTAAGTCCCAAAATATCTTTACAAGATATATATATATATATACACAATTTCCAAATAATTGCCCAATTTATTTGCTTTACCAAAACACCTTCACGATATAACTTCCACACTTAACCATTTGAAAACCCATTTCAAATTAAACACCTCAACCAGTTGAAAACAAATTTCAAACTACACAACTCAACCATTTGAACACAATTTCCCTTCCTATTTATAAATTCCAAAGTGAATTTCCAATTTCCCAAATATCTACACATACACGATTTCAAATCAATTTCAAACTATTCACTTCGATTTACCTTTAAAAGGTGAATCCTCAAAAACGTTACTTTTATATTGGAAAAAAAACATTCCCATACTTATTTAATAATAAGTAATTCACAATTTAACTTATTTTCAAGAATTTGGAAATATTCAATATACTTAAGTTACCGTTAAGTATTTTATTCCATTCTCTTTAAGAAAACATTCTTTTATTCACATTTATTTGGGTTAAAAACGAATGTTGCGTAAAACATCGTTACGACAACCCAAAAACACTAGTATATGGATTTGAAATTAAAAATAGATATATAAATCCAATACTATACAAATTATCCCCTTCTGTTTCTCGAAAACGTCTATTTCAACAATCAATGTTGAAATCTATGTTTCCAATACTCAATACATTTTAAAACACCTTTAATTCGTTTTAAATTCCAATTAAAACATTCCTTTCCCAAAAACAAACCCATTTTATTTAATAATCTATTCAATATCCAAAATAGTGAATATAGCCCACTTAACAAATTCCCATATTTCAATTTATCAAATTCGATGAATTTCAAATTTATAAACATAGTTTATAAATTCCATTTCTATTATAAACCCCAATTTTATAAATTCCTTTATTAATCCGATGCAATTTACATAACCCAATTTCATACCCAAAAGCCATATTGTAAGTTAAATACTTATAATATTATTTATTTACCAAATCGTTCCTTTGAACTTCACCAATTTAAAATCTTATCACTTACAAGATTTCTTTATGGTTTATAATAATTTCAACTAATGAAATCTTCATTTATTAACAATTTCTATAAAATTCCCCTTTTTAATGCCCAAATCCATTTCTATAAGTTAATAACTTATAAATTTAAAATTTTCCAATAACCATTCGTTTTATAAATTTCACATTTATTAATCTATAAATCCTAGTGAAATTCATGTTATACATCAACTTAACACTTTATAAATTTATTCTATAACTTCAATAATTTTTATTTAAAAACATCCATTTATAAAATCCTTTATATAAACCATTAATAATAATAACTTCCCAAAAACCAAATTTAACTATTTTATAAAAACCTATTATTGTTAAAAATTTCTTTTAAGTTATATTTTATAAAAATATAAATTTTTAAAACATAAAATTTTATCCATCTATTTATTTTAAAATTTAATCAATTCAAAATTTTAATAACCCTTATTCTTTGAAAAATCGATTTAAAACCCCTTTTAAATTCAAAACCGTTATTTTTAATTTAAAAATTAGAATCCGATGATGCAACGACATCGAATGGTCAATCACGGGAATAACATCATATATCAATGTGATTATCAACAATCAACATAATATTTATAAACAAATAAATATGTGAGGAATCCAGTTGGATCCCTCCAACCTGTTACCCTGCATCCACAGACGTTAGCACAATACCAATTCCACTTCAAGGTGGAATATCGCGGTATATGGGATTTTATAAAATATCCGCTTAATAACGGCGCAATAGGGTCTCATCCGCTATACGAGGCGGGAAATCAAATCCGATATATACATATACCAATATATATATATCGCTATATATAGTATATATCCTACTATATCTACTAGCACAATCAATCAACAATTATCAATCAATATTAACTATTTAAAATTTTAAACAGAACCTTTCGATTGAGTGAGGAGTTCTCACCTTGATTTTGTTTCCGTTTTCGCGTTCGTTTCGAATAAAATTAAACGAACGTTTAATTTTACCCGAAATTCAAACGAGCTCCAATCGACTCCAAACCAGTTGCATTGCGAAGAGCACGGCGATACGAAGCCAACGCAAAAAATCTCGTTCAATTTGGACCTCGCAGCAAAAAGTTATACTATTTTAAACGTTGTACACTTAAATTTACAATTAAATTTCATATCAAAGGAAAATACACCCAACCTCTCACGCATGGGCCCCACACACCCTCTCCTTCTCTGCGCGTTTCATCTCCAGGTTATCATCACGCAGCCGAACCCATCTAGCATCCATTAGGGTTTGAATTTGCACGCTACCCATACGACTTGAAGATGATCCGAGACCACCAAATCGAAGCCACCTGAAGCCTCCACCACCACCAGGGATGCGGTCGAACTCGGCCCCCTTAGGCACCCTGAAAAATGTGCGCAACCGAGTAGCTTTAAGCACGAATTCCCATCAATCCGCAGCTCCGTTCTCCATCTCGACCGTTGGATTCGATGTGTTCGATGAGATCTACGATTTTCCAGTTGAAAGTTTAAGCTAATAGCTGATGGATTTGGTGGAATCGAAGGAGGAAGGAACGACATTTTCTGGCCATTAATGTTGAAGTGGCGGCCGGCCCATGCAAATTAGGGTTTAGAGATAATTGCATTTTATAAACAACTATTATTATTATTTTAATAATAAAATCTCCAATTTAACACTTTTGCAAACGAACTCCAAACGACGCGTTCCGACAGGCGATTCTAAGGTTTTTCCACATTCCGGACACAATGGAACAAGTTTCGGAAGCTAATTCCATCATATGTGTGAGATACGGCAATAAACGCTCGATTTAAATTTAAACCGATTTAAACGATTTCTAGGCGTTTTGGCTTGTACCGGACAAACGATAAATCCGATCGACTTGAAATTTGAAATCTTACAATAATATCACATTACGGATCCGATGAAACTGGTTTCGTCGGAATCCGAGACCGTTTGAAAAATGGCTATTTTTACTCGCCGAATTAAAATTAAAACGATATCGATGCGTTTCGAGCTGCCACGGTCAAACGACAACTCCGATTGCTACGAAAATTGAAATCCGATAATAATTAACTATTACGGATCCAATGGAACTTGTTTCGTTCAATTCCGAGACTGTTCAAAAATTGGCTATTTTTCAGTCGATAATTAAATATTAAAATATTCAATTTTTACAAATTAACTCCAAATTCAGTTTTACAAGTTCTAAAATATTTCTATAACTTTAATATGATAAAACAAAATTTTCCAAATCATTTTCAATCATATTTAACCCAATATTTAATTATTTGTGGAATTTCACTATTAAATAAATCGATTTAATTGCAAAATTAAATCCAAAATTCAAAATAAAATTTATTCGACTCCAAAAATTCACTTATTAATATTTAAAATTAATTAAATATTCAAATTTAAATTATTAAAAATTCTGGGTCGTTACAATCTTCCCCCCTTAAAAGAATTTCGTCCTCGAAATTGCAAGTTAAGGAGAATAATTCATAATCCGTTTATTATTTTTCCAAAACTAATAGTTTTATCAACCTTCTAACACCAATCTTTTTATTAAAGATTTACTATCATTTCAATTAGCTTTCCAACTTCAATTATAGGTTTCAAACAACATTGTTTACTCAACAATTCAAATTTAAATTTAAATTCAAATTTCAAACTTTCAAAATTTCTCAAAATTTCTCTAACTCCCTAAATTTTCGAAAAATTTCGCCAGAGTCTCCTTTGCGCGGCTAGATCGGTACGACTACAAAACGGCTCTACGGCCCCTCAGAATCAAAAAGAAAAGAGAAAGCCAAGTGGCTAGAGAAGGAAATCATCAAATCTCATATAAAAACTGAAATACGTACCTTTTTGTCGAGCCATTCAATTTTTTTAAATTCAAAATCAAAATTCCAATTCCTTTATATACCTGTATATCCTACTAGCATAATATCCAATTATAATATTCAAACCAATTTGCCAATTCAATTATAAAATTTCCAATACATGCTTCTTATACCACTTTTAGTTTACTATTGAAGTTGCATATTCATTTTCATTCAACTTTGCATTCCAATTTTCGTTTGAATTCAATTACATAGCTTTCAATTTAGCCGATTCAATTTCGTTAACACTTAAGGAATTTTCATACAATCAACCAACAAGCAAATAACAACCAATGCACATCCAATACAACCAAATTTTATCCATTTTACTTACATTCAATTTGGTTCAACTGTTTTAATTCCAATTGGTTTAGCATTCAATTGATTTTCATCCAATTATTCAACTAACTTCAATGAATTTACACTTACATACATCGTTTCATATCAACTTATTCATATTCTATTGATTAACATTCAATCCATTCTTTAATTCAATTGCTAGTTCTTTTTACAAATAAAATTGAATTTCATTTATATAACTTAAGTTCACACCTTTAACAATTTCATTTACTCACTTTATTCATTTACTTTGATATTAACATCAATTCTTTCAATATTACTTAAGTTATATTCCATTTCAACTTTATTTACCTCATTTAATTCACTTGATTATTTAACTTTGATACAAAGATCAATTTTTTTATTCAACTTCACTTAAGTTATACTCCATTAAACATCATTTGTTAATTAAACTTAAGTTTTACTTATCAATTCAATTCGGATTTTAAATTCCAAAGTAAATCCTATTTAACTTTTACTTAAGTCAAATTCATATCAATATTCAAATTCATATTCCATTTTACTTAACTTTATTGTTTAACCATTTCAATAATCGGTTTTACTTACATTTTCCATTTAATAAGTTATAAAACTTATTATTCAACTTCTAACTTATATTATAAGTTCAAAACCTTTTTTTCACTTATATTTATCAATTTCAAATTGAATTTTAATTTCAAATTGGTTTATTACAACAAAACTTCAATTTTAAATTCATTATTGTAGCAAATCCATCACATAGAAACTCGAAAATGATACTGATGATGCTGCAGTCATCACCCTTATTATTTCCCAGTGACAATAGTGAAATCAATGCTAAATATTCTTTCAAAAATTTCCTTTCTATTCATAAATCACTTTTATAAACCTTTTACTTATATAATTTTACTTCTTATATACATACATGATTATCTTACAATTGTAACTCATTATTAATTATAATTTCATCTTATGATTCATTGGTTTATACCATTATTCTTTTACAATAGTTGCTTTTATTAGCTTATTCAAACAACTTTTAATTATTTTATATTTATATCATTTACAACAACCAAGCAATCAATTATATACACACTTCAATAATTCCTGAAAAATTATTTTCTTTATATACAAAATATAATCAAGGTAAAATTATTTCATTTACCCAATTTAAAACAATATTGTGTCGAATTGTTCTATTCAAGTGTTTAGGAACCCCTTCGATTCAGTTTTCGAGGCTGCGCCGACGAAGGTTCATATACCACTCAACAAACCAATCATCACAATATAAAACAATTTTATACTCACTAACAAATACGCACTCATATCTATTATTACACTCACACTCATTCTAGAGTACTGCTGACTCTATCTCTAATGAGTAACACCCAACAGAGCAGGTTGTCGCTTAACCATAAGCTCTGATACCAAATGTAACGAACGGGATTTTTCGTTGCCGAAAAATCGAACCGTTAGGGTTTTAGAAGAAGAAAGAGGTAGAAGAAGAAAGAAAAGAAAGAGAAGAGAAAACAGAAAAACAAGTAACAGAACGAGAAACAATAACAGAATCTCACAGTCGCAGCGGAACAACATATAATAGATAAATGAATATTCATTAAAACAAAAGAACTATACATTTTATACATTACATCACATTACATTACATCAATCAGAGTGTACGACAACAACAGCGGAAAGAAATACTATATACAATAGATAATAGACTACGCTATCTGGCTCGCCTCCAGATCTGCACAGCAACTCCCGAATCCAGAATAACCTGATAACCTAACTCTAGACTGCCCGTGTGGAAAATAGTGGGCACCCAGAGTTTAGGAAAGGAACAATAAACTCCAGGTCAGTCATGGGACTGGTGTGAGAACTCAAAACAGTTAATCTTTAAACAAGCAACAAGAAAATTTAAATTTCGAAATCCGCAATGCTTTTTGGAAAATGAAACTACCATAAGGCCTCCCGGCACACACACAATGCAAACGCACACATGGGGGAGATTTCTCCTTATGATAGTCAAACATGCTTACTACGAGAAAAATTCTTTGATATTATTACTAGTGCATAGTGGAAAATATTTCGAAAGTATAATATAAATCCTAGCCAGCATAGGTACCATGATACTATGCCTACTATAGCTGCCATGTTAAATGGCAGGTTCTACAACTAAAACCGTACAGGGCGCGTATTGGATGAATGGATTTCCAACAAATGGTCAGGCTAAGGAACTTCCTACTGCCACATGGGATCGCCTCTGGCGGGACGTCCCGAGAACTAACGTTACGGTTAGATCTCTGCCAACACAAGGCCGGGCTACCTCTGTAACTAGGTAACTACTACACGAATATGTCATCCCCCGGTCCTTTGGGACCTTTATCCGAGCGCTCGATACCAACAACACCACACAGAAATAGATATAGTGTTTCCACATGAGTAAATATCTGGGCTCCATACCATGATACCACCCTTTTCCAGAAGGAAATGACATACCCTAAAGGGCGCGACCCTCATAACCTTGCCGCATATTCCTGTTTCGACCATTTCCGGGGAGTGAGGTCCTGACGAAGTCTCGTCCACAAAGCTACGCTTTGTGTAACAAAGCCATGCTTCGGGTCCACAGATGACCAAAGCAATAATCACAAAGATAAATGATCAAACAAATGATCATATCACAAATGACCAACCAATGATCATCACACAGCAGCACTCAGCATGCCACATTACCAGATTGGGAAATATCGCTGATAACCTTCAACTACATAACCTCTGAGCTCGTACGTCTCAGAGAAGGGTGTTAAGCTAAGAGAATAAATTCTCCGCCACCAACAGAAATGTATTTGAAAGAAATCTGCTCTATCTCTCAAAATGTAATGTCAGACACGTAACCATACAAGTCTGTTCCGGGTTCGAACAGAACCGAAGGCACTTCCAAAGAAGCCCTTGCAATCCGGGTATTCACAATCCCGATAAAATTTCCCATCACAAAGGAAATCTCCATATCGTAGCTAACGATGCGGAGACAATCGATAGGTCATCCTATCGTTTTCACAAATACCCGGTCTTCAACACCGGTCTTCAAATGCAATCCAAACGACGTATCGCATATTCGGAATGGGATATACGACACAAAGGTCCTCTCCCGGCTAAACCGAATAGCGAGCGCTTATTTTAAAAATAAGTGTGCATTCAATTCCAAACAAACACAATCAATACCATCCAAGGGTAAATATTGATAGTCGGTTATTTAACTATCAATAAAGATGCGCCACATCATCAGATTCCAAATAATTTTTCCAAAATTATTAAGTCCCAAAATATCTTTACAAGATATATATATATATATATACACAATTTCCAAATAATTGCCCAATTTATTTGCTTTACCAAAACACCTTCACGATATAACTTCCACACTTAACCATTTGAAAACCCATTTCAAATTAAACACCTCAACCAGTTGAAAACAAATTTCAAACTACACAACTCAACCATTTGAACACAATTTCCCTTCCTATTTATAAATTCCAAAGTGAATTTCCAATTTCCCAAATATCTACACATACACGATTTCAAATCAATTTCAAACTATTCACTTCGATTTACCTTTAAAAGGTGAATCCTCAAAAACGTTCCTTTTATATTGGAAAAAAAACATTCCCATACTTATTTAATAATAAGTAATTCACAATTTAACTTATTTTCAAGAATTTGGAAATATTCAATATACTTAAGTTACCGTTAAGTATTTTATTCCATTCTCTTTAAGAAAACATTCTTTTATTCACATTTATTTTTGTTAAAAACGAATGTTGCGTAAAACATCGTTACGACAACCCAAAAACACTAGTATATGGATTTGAAATTAAAAATAGATATATAAATCCAATACTATACAAATTATCCCCTTCTGTTTCTCGAAAACGTCTATTTCAACAATCAATGTTGAAATCTATGTTTCCAATACTCAATACATTTTAAAACACCTTTAATTCGTTTTAAATTCCAATTAAAACATTCCTTTCCCAAAAACAAACCCATTTTATTTAATAATCTATTCAATATCCAAAATAGTGAATATAGCCCACTTAACAAATTCCCATATTTCAATTTATCAAATTCGATGAATTTCAAATTTATAAACATAGTTTATAAATTCCATTTCTATTATAAACCCCAATTTTATAAATTCCTTTATTAATCCGATGCAATTTACATAACCCAATTTCATACCCAAAAGCCATATTGTAAGTTAAATACTTATAATATTATTTATTTACCAAATCGTTCCTTTGAACTTCACCAATTTAAAATCTTATCACTTACAAGATTTCTTTATGGTTTATAATAATTTCAACTAATGAAATCTTCATTTATTAACAATTTCTATAAAATTCCCCTTTTTAATGCCCAAATCCATTTCTATAAGTTAATAACTTATAAATTTAAAATTTTCCAATAACCATTCGTTTTATAAATTTCACATTTATTAATCTATAAATCCTAGTGAAATTCATGTTATACATCAACTTAACACTTTATAAATTTATTCTATAACTTCAATAATTTTTATTTAAAAACATCCATTTATAAAATCCTTTATATAAACCATTAATAATAATAACTTCCCAAAAACCAAATTTAACTATTTTATAAAAACCTATTATTGTTAAAAATTTCTTTTAAGTTATATTTTATAAAAATATAAATTTTTAAAACATAAAATTTTATCCATCTATTTATTTTAAAATTTAATCAATTCAAAATTTTAATAACCCTTATTCTTTGAAAAATCGATTTAAAACCCCTTTTAAATTCAAAACCGTTATTTTTAATTTAAAAATTAGAATCCGATGATGCAACGACATCGAATGGTCAATCACGGGAATAACATCATATATCAATGTGATTAGCAACAATCAACATAATATTTATAAACAAATAAATATGTGAGGAATCCAGTTGGATCCCTCCAACCTGTTACCCTGCATCCACAGACGTTAGCACAATACCAATTCCACTTCAAGGTGGAATATCGCGGTATATGGGATTTTATAAAATATCCGCTTAATAACGGCGCAATAGGGTCTCATCCGCTATACGAGGCGGGAAATCAAATCCGATATATACATATACCAATATATATATATCGCTATATATAGTATATATCCTACTATATCTACTAGCACAATCAATCAACAATTATCAATCAATATTAACTATTTAAAATTTTAAACAAAACCTTTCGATTGAGTGAGGAGTTCTCACCTTGATTTTGTTTCCGTTTTCGCGTTCGTTTCGAATAAAATTAAACGAACGTTTAATTTTACCCGAAATTCAAACGAGCTCCAATCGACTCCAAACCAGTTGCATTGCGAAGAGCACGGCGATACGAAGCCAACGCAAAAAATCTCGTTCAATTTGGACCTCGCAGCAAAAAGTTATACTATTTTAAACGTTGTACACTTAAATTTACAATTAAATTTCATATCAAAGGAAAATACACCCAACCTCTCACGCATGGGCCCCACACACCCTCTCCTTCTCTGCGCGTTTCATCTCCAGGTTATCATCACGCAGCCGAACCCATCTAGCATCCATTAGGGTTTGAATTTGCACGCTACCCATACGACTTGAAGATGATCCGAGACCACCAAATCGAAGCCACCTGAAGCCTCCACCACCACCAGGGATGCGGTCGAACTCGGCCCCCTTAGGCACCCTGAAAAATGTGCGCAACCGAGTAGCTTTAAGCACGAATTCCCATCAATCCGCAGCTCCGTTCTCCATCTCGACCGTTGGATTCGATGTGTTCGATGAGATCTACGATTTTCCAGTTGAAAGTTTAAGCTAATAGCTGATGGATTTGGTGGAATCGAAGGAGGAAGGAACGACATTTTCTGGCCATTAATGTTGAAGTGGCGGCCGGCCCATGCAAATTAGGGTTTAGAGATAATTGCATTTTATAAACAACTATTATTATTATTTTAATAATAAAATCTCCAATTTAACACTTTTGCAAACGAACTCCAAACGACGCGTTCCGACAGGCGATTCTAAGGTTTTTCCACATTCCGGACACAATGGAACAAGTTTCGGAAGCTAATTCCATCATATGTGTGAGATACGGCAATAAACGCTCGATTTAAATTTAAACCGATTTAAACGATTTCTAGGCGTTTTGGCTTGTACCGGACAAACGATAAATCCGATCGACTTGAAATTTGAAATCTTACAATAATATCACATTACGGATCCGATGAAACTGGTTTCGTCGGAATCCGAGACCGTTTGAAAAATGGCTATTTTTACTCGCCGAATTAAAATTAAAACGATATCGATGCGTTTCGAGCTGCCACGGTCAAACGACAACTCCGATTGCTACGAAAATTGAAATCCGATAATAATTAACTATTACGGATCCAATGGAACTTGTTTCGTTCAATTCCGAGACTGTTCAAAAATTGGCTATTTTTCAGTCGATAATTAAATATTAAAATATTCAATTTTTACAAATTAACTCCAAATTCAGTTTTACAAGTTCTAAAATATTTCTATAACTTTAATATGATAAAACAAAATTTTCCAAATCATTTTCAATCATATTTAACCCAATATTTAATTATTTGTGGAATTTCACTATTAAATAAATCGATTTAATTGCAAAATTAAATCCAAAATTCAAAATAAAATTTATTCGACTCCAAAAATTCACTTATTAATATTTAAAATTAATTAAATATTCAAATTTAAATTATTAAAAATTCTGGGTCGTTACAAACGGCTTCGAATAGAAGCATCTGAATTTAGTTCGGCCATGATTTATATAATTTTTTTTCACCAATTGATTATTGAAAGAGAAGGAGAGGTTCGGTTTTAAAAATAAAGGCATTAGCTTCTGAGAGAAGACGAGTGTAGCGTGCTAAGGATTGGATAAAGATGGTGTATGGAAGAAGCTTAATTAATTAATTTTTCATTAGATTATTATCAATTAAATTTTCAGCGCGTTTACATATTGTATACTCACATACTAACTCCAATCAATACGAAATTTGAAATCCGATAATAATTCAATATTACGGATCCAATGGAACTGGTTTCGTCAAATTCCGAGAGTGTGCCTCGGAAGGCTATTTTTAAATTCAAATTTAAACGATATAAATTTCAGAACCGATCAAAACACTTACAAAGTCAATTTTAACACCTTCACTACCTTCGGTGCTATCAATATAAATTTTATAAGCCTTCGAATTATTTTTAACAAGCTTGAAACTCCAGATTCAGTGTTTTATCCAATTTCAAATTATATGATTCCATGTTTAAACTATATAATTCAATAATTTAATTATCAAGTCATTGGTGATATTTGAATTCAAGTTAAAATTAACATTTAAATATTCAAAATCAATTGAATATTCCAATTTCAATTGCTTAAAAATTTCGGGTCATCACATTCCTCCCACCTTAAAAGAATTTCGTCCCCGAAATTACTAATCAGGAAGAATGATCCAATACCCATTAACTTTTTCCTTTCAAACCCAAATAGTTTTTAACAACTTGCCTAAACAACCTTTTAATCAAAGACACCCCAACTTCCTTTCTAACTTTTCAACTTATCCATAAGTCCCAATCAATATCACCTACTTATCAATTCAAATTTAAACTTAAATTCAAATTTTAAGTTATCAAAATTTTTCTAACTCCCTAAATTTCCAAAAAAATTTGCCAGCGTCTCCTTTGCGCGGCTAGCTCGGTACAACTACAAAAATGGCTCTACGGCCCCCAAATCTTAAAAGAAAACAAAAGGCGAAGTGGCTCAATCTAAATTGTAACAACCCGCATATTTATCGATTTTATATTTAAATATTTTATTTAAATATTTTATCGATAGTCGGATTTTAGTCCGAAAAGCTATCTTTTTGCATACGGTCGAATTAGGACTCGAAACCCCTCCCATTGAGTTTAAAATGCCGTTTGCGACCTTTTTGAGTATAAGCTTCGATATGTTTGGAGAAAGTTGATTTCTGCTACTTTTTACTTTGGGTTTGGTTTTTGGGCTCAACCCTATGTTAACTTATGCTCAAATCTGAGCCACTCTTCCCCACTCACCCTCATTCTCTTCTCATTTCATTTTTTAGAGTGTTAATGGTGGGAGAGATTGGAAATTAAAATTCCAAAACCCTAGTTTCCCTTGCAAATCAAATTCCTTGCTCTAAACTCAAGAAGAACCTATTGGTAAGCTTCTCTTCTTCTTCTCCAACTTATTCTCTTACCAAGTTCAGAAATTCCTAAACCTAATCTTGGGAATGTTCTTGTTTTTGAGCTTAGATTCAAGCTCATTTGGGTTGTGTTGAAGAGAGGTTGATTCTCCATTTGCTTTCAAGCTTCTTCATGTTTGATTTTGAGAAAAGGTGAGATTTTTATCTCACATCTATGACTATAATTATCTTTGTTTGTTAGGTATGAATTCCAAACACTTCTTCATGAGAATTTGCTCTTGATTTGGATTGGTTTTGTAAATATCCCAATTTTTGGGTTTTTAAGTCAAATTTGTGTAAAATCCTTTTATGGATGTTTGATCATGCTTTTGGTGATGCATCGAGGAGCATATAGGGCCGGGTTGCCGATTGGCATAAACCCTTAGAGCCAATGTTCGTCCGATTGCATTTTGGAAGAGTTTGCTCTTCATTTGTATAAGGCTGAAAAACAGCCCAGGCATGATTCAGTCGACTGAAATCTCTGTTCAGTCGACTGAACCTGAAACCCGAGAGTTTCCAGGCATGATTCAGTCGACTGAAAAACTCTGCACAGTCGACTGAAACTGGAAACAGAAAGTTTCCCGAACTTGGAAAATTTCCAGGCACATGGTCAGTCGACTGAAAATCTCTGTTCAGTCGACTGAACTTGCTGTTTGAGTCTAATTTGCCTTTTTGGATTGAAATTCTAATTTAAATCGATTCGTGATAATCCTATTTGTTGTTATCATCTATAATGACTTTGATGACTCTTTTTAGGGATTTTTGAATATCCATTTCGATGGATCCTTTATCGATTTCGTTGGATTTTATTCACGTCTCCGTATGTGAATTTTTGTGATTGATTGTTCCTACAATATTCTTCGTGATTTGTCACTTTAAAAAAATAAAGGTTTCCTACACTAGTAGTAAATATCAAAACTCTTTACTCAAACGATTTCAATACTATTTTAATACCAAATTCGTTTATAAAACCGTTTTCCAATCTATTAGTATATACAAACCTTTACCTCACTCGTATGAGAAATCTAATTAAACGGCTTAGTAAAACAAGTGGTATGAAACGCTTGCGTTTACTTTGTCGGTTAATTCTTGGACTTGTTCGATTGAACCTCTTGTGACAATTTTCTAGTGGAGATTTACAGTTTGTTCGTAAATATTTAAGTTAAGCAAGTGCTTATGGGACATGAAGCTAAACTCATATATTTACTAGCTTAGTGTAATCGACACTTCTCGCTGATCATGACGATCATCTATGTGATTTAGACTAGCAATGTGCGATGTCTCTTTGTCTGCAAGGGAGACTAAACCCCGTTTTGTGGAGTTTCGACTCAATTTGTGATGGGGTAGCAACCCATGGTCTTCGGGCCGTTTGTGGAGTTTCGGCTCAATTTGTGATGGTTAGCGACCATGGAATTAGCGTTCCGTTTGTGATACACGTGTTGGTGAGCTTTATGCTCCCGTTTGTGATAGGCCTCCCCCCCTCTACTTTAGTGGTTTCTGGATTCCTTGTGTAGTCTTCTGGAATTTGTGTGTCATTGACTTTTGTGATTGACATTGATATTATCGTCAATAGTTATGGTATGGTGAACGAAATTAGGAGTATGACGTTTCTTTGATTCTTGTGTAGATTTGGTGACAGTGATTAATCTCTTGATGATTATCAACTAAGTATATATATATATATATCACATCTTGGCATTGTGATTATTATGTGTTTAGTCATATCTCTTATTTTATATCGTTTCATCTGATATTTATAGTTAGACTGATCCGTTTATTATTTTCTTATTAAATAATACTCGGGTCAGACCGAGATGTTACAGGTGCTTCTGCTTGACTTCTCATCCGGGATTAACTCCTTGACTTTTGGGTTAACTACTTAGATTAGTAGTTATTTTGTTGTATACATTTGAGATATAGACTCCTTAATGTATACTTATTCTTTTGTGTAGTTCGTGTAACTATTCTTATGTGATATTGTGGATCTTTTTAGACCACTACTCTGAAGTACACTTCCTAGTGTAATATTCATATCTTATTCCGCCTTTGTGATATGAATTGTCTGTGACTGATTTGTGTTATGTTTATTTCTATTATTGTTTCCGAAGGATTTATATAGCCACCATGTAGTAACTTTGAGTTTGTGTTGGTATGTCGGATTTCCTCTTGAAATAGAATGCATGTTATATTATCTGACATATCGGTGCTCGCGCAAAGAAATTACACGGATGGTCGCTCCTCAACAGCCTTATTCTCCATGCTAGTCGACAGCATTCACCGTAATGTTCTTGGCTAGCGTGGGTATAGAGGTGGAGCGTCACAGCTTGGTATCAGAGCCAAACTTCGGAACAATATGGAATATTATAACCAGGATCATCGTCCTAAGTCTTTCTTAGGAGTCGTGCTTTAGGGTTTAATTCGAGTCTTCGTACCGATTCATCCTATTTTCCTTATGATTCCTTATTTATCTATCAAGATTGCTTGATATTCAATTTGGTGAATTACCTTTTCTTCTTCTTCTTTCTTTCTTAAGGAAGAGAAATGTCTAGACCTGGCCGCCCCAGAGCCGTACCATCTAGCACTCCGCCCCAGGATGGAGTTTTTATGACTGCTCAACAGCTTCTTGATTTGGTAACAAATGCTCAAGCAGCTGGAGCTAACCCGGAACCTACTCACCCAAAGTCGGGATTTGCACGCTTGTGTAGCGATTACACTAATTTGGGTGGGGAATCATTCCAAGGTTCCGAAACTGTTATTGAAGTACAGGCTTGGCTAAGAACATGCGATCGCATCTTTTCGCGCATGAATCTTATTGACCTTCACCGAGTTCAGGTGGCCTCTAGTATGCTCCGAGAAAGAGCATTGGACTGGTACGAGCTTCTTATTTCTGAAAATAATGAAGCGGATCTCACTTGGGAGAAATTCCAAGAACGCTTCGAGTTGAAATTCGTACCGGAAGCTGAAAAAGTGACATTGGCTCGACGATTTATAGACCTTGTTCAAGGTGAGTCCTCCGTGACTGATTACGTCACCTCCTTCGAGTCGCTTTCCAAATATGGGGTTGAATACATCAACACCCCTCTTAAGAAGAATCAGAGATTCGTTTATGGCTTAAGCAAAAGCCTCAAGAAGCCATTACTTTTAAAGTTAGAAGTTTCTTTCGACCAACTCGTTGATATCGCTCTTCGTCTTGAAGAGGCGGATAGAGAGAATGATGTTGAAGTGGTGGGTTCCAAACCAAACTTCAACAACAGAAAGAGGTCAAACAAATTTAAAGGCCCTTATCCCAATAAGAAAGGGAAGCAAGCAACCTCCGTGGCAAAGACTTCTTCCTTTGGTCGTGGGGAATGCTATAATTGTGGTTCGAAGGACCATTATGCGAACAAGTGCCCAAAGTCTCTTTCTTGTCGCTACTGCAAAGTTCCCGGTCATGTTATATCTTCATGCCCCAAGCTTCAGGGCAGGAAAGAGGGAAAGTTAAATGTTGCTCAAGCCCCTGGCAACACATCTCGTGGCCAAGGTATTTCTCATTCTATTCTAGATGGAATTATTTTGTTTCGTGATCATCCTATTCGAGTTCTTTTTGATACGGGTGCGTCCCATTCTTTTATATCAAAAGAACTTGTTGATGCTTTTTCTTTGGATGTTTTGTGTTTAATGACTTCTTTGAGAATTGCGAATCCGGTTGGTGGAACCGCAACAATCAGTTTATTGTGTAAAGATGTCGAGATTATTTTGTGTGATTTATCTTTCCAAGCCGATTTGCATGTCATGCGTAATTTAGGCTTTGGAATGATTTTGGGAATGGATTGGCTTAACCGTTATGAAGCTCAGATCCTATGTCCTGAGCGGATTATTCATCTTCGACATCCTCAATCTGTTAATCAGGTTTCTGTTATTCTTAAGGATTCAGATTTTGCTTTGGTTGCATCTTTATATTCTTTAAATCCTCGTGATGACGATGATGATGATGAGGGTGATATTATTTCTCTTATTCACGTCGTTTGTGAATTTTCCGACGTATTCGAGCCCGTTTTAGGATTACCACCTAAGCGAGCAATTGAGTTCAGAATTAATCTTATTCCGGGAGCTCAACCTATCACTCGTCCTCCTTATCGTATGTCCAATAAAGAAAATGAGGAGACGCGTAAACAATTATCTGAATTGGAAACGAAGCAATTTCTTCGCTCTAGTTCCTCGCCTTGGGGAGCTTCAGCTATTTTTGTGAAGAAATCTGATGGTACACTTAGGCTTTGCGTTGACTACCGCAAGCTTAATGATCTTACTATCAAAAAATAAACATCCTTTACCTCGGATTGATGATCTATTCGATCAACTTAGTGGTGCTAGAGTCTTTTCACAATTGGACTTGGCTACCGGTTTTCATCAGCTTCGTATTGCAGAGGATAGCATTCCTTTGACATCGTTCCGCACTCGGTATGGATCTTATGAATGGCTTGTTATGCCATTTGGGTTAACTAATGCCCCGACTTATTTCGTTGACTTAATGAATCGAGTTTTTAGAGACTTTCTCGACTGGTTTGTTCTCATCTTTATCGATGATATTCTTGTTTATTCTAAAACCGAGGAGGAGCATGAAAAACATCTTCGGATTGTGTTGGAAACACTTAGGAGTAATCAATTAAAGGCAAAATTTTCTAAATGCCATTTTTGGCAATCTCGTGTGAAGTATCTCGGTCACATTATTTCCGAATCCGGAATTTCCGTGGATCCTTCAAAGATTGAAGCGATTCAAGATTGGAAGAGACCGGAGAATGTGACAGAGATTCGTAGTTTTCTTGGATTGGCGGGCTATTACCGTCGTTTTATTAAAGACTTTTCTAAAATTTCCGTGCCTCTCACTAGCTTGACGAAGAAAGGTGTTAAATACATTTGGTCGGACAAATGTGAAGCTTCTTTTCAGAAATTAAAAGAACTTCTTTCTGATGCTCCTATTCTTGTTATTCCCGAAGGGAATCAAGATTTCGTTGTTTATACCGATGCTAGTCGCATTGGTTTGGGTGCCGTTCTTATGCAAAAGGAACGCGTTATTGCTTATGCTTCCAGGCAATTAAAGCCTGCTGAGACTAGATATGCCACTCATGATTTAGAGCTCGCGGCTATTGTTTTTGCTCTTCGGATTTGGCGTCAGTATCTCTTAGGAGAGAAATTTGTTCTTTACACAGATCATAAGTCTTTGAAATATTTATTCTCTCAAAAGGAACTTAATTTGCGTCAACAGCGTTGACTCGAATTTCTTGCACCATATGATCTTGATATTCTTTATACTCCCGGTAAGGGTAATCTTGTCGCCGATGCTCTTAGCCGTAAACAACAAGCTGTTGTTTCTATGATGATATCCGAATGGAACGATCTCAAGATTTTATCCACTTGCGAAATTCGAGACCGTGTTTCCGATTTATGCTCATCGTTTGTTTTATGTAGCCTTGTGGCTCATCCATCTCTTTTAGACCGCATTCTTGAAGCTCAAGGGCTAGATCCCGACTTGGCTCTTCTTGGCCAAAATGTTAGGGATAAAATGGATATTGAAGGTTTGAAAGACTTTGATATCGATTCTCGTGGCGGCATTCGGAAATTTGGTAGACTTGTCGTGCCAAATGTTAGGGATCTTCGTAAAGATATTTTAGAAGATTCTCATCACTCTAAATTTACCATTCATCCCGGTAGTAGTAAAATGTACGCGGATATGAAGCGACTTTATTATTGGGAGGGAATGAAACTTGACATCGCTAACTTCGTTAAACGTTGCATGACTTGCCAACTCGTTAAGGCCGAACATCAAAGGCCCGGAGGGTTATTGCAACCTTTAGAAATTCCAGTTTGGAAGTGGGATCAAATTTCCATGGATTTTATAGATGGCCTTCCCCGTTCTCGATCGGGTTATGATAGCTTATGGTTAATTGTTGATAGACTTACTAAATCCGCCCATTTTATTCCCGTTCGGTCTAACCGAACTGTTCCTCTTTTGGCCAAAATATTTATCAAAGAAATTGTTAAATTGCATGGGGTTCCTACTTCAATTGTTAATGATCGTGATCCATTGTTTACTAGTGGATTTTGGAAGAGTCTTCAAAAAGCTTTGGGAACGAAGCTTAATTTTAGCACCGCTTATCATCCCCAGTCCGATGGAAAAACCGAGCGTGTGAATCAAACTCTTGAAGATCTTCTTCGTGCTTGTGTTCTTGATTTTGGTGGAGGTTGGGAAGATCATATTTCACTTGTTGAATTTTCCTATAATAATAGCTTCCAATCTAGTATTGGTATGGCACCTTTCGAGGCACTCTATGGTAGGCCATGCCGATCTTCTTGTTGGCTTGAGGCCGGTGAGAAGCTGGCTTTAGGTCCAGATCTTATTCGTGATTCCACAGAAAAGATTGATCTTGTTCGTCATAGGATGAAAGAAGCCCAGAGTAGACAAAAATCCTATGCTGATAACCGGAGAAGGAAGTTAGAATTTTCTGTGGGAGATCTTGTGTTCATTCGTGTTTCACCTATGAAGGGTGTTGTACGTTTCAGTCGATCGGGAGAGTTAGCGCCTCGGTATATTGGGCCATTTCCTATCACCGAACGTATTGGTTCTTTGGCTTATCGCCTTTTATTACCGGCTCAGTTTTCTGCTATGCATGATGTGTTTCACGTTTCTCAACTTCGGAAATGTCTTCGAGATTCCGATTCTATTCTTGAGCCCGGTGTTGTGGAAGAGATTGAAGTTTCGCCTAATTTAACTTATGAGCAACATCCTATTCGTATCATTTCTTCGGAAGTCAAACGACTTCGAAATAAAGATGTTCCGCTTGTTAAAGTTCAATGGTCTTCAAATCCTAAGGATTGTTCTTGGGAATCTAGAGAGTACATCGAGCGTACACATCCGGACTTACTTTCTCGTGCTCTTTGAGGTGAACTTCTTATTTCAAACTTCTTTTGTGTTGAATATGCTTTTATGGTTGTTACTATATATCTTCTTCTTGTAATATTGCGAGGAAGCAATTTCTTTAAGGAGGGGAGTCTGTAACAACCCGCATATTTATCGATTTTATATTTAAATATTTTATTTAAATATTCTATCGATAGTCGGATTTTAGTCCGAAAAGCTATCTTTTTGCATACGGTCGAATTAGGACTCGGGACCCCTCCCATTGAGTTTAAAATTCCGTTTGCGACCTTTTTGAGTATAAGCTTCGATATGTTTGGAGAAAGTTGATTTCTGCTACTTTTTACTTTGGGTTTGGTTTTTGGGCTCAACCCTATGTTAACTTATGCTCAAATCTGAGCCACTCTTCCCCACTCACCCTCATTCTCTTCTCATTTCATTTTTTAGAGTGTTAATGGTGGGAGAGATTGGAAATTAAAATTCCAAAACCCTAGTTTCCCTTGCAAATCAAATTCCTTGCTCCAAACTCAAGAAGAACCTATTGGTAAGCTTCTCTTCTTCTTCTCCAACTTATTCTCTTACCAAGTTCAGAAATTCCTAAACCTAATCTTGGGAATGTTCTTGTTTTTGAGCTTAGATTCAAGCTCATTTGGGTTGTGTTGAAGAGAGGTTGATTCTCCATTTGCTTTCAAGCTTCTTCTTGTTTGATTTTGAGAAAAGGTGAGATTTTTATCTCACATCTATGACTATAATTATCTTTGTTTGTTAGGTATGAATTCCTAACACTTCTTCATGAGAATTTGCTCTTGATTTGGATTGGTTTTGTAAATATCCCAATTTTTGGGTTTTTAAGTCAAATTTGTGTAAAATCCTTTTATGGATGTTTGATCATGCTTTTGGTGATGCATCGAGGAGCATATAGAGCCGGGTTGCCGATTGGCATAAACCCTTAGAGCCAATGTTCGTCCGATTGCATTTTGGAAGAGTTTGCTCTTCATTTGTATAAGGCTGAAAAACAGCCCAGGCATGATTCAGTCGACTGAAATCTCTGTTCAGTCGAATGAACCTGAAACCCGAGAGTTTCCAGGCATGATTCAGTCGACTGAAAAACTCTGCACAGTCGACTGAAACTGGAAACAGAAAGTTTCCTGAACCTGGAAAACTTCCAGGCACAGGGTCAGTCGACTGAAAATCTCTGTTCAGTCGACTGAACCTGCTGTTTGAGTCTAATTTGCCTTTTTGGATTGAAATTCTAATTTAAATCGATTCGTGATAATCCTATTTGTTGTTATCATCTATTATGACTTTGATGACTCTTTTTGGGGATTTTTGAATATCCATTTCGATGGATCCTTTATCGATTTCGTTGGATTTTATTCACGTCTCCGTATGTGAATTTTTGTGATTGATTGTTCCTACAATCTTCTTCGTGATTTGTCACTTTAAAAATATAAAGGTTTCCTATACTAGTAGTAAATATCAAAACTCTTTACTCAAACGATTTCAATACTATTTTAATACCAAATTCGTTTATAAAACCGTTTTCCAATCTATTAGTATATACAAACCTTTACCTCACTCGTATGAGAAATATAATTAAACGGCTTAGTAAAACAAGTGGTATGAAACGCTTGCGTTTACTTTGTCGGTTAATTCTTGGACTTGTTCGATTGAACCTCTTGTGACAATTTTCTAGTGGAGATTTACAGTTTGTTCGTAAATATTTAAGTTAAGCAAGTGGTTATGGGACATGAAGCTAAACTCATATATTTACTAGCTTAGTGTAATCGACACTTCTCGCTGATCATGACGATCATCTTTGTGATTTAGACTAGCAATGTGCGATGTCTCTTTGTCTTCGAGGGAGACTAAACCCCGTTTTGTGGAGTTTCGACTCAATTTGTGATGGGGTAGAAACCCATGGTCTTCGGGCCGTTTGTGGAGCTTCGGCTAAATTTGTGATGGTTAGCGACCATGGAATTAGCGTTCCGTTTGTGATACACGTGTTGGTGAGCTTTATGCTCCCGTTTGTGATAGGCCTCCCCCCCTCTACTTTAGTGGTTTCTGGATTCCTTGTGTAGTCTTCTGGAATTTGTGTGTCATTGACTTTTGTGATTGACATTGATATTATCGTCAATAGTTATGGTATGGTGAACGAAATTAGGAGTATGACGTTTCTTTGATTCTTGTGTAGATTTGGTGACAGTGATTAATCTCTTGATGATTATCAACTAAGTATATATATATATATATATATATATATATATATATCACATCTTGGCATTGTGATTATTATGTTTTTAGTCATATCTCTTATTTTATATCGTTTCATCTGATATTTATAGTTAGACTGATCCGTTTATTATTTTCTTATTAAATAATACTCGGGTCAGACCGAGATGTTACAGGTGCTTCTGCTTGACTTCTCATCCGGGATTAACTCCTTGACTTTTGGGTTAACTACTTAGATTAGTAGTTATTTTGTTGTATACATTTGAGATATAGACTCCTTAATGTATACTTATTCTTTTGTGTAGTTCGTGTAACTATTCTTTTGTGATATTGTGGATCTTTTTAGACCACTACTCTGAAGTACACTTCCTAGTGTAATATTCATATCTTATTCCGCCTTTGTGATATGAATTGTCTGTGACTGATTTGTGTTATGTTTATTTCTATTATTGTTTCCGAAGGATTTATATAGCCACCGTGTAGTAACTTTGAGTTTGTGTTGGTATGTCGGATTTCCTCTTGAAATAGAATGCATGTTATATTATCTGACATATCGGTGCTCGCGCAAAGAAATTACACGAATGGTCGCTCCTCAACAGCCTTATTCTCCATGCTAGTCGACAGCATTCACCGTAATGTTCTTGGCTAGCGTGGGTATAGAGGTGGGGCGTCACATAAATCCCAATCAAATTTCATACCAAAATTAAATACACACCTTTTTTTTTGTCGAGCATTTCAAATTTATCTTTTGAAATCAAGAACCAATTTTCTTTTCTCTTTATAATACCTGCATATCCTATTTAGCACCAATATCCAATCACAATATCCCAAAACAATTCATCGACTTTTCACAAAATGCCAATATCTATTTATCCAAATTTAAACTTGGAATATATTTATATTATCAACTTCCAATTAATAACATAAGCATTTTATATGTTTCTTATATTTCTTTTCATCTTACCATCTTAGTTTATATCTAATTCTCTAATTCTATTCAAGTTGATTCCTCATTTACATATGAGTTCAATTCATCTTAAATTCTAAATTTTAAAACCTTATTTCCTATTAATAACTAATTCATATCATTACTTTAAGTTGGTTTCCTTTACTAATTTATTTTAGTTTCCAATTTGAATTTGTTTGTCGTTAACAAAATTTTCCAAAATTTTCAAAAAATTTCTAACTCCCAAAATTTCTGAAAATTTTTGGCAGAGTCCCCTTTGTACGGAGGAGCTTTTACAATTTGACAAAAGAGATAAATATATATACATCGACCCACATGGTCGGAAAAACCAAAAACAGTTCATATTTCCTATTTTTTTTGCGTAGGCGTACCTTATTTAGCATTTTAAGCAAGCGGCTTATTATTTTTAGCATATAGCACAACCCAATCCAGCCACACGGCTTCCAGGTACCTGTACTTACTCAGTTTAAACTTGTAAGTGCCAAATATAAGAAGTAACACATTTCACTTACTTGCAATAGTTATAACATATGAATTCTAAAAGAAATTCACACCAAACATTTTTCCATAAGCAACTTCCACAATTTCCATGTTAATTCAACTGTTCCAATTTATTTATAAACCATTTTTATGCAATTTGAATGGTTTTCAATCCATTCGTATACAACCTCATCAATTTAAAATGGTTTTAATCTCAATCATTTAGATCTAATTTATTTTTAAGCAAACTGAGCTCATATTTAATTCAATTGCTTTCAAAATCAATTTATTTTACTACTCTCACTCATAGAATGTTTAATTACCCTATTTACAACAAACAACAATTTATTCCATGCAATTTGACGAGATTTATGTGAATAAATAAGTATTTATGTTTTATAACCAATTTAAATTGATTTCACTCAATTTTATTCTTAATTCTATTCCGTTTCCAAATTTATTCACAATCCAATTATCCTCGCTTCCATTACAGATTTGAATACATTCACTTGTATTTCATTTATTAACCCAACCAGTTCCATTATTCAAACAAGTTCCATTCAAAACCATTAACAATTTAGGTTCATCTTATTTACCAATTAAACTCCCCTTTTATTTTAATCCATTCACAATCATTTATTTAGCTCGACACATTCCATTTAAATTTTATTTACAATTCATTTATTTACATTTCATTCCATATTTGTTTATTCCAAACTATTTTATTTAGCTCAAAAACAATCCAAGCTATTTCATTTAATAGCCATTTCTCAACTTATTTAAACCAACACTTCCTTTGGTTCTTATTTAGCCCATTCATTCACTTATTCAATATAATTAACTTATCCACTCAATCCATTTCGAATTTTCCATTTTCTTAAATATTATTACAACCTACCCAGTTCTATTTCAATCCATATTTATTTTTACTTGATTCAAATTTAATCCAACATCATTAAACTTGGTTTAAGTTGAATTAAATTCAACTCTCTTCGATTTATTCAGCTTAAGTCAATTTACTTCAATTTTTTTTTAAATTTATACTTAAGCTCATTTTCATTTTACAAGTAAATCTTCTCTCAATTAAATCTCATTTTTCAATCTGCAATTTCATTTGATTGGTTATTATAAAATTTAACTTTCCAGATTCACTCATTTAATTTATTACAAGGCCGTTTCCAATTTACTTCCACTTATTTGGATTTTATTTGTAATTCATTCCATCACTATTTTAATCCATTTCCATTTTTATTTGATACATTCCCAATTATATTTAATTTGTTAACACTTCAAGTTAAATTTTAAATCTAGAACTCAAGTTCTGGATCCATAATCCATTTTCAATTTGCCACCGAATTTCATGAACTCACAATTCAGTTACGTTTACTTTACTGACAATTTAAGTCGAATTCAATTTATAACTTGAGTTCTATTTCCAATCTTCATTATAATCTCACAATTCAATTTCATTAACTAATTTATTTCCTAATTCGTTCTTCTCTTGTTTATAATCCAACACTTGAATTTTTTATATCCCAAATATCACTTCATTTATTTTCCTAAGTTCAATATACTTTACAATTCAAGTTTGGATTTTCCTTTCATTTTCCAATTCATCAAAATATTTATTTTGGATTTGTATTCCATTTTCAATTTTATAAGTCACAACTTATTATTTACACTATTCCATTCCTCATAGGCTTAAATATATTATTCTTTTATTTTTAACTCAAGCCTTATGCTTATTTATAACCCAAGCATATTTCATTCCTATGGATTTTTAATTCTCTTATAAGTTATTCTGATTTATTTATTTCAATTCAATCCTTATCCAACTTATTTCCATTTTTTCAGGTAAGAATCTAATTCCATTTGATAACTCAATTCGATTTCAATTTAATTTAAATACAACTGGATATTATTTTCAGCTTATTCGATTTATTTCAATCCAGTTAAATTTTATTCTCCAATCCAAGTTAATTTCATTTTTAACCTTACGCTTTAAATTTGAATTCCATTATTCAAAGCTTAAATTTCTTCCTGATTTACAAATCCTTTCCATTTATAATCTTACAACTTATCTTATCCGGATTTTTAAACACACGGCTTGTGGTTTCAAATCATTTTGAAATCTTCAACATCTCAAATCACGCTTCTCAAAAATTAAACCAATTCTGGTTTTATTCCCCAACAAATTTCCTTCGAAATTTACAAAAACAACTAACTTTTCTGAGCAAATCAATTTTTGATAGCAATCCATCACTTAGAAACTCGAAAATGAACATCGATGATGCTGCAGTCATCACCGAAGTTATTTTCCAGTGACTGAAGTGAATTCAATGCTATCTCCCTTTCAAAATCCATTTTTAAACAAATTTCCTTTCAGAAATACCTCCAAAACAATAATACTATCATTTATCTTCAAATACTTCCAAATCTCCGGGATTTTAAACTTGTAAAGCCTGCTTAGATAAATTTTAACTATAATTCATTTGTACACTTTATTTGTACAAATTCTTATTTAATTGTATTTTAATGCATAAATTACATTTATAATACATATTTATAAATTTCATTTTATAATGAATTTATTTCCTTAAATTTTAGTTATATTTCCATTTCTAGTCAAATTCTCACTTATCAATGATAATGCTTTAACATTATTCTTCCTAACATCCAAGCAACCATATATTAGCTAAATAGTTGTCAAAAACTATTCTTTATATCAAAAGATGTTTTTGGGTAAAATTATTTCATTCACCTATATTTAAAACAATATCGTGTCAATTGTTCTATTCAAGTTTTTAGAAACCCCTTCGATACAGTTGTACAGACTGTGCCGACGAAGGTTCATATGCCACTCAATAAACCAATCAACACAATATTAAAACAATTTATATTCACTAACAAATACGCGCTCAAATTTATTAATACGCTCAAACTCATTATAGAGTACTACGGACTCTATTTTAAATGAGTAATTCCCACCAGAGCCAAGGTTATCTCCAACCTATGCTCTGATACCAAGTGTAACAGCCCGTAAATCCGTACCCCTTGAGTCAACACTATTCTACAACAATCAACTCAAGTTGCACTGAAATACGAACCATTTGGGTTTAAGAAGAAGAGGTAGAAGAAGAGAAAACAAAATCAACATCAGAATCTAACCATCGCAGCGGAATAAAATATAATAGATAGTAAATAATCTTTACTCAAAAATCAAATATATCTGTTTACATACATTACATCCTCAGAGTACATCAGTCACAGCTCACATCAATACAATACAATGGATACACAACAACTCAACATCGGAATAATATATATATACAAGTACGGGAGTACATATCGTCATCCAGCTCGTCTCCTGAGCTCCACAACATCATATCCTGTATTCTATAATGCTCGGTCTGACCCGAGCATTACAGTTAAATAACACCCGAGTCAGTCTGGATTACCAGCGTGAGAAAATCACACCCAATTGATTATTAAAGTTTTAAAATCCTTTGAAAAACAAAAGCATCTCGTAAGACCACGCCACAAATAAACATGTCGGGTTTTTACCTTACGATAGCTAAAACAATTTTTATAGAAATCCTCTGATATTATAATAGGGTCTATATACAAATACTTATAAAATAGCCGAAATTGTTACATTATTAAATTCCAGCTACTAGCCACAGAGTGGGTAATACAAACAAAACTCGTACAAGGCTCGTAGGGAGAATGGATTTCCAACTAATGACTAGGCACTGGGGTACCACCTGTCACAGTACGGGGCCTAGATTACCGTACCGAGGATTACTCCCTTCATCCCCTGCAACACAAGGCCAGAACCATCCCTTACTGGACAGTCCCGAGTGAGATCACCCCGCGGTTGGGATCATCAACCGCACCACTAAGACGAAAATAAAAAGGGACATCTAGACTGGAATGACCTCACCCTGCTTGGGTGATACCCACCTAGCCTTGCTGCATATCCCCTGATTTTCAGTCATTCCCATTTGATGAGGCTTGAGGCTAAGCGTTACATTTTTAGAATATATTCCTTAGAATGCCCATCGTCCACCTGACGATGTTTTCGCAAGCATTCATCCATACAAGTCCGTCCCGGGTTCGAACGGAACCGAAGGCACTATTCCTACTACATCCATTTTGGAAATATCCTCAGGATTAGTAGCGACTAGCCCTTGCACTCCACTGCTCCATCTTCGTCTCCGAACACGTTTGCGCACGAAACGTACAAACCGGATCGAAGTGGTTTTCGAGAAATAAATCTCGATCCCGGTCTCTTCGAAACGATCAGCGCAGTTGGCCAATATTGATAGTCGGTTATTTAACTATCAATTAATATTCACAAACAACCATCCAACAATAAATAATTTCCCAAATTATTTATTACCCTCTAAAATATCTTTACGAGATATATTTCTATTTTCAACCCTTGAAAACAGTTTCAAAACCATCTTTCTTTCCAGAATAAACTTTCTCAAATATTTTCTATCTCCACTGAAATCACCAAGCACAAAAATGGATTTTTAAAATAATTTGAAACACTTTACTTTGAAAATATATTTTTAAAATATTTAAGTTAAATTACTTCAATATTTTGTAAAAATACATACTATATGAGTATTTGAAAATAAAGTTACTTAATAGAATATAAAACTAGATTTTCACCTTTGAAAATAAAATACTAGGTCACTTTAAAGTAATTACTACTATAATAGATTTGAAGAAATATTTACTTTTGAATTTAAATAGTAGAAATAATAAATTGTCTAAAACTTGCTTTTTACAACAATTTTAAAACCTTTAAATTTATTTAAGAATTTACTTTAAAAATGTACTTGGTTATCCAGAGAAAAATCCCAACTTCAATCGCTTAAATCAATTTCGCAATTTGATTTCCAATTTATTCCCTTTTAATTCAGAATCTATTAATTTCAGATCTCATTTCTTGATTATGATTTTAAGAACACTTTAACTAAAAATTCCAATTTTTTAGATTTCTCAATTACTTCTTTATTCTTCTCAATACATTTAAACTTTGAATTTTAAAATAATTCTTTATTCTTTAATTGATATAACTTAAGTTTACAATTCATCAATTTCATTTTATTCAAAATTCCATTTCTCTTCATACTCGAAGCTATTTAGTATTATTTTCCTATTACTTCCATTTCTTTCAATTCATTCTTAATTTATTCAAACTTTCTATAATTATTTCGCTTACAAATTCACTTCTTTTGAATTTCTTTTCAACAATCATATTCATATAATTTGGTAACTCTTTATACCCAAATATCTAATCAAACCATAACATTCAATATTCCAATATAACTTATCATAAGAGATCAAATAATCACAACAGAGAACATTGAATAATTTAAATAAATGTGAGGGGTCAGTTGGATCCCTCCAACCTGTTTCCCTGCATCCACAAATGTTAACACAATATAATATGTCAATTCCAAAATGTCATACTATATCACATCAATCAATTCAGCCATCCAAACAATTATTTAAATTTAATCACTTAAATTTAAATTTAACTGAGTGAGATTAACTCACCTTTATTTTGCTGTTTGCAACCCATTCCAACCAGCTTGTTTTCCTTTCAGATTTCAAACCTTAAATAAACGTTATCTCATTTTATTAACATTTGGAATAATTGAATGATTTATTACTGTTTAATAGATTTAATTAATCAATAATTTAATTTAAACTATTTCACTTTTAATAAAATCATTTTTAGTGACATATAATTAAACAGGTTTATTAGACAAAGTAATCACTGCTTAATAGATTTAAATTTAAGCAGAACCCTATATCTTATTGGAAAAATAATGTTTTCATTTCCTGTATACTGTATACATTAAAATTAGATTGAGGAAAACTTAAAATTCAAAAAGTACTTGACACTTAAGATTTCCTTTTACTGTAAATAAATTTTTGTATGTAAAATATTCAGATAAATTCAAGAAAACAAAAATTACCTCACAACGAACTCGAACAGGATCCCCTCCTCGATTGTCGCCGCAATCTTCCCCAGAAACCCAAACCCTTGAACCCTGCTTCGTTGACTCAGAGACTCGTTTTCCAAATTCACGAATTTCGCTTGAACACCACATCGCCCCGAGTCCCCCTATCGGCCAAGCAAGAACTCACACCAATCTTCCCTTGCGACCTGTGAACTCCAAAACAACGACGCCGAACCCAGCCCCCAAATCCATACGCTAGCACGCGAATACTAAAGCAGGTTTGAGCTCGACCCTAAATCGCAATGGAGTTCGGTCGCTTGCAGGTGTCAGGCGAATCGAAATCGAACTCGATTTTGATGTGAATATTTTTTTTAAATTCAAGAAGAAGATTCGTGGATGGGTTGGTTTTCAGAGGAACGGTTTTGAGGGTGAGGTGAAATAGCAACAACTGCTTCGAATAGAAGCATCTGAATTTAGTTCGGCCATGATTTATATAATATTTTTTTCACCGATTGATTATTGAAAGAGAAGGAGAGGTTCGGTTTTAAAAATAAAGGCATTAGCTTCTGAGAGAAGACAAGGGTAGCATGCTAAGGATTGGATAAAGATGGCGTATGGAAGAAGCTTAATTAATTAAATTTTCATTAGATTATTATCAATTAAATTTTCAGCGCGTTTACATATTGTATACTCACATACTAACTCCTATCAATACGAAATTTGAAATCCGATAATAATTCAATATTACGGACCCAATGGAACTAGTTTCGTCAAATTCCGAGACTGTGCCTCGGAAGGTTATTTTTAAATTCAAATTTAAACGATATAAATTTCAGAACCGATCAAAACACTTACAAAGTCAATTTTACAACCTTCACTACCTTCGGTGCTATCAATATAAATTTTATAAGCCTTCGAATTATTTTTAACAAGCTTGAAACTCCAGATTCAGTGTTTTATCCAATTTCAAATTATATTATTCCATGTTTAAACTATATAATTCAATAATTTAATTATCAAGTCATTGGTGATATTTGAATTCAAGTTAAAAATTAATGTTTAAATATTCAAAATCAATTGAATATTCCAATTTCAATTGCTTAAAAATTTCGGGTCATCACAACCCAATTGCATTTTGATTTGTGTAGTTTACTTATATGTGTTTTGCATTGTATGATAGTCGGAATTCGATGGAATACAACCTGGCCATCTGATAAAATTATACAAAAGATTGGTTGATAATCTTGGACAGTATCGCTCCATGATTTATATTTTTTATGTTTGGTTGAGTTTTTGATTTTAAAATATTTTTTAAAGCTTCAAGAAATAATTTATGGGGTCTTAAAATTTAATTGAAGTATATTTATAATAAATAAAAATCTTTGGAAAATAAAAAGATTTATTGGAACTTGTTTTGGAAGTAAAAGTCATTCTAAAAATAAAAATAGATATTTTCAAGGATAGTTGAACATATGGAATTTTTATAAGTATAAATAAGGGGCTTTTTATATTATTTCCAAAAGGGAAGTTCCTTGTAAACTAAATATTTAATAAAAAGTATTGAAAGGAATTTTAAAAAAGGATTTTCTATTATAAAAAATCAAATTTTAAGAGTTTTAAAATTTAATCCCCTTTATACATACTTATTGGTTTGGAATCGGTTTATTTGATGGTTTTGTGATTTAATTCTATATAACGAGGATGTTGAATCAACGAAGTAGTAGTGTCAGATGGTATGGGATGCTTGGTAATATTTTTCTGGTCATTATATTAACTCATATTATAGAATAATAGTTGATTTGATGAGTATAGTTTACTAGCTACAGTAAACGATCGAGTAATACATAGTGGTATGGGATGCTCAAGTGATACTTGTTTAATTACTATTAGTGAGTAGATGCCACTTGTATGTTTGAGATGTGTTAGGAAATTGGGATGTCCCTAGAGGTGGCTTCTTAGAGCTTAGTAGATGAGAGTTCTGTTACTCTTTAAAGGTGTGACAACCCACATTTCAAAAGGTTAAAATTGACAGTAATCCACACATCTCCAACTCCAACAATTCGAAACACAGATAATCAATGGGGTTAATTACGAAAAATAAGAAAAGAAGAAAACAAACACATAATTTCGCAACGGAATTAAAAATTATAATAATCAAATAAACAATTCATGAAGCTATTTATACAACACGTTTGATTAAAATTTTACAATGTCACTGAACTAAATAAAACAACGCAGTAGAAAAACATGAAGCAGAGAATAATACTAGTAACAATAATATACCAAATCTTCCTCTTTGTCCTCGAAAGAATAACCTTCAATATGTTGAAAACTCAAGACAGACCGAGCGTGATGAAAAGACAAAACACTCGAGTCAGGACCAAAATATCTATATGTGAATCAAGTCAATATCACATATTACATGAGTGCAATAGCATCAGAGATGTTTACGGGGTTTTACATCTCCTATCCAGTGTATACTGTGTGTGCGATCACTCAAAAGATGATACGAAATTTTCCACCTCCTAAGGATCCGTCAAATATTTATATATAGTAGAACACGCTATATATGTAATGTATAATCAATAAAATAAATATTTTTCTTAGCGTTAAGGCTTTACATTAAACCACATTAACCCTTTTGTAAGCATTGTCGTGCAGTTTGTATATAACGCCCCAGCAATACATCGGGGGATGCACCGTGATATGACAACACTAAACCAAACTTGTAGTGGTCTCGTATAGGGATAAAAGTATGACAAGGCGTGCGATACAATGCTCAAGATAGGGTACTACTAGTACGGGTTGCAAGGATGGTGGTAACGCATCGTAGCCACGACCGCCCACCGCGTCCATCCATCCCATATCGAATCAAGGGAGGGTTATCCCAAAATCAAGGTGCACCAATCAAAATCAACATCAAAAGTAATAGCATGGACCAAGTCCAAGAAGAAAATCGAAGAACTAATGTCCGCTAGAGGTAATTAGCCTTATTCTCCCTGTCAAGTCGTCCTGTTTTAGTCATTTCAAATTGGCACAAGTACCGGGGTCTATCCATCATCGTTCTCTTTCTTCAAATCCAGCAAACGTACACCAAATCCAACCACTTTATTTTGGAGTTTCCTTCGCGTACACAGTTGTTAAAGTGGTTCCAACATTGACAGAGGGTATGCCAATCAGAGGCCCTAGTCTCTTTAACAACCAAACGTTGTTTTACACACCGGTTGATTCTTTTATATTTCAAAAATCGATTTATACTTGGTATCAAAATATCATATTCGCTTCAAAATATCCTTCAATTCAAAATCATCATATTTACTTAAAATATGTAAATTTCGCATAAAAAACATTTTCACTTCTATATCTCAATGTCACTTCCAAAATCGTTCCGAATTCCAACTTATTCCAAAATCGTTTCGAATTCCAACTTAGGTTTTGATTTTAACCCAATTCGTATTTAAATCCTTGATTTGAATATGAACAGTTCCCACTCTGACCAGTTTGAATTTTTAAAAAATAGTTTGAATAATTTAAATAGTTTAGGATAGTTAGAATAGTTTGCTAAAATGGTTTGAGTATTGAAAATGGTTTATACCAAAAAGTAGTTTGGAAAATCAGAAAAAAAAATTGAATATTTAAAAAGATAGGTTTTTAAACTGTTTATATTAAACAATTTACTTTGAAAATAGTTTCAAATCAAACTGCCTCTTTCCATTTCAACAAATCTAGACCCAGGTCCAAATTTAAATCAAACCGATTCAATTTCAATTATTCCAATTCAAATCATTCACAATCACAATTTAATTCAAATCGAATCGATTTTGATTTCAATTCAAATCAAGATTCAGTTTCAAATTCCATTCAACTATTTGATTTAGTTCGTTAAAGTTTCAAATTCTTAATTTTAAACCATTTCAATTTATATAAATTCGAGTTCAATTTCAGAATATCGATTTAAATCACTTAAATCAAATTAACTTCAATATTCAGTTTATGGCTTAAATCTTTTAAAATAATTCAATGTTGAGACAAAGTTTGAAATACCAATTTAAATCCCTTTTTTAAGACAATTTTTAAAGTTCAAATAAAGTTCAACCCTCAAACAATTTTGGTTTCTATAATTCAATTATAACTTCAAATTCCAAATTCAATTCTTTAAGCGATTTCTTTACAAAATTTTAATTCAACATTTCAAAACTCGAGTTTGAAAATAGCGAATTCCCATGTTTCGATTCACTTTTATTTTATTATAAAATAAAATTATTTGAATAAATTCAATCCAAGAATTTAAAACCATTTAATTTAACCAATCTGGTGTCCGTATATAATTTTCTATCCTATGGCCAAGTGATTAGTTATTGGAATTTAACTTCATGGATGGATATATATCATAACAATCCAAAATAAATGTCATAGATATATATCATTTCAACCTATTTCTCAATTTACTTGAAATAATTCAGTTTACAATTTTATATACTATCAAAAAAAATTTAGGTGGTAATAGAACATATATAAAATAAATAAAAATCCAATCATCCAAAGTATCAACCAATAGTAATTAAACAAGTCGCACATCCACCCACTCCACTGCCATAATCGCACATCGTCACCGCGTCCAGCCTTCATCGCTGTCGCAGCATATGAATCGATCGAGGAACCAAAACCCTAACTGTTGCGAATCCCTCTCCACTGCCACCGCCCTCACCAAAAATTGTAGTTGCTCCCTCGCGCGTGCGCCCAGGTGACGCGGCTTTGTTTATTTTTTAATTTGATTTTAAATTTCTGAAATCAATAAAAAAATCACGGCAGGCACAACTATAGCGAGAAGGTCCTTCAGGCACATGGGTAGGAGTGGGCTGATGGTGATAGAGCATAGTATATGGTCAAATTTAAATCCAAATATCTATATTATTTAAATTTAAAATATCAAGCTATATAATTTTGAACCCCAATCATGACGTGCCGCCTAATGTTTTATATGTTATACCCCGATTCGAACACAATGGAACTAATCTTGAGAGCCAATTCCATCATACTCAAAAGATAGCATTTTAGAGTCAAATTATTTTAAATAAATATCTTTAATTAATTTCTATGCATTTCAAGCTCGCACGGCCAAATGATAAGTCCAATCACTACGAAACTGGAAAACCTATAATGATTCAAAACTACGAATCCGATGAAACTGGTTTCGTCGATATCCATGGCAGTTTCCAAAAGGCTATTTTTACACGTTAATTTAAATATAAAATTTTCACTTTCTATTTATTTACTTCTAAATTCAATTTTAAAAGCAAACAAATCTTCGTTCCTGTTTAAATAAAATTTAAATTAACTTTCGACATCATTTTCATTTATATTTGATTCATGATTCAATTATTTAAATAATCCAAATATTTAATTTAAACAATTTAGTTATCCAATAAACTATATTAATAAATCATTGCATTTCAAATGAATTTTAACTATAAAAAATTATTTTATTTTCATCTGAATAATTCAACATTTATTGTTCAATTCTAGATATTAATTATAAATACATTTAATACATAAAATTTAATTTCAATACTTGGTATTGCCTAAACCTTTGAAATTGTTATTTCAAAATTTTATTCTAGTTCGTATTAAATATATTACATAAATAAAACGTATTTTTATTTTAAAACATTTTTATTCAATAATCATAATAGATTCAATAATTTAAATAGTTAAATACATGGGTCATTAAATTCTCCTCCACTCAAAACTTTTCAACCTCGAAAAGGGGTTGAGTATGGAATTTAACAATTGATATTTTTTTACTCAAAATAATTAATTTATAAAACAGTAAAATCTTATTTAAAAATCATTACTACGATTCCACTACGCCACTCTTATATCGACTTTACGGAAATTACAACTTATATATAAAAACAAATTCTAAAATCTCAAAAAAATTAACACCGGGATTTATAGAAAATTTCGGTAGCGTCTCCTTTGCACAACTCAGTCGTAAAATTTTTATGATATAATATATATCACAATATACCAAATATACATCTCATCTCAATGATGAGGTAATCCGTAGGGAAAAATATAAAAGTGCGGTATGTAATCCGAGATGTGTACCTTATTATTATTAATACGGGTGGGTTCCCTCATACTAAGTAAGCAAAAGCAAATCAAACCATGTATACATCCAAACGGTCTTTGTATGTACCTATCTTAACTAAAATTTGAATATTAGTCACTTATTAACTATATAGAAACATGTACGAGATTAATAGAATTATATGACATGAATTTTGAATCCAAATCATAAACACAAGCACAAATACACAACATACAAAAATCATATGCAATCAAAAATAGTTAAAACAATGATGTACAATAGAAGAAACCATCGAACAATTAATATTCATCCAATTAATTCATAATCATCACAATTTACAATTTTCAATGCCAATAATTTGGTTATACACTATCATTTCTTACTAACATCCAATTTTTATTAACATTTAATTGGGTTACTTTTAATTTATTCACATATATTTAATTTACATTCAATTTATTCAAATTTCAATTATTTCACTTTTTATTTAGTAACATTTCATACTAAATTCATTTGTGGACCATTTTATAAATCATTTCATTTAATCTTATTTAAGTGAGATTTTATTTCATTAGCACTTCGTATATTTTTTTCTAATACTAATATCATTTATAAACCATTTCATAAACCATTTAGTTTTATTGTAAACATTTTCGTACAACGCAACTCATGTTTTTTATTACTTCATAACTTATGTTCATATTACTTAATTAATTTACATCGTTAGTTTAGGTTATCCCGCTTTTTGGCAAAGCCGTGATACCAAAAGATCGATCGAAAATAAAGGATAGCTCACCTCAAAGATTGGTTATACATTGCTTTGCTATGGATATTGATGAATTTTGTCCGAGTCCAGATTGAGCTACAATTGATAGAACATGACAAGCAAAGCCATGAAAACTTGCATTCCAAATTTCAAGTCAATCCGAGCTTATATGCTCACCTTATGATCGATTCAATCTAGAGGAAACGACCCAGGTTTCGTATCCATCGCCATAGTTGACTTTGTATCCATCGAAGTGCCGCAGTTCGTATCGATCAATTTCGAATCCATCGGCAGAAAGCCCACTTCGTCCCCATCAAATAAGGCAACGGATACCACTTCGCATCCATCATCGAAGCATCTCTTCGTATCCATCGGGCAGCTGCTGTTCGTATCCACTAAAGAAAGGCTTGTTCGTATCCATCGACCATCAGGGGTTTGTGTCCATAAATGACTGCTATTCGTATCCGTAAGTAAAACCCATGTTCAAAACCATAAAGCGACTTCTTGTTCGAATCCATCAACACTTGTCCATTTCGAATCGGTCACCGCTTACTAGTTCGAACCCATCGGCAGATAGACCACGTCACGTTCGAACCCCTAAGTTAAACTTAGTTCGAATCCATCGACTTCGCATCGATCAAAGTGGCAGCGACCTCGCTCCCCTCTGATGCGAACACGTAGGCTTGAGCCCTTCGAACCCATCAAGGTGCCTTTGTTCGTATCCATTCAGATACCTTGCTTCGTATCCATCAGAATGCCCCGCTTCGAATCCATACATGATAATATGTTCGAATCCACCGAGTTTAGAACCCCTGGGTTGACACGGTAAACATGGATATGAGCAAGGCGAAATCTTGGGAACGACTCGATCAACTCGGCGAAAAAGGCGGATCGACACGAAGATTGCGTTCCACGTCTTCACAAAGGCGCGTGCCATCCTCGATTCGAAGCTATCGATTCGTACGAATCGATTCGAACCAAACAGCCTCTACGGAATTCCTTTTCGTATCGACTATATCTCCCAATCCACTTATCCAAATGCAATGAAATTTTCACAGGAGATTGCCTACATGCCAAGGAGTGATCCCACCAAATTTCAGCTTGATTGGACATCATCTTGATCATGAATTCGTATCGATCATAGATCGACTCGAAACTTTCTGAGATTGGTCGCGTGGGCCCACTCACGTGCCAGAAAAAGTCTCCTGAGATTTGAGCAGAATATCAGCCTCCTACGCCTATAAATAGGGCCCAGAGCCTACAGAAAAAGGATCTGTTAGACTCTCAAGCGCCAAGACTCTGTCGGATTGAGACCTACATCATACTTTTGCTGTTAATTTCGAATTTCCAGTTGTAACTTGCTGTTGTTGGCTTTACTTGCTTGTAATCATCGAAAGTGAATCAATAAAGTTGCAAAAACTTCACAGTGGACGTAGGCAACACGCAGAACCAATATAAATCGCTTGTCTACGCATTTACTTTGCTGTTATTTGGAGTTTTTGTTAGATAATCCTCATTTTCAATTTATATTCTTCATCATTATCTCTTCAAAGACTCCCGAAGAGTGTTGTGACCAATTTTGGTGCAAAAATTTTGGTGCTTTCACTGAGAAAACCCAGATTTTCTCCTGCTCATTAGATCTTTCATCGACACCGGATTTCATAAATCTAAGAGAGAGATCCAGATCACAAATTCAAGTTCCTTCCCTTCTATTCAGATTTGCATAAAGTCTAGGAAAGAAATTCAACCTTCAAGATGGTTAGCACAAGGACCACCTCTGACGTCGGCGATCAAGAAGGCCGAGATGGGCAGAATCACGTACAGCTGCCGTCAACCAATCAGAACGTAGCCGGACCCTCAGATTCACAAGGCCCGGTTACTAGGCAGGAACTCCAGTTATTACTTCAAGAGCTAACACAGAGCCGTTAGCAATTAACTGAGCAGCTGCGCGCAACTGCCAAGTTGACCTAACAGTTAAACTGCCAGAAGCGTAGAAGGCATAGGAGAGACCAAGGCTCTCATTCCTCCGCAGAAAACTCTGCTTCCTCAGGATACAATCGCAGATCCGTCCGTCCTCGACCGGACGAGGGCTATGCACAAGCTATAGGACATCAGCTCACTTTGACCGTTGGTAAGCTAAGAGTTGGGCCATCGGCCAGCTTTCACACTGGACCCTCTTCCAGGGGAGGAACTGTGCCTCAATACACTACAGATAACCGTGCCACCGCTACTGCAGTTGTAATAGGGATTGATACCCGAAACCAGCAAGGACGTACTCCTGAACCATACGTTCCGAAAGACATTGAGCCAAGGAGGCGAGACATGGACCGTCGACAGCGCACGGTCCGACCTCGCAATGTGGAGCCCGACCACACTTTGGCCCAACATGCGCAGAATGTTGCAATGCCAGATATTACAAACATGATAGGACAAATGATCCGAGAAATCCAGGGTCTTACCAATGATGACTGGGGAATCTTCTGGAGTCATACCCCATTCACAGACGAGATTCTTTTTATTGAACCCCCTCGGTGATTCAGGATGCCAACGCTACCGATGTACGAAGGAAATTCGGACCCTAATCAACATATCTTGAAATACGAGTGGTCGATGAGTGCTGCAAGGGAAGATGATGCAGTAAAGTGCCATAGTTTTCCCATTTCTTTGGGAGGCATTGCGACAATGTGGTTCACAAGACTACCCCCTCGATCTATTGCTTCATTCGATCAGCTGGCGAAGAAGTTTGTAGAACAGTTTCGCATGCATGTTGCTAGACCAAAGGATGTTAATACCTTGTCCAGTGTCACACAAGCTCCGGGAGAAACACTCAGACGTTATTTGGAAAGGTTCCACGCAGCATGTGCAGAGATCAGCAACCCGAATGATAATTCGATTTTGATGGCACTAACTAAGGGGATTGACCCTGACTCCGAGTTTGGAAATTGGTTAGCAGGGAAGCCTCCAGCGTCGTTGGACCGTTTCTACTCCAAAGCCGCCCAGTTCTTAAGGCATGAGGATGCGAAACAGTCTAGGAAGCAGGACGACGTGGGACCCAGTAATAAGGGGATTCAGAGTAATGTGGCAGTTAAGCAATCGGGTGAGAGTTCTGGGAAAATGCAGTTGAACATACAGAACAAGAAATCTCAACCAAGGAATAATGGAAATCAGAACAAGAAACGGATCAAAACCGTAGTGTGCGATGTAGGGCTCCAATGTTTGACAATTATACACAACTGAACACGTTGCTAGAGAACGTGTATCTACAGACTTGCATTGCTATGCAGTATAAGAAACCTGCTCCGAAGCCATCGTCGGAGGGGTAAATTCAAACAGGAAAGTAGTGTAGATTCCATTAGAGTTATGGACATAATACTAATGAGTGTAGACATTTGCAAGACCTCATTGAAAAGTTGATCACGTAGAGAAAGTTAGATCAATTCGTGCGGGCTCCGCAGTCTGGTGGTGCGGGCCCGTCAAACCAGAATCGTGCGCAGAATCTAGAGGGACAGGAGGAACCCATTCGAACGGGCGGGAGATTGGTGATTAATACAGTCAGTGGTGGTCCCCATCCAGTAGACCGAAGCTGGAGGGAAATGGATTCGTATGCCAATTCTATCAGGCATGTGGACTTTGAGTGTTGCAGTAATTTTGATGAAGGGGCTCCAGCCAAACTACAGAGAACGATGACGGACGACATCGTATTCAGAAGCCGAGATGTTGATAGTGTCGAAGCCCTAACTATTGACCCACTAGTCATATCTGCTCAGGTTGGTCCTGCTTGGATGAAGAGGATCCTGGTAGACAGTAGGAGTTCGATGAACATTCTGTTTAAGAGAGCATATGATCAAATGAAGATGGAAGCCAAAGATTTAAAACCTTGTCAATCTAGAATTCATGGCTTCGATGGGAGTGCCAATATCCCCACCGGAGTGGTGGAATTACCAGTGGAGTTAGGAGTTGGAGAGCGCCGAAGAGTTCGGATACTGCAGTTTGATGTTTTAGATATTCAATCCCCATATAACGCTTTTTTGGGCCGACCGGCCCTTGTTGAGTTCAGGGCAGCGATTGCCCCAAGGTGTTTGACCTTGAAATTCCCCACTGATCGTGGGATTGGATTTATACAAGGAGATCAGGCTGATGGAAGGACCTGTTACGCAGTTGAGCTGCGCGAGGCGCAGCGAAAGGAGAAAGGAAAGGGCGTAGAGGGATCTCTCTGCGTCCGTTTTGCGAATAATTGACAATTAGTGCCTGGGCCTCGGCTCGGGCACCACAACCAATTCCAAAGGGATCTTGACCTCAAAGACAATGAAAACAAGGAAGAATCTGTAGAAAGTCAGCCTTCCCCGGCTGAGCCGACGATCGATGTTCCAATCGATGGTGACGATGATGATGACTCGAGAATGATAAAGGTCGGGTCTTAGTTGAGCCAAGAGACACAACAGGAATTGGTTGATTTTCTCCAGGCGAATCTCGACGTATTAGCCTGGACGAACTCTGATATGTGTGGAATCTCGCTGGACATCGCGAGCCACACCCTGAATATTGACCCACGATATATCCCGGTCAAACAAAAAAGGTGTAGTATGGATCTAGAGAGATCTACTGCCCTAAAAGAAGAAGTTGATAAGCAGAAGGCAAATGGGTTTATCCGGGATTCTCTATACCCGGAGTGGGTATCCAACCCTGTACTTATCCGGAAACCAAATGGGAAATGGAGAACGTGCATCGATTATTCTGACTTAAACAAAGCTTGTCCGAAAGACAGCTTTCCACTTCCCCAAATTGACCAACTTGTGGATTCAACGGCCGGACATGAATTATTATCTTTCATGGATGCTTACTCAGGCTACAACCAAATACCCATGCATATACCCGACCAAGATCATACAAGCTTCGTAACAGATCTGGGACTATACTACTACAAAGTCATGCCCTTTGGATTAAATAATGCCGGAGCAACTTACCAACGCTTGGTTAACCGAATGTTCGCTGACCAGATTGGGAAGACTATGGAGGTTTATGTGGACGACATGTTGATCACGATACTCCACAGACCACATTAGAGACTTGCCGTCAATGTTCAATATCTTTGGAAATACGGGATGAAGCTCAATCCTCTAAAGTGTCATTTTGGAGTCGCATCTGGAAAATTCCTTGGGTTCATCATCAACGCCCGAGGAATAGAAGTCAACCCTGAAAAGATCTGGGCTATCAGAAACTTACAAACTCCAAGAACTATAAAACAAGTCCAGAGTCTCAATGGAAAGGTAGCAGCATTGAGCAGATTCATATCAAAGTCCACTGATAAATGCATCCCATTCTTCGATTTGATCCGAAAAGGAAAGCGGAGCTTCGAGTGGACTGCGGAGTGCGAGGGCGCATTTCAGGCACTGGTTCGACATCTTTCCACATCGCTGATTCTCTTGAAGCCTATCAACCACGAGCAGTTGTATCTTTACCTGGCAGTATCAGAAAATGCAATCAGCGCTGCTCTTGTTCGGGAGGAAGATCGAGTGCAGAAACCGGTCTATTATGTTAGCAAGCGACTAACCGTAGCCGAGAGAAGCTACCCAAAGCTGGAGAAACTAGCCTACTGCTGAGTCATTGCCTCGAGGAAGCTCCGTCCATACTTTTAGGCCCATCCTATCACCGTGTACACTGATCAGCCGTTACGACAGGTCCTCACGCGGCCTGAGACGTCTGGTAGGTTATCCAAATGGAACATCGAAATGAGTCATCACTTATGCTCCGAGGAGGGCCATTCACGGTCAAGTCCTAGCAGATTTTATAGCCGAGTTCACTGTTCCTGAAGATTTGCCTGAGACCAGCGAACCTCCTGAATACATCTGAAAGCTGTACACCGACGGTGCATCCAACGATCGGTGCTCAGGTGCTGGAGTAGTACTTGAAACCCCCGAGGGCCGATCCATATGCTATGCTTTAAAGTTCGAGTTCCGTGCAACCAACAATGAAGCCGAATATCAAGCTTTACTTTCCGGGTTGAAGCTAGCCCGCGATCTGAGAATTACCGCCGTGGAAATCTACTGTGACTCCTAATTTGTCGTATGCCAGGTCGAGTTGAATATCAGGCCAAGGATCGAAGATTAGCCGCTTATCTAGCTCGAGTCCGGGAGGTGCTTGATTAGTTTGATTACTATTCCATTTTCTACATACCCCGAGAGCATAATCAGAAAGCTGATTCGCTGGCAAAGTTAGCAAGTACGGGCGAAGCTCAGTAGTTGGGGATTATTTCCGTTGAAACTCTATCTTCTCCAAGTATCAATCAGATGGAGACCAACTGCGTGTTTGAGACTGCTCCTGGAAAAGAATCATGGATGACCCCATATCGAAACTATATCGAGCACGGGGTATTTCTCGAGCGTAAGAATGAAATGAGACAGATCATTCGAAAGGCCTCGCGGTTTACCATTCAGGGTGGAATCATGTATAGAAGAGGATATTCAGTTCCCCTCCTTCGATGCATCGCCCACGGCGAAATCGAAAGGTTGCTATGTGATGTGCATGAGGGAGAATGTGGTAATTGCACTAGGGGCAAGCCCTCGCCAAGAAAGTGCTTCGATATGGATATTTCTGGCCAACTGTGAACCGTGATGCAGTAGATTATGCAAGAAAATGTGATAAATGCCAGATACATGCTCGAATTCCTAGGGCCCCACCTACTGAGATAACCCAAATGGTCAGTCCTTGGCCGTTTGCAGTATGGGGCTTTGATATAATTGGTACATTGCCTCTAGCCAAAGGTGGCACAAAGTACGCCATCGTCGCAGTTGATTACTTCACAAAATGGGCTGAAGCCGAACCTCCTACAACAATCACGATGAAGAAAGTAATCAACTTCGTAATATGCAACATTACCTACCGGTTTGGTCTTCCGCATACTATTATCATCGATAACGGAGCCCAATTCGACAGCGTCGAATTCAAAAATTTCTGCCAACGGTTCCGCATCCATAAAAAATTCTCAGCAGTTGCACACTCTCAGACAAATGGACAAGTCGAAGCCGTGAATAAAGTTATCAAATCTATTCTGAAAAAACGACTGGAAAAGGCTGGGGGCAAGTGGGTTGATGAACTACCTATGGCTTTATGGGCTTACCGAACGACCCATAAGTCCGCGACTGGACACACCCCCTTCTTTCTATCCTACGGCTCAGAAGCTGTTATCCTGGTCGAAATAGAAGTACCTTATCATCGGGTAACTTACTATGATCCGAAAACTAACGCCATATTACTTGCTGAATCTTTGGACTTACTGGATGAAAAACGCGAAGAGGCTGATTTGAGGGCAGCCGCATATCAAAATCGAGTCGCCCGATTATATAATGCCAAGGTTCGACCACGGACCTTCGAACTTGGCGATGTCGTTTTGAAAAGAGTATATCCGGCCCCTTCGCATATGAAGCCAAATTGGGAAGGGCCATATGTGATCATTCAAAAGCTCGAAGACGACACATTCAAGTTGTCGACCGTTGACGGTCTTACTCTACCAAGAGCTTGGATTAGTGAAAGCCTCCGTCGCTACTACATATGATGGGCTTTATTTACTTTAGTTATTTCTTCTTTTTCATTTTATTTTTGCATTTCGAAATTTTAATTTGTAATAAGGCAACTGACTTTGCCATATTTTCTCATTTCAGCAATAAAATGCCATCTCTTTGAGGAAGAGCTATGACTTATTGAATGTACAACATCACGATGCACGGAGAGCTAGGTTCCATCGTACGGTGGAATTTATTCAAATAGGGAGTGACAGTGATATGACCGGTCACTCACTAAGTGAAACCCAAGCTCGGGGGCATGTCGCCACACCAATATCTAAAGGGATTGATACACAACAATCCTCACACTAACTCCAAATTCCTAGAGTGCGAATTGGAGTATAAACCTCAACTCTAGGTTCCCAGAGTGTGAACCATAGCATAAACGCTAACTCCAAACTCCCAGAGTGCGAGTTGGAGTATAAACATATAAATGCGGTTCTGGAAAGGATGGTCCCGTCCACCTAACGACTTCGGCTGTATCCTAACCAAGTTTGAGATGGATGGACCCGTCCGTCTAACAACCTCGCTTGTTGACTCGGGGTGGATGTGATTCGACCATCCACGATCTCGATAAATCCATCGTTCCCAAAGTGTGAACGAATTCTTAAAAAGCTAATGACTGACCATCTGTCGGCTAGCTCCAAATTCCCAGAGCGTGAATTGGAGTATAAATATCAATTCCAGGTTCCCGAAGCGCGAACCAAAATACTAATGCTAACCCAAAGTTCCCAGAGCGTGAACTAGAGCATAAACATCAACTCTAGGTTCCCGGAGTTCGAACTGGAGTATAAACACTAACTCCAAAATTCCCAGAGTACGAATTGGAGTACAAACGTCGACTTTAGCCTCTGGGAGAGCGAACCAAAATGTAAACACTAACTCCAAATTCCCAGGTGAGAATTGGAGTATAAGTATCAGCTCGAAGTTCCCGGTGTGTGAACTGTGCTATAAACATTGATAATTATTGGGTTCCCGAAGCGTGAACCAAATTATCGTTTGTAAATTATTCAAACTCACCGAAGCACGGACATGTGCTCGAGATCTGTAATAGGCGCGGTCACGAGCCCATCATTACAACACTTAAGCAAGTATGACAGGAAAAACAGCTGAAATGAAAAAAGCTAAATTTTATTTCGATTAACTAGAAATAAGAGCTTATATGCAAGTTCTTCCAAAAGATTCCTACTAGCCGGGGCCGAAGCTGCATCTATACACGGCCTACAAATGGGAAACGAAAACAAGTTCCTATCTATCAAAAGTTTGATTAAGCTGCCAATCTATTTCTTTTTCCTCGGCCTCCTTTTCAACGGAGAACCATCGGACTCACTAGAGATCTTCCGCTTTGAACTTTTCCCCTCCGACGATTGCTCTCCAGCTGGGGGCATAATGTTAACGTCCTCCCCTAGGCTCGATTCCAGATGTATACTTCCTGTCAGAGGAGTTGGAGGGACTGGATCTACAACGGAAGATGGGACAAACACCCAGTTATCAACAACAGTACCACCCGGTTATATTATCTCTAGAGGTGCTAGGTTATGCACCGCCGTATCACTTCCTGCATTACCACTTTGCCCCGCAGCCTCTAATTCAGCGTTAATCTTAGCCAAGATTTATTCATCACGAATTGTTTGGCCCTGACTGGGGGCAGCAGTAGTCTGCAATGAAGAGCTGGAGGATGGCGGAAGTTCACTAGTGATGAACGGAAAATCTACGAAGGAATCACCATGTCGGTCTAGAAGCTCGCTCATCATCTGTTCGTCGAAAGATAGTGAGCCCTCCTTTGTTATTTCAGTTGGCACTGTCGTTATCATAATAGTTGTTTCGGTAGTAATGGTCTCCTGCCCTTGAGATGACCCTTGGATCGCAGAAGTCAGCGTAATTCCAGTAACTAAACAAAAATGAAAAGGAGTTGTTAGCAATTGCTCCAAAACAAGTTCTCTATTTAGAACACACTCGAGATATGTTCGGAATACCTTCCTCAATTTGGCCTACTGATTGCTGAGCGGCTTTAGAAACATTCTCCTGGATAGGAGATACCTGCGGTTGTTCCGGGTTATAAGTTGGGATAGATTGTGAGGCAACCGTTGATGCAGGCCCTAGCGGAGGTGGAGCGCTAATCTCAAGGAATGTAGCCTGGTGCTCAATATCGAACTTTCCCCAACTTCTTGGTGACGGATGCCAACCATCTCCTTCTCATGAGAAATTATAGCGTCGTGAAGGATCTTTCTTTCAACCTCGGTCAGTAGCCGATTTTCGAGCTCATATTCATCAATCGATTCGCTCGGGTGCGCTGTTTTCTCCTCCTCAATCAACCGGACCCAAGCACTGTGGAGATGTACCGAGTAATTTTCGAGCCAGGCCAAATTTCTATGCTTCAACACATTGGCGTTGTAAGTGATAAGGAGGTCTTCAATATCAGCCTCCATCCTAGACTTAGCCACCTGAATTTTTCTATCAACTTCGGCTTTGACCTTCAGTACTTTAGCCACCGCCGCGTCTCGCTCGGTCCGAAATTCTACCGCCTGACCACATGCCTCCTGTGCAGAAATATTGGCGGTGTCCCTCTCCTTCATGATTTTCGAAACTTTGGCCTTAAGCTCATTTAGCTCCTTCAAGGCCGCATCACGTTCAGCAGTTACAATGGTGTTTCGATGGCCCATGTCCTCCACCGTAACCTAATGCTCTTTCTTCATCCTGCCCATTGCCGCCTGGGCTTCATCAGCTTTCTTAAGGGCCTCCATCTCTGACTTCCGAGATGACTCGGCTTCAGTGCTCAGCAGTTGTATAATACGTTCCTTTTGAGCTAGCTCGGCTTGTAGTTTCTCAATGACAGCTTCCCGCTCAAAGGCTAAGATGATGCCTTCTCAGCAGCTTTAGCCCACATCTTATACTGGACATAGAAATCATGTACATAGTCATGCGCCATCGGCTCCGCTTCCGTCGGGATTCTTTTTAAATGAAGAGGAAATATGTAGTTATCAAAACAGATGTTTGAAAAATCCTTCTTTAACTGAGCAAGCTTGATCGCCCCTTCCCCTGAAATTTCCATAAGGCCTGTTCTGCAACTACGGAGGTTATTGCCTCCGTTCTAGGATGATGGGGCTCAGACTTGGAAGATTGGGAAGCCGACTTGTGCCGCGAGGATTCAGAGAGACGAGAAACATAAACGAGAGGTTGTACATGAGTTCTGGGAGGAGGAGTACGAGATCGAGATCGAGATCGACGTCTGTAATCCCTATCTCTATCATATCTCTCTTGGTCGGAGTACCCAGAGTATCCGCGGTCGTGATCTCTGTCCCTTTCCCTTCTATGCGACTCGTAGTATGCAGAAGACCTACGGGCCTGTCGAAGACTTCCCAACATCGAACCTCGTCCAGTCATGGTATCTGCATGTCAAAACGGAGACAAAAGTTAGTAATCTCTCACAGTGAGCGTATTACGTTCAGAAATCGTGCAGTGTCGTGAAGTGTGAATGTACGGATGTGTCAACCACACTAGTGGGCAGAGACTCGCTTAAAAATAAGGCTTCTAAAAATTTGTCCAATCCGACATGGTACTGTAAGGACAAAACATCAGAAATTGGAAGATCAGTGAGCCCTTCATAGAGATTCTCAGTTCTTGGGTGGGACATCTCCGAAATTTTGATTCCGGAGGCGAGCCGGGACGTGACAACCGATTTCCGTCTTCCTTTTTTAGGTGACTTAAAAATGGCTGCCTTGCCTTTTATCCACTCTTTAGTGCCCTGGGCTACATCAGCAGGTTCGCCCAAGGGCTCCTCATCAGTGTGGGTTTTCTTGGAGTCAGCCTCCTCGATTACGACAACTTTAGGATTTTTTTGTTTGACTCGCTCTCTCGAGGCGGTTCTTAATGCACCGTCGAGCATTATGCTTTCTCTCCACTCAATCAACCCAAGGGTTCTGAGATTCCTGTCCGTCAAAAGCAATTCGATACTTCTCTCATCACTTGGGATTTCGTGGAAAACCCGAACTATCTCCTTGAAATAACCACCTTCGGGTCGCTGAATTATTACTGTAAAGAAAGGAAAAGAGATGTGAGTTTGACTTCATCTACATCAGTTTTATAAACTACCAGAGAAGATAGCAATACTCACGTCTAAATAGCTATCGCATAGCAAATCCTGGAGGGCATCTAACATAAAACCACTCCATCTTGAAGTAGCTCAATCTAGTCCAAGCCCCTATGACCACCTGACAGTTCCTTACCGCTTCCAGGAATTTTAAAGATGGACTATCAGTCCGACTCTTGAAGTTAAACAAGTATCTGATCCCAATCGAAAGTGGCGGTCGAGAGAGATACTCCATAAATGCAATGAACAAGCTATTGAGTGAGGCATATCCGTTCGGATGTAGCTGAGAGGGGGAAATCCCCAAAAACGACAATACTTCTCTTATATGCTGGTTAAACGAAGGGAGTGTCCCAGCTGTGCAGGCATGACGATTGAATGCAGCGTATCTCTCCGGAGGATTGTGCGGTCTGTCACTTGGTCCTCGCAATAATACGTCATCCATCGACAGGCCATGCCTTAAGCATATTCTTCCTAGCATATCTTCTGAAATTTTGGACGGAATAGAGTCCGATGGGTTACTAAGGAAAGATGTGTCGGGTAGCTCATCCGGAGCTGGACCGATAACTTAAACCTCAATCTCCAATATTTCAATCAAGGGAGGGACTGAACTCTGAGTTTCTTGCGGCTGCAAACTTGATGGTTCCATAACTAGCTAACTCACGAGAAATCATCATTAGACGATAAAGAACCCGTGCGTTCCCGAGTGTAAAGTGCATGAATGTGTCGTGCAGTGATGTGCATTACTTGAGCAAATTTTACAGAATAAACTGAAATGTGTAAACGACGGAACTTTGAAAATCAGATCGAAAATGACCGTCATCGCTGACCGTCACAACCATGCCATCCAGAGGCTAACGATCGATTCAAGTTAAAGTTCGTTATGTTTTTGGTAAGTTGCGGTTCCATCGGCGAGCTTTGAAAGGTAGTTCAATCATGCAAGGCAGAAACTCGTCGGAATCAAGTGTTCGAGTATGCAAAATTTCTCTAAGTTTGCCTAATTTCAACTTGGAATCGGTCGCCGCAGTTCAAATTTGTATTGAGTTTGAAAGGCCTCATTTTTGTATCGATCTTGTTTGAATCGATATTTTTTGTATCGATCAAATTCAAATTGATACATTTCGCATCGTTCAGGTTCGAATCGATGCGCTTCACATCGATTGATTCGTATCAACTTCGTATCGATCACGGCTTGGCAACCTCATATCGATCAAGGGGTGCAATGCTTCGTATCGATCGAAGATGATGAAGTCCACATCGGTCGCTTACCCAGCACTTCATATCGATTATTTTCCCTATGGTCATGTGTTGATAACAAATAAACGATAGGAATTGCCTCCACTCTACATCAGTACGAACCCTACGCCCAGTCATCGATACGAAGCCAAGCCATGTTCTTTCTTTTCATTGGTACGAACTGGAGGCCAAGCAACAATCGATCGATTGCTCCGTATCCCAAACTCTTTCTTCTCCAATCAACTTGAGCATCACCATGGCTATCCTCACCAAGCTCTGGCCCAGATCTGGCCTTGATATTGCCTAAATCGATTATCAACAAGAATGGGATGGATCTGAGATTCGAATTTCGTCGCTCGGAATTAGTCATAATTGATTAATTAGCTAAGTTAAAATTGGAACACGAAGGCTAGAAGGATTGAATCGATTCGAAGGCTAGAGCAGTTCATTCTCCCATTCTCTCTATCGATATGAAAGCGCAGAAAGTATAAGCCAGCAGTAAAAGTGAAAAAGTGAAAAATCGGCTAAGTCTAAAGTATTTATATGGAGCCTTGAGGATGACTGGGTCGTTTCACCTCCCAGTCGACGTGACCGGTCATAAACGGTCAGATGATGGATCGATGCGAATGCTGCTTTCGAATCCATCGGCTTTGTCTTCATCGAGACGAAGTGACCATCGGATTTCATCGATTCGAAGTACACAACAAAGGCTGCACTAAAAGCATCAAACTCCACGATTCGAAGTGTCTATTTTGCAACCATTAACTCATAACAGTGCAGGTCCATCGATACGAATGAATATTTCGTATCCATCAAAACTCATCGATACGAACGAATATTTCGTATCCATCAAGGATCATCGATACGAACGATCATTTCATATCCATCATTTCGACTCGCATCGACATAAAAGACCACTTTTCAACCTTTTACATCAATTCAGGAGAGGATCGATACAAGAGGATAGTCAAAAATAACCATCAAGCGTTGTTTCAACTCGAATTTCCAATCGATTCAGGAGAGAATCGATACGAAATTCGATAACAAACTAAACTGACAATAGCTCGTGAACGCGCAACGTTAACGAGAGTCAAGTTAACATATATGCATGTATGTCGGACTAATATTTGATTTTCAACATTCACAGGGATCGAATACTCATCTCATTACGATTACGACGACAAACAGCTAAGCACTATCATACAACAATCAGTTATGTCAACGCAAGGATACAACCTTCGACAAAAGAGCAATGACTATTTAGAGTGAAGACTATAGCTTTTCAAAGTACGTCATGTTTCCACAAGACGTACTTTGGGGGGCAAATGTTATCCCGCTTTTTGGCAAAGCTGTGATACCAAAAGATCGATCGAAAACAAAGGACAGCTCACCTCAAAGATAGGTTATACATTGCTTCGCTATGGACATCGATGAATTTTGTCTGAGTCCATATTGAGCTACAATTGAGAGAACATGACAAGCAAAGTCATAAAAGCTTGCATTCCAAATTTCAAGTAAATCCGAGTTCATATGCTCACGTTATGGTCGATTCAATCTAGAGGAAACGGCCCAAGTTTCGTATCCATCGCCATTGTTGACTTCGTATCCATCGAAGTGCCGCAGTTCGTATCGATCAATTTCGAATCCATCAGCAGAAATCCCACTTCGCATCCATCAACTAAGGCAACGGATACCACTTCGCATCCATCATAGAAGCCTCTCTTCGTATCCATCAGGCAGCTGTTGTTCGTATCCATCGAAGAAAGGCTTGTTCGTTCGTATCCATCGACCATCAGTGGTTCGTGTCCATCAATGACTGCTATTCGAATCCATAAGTAAAACCCATGATCGAAACCATCAAGCGACTTCTTGTTCGAATCCATCAACACTTGTCCATTTTGAATCGGTCACCGCTTACTAGTTCGAACCCATCGGCAGATAGACCACGTCACGTTCGAACCCCTAAGTTAAACTTAGTTCGAATCCATCGACTTCGCATCGATCAAAGTGGCAGTGACCTCGCTCCACTCTGATGCGAACCCGTAGGCTTAAGCCCTTCGAACCCATCAAGGTGCCTTGATTCGTATCCATTCAGATACCTTGCTTCGTATCCATCAGAATGCCCCTCTTCGAATCCATACATGATAATACGTTCGAATCCACCGAGTTTAGAACCCCTGGGTTGACACGGTAAACATGGATACGAGCGCGGCGAAATCTTGGGAACGACTCGACAACTCGGCGAAAAAGGCAGATCGACATGAAGATTGCGCTCTACGTCATCACAAAGGCACGTGCTATCCTCGATTCGAAACTATCGATTCAAACCAAATAGCCTCTACGGAATTCCATTTCGTACCGACTATATCTCCCAATCCACTTATCCAAATGCAATGAAATTTTCACAGGAGATTGCCTACATGCCAAGGAGTGATCCCACCAAATTTCAGCTTGATTGGACATCATCTTGACCGATACGAAATGAATTCGCATCGATCATAGATCGACTCGAAACTTTCTGAGATTGGTCGCGTGGGCCCACTCATGTGCCAGAAAAAGTCTCTCGAGATTTGTGCAGAATATCAGCCTCCTACGCCTATAAATAGAGCCCCAGAGCCTACAGAAAAAGGATCTTTTTGACTCTCAAGCGCACAGACTCTGCCGGATCGAAACCTACATCATACTTTTGCTGTAAATTTCGAATTTCCCGTTGTAACTTGCTGTTGTTTGCTGTGCTTACTTGTAATCATTGAAAGTGAATCAATAAAGTTGCAAAAACTTCACAGTGGACGTAGGCAACACGCCGAACCACTATAAATCGCTTGTCTACGCATTTACTTTACTGTTATTTGGAGTTTTTTTAAGATAATCCTCATTTTCAATTTATATTCTTCATTATTATCTCTTCAAAGACTCCCGAAGAGTGTTGTGACCAATTTTGGTGCAAACGGTTTATTTCATTAATTCATATCATTTACTTTACTTAAATAAATTTTATTTTATAAGTCAAATTCATATTAATAAATTTTCTTTTTGTCACAATTACTTCCATTCGACTTTTCTTATGTTAACTTTCATCATATAATTCATTTCATTAACTTATTTCATATTCTGTTAGTTACCATTCAATTTATTAAAACTCACTCCACTTGCACGAAATTTATTTATATCCAATTTAAATCAAATTCAATTACTCATACAATTTTACTTGCACTCATTTATTCTCATTCAATTTCTTTCACACCCAAGTTGGATTTCATTTAGTGATTCAAGTTCATATTCATTCCGTTAATTCATTTTATAGCTTAAGTGGAATTAATTCACTTTACTAATTCATATGGTTCAATTCAAATCCAATTCAGTTCGTTTAATATTTATTAAGTTTAATTTTATTTCATTTATTCCATTACTCAGTTTATTTAACTTTATTTAAGTTAGTTTTTTCTTTTCTTATCAATCACATTCAACAAATGTTAAAAAAAATTAGCTTAACATTTCTCAAATCTATAACTTATACAAACTTATTCACTGTTATTTTATCTAATTCATTTCAAAAACAATTCACTTTCATTTAAGCTTTCTTGAGTTAAACTTCGTTTTATTTACTTCATTTCACTAACTCAACTTATTAATCATTTCTTAGGTGAATTCTTTTATTTCATAGCTCAAACTCAAATTTTGTTTTGTTTTCTTAACAAAAATGTTCAATCGTTTTTAAAACTCGGTCTTACTTTCCAATTCAAATTCATAGGTTATAAATTCATTTCTTATCTATACTATTTTCATAAATTTATCAAATCATACTTAGAATTCTTTTCCACAATCAAGACTTGTTTTAACCGAAAATAAATTCTTTTGGTAGCAATTCTCACTTAGAAACTCAAAAACGAATAGTGGCAATGCTATAGTCATCCCCCGAATTATTTCCTAGTGACTAAAGCGAGTTCAAAGCTTTTATTTCTTTCAAAAAATATTTTCAATATTTATAGTCAAAACACTTTCAAGTGATATTATTATTAATTTTGAAGGCTCTAAAAATAATTTTAAAAGCAACGGGATTTAAATTCTAAAATTTTCAGCTTTTAAATCTTTTCTATTTATAAGCTATATTATAAATATAAATATATAATTTCATTTCCTTTTTATGAAAAAATTTCGTTAATTTACGTCTTTGTTATTGCAAACAATTCTTACTATAAATAGATTTCTGTAACATCCCTAATTTTAACATTATTCAGGAAATTTAATTAGATAAATTAAATAGAATAATCACGATAATGGGATTGAGATTTGAATTAATTATATATGGGGCCGTGCTTAATAATAAACAAATGGGCTTAATTTTTTTTATAGGCTTATCACATGGGCATATTAGTAAATAGCCACTTTATTATACACGACTATACTCCTTTATAATTTCCCACTCACATTTCATTTTCTCACTTTCACAAACGAAAACCAAACCTAAATTAGAGTCGGCCATTATCAAGGAGGAAAAGAGGAAGAATTCAATCTAAAGCTAAGGATCAAAGCTAGGAAGGATTAATCAACAACAAATCTCAAATTCCTTATCATATTTAAGGTAAACAATAATTTTATACCATCACTATTTTATTCTATGATAATATATTTTGATTTTATGACTAAATTCTTTTTTATGATGATATGGATGATGATATGCTTGAACTATATTATGTTTGATTTATTTTAATTCATTCACATATGAATTTTCACGGTTTTGATGCAAAATTGAGACTCTATTATTTTAGAATGCCATGGAAAAAATTTATGTTAAATAAAACATGATTTTGGAGATGGGTTTAAATTTTCAAAATTTTCCAAGCTTTGGAGAATTTATTGTGAATTTCTAATGGGAAATATGACACTGTTGGGTCTAAAATTTATTTTGAGAATTTCAGGAAGAAATTGGGTTTGAAATTTTAAAATGCTTGACTGTATGATGAAAGAGATTTTTTATGATTTTTGGAGATTTTTTCCATTTGACTTATTATGGAAAATAAATTATTGTAAAAGAGGGATTTTTCTACAAATGTTGGTTTTGTTAAATGGAAGGGCTTAAACGTTATAATTTCTTTTAATTAGATCAAATTAAATGCGATAGTTTTATTTGTAAACAATTTGAAAATTTTTGAGGCAACCAATCAAATATTTTCAAATAGGCAAGTAGTTACAAAGCAATTACTAAAAGTGGCTAAATTTTAGCCTTTAATTCAGAAAATTTGGTTCTCCCTCAAATAGCAGCACCTTTCGATTCCATTTACTCCGCCCCATCCCAGTCAAAACCCACACTGTCCAAACCCATATAGTTGAAACTAATATACAAGGTATCACTTAGATGGTACGCAGTGAATTGGAAGGAAGGCGGAAGCCATGGTGTCGAAAGGAAAATGGGTCGAAACCTTGTTTTGTTTTAAAAAGTTAAGTTTTTGTCGTGTCTTACTTAAAGCTTTCGACATAGTCAAAATATATGCTTTCAAAAGAGTTTTTATAAATAGCTTTCGATGAAGATTGCTATACTATGTAAAAGTATTAGCTTTCAAAGAGGCGCCTTTCCCCTTAAATAAGAGCTTTCGAAAGAATTGGTTTCGACCATGTCAAAACCCAATCGCTAATCTGCCTTTTGACTGTATTGAAGCCATTCATGCATTAAGATAGTTATCTTTGTTTTACCTAAGCTAAGCCACTTCCTAAATGCTTTCGAAGGGGCTAAGGGTTTCGAATACAATGGAGTTCAAAGGGGCATCGACTATATCCTTCAAAAGTTTTAATTTAATGGTTTATGCTTTCGAATAGGTGGTTCCAACACCCTCAATTTTTCCTTAAAAAAATTATAATTGATTTCGAAAGAGATACTTTCATACATAACCATTTTGAAAAAAATGATGGTTTAAAGAGTAAACCCAATGTTTTCAAAAAAATACTATCATTTTTTTCAAAACTATGTCATAAAGGACATTGGATACCATCGAAAGGTATGCTTGGTTTCGAAAGAGATGTTTTAAGATTTCAGAACAAAAACCCAGTCTCAATTTAAAGGAATAACCAGGGCATAAGGAAATAAAAGGTTTTGAAATGAAGAAGTTTTCATTTATCATAAAGGTTAAAGTGTTTAACCAGGATATATATACATAGATGATTCAGGGACAATAAACCATCGGTGTTGGAAATATTTTGTTGTTATGATTATTTTTTCATGTGTTTATTCACATTGTAATTAACCTATAATAGTATTTTGAAAAGGGTAGGATAACCAGTTAGGTTGACCTAATAGTGAATTCAACTTAAGAAATGTTAAAATCTTAACTAAAGATATTGGCAGGGGCCAATAGGTCACAGTAGGCCCATGAAAGCTGTGCTTAACAAAAGATATTGGCAGGGGCTAACAGGTTCATAGTTAGTCCATGAAAACTATGTCTGGATTATGATATTGGCAATTAGTCAATAGGTTCCTTGTTATCCCATGAAAATAGGATAATAGAATAGATATTGGAGTTACCAATAGATCCTTAGTGATCCCATGAAAACTATGAAATTTAACAGACAGTCCATAAACATTTAACATGTTAATAGTAACCCTAAAAACTAAAATTGAGACAGATAGTCAGAAGTAATGGGGATGGGTAATCCAGATTTGATTTTTCTTGCATACCATCATAATGTTTTGAAATACTATGTTTTATCCATTGTGGATGCAAGAGCACAGTATATGGTTTTATAAATGTTTAAGGATACTAGTGAGGGGAAAACCCATTCCGCTAAGCGGCGTGGTCTCACTAAATATGTTTTGAGATGATAGATTATTATTCATACTAGGCTTTATGTCTGACATAAATTTTTGCATTCCCCTTAAACTCTCGGGTACTCAAATTGATTTTGAGTAGGCCGAGAGTTATGGTCTCCAGGTGTTCTTTTGGACGGATAAAGCTTCTGAGGATGGGCATGAGACAAGCTTGTTATTATAATTCTTTTATTTCCGTTGTGTGTTTTATTGTAAAGGCACATTGTTTTAGTGACTTATAATATATACTCTGATAGTCAAAGGGGGCATTTTTATATGTCTCTCTTGGCGTATTTTTGTATTAATTCTATGTTATCTGAACGTGGTCTACGTACTGGGATTATGTAATGAATTTGGGATATTTTGAAAGTAATATGGAACATGTTTGTTGTTTAAATTTTTTCATTATTTTTGTGTTTTTATGTATCAATGTATCTAATATCAATGTATTGGGTCGTCGAGAATTAATAACTATGGACGACTACAACATCCATAGTCGTTAGTTTTAGGCCTCCACGTAGGGGGATGTTACAATTTCAATTCAATTTTATTATCGAATGCTTTGTGAAGTAGAGTTCATATTGTATTCGTTTTTATTTTAATTCGACCAATAATCGATGATAGAAAAAATATTATCATCTCCAAACAACTAACATTCATTAATAATCATTCGGTTTATGAAAATCATCCTTATATATTTAATATAATTTAGGTAAAATTATTTCATTTACCCGATTTTAAAACAAGATTATGTCGACTTATGTCTTTTAATTGTTTAGAAACCCCTACCATAACATGGCGTTCCACGCACTGACTAGAATTCATAAACAACTAAACAAATAAGTAAACACCATATAAAACATTTTATAACACTAACAAATATGTTCTCATATAGACACACACAGGCGCGCACTTAAAAAAACTCATTCTAGGGTATTACCACCCTATCTCTAGTGAGTCAAACTCCACAAAGCTAAGGTTATCGCTAAAGGAAAGCTCTTGTACCAACTGTGATGACCCATATTTTGAAAGGTTTAAATAGACAATAATCCACACATGTCCAACTCAAACAATCCAAGACATAGATAATCAATGGGGTTAATTAAGAAGAATAAGAAAAGAAGAAAACAACACAGATCACGTCGTGATATGACAAATCAATATTACATATAACATGAGTGTAATAGCATCAGAGATGTTTACGTGGTTTTACATCTCCTATCCAGCGTATAACGTGCGTGCAATAACTCAAGAGATATTATGGAATTTGCCATCACTTAAGGATCCGTCAACATATTTATATTAGTAGAATACACTATATATGTAATGTCTTATTGGTAAAATAAATATTTTCATAGAGTTAGGTCTTTACATTAATCCCCTTTAACGAGTTTTTAAGCACCGTCGTACAGTTGGCATATAATGCCCTAGTAGCACGTCGGAGGACAGGGATGCGCCGTGATACGACAACATTAAATCAAACTTGTAGTGATCTCGTATTGGGATAAAAGTATAACAAGGCACGTTAGGCAATGTCCAAGGTAGGATATTACCAGTTCGAGTCGTAAGGCTGGTGGTAACGCATCATAGCCATGACCGCTTACCTCGTCCATCCATCCCATATCGAGTCAAAGGAAGGTTATCCAAAAATCAAGGTGCACGAATCGAAACCAACATCGAATGTAATAATATGGACCAAGTCCAAGAAGTAAATTGAAGAATGGATGTCCGCTAGAGGTAATTAGCTTCATTGGCCCTGTCAAGCCGTCGTGTTTTAGTCATTTCAAATTGGCATAAGTGTCGGGGTCTATCAATCATCGTTCTCTTTCTTCAAATCCAGCGAATGTACTCCAAATCCAACCACTTTAGTTTTGAGTCTCCTCCATGTACATAGTTGTTAAAGTGGTCCAATATTGACAGAGATTATGCCAATAAGAGGCCCAGTCTCTTTAACAATCAAACGTCGTTTTACACACCGGTTCGTTCTTTTATATTTCAAAAATCGATTTATACTTGATATAAAAATATCATATTCACTTCAAAATATACTTCATTTTAACGCTGACTTAGCAACCTCAGATAAAAACTTCTGTTCAAATCTCCTTCCGAATTCAGCCTATGTCAATTCTTCCTTCGGAACTCCGGTAGTACACCAATGAAGTGCTGACCCTTGGAACTATCTAGAGGCCAACCTTCTCTTCTGCTCATCATCTAAACCCAAATTAAAAAAGATACGCTCACAATGCAACAATCAATTCTCTACTTCTATGGCATACTCCTTTCCCATAATTAGTTTCTCGCCAAGACTGGTGTAATCTTTGGTCAGCTTAGTATAATTATTCCCAGCCGGAGCTAAATGATTAGCTCCTCAAGCATTTCCTGCAACACCGGCAGCAACTTGCATCATATTGACGAAGAATTGATACATCGCCCCATGTCTACTGGTGGATTTTTAGCACCCACATTGGCTTCAACATTTTGGTTAGCATTAGCCTGTCGACCTTGGTTCCTCCTTGCATGAGGATGAACATTTCCACTGGTTGTGGTGCTTCCTCCAATGAGATTTCCTCTTTCGTTTTCGTCTTCCACATCTTTTTTCTCATAAATCTGCATATGAGCCTTAGTAAGATACAGAAGAATGGTCTAAGAGAGAGGGGAATACATACTTATATATATCTATATCAAATACAAGTACATTACTGTAGTGTTAACCCAAACCTCGATCTTCTTTTCAAATTCACTGGATTATGTTAAAAAATTGTTTTGGTTTAAATTTCTTTTATGTTTTCATAAACCTATGCTCTGATACCAACTTGTAACATCCCTCTACTTAGAGGCCCAAAACTAACGGCTATGGATGCTGCAGTCATCCATATTGTTAATCCTCGACGACCAAATACGCCGACGTTAGATACATTGATATACAGAAACACATGAATATGGAAATTTTTTGAAACATCAAACAAGTTCCACATTACATTTCAAAACATTTCAAATTCATTACACAATGCCACAATCGTTAATCACGTTTAGAGAAATATATTTATTGCAATATATGCCAAGAGCAACATATGAGGATGCCACCTTGGATGATCAGAGTATACATAGGCAATATAACAACTTTATCTCTATAAACAACAAAGCGAAATCAAAATAAAAGAGAACTCTAGATACTTGTCATGCCTCCTGCATGTCTTGGGAAGCGTTATTTGTCTAAAAAGGTACTTGAAAACCTTAACTCGCAAAGTACTCAAAATCAATTGAGTACCCGGGAATTTAAGGGGAAAACATAAACTTCGAGTTAGACATAAAGCCTGCATGAATGATAATCTACCATATCAAACCATTTAGATATCTGGTGAGACCATGCCAGTTAGTGGAATGATTTTTCCCCTCATTAGTATCTTAAAACCTTTATTAAACCATATACTGTGCTCCTGCATCCAAAAAAGTTAAAACAATTCAAACCATTATAATATGATGGTATGCAAAACAATTGAATAACCTCTGGATTACCCATCGCCATTCATTTTGACTATCTGCCTCGGTTATAGTTTTTATGATTACTATTAACCTAATAGTTTTCATGGGTTGACTAATAACCGGTTAAATGTTTAAGGAATCCCTGTCCAATTACATAGTTTTCATGTGATCACGACCAACCTATTGGTAACTCCAACATCTTTACTCTTATCCTAGTTTTCATGGGCTGACTAGGAACCTATTGGTAACTCCAAAAGTTTTCTCTTCTCCTGGTTTTCATGGGCTGACTAGGATCCTGTTGACGTCTGTCAATATCTTAATCTAGATATAGTTTTCATGGGCTTACTATATAGTTATGGGCCCTTGCCAATATCAAACCATAGTTTTCGTGGTCTAACTTTGAACTGTCTTTTTGACATCTTCAATTATTCATAGTTTCATAAGCTTACTATGAACCTATTGGCCCTTGCCAATATCTTTTCCTATACAGTTTTCATGGGCTTTCTATGACCTATTGGCCATTGCCAATATCTTCCTTTAATGTTTTAGCATCCTATTTTATGGTATTCGTAACCTGCTTTTCTAAGTAAATGCTGATTAATGCCAAATAAAGCAAATTTTATCTAACTAGCCTACCATGTGTAGACATATGATTGATTGCCTCAATTTTTCAAATGCTTTACAAAATTAACCATCTCTTAATTTCACATAAACATCAAGATTAATTTTTCAGATAAACCCTTCCATTAATAACACAATTAAATCATTTAGGTCCTCCTTTCAAAATAATTCAATTCTTATCGTAAATAATTTAAGAAAAATATCAAAAAATTACAGAAACATATTTTCATCATGTTATCCAACATATCAAAATGTCAGACCCAAATACTCAGTATAATTTCTGAAATATATTTCTAACCCAATTAACCATATTTTCCTTAGAAAATTCATAATAATCGTCCCATAGCTTGGAAACTCTAAAATCATGTTTTACATCACATATAATTTTTCCATGGCATTCAATAATTGGTTTTGCCCTAAAACTGCATAAATCTCTATTTAAACAATCTTTTTTAAATCAAATAGATTATAATTAAAACATATCATCATCCAAAACATCACGAATTTAATATTAAATCCGAAATCATATATCCATAAAATAAAATAGAAATGGAATTATTATTCTCCTTGATTAAGATAAGGAGATTAGATTAAGATTTATTCCCATTGCTTTAATTTCTTAGCTTGATTTGAATTCTCTACTATTTTATTCCTAGTTATGGCCAGCTCCTCATTACCTTTTTTTTGTGAAATGAGATATAACCGTGAATGGTATAAGGGATATGAATATATATAAGGGTAGGGGTTATGTGCGGTAATTCCCGATATACTCTTATGTTAATTAATTAACTTTAAGCCCATTTAATTAATTAAGCACGACCACTTTATTATTTATTCAAACCTAAATTCCCTTATCACTTAACATTTAAATTATTCAAATTAATTTATCTAATTAAATCTCCTAAATAATGTTATACAAATTAGGGTGCTACAATGTAACTTTAGAAATATCTAGGAGAAATACGTAAGTTATATAGCACAGTCTTCCCTAATGATGCTATACTATACGTATAAGTTCATTTCGTTCTTCTAGGATAAATGATAAGGAAATCCATCCACTAACGGTTAGGAAGTTGTCTCTGCTGTTATCATTTATCAGCTTATTTCTTAAAGAACTGGGGTTGAGTTTACCGAAAACTATCGGAAGTTATTTCGAAGTGACCGACATCAGATATGTGATCCAAAAACCACTTTGATCCAGCTCAAGCATTTCGACTTAAAGACATTTTGAAGAATATGGATCGACGATAGAACTTCGAAGTGTAAGGGCTATTTGCTATTAATCCTGGAAGGGATTCCCTAGAAAGGATGTAATAGAAGTAGTGCTTTTCATTCCGTTCAGCCCTATAACGAACTTGTATAGATGAATGCTTGCATTGCATTGATGGTTGGAGGGCAACATAGCATCCCAAGTAGGAAGTGCTAAATAAAGGTAAAACGTAGCCTAAAACCCATCAACCTGGAAATGATAAAAATTGAGCATGCTGTTGGGCCATGTATGTTGTCCCCATCAGGATATGGTCATCCCAAATCTAGATCGATTACTATCGACTCATGTATGCTTCGGGGGATAAATTGGGGTTGTCATATTCGGTATCACTAGTGAAGTGGTAGGCAAGTTCTGTGTTGTAGGAGTACAAGATGTTTTTTCAAACCTTGTTGTATTTTATCTAGAGATGTACCATTGGGAGGCATTTCATGACCTTATCATGGTATGGAATCCATTCTCAAATGCATGCCTTTACGGTTTTAGATGTACCCAATTATATTGAAATGTGATATGTAAGAATTTCAGCTATATTCATATTCTACTAGAAGCATTAGACATTATTATAAAATCATTGGGTTTTCTATAAAAGTGTTTTGGTTATTGTAAGGCAAAAACCCGTCCATGTTTATGTGCGGTGTGGTCTTACGAGATACCCTTGATTTTAAAAGTGTTTTAAAAGAAATAATTCGATTGTTTAAGTTTAGTCACATCAAACACATGTCTGACCCGGAGTTTTATATACTTTCCTTAAAAATCCTAGATGCTCAAATTTTTATGGATAGCTAAGTAGTTCATGTTTTCCACATATGCATTCGGACCTTAGAGCATGAGGTTTTATCGATAGCTAGTAAATTTCTTGTTTCCACTGTATTATATCTATCTTGTATCAGTTAGGTAGGGACGGGGTGCTATAACTACCGTATAGTAAAATTTGCTTTAGTATGACTCCGATGTATCATTTGGAAATGACTTGGTAAAGAATTATGTTGATTAATACATGTTATTCCGTTGTGTCGTAAGATTCTGTGATTGTTTAGATTCTTATTATCTGTTCTATCTTTGTTTCTTTTCACCACTAATGACCTATCTTTTGGACACTTAAATGATCGCCACACTAATACCGTGGATGTATCAAATGTCATCTTTAGGTGTAAGAAAGGCAGACTGTTATAGATTTTAGCTAAAGGTAATATCCATGTGTTGTCGCTTCTAACAAGCTTCATTCTCCATATTACCATGCGTGATTGCCTAGTAATTCTCTTTGGTAGTATGGATATAGAGTTTTGGTGTTAATATTGGTACAGAGTAGGTTCAAAACAATATAGGATATATGTGACAAGTGTCTTGACCTTCGAGTGATTTTAGAGTCCCTATTCGCCATGCGTGTGTGGTAGTTACCCAGCATTAAAGGGATAGTAGGAGTATATGATGATTGTTGGTGTAATCTTCAGGGGACATATTTGTTATTTGTCTTATTTTATATATATATATATACATATATATATATATTGCTTGCACCTATATCTGCTGTGTTTTGTCTTCATGTGAAATGGAACTTATTGAAGGAGGTAGTGAAGTAAGATTGGTTAGCCCGATGAGTAATGTCAGGTAACGTTGATTAAACCTCTCTATGGCTTGAGTAAGAATGTAATTACTCATTTAGAAAAGCTATAAAGTGCCTAATACGAATCTCGCATTATAAATACTTCACAATCCTAAATTGTGAAGTGGAGAGTTTGAGTAAGAAGATCCAGGAGTGATCATAGTTGCATAACAAAAATTGATTATAGCTTTCCGCTGAAGGCATTTGTTTACCTGCTTGGAAATGTGTATTGTTATATAATGCTTGTATGATTTTATGGATGGACGATGTGTTATGACTTTTATTATTTTTGATGATTAATGAATTGGATATATATATATATATTTAGAAATTGTATATTTTTATATAAATAAGCAGGTCATTTGATAAAATATGAATTTGATTTTATTAAGTGATTGAAATGTTTTGATAGTTTATTTTGGTGTTAACTGTTCCATAGTATGCTTTAAGAGTTTCTGGTCGATGTGTCTAGCCAATGTTATTGGTACGGATTCCTAAACACTAGGTTGGGCATTTTGACATAATGATTTGGGAAATGGAGAATTACTATTTTAAGGAAAAAATGAGTCAAAATTTTGGTAGAGTTATAAACAATATTTTGGGAAGTATCTAATTGTTTATGTTAATTTGAATATTAATTTTAAATAAATTGAAATTTTAAAATATAAATACTAGTAATGTGTTTGTGAATATTAAATATTTTAACACGTATTATATAAACTTCTATAGAAATTTTATTAGATTTGAATTCTTTGTAAATATTTATTGGAATATTTTTCAAATTTGAAAATGGATTTTGTTAGAGTAGATTTGAACCAGTATTTTATAAGGATTTTGGATGAAGAAATTTTAGTGAAAATAAAGAATTTTCTATATATCTTTGGAATATATATAACACAAAAAGTACTTTGAAAGAAAATATAATAATTGTAGAACTATTTGGATTTGAAATTGCCTTTTTATAGAAAACTAACGGAGTTTAATTATGAATTATTTTTCAAGTTAAGATAATATGATTCATATCTAGTTTGAATGTAAAATTTGTTGAAGACAAATTTATGAGATAATTTTTTTTGAATTTTGAAGTAGAAAAGCTTATATGAAATGAAGTTGATTTATTTCTAAAATGTTTTGAATTTGCTGCATTTGAGCATGTATTAGAACATAGTGGAGTGATTAATGCAGGATGGAATTGTGAAGCATGGTTGAAATGAGTTTAAATGCTTTTAAAGCTTCTAGTCTTTTATATTGAAGAGTTGATTTTGTAGTAAGAAATGTTTTGTAAATAATGCTAAATAGCATGTTACTTTTGAAGTTTTAAAACTTTAACTTGAAATTTTTAAATGTAAAATGCATATTGAATAGATAAAAGATTTCAGACAGTGTATTGTAGTTTCAATCTTAAGGCATGGCTTGTTTGACAATAGATCTCAAATCATCAACCCATTTTCAATGATTTTGATTTCATTTGAGAGATATGTTGTCAACGAAGAATTTTTTTTTGAAATGTAGTGCAAAGTTTTGAAGATAATAATGATTAAAACTTGAATTCAAAATGATGTATGTTGTTGTCAAAAAACTGAAAACTTCTATAACAGAACTGAACTGTTTCTTTCATATCTTTCTAAAAATTTAGCCAATTTCACCAATTTTCCCTTGCTGGAAATATAAAAAAATAAGGAATAGCTTTTATGTTAAATTTTTTTGCAAAATCTTATCATTTTCTAAGCTAAAACACTATTTTGTTAAGTGGGCCTGCATTTGTATATTAATTTTGGATTTTACTATGTAAAGAAAAGCCATCATAACCTGAATTGTATTTGATATTTTCGTGGTCGAAAAATTATTTCAGAAAGTTGTGATAATAAGTACCAACTTTACTTTGAAACACATTCCTAACTTTGTGTTTTGACCTTAGAATTTTTTTTCGAAAGTGGCTTAAACAAAAATGTCATGTTTCTTTTTTAGTAGATTGATGCAAGCTTGCCGTACTACTCCGTATGTGCGAATAATGTTAAAACTGTGTTTGAGAATAAGTACTCTTGAAGCATATTTAGATTAATTGGCAACTTTGGCTTGCTTGTGCTCATATAAAAGTTATATAAATTGCTTAAAATACTAACAGAAAGGTACGTTGTTAGGTTATACCGATATATAATATGATATTATATTGTTTTTCTAATGACCTATAATGTTTGAGTCTTCGAATATGAATATTTAATTTATTTAAGTATTCAAATTTTATATATAATAAAATCTATGTTTCAAATAACTACCTGATTTTTAATGATGTATTTTTAATTTAATTTAAATGATATTTCCATAATTTTCAATTTGAAAAATAATTACATTTTCGTTTGATTCATTTTTCGACAAACGTTAGAATTTTTGAAACGCCATAGAGTAAGATAACCAGTGCATTTTATTATTGTTTTTTGATATCTCACGTTATTGTGCACGATTATATTTTTATTTTTGTCATTTGCGGCTCGTACGTGAACGTGATATTGTGTAGCTGAGTATCGCAAAACTTTTTCAAAACAATCTTTTGGAAGAAGTTGTAATTTGTACCTTAATTTATGTGCTTTGCTTTGAGGTGATAGGAGTGTCGACCTTAGTTTACTTAGCTATGAAGTATTGGGTATTACATATATAGACAAAATACACATCAAAGGGAGGCATAACACAAAAAGATGGACATAATCATATTTCTTCTTTGTATATACATGAACACAATAAAACATTACCATTTTTTCTCTCTATATACAAAATTCTACACGGCAAAAACTACTCCATTTTCATTTAATAATTCCAGTAACTCCTCAAATAAAAATATTTAGCTAAAAGTGTAAACATGAAAGTTATATTGGAGGAAGGGAGCTACACTTTCCGTTATTGTTGCAATCTTGACGGTCAAGGTGGATGTCACGACGGCTAGAGGTTGTAGAGGAGGAGGAGCAGGTCGGATCAGGTCAGAGGTGGAGTCGAGCTTGGGTTGATTGGGTGTGTCATGGAGAGGCCACGTAGAGGAGTTTGTAGCATTCGATGGTTCGTTAAATAGTGGAGCAAGGAAAGAGATATGAGGAGATGTGTGCATGGAAAACATGCATGCACGACAATATGAAGAGGTGATAATACGAATTTGGTTTAGGCCATGGGCTTTCAGTTGGTGAGGAATCATTTGAATAATTTAGTTAATTTAAATAGTTAATTAAATTGTGCTAACTTTGAAAATGAATAACTCGGTCATTTTAAGTCTGTTTGACCCATGGATTTCCGCACTAGGTTTGTATGAACTAGTAGAACACATTAGTGTAATTTATAGACACATTTGGTGAAGTATAAAATATTGATAAAATATTAGGATTAAATTTGATTAAAATAACGTAGTTAAATAACTTACTTTATTGGTATTATCAATTTTGCAGAATAAATCCCCGTCCTGCTATTATATTATATACAGACATTTATTTATATACCAGTTAATTTCTATTGATCTGTTATTGTCCATTTTCAGTTGTCGATAAAAATATTTTTGTTATTATTGTTTGTTTGGTTGATTGAATATTTGCTCGACCTTTGAAGGAGCAATTTACCTTTTTGCATGGGTTGAGTAAAGAACAATTTTAAGCTAATACCTCATGCTTTAATTTACAAGTTGATTAGAAGTTGTTAAGTGATAATATTGGTTAATTAAATTATTATGATTGGTTATAGTCATTTAATATTTGATTTGAACTTTAATTTAATTAAGTTGCTTTAAACAGTGATTTATATGTGTGAAAGTGTTTTCCCTAATTATAATAATTTTAGAGGCAAATATTTTGAGAATAAATATCGATTAAAATGTTTTGTTAAAAAGATATTCATAAAACTATCTTTTATTTTAACTTAAATCCCCCTGGTTTTGAAATCGTTTTGAAAAGAGTTTTTGTAACAATCATCGAAAAAATAATAGTAGTATAATTTGAAAAATTCGAGAAATGTTATTATTTCGATAAGAGTTGGAATTTATTATAACAAAATTTGCAAAGTGTTTTATAAATATTTGTATTTACTGTTGAAAGACTAATGTAAAGGCGATTAGGAGTTTCCCCATTTTGAGACTCACTAGGTATACTTACTCTATTGTTTTTAGGAGGTACAAGATTACCACTAGCTAGAGGCTCCATTTATTGTTTTAGAGTTATACCATGCTCGGTTAGGGACCACCTTCTTACCATGTTGGCAATAGTTTTGATATATTCCTTTTCGAAAGAAAAAAATTGAAAAATATATTTTGCACAGAAAAACCCAAGTATTTTCTTCTAAATTATATTTTGAAAATATTAGAACAATTAAGCCTAAGTATGTAGATTTGAAAGCTTCATTTGCATGTAATACGCTATGTAGTTTGGGAATATCATTCATGTTATGCAACGTAGGCTTCCTGAGTTAGGAGAACTATATTAGCTTGAATATGTATCATTGGGTTCCACTTAGATAGGAGTATATAGGTAGTCACAAGTGGTAGTGATGCAGCCCCAATAATTATAATTTTTTCCTGTTTATTTTTTGCTACTTAGCATGTGATGATATTTCTTTCATGCTTACCATTTTATTCTGCATTGACATATTCATTGAGTTTATAGGAATGAATATTGATGTCTCTCACATCAGAGTTGTGTAGCTGTAGATTTATAGTATTTGCGTTTGGCATGTATTATAGCACACCCAGTAGAATAAATGATTACTCTGATAAGTTGTATTATAGAAATTATATCATATACATTTAATAGTGTTGTGTATTTATCAGATTATGATATGTCTTTGAGAGATTTCATTTGTTTGTTTTCAAACAAACGGGTTTTTGACAATTTCGACTTGTCCGAAGACCCGGGTCATTACAGTTGGTATCAGAGCTTAGATTAGACGCCTAAGCAAAAATTCACCTAGGATTGGTAAATCAACCTAGGAATCTTAAATGGAACCACCTTAATTTGATAAATAAAATGGATAGGATAAGTCACCGTACCTCTGATCGGGATTATGGGTGATATAAATTTTGGATGTGCTTAACTTTTGTAAAATTTTTGGTTTTCATTATACTTTTCCATCCTTGGAATTTCGGGATGAAATTCTTTTAAGGGGTAAAGAATGGAATAACCTATAATTTTTGAGTTTTCGAATTTTAATATTTAATTGATTTAAATATTCAAAGTTGAATTTAAATATAATAAAATCTATGTTTCAAATAACTACCTGGTTTTTATTGACGTATTTTTAATTTAATTTATAGGATAATTCCTTAAATTTTAATTTAGAAAATAATTAAATGTTTGTCTGACCCATTTTGGGGCAAACCTCGGTATTTTGTGGAACTTCACAGAATAAGGTATGCAATGTATTTTATTGTTGTTTTATGATATCTTACATTATTGTGCACAATTGTATTTTTATTTCTTTTCATTCGTGGCTCGTATGGGAATACGATATTGTGTAGCAGAGTACCACAAAACTTTTTCAAAATGAACTTTTGGAAGAAGCTATAATTTGTGCTTTAATTTGTTTGCTTTGCTTTGAGGTGATGGGAGTGTTGACCTTAGTTTACTTAGCTATGAAGTGTTGGGTATTATATATTTGTGCACAAAATACAGAACAAGAGGAGGCACTACACAAAATGTTACACACTCATATTTATTCTCCACATATACATGAACACAGTAAAACATCCCATTTTTTCTTATCCGTATGAAATTTTTTTACATAGCAACAAACATTCCACTTTTATCTAATAATTCCAATAACTTCTTAAATACAAAGATTTAGTCAAAAGTGTAAACATGAAAATTATAGTGGAAGAAGAGGTTGCTCTATCCGTTCTTGTTGTACTTGAGGTGGTGAAGTGTAGAGGTCGCGGCGGCCATAGGTTGCGAAGGAGGAGACAATCGGATCGAGTCAGAGGTGGAGTCGAGCTTTGGTTAGTTGGGTGTGTCATGGAGAGGATGCTTAAAGGAGTTCATAGCATTTGATGGTTCATTAAATAATGGAGCAAGGAGGAGGATACGAAGAGAAAGAGGAGATGCCAACATAAGGAAATATACTGTATTGCTCTTATCCACTTAGCAGAATAAATTCTCGTTCTATAATTATATTATATTTGGACATTTATTTATATGCCAATTAATTTCAATATTTGTGTTATTGTCCATTTATAATTGCTAATAATAATCTGTTTCTTATTATTGTTTGTTCGGTTGTTTGAATACGTGCTTAACTATTTAAGGAGCAATTTACCTTTCTACGTGGGTTGGGTAGAAAATAATTTTATACTAACACATTACGATTTTATCTCAATTTGACTGTAAGGTATTTAGCGATAATATTGGTTTATTAAATTATTATTATTAGTTATAATAACTTAATATTTAAATTTTGAACTTCAATTTAATTAAGTTGCTTTTAAAAGAAATTTATATTTGTGAAAGTGTTTTCCTTAATTAGAATATTTTTAAAAGCAATTATAATGGAAATAAATATTGATTGAAAAGTTTTGTTAAAAGATATTTTTAAAACTATCTGTTATTTAAACTTAAATCCCGGTGGTTTTGAAATCATTTTGAAAAGAGTTGTTGAAATGATTGTGGAAAGAAATAATAATAGTATGATTTGAAGCATTTGAAAACTATTATTATTTCAATAAGAGTTGGAATTTATTCCTATAAAAATTTGCAAACTGTTTTAAAAATATTTGTTTAGTGCGGTGAATGACCAAAGTAAGGGTGATTGGGAGTTTCCCCATCTGGGATTCGCTAGATATATTTAGTCTGTTGTTTCTAGGAGGTACCAGAATACCACTAGATGCTCCATTATTATTTTTGAGTTATACGATGCTCGATATGGGGCGCCACCTTCTTATCATGTTGGAAATAGTTTTGACATATCCCCTTTTACAAGATTTTTGAATAATATATTTTAAAAACGAAAAACCCAGGTGTTACCCGGCTGTTTGACCCGACTATAGAACGATAGTTGCAGAAGTTATAGTTGGCACTAAAACAGGATTCTGGCCAAAAAGAGACTGGAAATATAAGGGTTTAATGTAATCGATATGGTTTGGTATGTATGGCTCGGTAGGTATGGATCGATATGTACGGTTCGGTAGGTATGGCTCGGTATGTATGGCTCGGTATGTATGGCTCGGTGGGTATGGCTCGGTGGGTATGGTTTGGCCTTGTTTTAGGATGTATGGTTCAGCTTTAGTTCAGCAAGTATTGTTCGGCCTCGGTGGTTCGGCATGTGTCGTTTGGGCACGTATGGGACGGCAGCCTGGATCTAGTCATGTTGGCTCGGCATAGATGGCTTGGTATACATCATTCGGTCTAGGTGGCTCCGTATACATCGCTCCGTCATGGTGCACAAGCCGAAGTGGTTTCAGTCTTGGTGGCTCGGCACACTTGGTTTGGTATGCATCAGGTAAGCCAATAAATTACCACTGGGATATATGATCAGTGCGTCATCACTTCGAGCCTCATGTCTAACTGCTCTGAGTCATATGGTAGCTTGCTTTGAGTCATCAAGATGGGACCCCTGGTTCGGCCAGAGTGGCTTGGTGGCATATGGGTTAGTCGTCAAGGGTCAGTATCCATGGGTTGGAAAACATGGGTTTTGCTATGGGCCGTAGTGTCTTGATCACGGGCCTATGTAGGGAAAGTAGCATATCTTCATCTATAAATAGAGGGGCAGTGGCACAGTTGAAAGGGCCTTTTTCGAGAACTTCATGGAAACTCTACCATTTTTGTACTCTCCTCTTTTAGATTTAAACTTATATTCAAGTAGTTTGTTGATGGATTGTATCTGTATTCAAGTGATTGGAAAAGTAACAAAGATTCTATCTAAAGTGGATGTAGGCAATTACGGCGAACCACTATAAATCTGATGTTCTCTTTTAAGTTTTTCTTTTTGCAATCAATTGCATTATTTCTCTATTTTAATTTACTTTCTTCATTAATCTCTCTACATAAATCTATTCAAGGGCGTTAGGGACTAATTTTGGTGCTTTCACTGAGAACATGCATTCTCAGGCTTTTAGGATCCACTTTATTGTTACTGGATTAAGGAAATCCCGCGAAGGAGATCCGAGTTCATTCTCAAGAGTTCATAGATTCTACTCAGAGTTCCTATGGATAAGTCAAATATGGCAAGACTACGTACCAGATCTGCCTCCCATAATGCGGATGCTAATGAGACCGCCAGCGTTAGCAAGTGGGACCCAGCATTCAGCAAGCTAATGCAGGTGCAGAGCCCGTCACCATCCCAAACCGACCAGAAGCTGTCGCCAAAGCAGAGTTCAATGAGATAATGAAAGAGCTCGTGGAAAGTAGGAGACAGCTTAACGAGCAGATCCAAACAAACGCCAACCTGATGTCCTAGATCGTTTAGTAGCAGCGTCAGAACGCTGGAGGAAGCCCTGCTTCCTACTCATCATTTGATAACTCTGCTTTGTCAAATGAACACCCCAGTCATAGACGCGTAGGATTGAAATGGCACAAGCTAGTGCAACAAAGTAATTGGTTACGACTCGCGAAGAGCAAACCAATAGAAATGGTCCGATTCCCTATCTGGAACCGTGGCCCCTCATCTGCACCTGGGGAGTCGCTCCCAACTTGGAGTGGGAAACTTAGGATCTGGAGCATGCTTGGGAGCTTGCCCACCTCCTTTCCAGGGTCGTAGTGAAGCAGGTCCTTGGGATGCACACTTAGGTAATCGCCTACCGAGGAGACACCAGCCGAAACAATCACGCAGCACGGATACCGACTTGCCACCTCCCATCGAGACCCCGAATTAATCATCTATGGTCAGACAACTGATGAGGGAGAATTTGGGATTAACCAATGATGATAAGGGCATAACTAGGAGCCATGCTCCTTTTTACAGATACCACCCTACAAGTTGAGTCCCTCAGAAATTCAGCATGCCTACTATTCCGTCTTATGAAGGGAAGGCCGATCCCCGACAGCACATAATGAGATACGAGTGGATGAAGGACTCGACTAGGGCAAATGATGCGACCAAATGTAGATGCTTCCCAATAACCCTATCCGAAATCGCTACCATGTGGTTCACCAAACTTTCCCTCCATCGATCTCTAGGTTTGATGAGTTAGCGGCGAAGTTCGTAGAGCAATTTAGGATCTATGCCACTCGCTAAAAGGACATGATGTCATTGTCCAATGTGATCCAGGCTTTGGGAGAGTCATTGAAAGATTATTTGCAAAGATTTCACATTTCTGCCACCGAAGTTAGCAATTCGAATGACCATGCTATCCTTATGGTTGTGATGCAAGAAGTAGATCCGGACTCAGAGTTTGGTGATTGGCCGGCAGGCAAATCACCGACTACCCTGGAACGCTTTTATTCAATGGCAAACAAATTCATGAGAAGAGAAGAAGTCAGTTGGTCGAGATGGAGTAGTGTGCTAGGGCCTAGCAAGGAAGTGGTGCAAAGCAACATTGCGGTAAAGCAATCTGGTGAAAACTCTGGCAAGATTTAAGTCAATGTTCAAAATAAGCCAGAGTAGTCTAAAGGAACCAGAGAAGGAAATTCCAGACGAAAGAGGGAAGCAGAAAAGCAGAAACCAGGAATTCCAACCTATAGCGAATATACGTCTCTGAATACGTCTTTGGAGAATATTTATCTATCAACTTGTAATACATTCCAATACCGAAAGCCGTGCCTAAAGGAATCCATTGAGGAACGAAAGCAGACTGGAAAGTATTGTCGGTTTCACGAGACCCACGGACATAATATTAAAGAGTGCAGACACCTCCATGATGCTATAGAACAGCTGATTCGCCATAAGAAGTTACAACTGTTTGTTAATAATTCACAGGAAGGCAAGCAGGGGACATCCAACCCTAATTACGGGAAAGCTTCACATCGACCTGAGGAACCCACTCAGACCAGAGGAAGGCTGGTCATATACACGATAATCGGTGGACCTCATCCGGCAGACGAGAGCTGGCAAGAAAAGGAATGCTATGCTAGTTCCCTGAAGCATGCAGGTTTCGAATGATGCTCGAACACAGAAGACGAGACTCCAGCGAAGTAGTAGTGAATGGTGGCTGATGATATAGTGTTCAGAAGCAGGGATGCCGATTAGGTGGAGGCACCTACCATTGACCCGATGGTTATCTCAGCTACGATTGGACCAACGCTTTTGAGAAGGATTTGATTGATTGTGGGAGTTCTGCTAATATTATCTTCAAAAAGGTGTATGACCAAAGAGAGATAGAGGCGAAGGAACTGAAACCATCTAAAGCCTGCATTCATGGCTTTAATGGTGCGGCTACTGACGCAATAGGTTTTGTTGAATTACAAGTTGAACTAGGAGAAGGTGGATGTAGGAGGGTATGGATCCTACCGTTTATTGTTTTGGATGTTGATTCCCCGTATAAAATTTTTCAGGTCCGACCGACCCTGGCAGAGTTTAAGGAAGCTTTGGCCTCGTGGTGTTTGACCTTCAAATTTCCAATGGACAGAGGAGTTGGTTTTGTGCATGAAGATCAAGCAACTGGACGTGCTTGTTATGTGGCTGAACTGAGAGAGGCCCAATGAAGAGTGATGGGCAAGGGTGTGGACACCCTGTCTACATCCTTGTTGCTAAAGATTGACAAGTAGTGCCTGAGCCTTGGCTTGGGCAGCACAATCGGATCTATAGAGACGTAGATCCGAGAGATGATGATGAAGAGCCCAAGAAGGCTAAGGTAGCACCGGCTGAACTAACGATTGACATTCCACTCAGCCATGATGTCCCATCACGGGCGCTTAAGATTGGATCACAACACAACCCCTCGATGATAGAGGATCTTATTGATTTTCTCCAAGCGAATCTTGATGTTTTCGCTTGGACCCTTTCCTATATTTGTGGGATTTCTCCCTTCATTGCAAGTCATATGTTGAATGTTGACCCGAAGTATGTTCCAATGAAACAAAAGAGGAAAGGCATAGACCCGGAGAGGTCCACTGCTCTTAGAGAGGAGGTGGATAAACTCAAAGACAATGGATTCGTCCGCGACACCCTCTATCCTAAATGGATATCTAATCCTGTACTCGCGAGGAAGAAAAATGGGAAGTGGAGGACCTATATTGATTACTCGGACCGAAACATGGCATACCTTAAGGATGGTTATCATTTTCCCAAAATTGATCAGCTGGTCGACTCGGTAGAAGAACATGAATTGTTGTCATTTATATATGCGTATTCCGGATACAATCAGATCTTGATGCACATGCCGGATCAGAAGCATACCAGTTTTTTCATGGACGTTGGGTTGTACTGTTCAGTGGGGATGCCTTTTGGGTTGAAGAATGCAGGGGTAACTTATCAGCATTTGGTGAATCGGATCTTTAAAGACCGGATTGGTAGAACAATGGAAGTCTATGTGGATGATATGCTCGTAAAGTCACGACAATCAAGCGACCACATTCGAGACTTAGCAGAGATGTTTGATATACTCAGATTTTACAGAATAAAAATCAATCCACTAAAATGTTCCTTTGGAGTTGCATCTGGGAAGTTTTTGGGTTTCATTGTAAACGCACGGGGAATCGAAGCCCACTTAGAAAAGATTCAAGCTATTTGAGACTACAAAGGCTGAATGGGAAGTCGCTGCGTTGAGCCAATTTATATCTAAAACAATCGAAAAGTGTATTCCTTTCTTTGATGTGATAAGATAAGGGAAAAGAAATTTTGAATGGACGTAGAACTATGAGGATGCATTCTGAGCTCCGGTGAGACACTCGGAGAGGCCCCGAGTTCTGTCAAAGCCCACAGACAATGAGGAGTTGTATGTTTACTTGGTTGTATCCCAACATGCCATTAGTGCAGCTCTGGTTCGTGAGGAGGACCAAATCCAAAAGCCAGTGTACTATGTTAGTAAGCGTTTAACGGGGTAGAGAGAAATTATCCTAAGATTGAGAAGCTAGCCTACTGCTTGGTGATTGCATCACCCAAGCTCCATCTGTATTTCCAAGCACATATGATCAGTATTTATAACGATCAACCTTTGCGGTGGGTGCTTCAACGACCGAAGACTTCTAGAAGGATACTCAAATGAAACATTAAGCCGAGTCATTTTGACATTTCTTACCAGCCACGGAGGGCTATCCAAGGGCAAGCGCTATCATATTTCATTGCAGAATTCACCATATCAAACGAGCTAAGTGGAAGTGATGTTGTTCCTGCTGTTTGATGGAAGCTATATACCGATGGAACATCTAACGATCATTATTCTAGGACTTGTGTGATTCTTGTATCTCATGAGGATTGATTGATTTGTGATGCTTTGAAACTTGTTTTCCCCGCTACGAACAAGAAAGCCGAGTATGAAGCGTTGATTGCTGGACTGAAGCTTATCAAAGAACTTGGAGTGAAATCGGTTGAAATCTCTTATGACTCACAAAAGGTGGTGTACAAAGTATGGGGAGACTATCAAGCAAAGGCTTGCCCCATACCTCGCTCGAGTTCATGAATTGTTGGCGGACCTCAAATACTATGATATTTCGCACATTCCATGCAAACAAAACGGGAAAGCGGATGCCTTAGCAAAATTTGCGAACACTGGTAATGCACAACATATGGGCTTGGTTCCCGTTGAAGCTTTACACGCCTCGAGTATAAACGAGATGAAGGTAGATCTTATGTCAGGGATGGAAAATGAAAGGGAGTCATGGATGACCCTGTTCAAAGAATACTTGCTACATGGAATCTTGCTCGAGAGAAAGAACGAGAGGCGACAAGTCGTTCGCAAGGCCTCACTGCATATAATGTAGAATGGAATGATTTATCAGAAAAGATTCTCCGTTCCCCTACTTAGGGTATGTCCCATGACAAGATAAAGAAGGTTTTAGGAGAAGTCCATGAAGGGGAATGTAGCGACCATACTGTAGGGCAGACACTAGCTAAAAGATCCTCAGCTATGGATACTATCGGCAGACCGTGAATCGGGATGCCACAGACTATGTAAAGAGATGTGAAAAATGTCAAAAGTACGCAAAGATCCTAAGAGCACCGCCAACAGAACTAACACAAATTGTTAGTCCATGGCCGTTTGCGATATGGGGGATCGATATAATCGGCTCCTTGCGAATCTCCAAAGGTGGTGCGAAATACGTAATCGTCACGTCGATTACTTCACCAAGTGGGTAGAAGCGGAGCCAGCAGCTACGATCACTACAAAAAGGTCGTTGATTCTGTTGTGAAAAAAGTTTTATGCCACTTTGGCCTTCCATGGGCTATTATTACAAACAACGGAACTCAATTTAGAGCAGAGAATTCAAATAGTTCAGCCAAAAATATTGCATTAAGAAAAGGTTTGTAGCAGTTGCTTGCCCTAAAGCGAATGGGCAAGTTGAAGCCGTATATAAGATAATCAAGTCCATCTTGAAAAAATGTTTGGAGAAGGCTAGAGGCAAGTGGGTGGATGAGCTTCCAATAGCACTCTAGGCTTACAGAACCGCCCACAAGTCCACGACTGGCCACACTCCTTTAGCCATGGCATATTACACTGTAGCTGTTATACCCATCGAACCTGAAGTTCCCTCTCACCGGGTGACTCATTATGATCCTAGAATGAATCGAGATCATTTACTGGAGTTGTTGGACTTTGTAGACAAGAAATGTGAAGAAATTGATTCAAGGGCGGCTACATATCGGCATTGCATATCCCAATATTATAATAAAAAAATTCGACCGAGAACTTTCGACATGGGCAACCTTGTTTTGAAGTGAGTTTTTCCGGTCCCGTCACGTATGAATCCCAAATGGGAAGGTCCCTATGTCATCGAACGGAAGCTTGGAGAAGGAACCTTCAATCTAGCGACTGTTGATGGCCTGACACTCCCTAGAGCATGTAATAGCGAACATTTGCACCGTTATTATATTCAGTCTAATTCTTTTGAATTTTAGTAGAAATTGTTTCCAGCATGTATTTCTTTTGTTGTTCTCTATATCCAATATGTAGTAAGTTGATTAATCTTATCCCTATTTTTACAATCAATAAAGGCTTGAAGCTATTTTTCTATCAACTGCTAATGTTCCAAGTGTTATAATTCCGTGGCAAAATTAGATTGCACTAATATGTTTAGCGTATGAATGCAAACACATAAAATTAGAAGTCGATCAATAAAAGATTCAAAAAATCTTTAAGTCCCTGGAGTGTAGACTAGAGTACTCTGAGTCCTCGAGTGTAGACCGGAGTATAAACGATTCAAAAAATCTCTAAGTCTTTGGAGTGCGGACTATAGTACTCTGAGTCCCCGGAGTATGGACTAGAGTACTCTGAGTCCTCGAAGTGCGGACTAGAGTATAAGCATTCAAAAATCTCTAAGTCCCTGGAGCATGGACTAGAGTACTATGAGTCCCCAGAGTGTGGACTAGAGTATAAACGATTCAAAAAAAATCTCTAAGTCCCCAGAGCATGGACTAGAGTACTATGGGTCCCACAAGTGTGGACTAGAGTGTAAACGATTCAAAAAATCACTAAGTCCCCGGAGCACGGACTAGAGTACTCTTAGGCTCCAGAGTATGGACTAGAGTATGAGCGATTCAAAAAAATCTCTAAGTCGCCGGAGTGCGGACTAGAGAACTCTGAGTCTCCAAAGTGTGGACTAGAGTATGAGCGATTCAAAAAAAATCTCTAAGTCTCCAAAGCATGGACTAGAGTACTCTGAGTCCCCATAGTCCGGACTAGATTATAAACGATTTAAAAATCTCTAAGTCCCCGGAGCTCGGACTAGAGTACTCTGTGTCCCCGGAGTGCGGAATAGAGTATGAGCTATTTAAAAAAATCTCTAAGTCCCCGGTGCGTGGACTATAGTACCATGAGTCCCCGTAGTATGGACTAGAGTATGAGCGATTCAAAAAATATCCAAGTCCTCAGAGCATGGACCAGAGTATTGCAAGTCCCCGGAGTGTGGACTAGGTTATAAACAATTCAAAAAAATCTCTATGTCCCAGGGGCGTGGACTAGTGTACTCTAAGTCGCCAGAGTGTGGACTAAAGTATAATCGATTCAAAAAATCTCTAAGTCCCTGGTGCACAGACTAGATTACTTTGAGTTCCCGGAGTGCGGACTAGAGTATGAGTGACTAAAAAATCTCTAAGTCCTTGAAGCGCGGACTAGAGTACTCTAAGTCCCCGGAGATGATTCAAAAAATCTCTAAGTCCCCGGAGCATGGACTAGAGTACTACAAGTTCCCGAAATGCGGACTAGATATAAACGATACAAAAAATCTCTAAGCCGCTGGAGCGCGGACTAGAGTACTTTGAGTCCTCGGAGTGCAGACTAGAGTATAAATGATTCAATAATCCCAAAGTCCCCATGATGCGGATCAGAGTATAAATAATCAAAAAATCTCCAAGTCCTGTGAAAGTGGAGAGGAGTTTACGGGACCCACAAGACTCTGAATTTCAATTACATATTAGATTATAAGCCAAGCGTTGAGAGTATGGGAACGCAAATAAAAAAATTATTTACTAATCAAAAAAGAAGTTTCATTACAACTTCTTCGAAGTCCGGAGCCAAAGTCTTTCTACCATGACTATAAAAAAAGGGAAACAACTACATGATTTTGGCTTATTTGAGCTAAGCAAAATGTTGCAAGGCGATGATTACTTCTTCGGTTTTCTTTCCCTTTTTGGCTTTTTCGAAGTTTCCTCATCTGAGCGTCTTTTCCTGGACCCTTTGCCTCCCGGCAACGTGGTACCCAAGAAAGGAGGAGGAACTTCCAAGGGTGTGGTCCCACTGGGAATAATGACCTTCAATGGCCTATTTAGGGGATTGTCGAGTTCCACTACCTAGGATTCTGTCTTAACTTTGATTCTCTCTTTCTCCTCTTACTCAAGTTGCCCCTTCATGCTCAGCTGGGAAGTGTGCTTAGAAGCGCCTATGATTTCGACATCGTCATGTTCTTCTACAAGTGGGGAATCTTCAGGTTTATCCTCATCCAGCGCTCCGATCACTTGTGCATCAGGACCAGGGATATCTCCATGTGAGTTGCCTCAGCCTCTTTTTCTTCCCGCTCCGTGGCGACATCGCTCCTTTGAGTCGACTTGGGACCAGAGTGACCTATATGAATTCATGGAAAGAAAATGTTAGAACACATTTCTTACATGCCAAAAAGCAGAGATTTTCTAAACTCTAGAAGATGAAGCTACGTACTAGCTTCCAATTGACTTTCAGTGGTCCTCGGAGCATCACCCTGAGGGATTGGGGATAAAATGTGAATGCCAAAGCCGGGCTTCTTTGAGTCAAAACTGACATGCTGCTCGGGAGGTCCATGTGATGAAGCCTTGACCAATTGAATGGGAGGAGGAACTTGAGACTCAATGTCGGATGGGCCAATAATATCTTCCTTACCCTTTGATGACGTGGAGTCTATTCCAGAGAGGGCATTTGCCACAGATAGGTTTGAAGACTTATTTCCTCGAAGCACTTCCCTCACGAGAGCCGCTATATCAACCTCTTCAATGCCTAGCTCCACTTTCTTAAGTTTTATCAAAGTATCCCATGCTTCAGCTAGTGATTCAAGATAACCATCGCCTAAGAAAGATAGGTCGTTGTGCATGAGAACTCTTTCAATGTGCTCGACGATGAGCGGGTCAAAGGTACACTTGATCTCTTCTCTGCTGGCCTCGGTCGCTTCCTCGATTCAGGAGTCCACCTTTGAAAGTGTTGCCTCCCTGCCTTCTTCGCGAGTTGCATCTTTTAACTCTTTAATCTTGAGTAGCACTTCGTCGAGTTTTGTTTTAAAATTCCAGATCTCAATGATTTCATCGTAATATTTTTATGATTCTTCCTGTCCGGCTATTTTTTCTTCCATTCCTTGGAAAGCAGCTCCTCCAAGTCTTTGACCCGACGGGCGAGGACATCTTTCTGTTTTTGCAAGGAGTCTTTTTCCAGAGCTAGAGCGTAGCTGCGTTGAACATACTCGTTTAACTCTTTTTTATGACTGGCCTTTAAGCGTCTGACCGCTTCGGGTGTCTCCTTGGCATTCCTTTGGGCAGTCTTAAATAGAGATTTGTATGAGAGTAGTTCCTTATCCTGGCCCTTTATAATAACTTTGTCGTGAATGGCTTTAAGGTTAAGGCGGTCAATTTTGTGCTGGCGCTCTATGGAAATTTCCGAGACTTTTTCCACTATGTGTGTGGACGCATCATGCTGGAAATAAACATCATTGTTGCAGGCAATGGCGCTCTATTTGACATGTCCGGGGATAGGATGGATCATGGGGAGAAAGTTTAATCCATCAAAACATATCTTCGAGAATGTAGTCTTGAGCTCAGCTAATTTTTCCGCCATTGACAGATCGTGAGTGGGGGCTGGATGAATCTGCCTAGCCGGAGTCACAAATTTCTTATAAGGCTCATGGGATTTCTAGGTATTCAAAGAACCAGAATGTTGGTAGCGAGGAACTTCGGACTGAGATACTTTCTTAGAAGACTTCTCCCTACTGTGCTTCGAATGAGGGGGTGGATTGTTTGGTTATAAAAAATGGCTGTAGATTCTCCTTCTGGAAGATGATGACTCTCGAGGACGATAACCTCTATCACCGCCTTCGTCCCTGTCTCACTGTTTGCCAAATTTTGAGTCTCGACTGGAATGGTAGAAGATGGAGGATCTGTGAAGGCGGTCAATGCCATGTGTATGCCCCATATCACCTGCACATAAAGCCAAATGAGGACGAATTAGTAGGAATCACATGATGAGTAGAATTCAAGTGCATGATGGAGTGTAAGTGTTAATGTGTATCCTAGTGCATCCCCTCGACAAACCGGTGTTTTTCGCTTTATTCATTGGAGTTTTCTCTCCCTGATGATGAGTCTGAGCGCCTTCAACGCTTCTCGTGGACGAATTAAATCCCATGGCCTCAAATTTATCGGAACCGCAATCCAGTGTATCGTCAGGGATAGTCAAGTCAGATAGGCCCTTTAATGAGCCTTCTAGGTTTTGGAAAGAAGACGTCTTCTCGATTGGAGTTATCGTTACCTTTGAAGTTCCGCCAACTGTTTTCTTTTTCAATTTGTAAGCTAGACCCTTTTTCTTCTTTAAAAGAGGCAGTGGTTCATCGGTGCCGGGCGCATTAGCTACTGGCGCTTGGCCGGAACTTACATTCTCATCAGTCACCACTGGCACCTCGGTTTCTTTAATCTCGCCTTCCTCGGTAGTGTTGGGGGCCCCTTCAGCAGGGGGCACCGAAGGTCCAACTTGTTCTTCGCCCATTCCCGCAGCCCTTTTTTGTTATAGTGACACCAATTGGAAGGCTAGTACGGTGGCCCTCTTCTAGTAATCCGAACTTCGAGAGCGGTTCATTAGTAATTATAGATTTAACGTCCTGGTCTCCTACGGGAGTAGCTCGAATGGCCTCGACGGCCTCAGAATACTCGGTGCGTTTGGGTTATGGGTGGATATATATAAGAGTTGAAAAGAGTTCAGAAAAGATGCACTTCGGGCCTTAAGACAAGGACTGGGATAAAAATGAGACTTACTCCCTTCTAGCCATCTTCTTGCGAAACCGGAAGGACATCGTATGTAGAACCACTCTTATTTATACTGAGAAAATTTGCTCCTCGCAGTCATCAGGACTTGGCATTGGGGTGTGGCTCAAGGAATATGTAAGACGGACTGTCGGTACGTCTTTTGAAGCAGTAAATATAACGGATATCCTTGGGAGTTGGAGGTTTGAGTAAGACAGTCATGAAAAGAACGCATGTACCATAAATAAATGCATGGCTATTAGGGTGTAGTTGTGCTGGAGAAATCCCAATATACTACAACAATTCACGAATGAATGAATTGAAAGGTGGCACATTCTTAGCCCAGCAAATAAATTTCTTGCACATAGTATATCCGGCCGGGGGCAAGTGAGGCCAATCTTGTGCCGACAGAACTAGAACGTCTTAGAAGGAGATTCTGTGGATAGAACATAATCGACGGAGAGAAAATTCACTAATTTTCAAGGCTTAAGAGTCGATGGGGTCATCCAGAACGACAGCCCAATCTACAGCATAGGGAGCGCGCCTATAACCCCGGCAGGTTGATCAGGGATGCCAGATACGGGGTAGATGATGGATTTAGAGTCCCCACTGCCTCCTGCCGAGAACTTGGCTCCGGCTTGTCAAAAATAGTAGCGGAGCTCGATTTTTTTGACATCTCCAAGGTGCGATTGGTGTGAATAGATACCTATTTAAGCTATACTTGAAAGATAATATATATAAAATATAATAACAAAGTGTTCCACCGTATAGTGTGTGAACTAGTGCGATGATTCAAGCAAAGAGTAAATAAAGAGTACATATAGCTTGAAGTTCAAAAGAATAAAATATAGTGTGTCAAGTTATAATAACCCGCATAATTTACGATTGTATATTTAAGTGTTTTATTTAAATATAGCATCGTTAGTCGGATTAGAGTCTGAAATGCTACTTTTTGTAAACAGTCGAATTAGAACTCGAGACCACTTCCATTGAGTCCAAAATGGCATTTGCAACCATTTTGAGTATAAACATCGATATGTTTGGAGTTGATTAGAATTTTGATACTTTCATTTAGGGCTTTGGGATTGGGTATTAGCCCACTAACCAAACAAGGAAACCAACTCCTCTATCAAATACCCTAACTCCACTCATCTTCATTCACTTCCATTGCCTAACACTCTCAAGCTAAAAGAAAAATAGGGGAAAAGATAGGAAATTAAAATTCCTAAGCCCTAGTTTACTAGGAAACTCAAATTCAAGCCCCAAATTCAAAGAGAAGCTTAGGTAAGCATCCTCTTCATTTTCTCCATCTCAATCTCTCTTCAATTTTCAGAGATTCCTAAATCCTAACTTAGGAAATATTTGCTTATGAACTTATATTAGAGCTTCTTGAGTTGAAGTTGAAGAGTGCTTGATCTTTCCTTTGTTTTAAAGCTTCTCACTTGTTGTTCGGGTTTAAAGGTGAGTTCTTGAACTCACATCTATGTCTATAGCTTTCATTGTTACTAGGTATGAATTCCTAACATCTATTTCTTGTTAAATTGCTTATGATTTGAATTGGTTTGGTGAATTTTTCAATATTGGTATTTTGAAGTCAAAATCTTCGAAAATCCTTATGTGGATGTTTGGACATATTGTTCGGAGTGTATCGAAGAGCCTATAAGGCTGGGTTGTCGATTGGCATAAATCTCTAGCATCCATCGCTCGCTCGATCGCTTCCGGTTGGGATTTTTACACTTTTTGGGCTAGGTTGATTTTTGCCCAGCCGCAAAATCCAGACGTCTGGTTGAAAAATCCAGACGTTTGGTAGGGGTTCCTGGAAAAGACAAAAAACTAACACACGTAGAAGAAAAATGGCAGAGCCAAAATCCAAATGTCTGATTGAAAAATCCAAACGTCTGGTTGAAATTTCCAAATGTTTGGAAGGGTTTTGGAATTAAAAGAGAAAGGAGAAAAAACATATGTATTTCCAAAACCTAGAGTCAGACGTTTGGTTATACCTACCAGACGTCTGGAACTGTTCAACTTTTCCTATTTTGGTCGTTTTTAAGTGGATTTCTAATTTTTATCGATTTTTGTTGTTTGGATAGTTGTTGTCATTTATTATCAACTTTAATGATTACTTTTATGGTTTTTTAGGAATATCCATTTGATGGATTTGATATCGATATTTATAGTTTTAGTTCACGTTGTCGAATGTGAATTTTTGGTGATAGATTGTTTTTACAATTGTTTCTATGATTTGTGACTTTTAAAATACAAAGGTTTCTATACTTGTAATAAATACTCAGACTTTTTTGCAAACATGATTTCAACAATTACTTTTAATACAAAGCTCGTTTTTAAAACCGTTTTCCAAATCTATTAGTATATACAAACCTTTACCTCATTCGTATGAGAAATCTATTTAAACGACTTAGCAAAACAAGTGGTACGAAATGCATGCGTTTACTTCTTCGGTTAATATTCTTGGACTTGTTCGATTGAAATCTCGTGATAATTTTTGAGCGAAAATCTACAATTTGATCTTAAATATTTAAGTTAAGCCAGTGGTTATGGGACATGAAGCTAAACTCATTTATTTACTAGCTTAGTGTAATTTACACTTATCGATCAATGGCGATCATTTTGTGATTTAGACTAGCGTTGTGCGATGTCTCTATGTGTGTGTGGGGACTAAACCTCTTTTGTTGAGTTTCGTCTCAAAATTGGTTGGGTAGGACCCATGATCTTCGGGTCGTTTGTGGAGCCTCGGCTCAAATTTAACCATGGAATAGCGTTCCATTTGTGATATACGTGTTGGTGAGTTTTCATGCTCCTGTTTGTGATAGGCCTCTCCCTTTTGTGTTTTTTGGATTTCTAGTTGTCGATTTCTGGAATTTGTTCTCACCAATTTTTGCGATTGGAATTGATATGTTTTGTCAATATTTGAGGTTTTGGTAAATAAGCTAAATAATATGACATTCTTTTTGGTGTTTGAGTAGATTCGAGATATTATATGATTTTCATTGTTATCAAATATATGTTTGTCAACGCATGACATTATTGTTATCATATATTTTTGTTATATCTCTTATCCTATCTCATCTTGAATGATATTTATAGCCAGACTAGTCCGTTTATTATTTCTCTTCTTCAATAATACTCGGGCCAGCCTGAGGTGTTACAGGAGCTTCCACTTGACTTCTTCGCTTGGACTAGATTTTGACTTTTGGCTAACTACTTAGCTTAGTAGTTTTTGCTTTTATACGTTCGAGATAGAGACTCCTTGATGTATACATATTCATTTGTCTAGCACTTGCACCTATTCTTTTATGATGTAATGGATCTTGTATGACCACAACTTTGATGTAAACTTTTATGTGATATATTGATTTCTGTTTCCGCCTTAGTGATATGAATATCTGTGACTGATTTGTGTTATGCTTATTTTATATTTGTTTTCGAAGATCACATAGCCACTATATTGTAGTTTTGAGTTTGTAATTGATGTGTCAGATTTCCTCTTGAAACAAAATGCATGTAATACTATCTGACATATTGGTACTCGCCCAAAGCAATTACACAGATGGTCTCTCCTCGACAGCCTTATTCTTTGTGCTAGTCGACGGCATTACCCTGTTTTCCTTGGCTAGTGTGAGTATAGAGGTGGGACGTCACATAAGCTTTACGTTGTCATCTCTAGAGGCCGTCATATTGACTGTCGCTAAAATTTGTCCTATGTTCGATAGTATAAGTCCTAGGATTAGATATTGGCATCATATATTGCGAAGGCTATTACTTTCTTTGTTGGGTTAAGTTCGCATGTACGGTTATTAATACTATGGCATTATTAGTCCGAGTGGACTCCATATGTCCACATGCTTTGGTTTTTGTCACTGTTCATTGTTTTATGCTTAGGCGAGAGAATGCGTGGTCTTGATATATGCTATGTTCATGTTGAGATGATTTTGGTTGCCAGTGCCGATCCCAATGCCCAATATCGATCGTCTCCCTAAATCTAAATACCGAGTCACGCTGTCCCAATCCGTACCTACCCACTCTCCTCCAAACTACTGAACGAGTCCCTAAATCTACAACTGATCCACTCACTCACTATCTCCTTCTCTAATTACCGACCCAACCTCACTTAGACCTATACCCACTACTCTTATAGACTCCTACCGACCCACTTCTTTTCTAGACTCCCATTGACCCACACCACGTCAAGAGATACCGACGCACACACTCTCTCTCAGAAATGACCTAATTTTCCTAAACAGCCTACCGAGCTACTCGCTCTTAGAATGCCAACCCAACACTATAGTCTCCTCTACCGAGCGACCACTACCAAACGACCTCCTCTTTAATGCAAAATAACCAACCGCCTTCTTCTAGACCTCGTCGCCCTCGCTTCCTAAAGCCGTCTATGACTGCTCCTCCCAAATTGATGCATGCCCATACCAAATTACATTCCATTGTCCTCGCCTATACCCTTACTCACTACGCTCCTCTCCTCTCGTGCTCACCATGCTGAGCCGTGTTCCTATGTGGCTCGGCCCCTAGTTCGAGTTCTAGAAGATATGGTTTAGGAATTTAGAGTAATACATGGTGCCTCACCTCAATGATAATTTGAGGATGAGACGAATGTTTCTTGAGACTTGAGGTCAAGGAGGATTAGGCGACAGGTTTGGAGATAATGAATCAAAGTGGAGAGGTAGTTCGGTGGAGGGGAGAGTTCTTGGTTTAGAGCTATGTTAGAGAAAAGGGAAAGTAAGGTAAAAGTGAGAAAAAGAGAGGGAACAAAGGCTGGGATTTATATACGGGAGAAGGGAGACGAACGAGTAGTACTCGTTGGAATCAGTCAACATGTTTAAATGGATTGGTGATGGGAGAATGCTGTTCGAACTGATCGTGTGGGTCGGTATTGATATGTCGACCCACCTTTTGTTTGAAAAATAAATAAATAAAGTGAGTGAAAAATATATATATATATATATGTATATGTATATATATATATACATATAATCATAAATAAAATGAGCATACGAAAAGATAATCAAAAGGTAAGAGCATGGATAATAAAATATAATGAATATATGAGAATGTGTACACATATAATGATGATCGAGGACAATGATTTGGAAAGATGATAGATACTACAGAATTAGTGGAAAAGTGTGGGTTTGGGAAGCCCATTGCGATTCAGCCTTTGGAAGACTGCGGGTCTCTAGCTTTTGAAAAGCCAAGGTAGGATACCAAGAATTTCTCTAAAGCTAAACTACTGCAGTCAAATGATGTAAAGCCCCTTTGGAGGCCGATAAAAAAACAACATTCAATTATCATTTAGGATGGGCTGGTTTTAGAAAACAAGGAATTCTCACTGATTCAAAGCGCATCATGTTGATTGACACAATGCACTTTGGAGGGCAAATGTTACTCGGATGCTTGACCTGGCTATAGAACGAACTTGCAGATGTTATAGTTGGCGCTAAAACAGGTTCCGGTCAAAAAGAGACAGGAGATATAAAGGTTTGATACAATCGATATGGTTTGGTATGTATGGCTTGGTAGGTGTGGTTCGGTAGGTGTGGTTCGGTAGGTATGGTTCGGCATGTATGGCTCGGTGGATATGGTTCGACCTTTTTTAAGCATGTATCGCTCGACATTGACTCATCACATATGGTTCAGCCTTGTTTCAGATTGTATGTTCGGCTTTGGTCCAGCATGTATCATTCGGGCTCGGTGGTTTAGCATGTGACGCTCGGGCACGTATGTGTCGGCAGCCTAGATCCAGTCATGTTAGCGGGGCATAGATGGCTCGGTATACATCATTCTATCTAGATTGCTCGATATACATCGCTCGGTCATGGTGCACAAGCCAAAGTGGTTTCATTCTTGGTGGCTCGGCATACCTGGTTCGGTATTCATCAGGGAAGCCAACGAAATACCATAGGGAGATATGATCGGTGCGCCACCACTTCGAGTATCATGTGTCTAACTGCTCCAAGTCATATGGTAGCTTGCTTCGAGTCATTAAGATGGGACCCCTGGTTCGGCCAGAGTGGCTCGGTGACATATGGGTCTGTCATCAACGGTCGGTATCCACGGGTCGAAAAATATGGGTTTCGTTGTGGGCTGGAGTGTCTTGGTCATGGGCCTGTGTAGCGAAAGTAGCCTATCTTCGTGTATATATATAGAGGGGAAGTGACACAATTGAAGGGACCTTTTTTGGGAACGCTGTGGAAACTCTACGTTTTTTGTACTCTTCTCTTTTAGATTCAAACTTGCATTCAAGTGGTTTATTTACGGATTGTGTGACGACCCAGAATTTTAGGCATTTGAAATTGGAATATTTAATTGATTTAAATATTTAAAAGTCATTTCTAACTTGAATTTCAAATATCACTGTTTATTTTATAATTAAATTATTAAATTTAATTAATAGAAATTGGGTTAAATGTTAAATTGGGAGTTTTAAGCTTGTTAAAACTAATTGGCAGGGTTGTAAAATTTATATTAATAATATTGAAGGTGATAGAACCTTTATTATTGAATTTAAAAGAAGATTTTTTTCAGTTTAAAAATATTTCGTTTTAATTGACGTCTAAAAATAGCCTTCCGAGGCACAGTCTCGGAATGCAACAAAACCAGTTCCATTGTATCCGTAATATGACATTGTTGTCGAATTTCAAATTTCGTAATGGTTGGAGTTATCGCATGGCCGTACGGTTTATAAACGCGTTGAAATCTATATCGAAAATTCAATATAATAACTGGATTCAAAAGCTATCTCCTCCACACGATCGAATTAGGACTCGAAATCTTTTCCGTTGCGTTCAGAATAAGGGTATAACATTATGAACGCCTAGAGGAGTGCCTCGATAGGATGTAAAAATTTTAAGCTTCGAGTTGAAGTCGGTTTAAATTTGAATCTACATATATTTCCTATCTGTGCTTTTTGTTTTCATTTCTCAACCACTGTAGAATGCAGACAGGCAAGGCAGTTCACAACACGTGTTCTCCTTGGTATAACACTATCTCCTCCAAAGTTCTGTTTCAAAAATCGATTCTTTGTTGAACGATAAAACCCCTCTTTTTGCTCATCTTCTAAAACAAAATCGAACAGAAAAAAATAGCTGAACCCCCATCTTCATCTTTTCCTCCTAAATCAGACACGAACGAACGAAATCCCAACCAAATTCGATTTTTGCATTTGTACGACGCGGTAGCAAAATCGAAATCGAGGAGCATTAAGGCAGATGGTGTGTAGTCGCGATGTTGAGTAGTTTAGGGGCTCGGTTGCCGGTTGACGCTTAGGATTTAAGGTGGCGTGGTCTCGCGTGGGGGACTGCACGACAGAGGCAGCATGGACAAGCACCGTGATGTCACTAGAGATTGAAGATAGGTTAGGCACGTGAGAGGAGCATGAGCTCACAAGTTAACCGTGACCTTGGATCTCGCGCTCGTGTGTGTCAGCGAGGGGAAGTGGGTTGGTCGATGGATTCGGTAAAGGGTGGCGACGAGGCTGTGGGTTTGCGAGGTGCGTTCGATGTCAAAGATGTATGCAGTTATTTTTATTCTTCAATTTAAATTTTTATTTAATAAATATTTAAAGTAAAATAGAAACTCTTTTCTTTAGTCAATGAAATATATAAAGAAAGTAGAAAAATGTTTACAATAAGGCCATGTTCTATTTAAGGCCAAACCATATGCAATAATATACTTTATAGTAAGATAGAGAAAACAAGTCTGTTTAAATTTAATTTATGGGTTTGGAAGGAGTTTTATTTTATTAGAATTTAATGTGTGTGTATATATATATATATAAGATTTTGGGAAAATATGGGAACTTTAAAATGTTATGGAGTTTATATAAAAAAAATAGATTTTTAAATCTATATAGGTTATTATTTTAGTATATGTGGTCTCGAAAGAAATAAAATAAATTAAATATACTTATAAACACATAGTAAACCTACTATTTAGTTTTAGAATAATATAGTATAGTGATTAACTCATTCAATTAACTTATTAAATTTATTTTAGTTACTTAAAATTATTCAAAGGAAAATTTGTTTAAATTAAATTATTAAATGCTAATAGATTGTCCGATTTTTTCAAATATTAATAAAGCCATGTGATGTTTTTTTACAAGGTTAAAAATAGTAGAGAGGCAAGCTGGTTTGAAGGGGATTGCACACAACAAAATCAAAGGTGAGTAAATCTCACTCAAGTTTGGATCATTGATTAATTTAATTAGTGAAAATTAAATTATTGGATTGATTGCTTGAATTGATAATTTATTACCAGTCTGGATATGGTATTATATACAGTAGTGTATATATATATTGGTGTGATTGATATTCCCACATTATATAGCAGATGAGACCCTATGCGCCCCGCATAATAGTGGATGACCATTTATACCGCGATATCCCACCTCGAAGTGGGATTGGTATTTTTATATTATGCTAAGATCTGTGGTTGTAAGAAAACAGGTTGGAGTGATCCAACTAGATTCCTCGAAAATATTTAGTTTATTTTCATAGTCTGTGATTGTGATTATTTGAAAATCTATGACTGATTATATTGAAAATCGAAGCCATTGAATGCTATGGTTAGACTGAGTATATTTTGGGTGTTTTAAGATATCAAAAGTAAAGGTATTGGATTTTTGGAAAGAAACGAAAAGAAAATGGTTTTCAATGTAATTATTTATGGTTATTTAAATTAAGTAATTTAAAAATCTTAAGTTAACTCAAAACTTAGGATTGGGAAATTGCTAGGATAAATAAAAAGATTTAACTTAAATTAATTAAGTTAAGTTAATTATTTGTTAATTACTAAAGGTTATTAAAGTAAATAAATAGTTGTAATAAGTTAATAGTTATTGATAGAATGAAATGATCTTACCTTTAATTTATTAAAGGTCATAAGTTAATTATACTTGCAAATTATTAGTTAATCCCATTTTTTAATTAAAATAAAATAAAATGGTTTGTAATTAGTTTAGTAACAATTAAGCATGATTTGAAAACAATTAATCAATTCTTTTTTAAGTAAATTAAAGATTTGCATGACTAGTTAATCTAGTCTATGAATAATTGGAATAACTTGGAATGAACAGTTAAATATGAATGTGAGGCATTTATTTGAATAGATATTGTGATGGAGTTGTACGCGGAAATTGACATTTTGAAATTGAATTGTTTTGTTAAAAACAACTTGGAAGAAAAGATGGCATTTGGATTTAAAGAGACCGGGATCGGATATCAACAATATTCGGAACCACTTCGATTTAATAACTACTTCAATTTTTACGTGTTTGATTTGCAGAATTAAATAGGCTGGAATTAAATAAATTAAGTAAATCCGACTATTTTTGAACAAGTAATGCGCTAAGATATTATTTTAAATAATGGATTAGCAACAAGTGTTGGTTATAACAGGATAAGAACTCGTATGGTTGGACGAGTTACCTCGATTTTTGAAGACATTTCTACAACTCTAGTATTTCAAACATAAAAGGCTTACTCACGCTAGTTTCCAGCCTGACTCGGGTGTTGCTTTATTGTAATGCTCGGGTCAGACCAAGTATTATAGATTTTCAGGTCAGGACCTTCTAGAGCTCAGGAGATGAGCTGGATGGCAGAGACGTATTGAGTATATTCTGCTGTGTGTTAGAGACTGTATAAATAGTATTCAGGGGAAGTTTATTTTAACAGTCCAAATTTATTGTACTCTGATATCTTGCATATATAGTTACAGCTTTTCGTTGTATAAAAATGCTGTTATTTGTATGTTATATTTGTTCCGCTGCGATTGTGAGATTCTGTGTTGTTTCTATTTCTTCTTCTACCTCTTTCTTCTTTTTCCCTTAAGGTCTAGTATTTCAACGTTCCATTGTTTGACATGTAATACAACAGACGTATTGATGTCAAGTTTTGGAGGTCGAAAAAAAACCGGGTCATAACAGATTGCATTTGTATTCAGATGACTGAAAAAGTAATAAAGATTCTATTCAAAGTGAATGTAGGTAATTACGCCGAACCACTGTAAATTTGGTGTTCTCATTTCAGTTTTTCTTATTACACTCAATTGCATTATTTCTCTGTTTTAATTTACTTTTTTCATTCATTACATAACTCTATTCAAGGGTGTTAGTGACCAATTTTTGTGCTAACACCAGGTATTTTGTTCTAAATTATCTTTCAAAAGGATTTGAACAATTAAGCCCAAGTGTATAGATTGGAAAGCTACAATTGCATGTTGTATGCTATGTAGTTTGGGAATTGCGTTTATGTTGTGCATTGTAGGCCTCTTAAATCCAATTTATGGTAGAAGAACTATGCTGGCTTGATCCCATATCTAATTCGATACCTAATTAGATTGGGGTATGTAGTCAGACGCAAGTGGTAGTGATTCAACCCTAAAAATAATATAACATTTTCCCGTTTATTATTTGCTGGTTATAATGTGTTGATATTTGTTTCCTACTTGTTATTTTATGCTACATTGATATGTTTATTGAGTTTGTAGGAATGACTATTGCCGTCTCTCATATAAGATTTATGTAGCGGTATATTTATAGTATTTAAGTTTGGTATGTATTAAAGCACACCCTATGGAATAAATGATTACTCCAATAAGTTGTACTATTGAAAATGTATCCTATTAATAGTGTTGTATATTTACAAGATTGTGATATGTCTTTTGGTAGTTTTCATTTTTTTTTTGTTTTAGAATGGATGGGTTTTCGGTAAATTTGACTGTTCCAAAAATCCAGGTAGTTACAGTTCCCTATATTTTAGGATTCTCCATTGATTGGGATGTATTTACATTGTGATTATATTGTTTTTTATTTTTCGAAGTGCTCTCCGTATGAAGAAGACTTTGCCGAAATTTTCTAGAAATTCCGACACTTAGAATATTTTCACAAAAATTTATCGTATGTGGAAAGTTATTTAATAAATCTATTTAAGTGGTAACATACAATAAGAGAGGTTGTAGTGGGAGAGAAACATAAAGGATTGAGTAATTTATGTTTGCTATATTTTTGTAGAATACGATGAAAGATCAGGGAATGAGTTGTATATGACGTTTTCTTATAAGAAATTATGAGGACGCAATTTTCTTAAGTGAAAAAGTCGGTAGCAACCCTGCTTTCTACGCCTTAAAATAAATAAATAAATTATTTTTGGATAATATTATGAAATTGAATAAAATGTTTTAATTGAAAGTAAAATATTTTTGAATTGTAATTAATTATGATGTGACTGAAATAACAAAAAATAAATAAGAGGGCATCAAGTAAATAAAATTATGTGGTTATCGAATTATGATTTGTAAAATGAAGTAAAAATCAATTGAAATTAAATTGAAATATATTTGTAAATAACTTAAAAGAGTTGTTAAAAGAAAAGAAAAGAAAAGAGTAAAATATAAGCAAAGTAAGTTAAATAATACTAGCCCAAAATCAATAGGGCCCAACACTATTTAAGCACATTCCTTCCTCTCTTTTCCTAGAAAACGGTAACACCCCTAATTTTTGTTTAAAATTATTCAGAATATTTAATTAGATTAATTATATAGAATAATGTGATTGATTAGGCAAATGTGATTAATAAATCCAATAGCCAAGTCTTAATGAATGAACCAAAATAAGACTTGATTAAATTGAGAAGGACGAATTTCCAAAGGGGTAAACTAGGAAATGAGGCTACATTCCATAGTATAATCCCTCCCTCCACCTTAATAAAGTTTAATCTCTCATTCATAACTCCTCACTATATTTCAACCAGCCATTAAAAGCTCAAGGAAGAATAGAAAATTAAAGATAAAAGTTAAGGAATTAAACTTAGAAAATTATCTCATTCTCCAATTAACTAATCAAGGTGAATAATAGTGTAAATCATCTCATTTTTACTTGTTATGTTCGGTTATTATGTATAACCAAAATGTATTCTCATGTATTGAACATGTTTGGATCTAACAATCATTGTTTAGATAGAAAAATGATTTATAGTGATTTACTGGGATTTTTATGGAATTAAAATGATGGGTTTTAGAGTAAAAAAACCTTACAAACGACCTATAAACGGTTTGATTTTATGATACATTATTTAAAACATAATTTTGGAGATGGATTTGTAATTTCATAATTTTTGGAGTTAATAGGAATATTTTATGAATTTCCTAAAGTGAAAAGGTATTTATTTCGGGTTTTAAATATTAAAAATAATAAATTAATTAAATTTGCAACCAATTTTTTATAAGATGAAGAAAATGATATTTTACATTTTTGGTGAATTTTTTAGATTATCCCAAGCGATTTCAATTTATTGTGAATTTTCTAAGTTAAAAAGGCTTAATAATTATGTTAAAATATTAATATAATTAATTATTTTCAAAATAATTTTAGAAAGAATAATTCTGATCTGTAGCGGCTTTCCAACAAAAATCTGTCTTTAACCTATAGATAAAGTTGTCCTTAACCAATAGAAATTAGACAAAGCATAAATGTGGCAGTTTTTCTATTATCTATGACTCTATCACAGGACCTTTTACCTTAGAACCTAAACCCTTCGTCATTAAAACTTCTGTGGAGTTTTTGTAGCTTTCTATAGTGTTTGTGATGAACCTTTTGTTATTAAAACCTTCCACATAGATAACTATTCATCATTAAACCTTCCATAGCATTTTTGAGGAACCTTTGGTCATTAAACCTAAGCCCTTCGTCGTTAAACTTTCCGCACCATTTCTGGACATTTTTGCAGCGTTTTTGATGAGCGTTTCATCATTCAATCTTCCGCCGCATTTTCGGATCTTTATGCAGCGTTTAAGTGAACCCTTCGACCTTGCCAAAACAACTTTCGGCCTTGCTAAAAGCAACATTCGGGCAGTTGCAAAACGCAGCGGAAAACCCTTCGGTCTTGCACGTATCCACTTTCGGTAGTAGTTATAAAAAGCTACAGAAACCCTTTTGTAGCAGTTTTTCCCATCTTTATTTGTAAAACTTCAAAAAGGCATAACAATATAACCGTAAGTCTATTTTTCTATTATGACCACTCTACGAAAAGATAAGCCATAATTTGAACTCAATGGATAAGTTAGAGAATGTAATTTTACGCCTATAAAAAGTTGTGGCTAAAACAAAGTTTTAAATTTTCGAAAGAGATTGTTTTCCTTGCTTTCGAATATGTTTACTTGGTTTTCGTTGTCTTTGAAAGAGGTACTTCCGAAGGGGTTATGAAATTGTTTAGTTTTGACCAAGTTTTATAGTTTCGAAACGTAGAATTTAAAGTATTATAAGGCAGGAGCCTAATGTTTTTAAGAGATTTCGAAGGAAGTTACCCTATGAAGTCGAATGATAGGTTTCCAAGGTATCAAAAGGTATGTTTTTTCAACATTTTCGAAAGGCTAAGGTTTAAAGGATTTGAAAGGTGGATGTCATTTGTTTTTAAAGCTGGCAAAATGAATATTTATTAAAGGATATGAAGGAGTTACCTTAATATTTTCGAAATTTCTTATTAAAATATTTTTTTAAAGGAGTTACCTTCAATGTTTTCCAAAGGTTGTTTAAAGGTTTTAAACAAAGGTTTCAAATATGAAGACTAGGCAGGTAGTTTAAGTATGTTAGGTTAGTGTTTGCAACAAAAATGGTCACAGACCCCAAGTATCGTGAAAGCACCAGTGTATGAATACAGATCAGCAATATCCAGACACAAATCTCAGATCTATGCAAACAACAAACAACAATCCATAAATAACAAATAGAAACACGAGATTTATAGTGGTTCGGCTATCTCCAGCCTCCATCCACTTCAAAGTTTTATCTTTTATTGATTATCCTTGCTGGTTACAGATGATTACAGCGATTACAATGAAGTAATTTGAGTACAACAGCGATGATAAGGTGTAGAATTGAATCCGGCAGAGTCTGGACATTGAATAGCAAAAAGATCTTTTTCTGTAGGCTTCGGGGGGCTATTTATAGGTGTAGGAGAATGATATCAAGCTCAAACTTCAGGAGACTTCTTCTGGCACGTGAGTGGGCCCACGCGACCGACCCCACCAAGTTTCGACTAGATCTACGATCGATATGAATCAATTTCGTATCGATCAAAAATTGATCCAATCGAGCTGAAACTTGGCAGGAACGTTTTTTGGCTTGTGCGTAAGCTCCTATGAAAATTGCGTAGCATTTGGGCTTGTAGAACTCGAGATATGATCGATACGAATTGAGGTTTCTCAACGCCATCCGGTTTGCACCGATCAATTCGTACCGATGTCCTTCCGCGTCAATCCCCAGCACGTGCGCATCGATGACGTGGCGCAAATTCCAAGGCTCGATCTGGTTTCCTCGCCGTTTCGAACGCTTCCTCCTTTGAATCATGGTCGATCTTTGCGTGCATCCACGCTTCACGCTCGTTCGTGTCCACTGCTTCGCCATTACATTCGTACTCAATTGCTTGCAATACTTCATGTTCTTTCTCGCACCGATTCCACGAACGTGTTTCGTATTGCTCCATTAGCCGACCGATACGAAATGGTGAATCATTGATCGATACGAAAAGCGCACGAAGGGCCAACAGATGGGTACGAAACTAGAACAATGATGGATACGAATGAAGCCTTACCTAATGGATACAAGCGAGGCTTTACCTGATGGATACGAACTCCGATAGCCTCCCATGGAAACGAAAGTGCCAAATCCTTCTACTATCGATATGAGAGCATCGATTCGAGATATGTCACCTCTTTCCATCCTGACCGATATGAAACCATTGTGTCGAGTCCATGTTGATTGATACGAATAATATCGGTTCGAAGTCTACTACCGTGATCTGACTTGATCGACACGAACGTACTGTTCGCATCCATGGGTATCGATTCGAAACCGATGGATACGAATAGTATCGATACCATTCCAGCCACCTTTAACGTTGATCCATTATACCCTGAACATATGAACTTCGTTTAACCTAAAATTTGAAATGTAGCTTCCTTTAGCCTTGATCATCATCTCCAATCGATTCCTTCATGATCGAAGCTTGGCCAAATTTTAACGACATCGATTGCAGCCCTGCTTCCAATCGATCTCCAACCCTGATATCCATTCTTCCTTGCCAATTAGTTGATATTCCAGCCTTGACCAAAAGGTGGAATAACATTTGCCTTCCAAAACAGGCCTTGTGATAATAAGGCATGTTTTGAATAGTTTCGAATCCGACATCCAAAGTCCATAGCCATATCATAAGAGTACATCATCCTTGACTGCTCCGAGTCGATGCCCAATTCCAAATCGAATAACCAAGACCTTAGACAATTCCATATTCATTCAAACTCAACAACCGAGTCCTAATCCACCCTTGTCCAATAGCCAATAATCGAATCCAAGACCTCTCGGGGTCGATATCCAAATCCGTAGCCTCTTTGGGTTCTTGCCAAGCGCGATCCACACTTGACGGTCGTGGTCCAGTGTCCGTGGACGTTGTACAATGCCATGGTTTAAGTCCTAAGCCGAATCCTTGTAACTTCAGACCCTTGTCGAGCATAGTCCATACTCGACGACCTGAAATAGTAGCCAATAATGCAGGGCTAGATCCTACGCCGAATCATGGTCTCTCCGCACCCTTGCTGAGCATAGTCCATACTCAGCGACCTGAATAAGCCAATTCGCCACATGCGGACGAAGAGACTTACCCCTTGCCAAATTTAATCCATACCTGACGACCGTTTACCAAAAACTAGATAAAAATTCCAATCAAAATCCAATCCAAAATCCAAATCAAATCTGAAAATAAGAAATTCGAAACAACATCCAAAACAGAAATCAATCGCCCAAACAAGAATCCAAGCCAGAAAGCAAATAAAATTAGGAGTTCAAACCAAACTCCAAAACCAAACCAGAAAAACAATTGTCCAATCCGAAAACAAAAGACAGATTTCATAAACCATGGCATCATGGTCTATCATCATTCAGAGCATCCCTAGGGGCTACCTCCATCCCCATACATGAGTAAATGACTTTGCCGTTTTCCTGTAGCTTGTTACTTATTTCATATTATTCCAGTCAATTGATAACCAATCGACCATCATTCCTAGGCCTCACACCATCGTTGCTTGAGGTAGGCGGTGGTTGCTCCTGCTCCACCGCTGCATTCCAAGTTCCGACATATTGTCCCAATTGCCTATTCCTTACATGCTCCTTGATTATATCCTTCAAGTGCCTGCAGATGTTGGTATCATGCCCATCCAAATCATGGAAGAGGCAGTGCCTTCCTGATGCCCTTTCACGTTCAGAAGGTTCTCTCCTAGCTGCCCTTCGGTAGGGAAGACGATTCCGGGTTTCTATGTATATCCACTCCAGCGTCTCATTTAATCCTGTGTATGTGGAAAATTTTGGATCCTTCCATCGCTTCCTGGTTTTCCAGAATCATCATCCAACTTCCTTTTTCCTTTATCTTTATCTGAACCTCTGTTGGATGGTCCTCCACCCACAGTCGCATTCACTTCCTCTAACTTTAAGTCCATACATGCGTCTTCTTTCCAAAGGAACCATTCAGCTTCGTGAAAGAATTCCTCGAGATCCAATGGTGGATCTCGTATTAAAGATACCTTGAAATATAAATCCTCTCTGACCCCTGAAACTGCTGCCATCAAAACCATCGATGGATCCGGCCGATCCACCGAAGCTACTGCCGCATTGAATTGAGTTAAGAATGCTCTAAGTGATTGATCCGTCCTTTGATTTACCGACATTAGCGTCATAACATTTTTAGGCCTCTTAATATGAACCCGAAATTGCCTCAGAAATCTATCCACCAACTCTGTCCATGTTCTGATAGATCCTTCCTCCAGTTGCCTAGGCCACATTGCGGCTATATCCGTCAAGTATAGAGGGAAGCATCGGGCCATAACTTCCTCCGATGCCCCCAGCACTTCCATGTGTCTAGTGTATCTCATCAGATGATCTGTTCGATCGGCCTTTCCAATGTATACTTCCACGCTATGTAGCTTGAAATCAGGCGGATTTCGAGCTACCCTAATTTCCCATGTAAACAGACTCCTGTTCACTCCTTCCAAATCTCTATTGATCAGGCTTCCACGCATAGTTCTCCTAATAATCTCAGCTAATCCAGCATTGTCTGTCAAAGGTTGTCCCCCATGCTCCCGAGGGAATTCCGGTACATATTCCCCATGCGGTTCGTTAATGTTAGTGCTCACTCTAGCCTGTTGAGCTCCATCCAAAGGCCTTTCAGTGTCAGATCCTACGGCCCTGCCCCCAAGCCTTTGTTGGTTGCCCTCTGGTTCTGTATTCTGTCCTCCCTTGGGTTCCGTGACCCTAGTTCCTTGTTCCACATTCGCAGTCACTGTAGTCGGTCTAAGGTTTTGTGTTCCTGCAGCTCTCATATATTCAAAGAAAGTCTACATCATGTCCTGTTGACTCTTCAACAATCTCTCTTGCAATGAATTGGCCATAGCTTCCATTTCATCCCTGGTGATGTAGATCGAAGCTTGTCCTTCTCCAGCTCCGGAGGATGCTTCTTGACTTCCTTCCTGTTGGCTTCTCTCAGCTCTCTGTCTCCTTCTTTTTTGTGAAGTCATTCTCTCTAAATCTGAATCCTTCAAGCTTTTAAATCTGAACTTCAAGTCCGGTGTAGTGGGTTCTAGTTGTTCTCGGTGAAAGCACCAAAGTGTTTGCGCCAAAAATGGTCACAAACCCCAAGTATCGTGAAAGCACCAGTGTATGAATACATGTCAGCAATATCCAGAACAAATCTCAGATCTAGGCAAACAACAAACAATAATGCGGAAATAACAAACAGAAACACGAGATTTATAGTGGTCGGCTATCTCCGGCCTACGTCCACTTCAAAGTTTTATCTTTTATTGATTATCCTTGCTGGTTACAGATGATTACAGCGATTACAATGAAGTAATTTGAGTACAACAGCGATGGTAAGGTGTAGAATTGAATGGGCAGAGTCTACACGTTCAATAGCAAAAAGATCCTTTTTCTGTAGGCTTCGGGGGGCAATTTATAGGTGTAGGAGGCTGATACTGAGCTCAAACTTCGGGAGACTTCTTCTGGCAAGTGAGTAGGCCCACGCGACTGACACCACCAAGTTTCGACTCGATCTGTGATCGATACGAATCGATTTCATATCAATCATAAATTGATCCAATCGAGTTGAAACTTGGCAGGAATGTTCTTTGGCTTGTGCGTAAGCTCCTGTGAAAATTGCGTAGCATTTGGGCTTGTAGAACTCAAGATATGATCGATACGAATTGTGGTTTCTCAATGCCGTCCGGTTTGCGCCGATCAATTCGTACCGATGTCCCCCGCGTCAATCCCCAACACGTGCGCATCGATGACGTGGCGCTAATTCCAAGGCTCGATCTGGTTTGATCGCCGTTTCGAACGCTTCCTCCCTTGAATCATGGTCAATCTTTGCGTGCATCCGCGCTTCACGCTCGTTCGTGTCCACTACTTCGCCATTACGTTCGTACTCAATAGCTCGCAATACTTCATGTTCTTCTCGCATCGATTCCAGGAATGTGTTTCGTATTGCTCCATGAGCCGACCGATACGAAATGGTGAATCATTGATCGATATGAACAGAGCACGAAGGGCCAACAGATGGGTACGAAGCTAGAACAATGATGGATACAAATAAAGCCTTACCTGATGGATACGAGCGAGGCTTTACCTGATGGATACGAACTCTGATAGCCTCCCATGGATACGAATGTTCCAAATCCTTCTACCATCGATATGAGAGCATCGATTCGAGATATGCCACCTCTTTCCATCCTGACCGATACGAAACCATTGTGTCGAGTCCATATTTATCGATATGAATAGTATCGGTACGAAGTCTACTGCCATGATCTGACGTGATCGACATGAACGTACTGTTCGCGTCCATGGGTATCGATTCGAAACCGACGGATATGAACAATATCGATACCATTCCAGCCACCTTTAACATTGATCCATACCCTGAACAGAAGAACTCAGTTTAACTTGAAATTTGAAATGTAGCTACCCCTAGCCTTGGTCATCATCTTCAATCGATTCCGTCCTGATCGGAACTCGGCCAAATTTTAATGACATCGATTGCAGCTCTGCTTCCAGTCGATCTCCAACCCTGATATCCATTCTTCCTTTCCAATTGGTCGATATTCCAGCCTTGACCAAAAGGTGGGATAACTTTTAGAAAGGACTTTAACTTACTTAAAGGATAGTTAATCCTTATTGAACATCATCAATATTGTTTTCAGTAAAATATATATAACATGGAAAAAAATAGCTTAGAGTAAAGCTAAAGATATATTTTCTTTGTATATTTAGGATTTGATGGACTAAATCATTTGAAAAGGTTTTTAAGGAAAATTTTAAAGGGCGGTTAGCTCAAATATTATATGTAGCAGTTAGCTCAGATATTTTGAAGGGTAGGAGAACCAGTTAGGTTAACCCAATAATGAATATAAGTCGAACAAACTCTTGAATGAGAAAAATATAAAGCGAACTATTGGCGGGGGCCGATAGGTTTCTAGTAAGCCCACGAAAACCGTATGATATTGGTTGGGGCCAATAGGTTCATAGTTAGCCAGGAAAACTATGTGTAAATGAAGATGTCAAATGGACAGGATCATAGTTAGCCCATGAAAACTATGTATAACTAGAAATGTCAGATTAACAGGTTCATAGTAGGCCCATGAAAACTATGTAATTAGACAGGTAGTCTTAAATGTTTAACCGGTTATTAGTTAACCCATGAAAACTATTAGGTTAACAGTAATCCTAGAAACTATAATTGAGACAAATAGTCTATTTTATTTCTTGTTTAAGCATAATGGATATTGCTATATTATACTTATAATCAATTGATTGACCAGTTTAGTTGCAAGAAAGAATATGCAAAATATATGTTTTGAAAAGGGATACTTATGAGGGAAAAACCCGTTCTATTAAGCAGCGTGGTCTCACTAGATATCCATTTGGTTTGAAATGGTAGACTATTATTCATACTAGCTTTATGTCTGACTCGAAGTTTTTGTTTTCCCTTTAAACTCTCGAGTACTCAATTGATTTTGAGTAGTTTGAGGTTTATGGTTTTCGGGTATTCGTAGATGAATAAAGCTTCCGGAGGTTTGCATGAGGCGGATAGTTATTTAGAGTTTTCTTTGCCGCTGTGTAGTTGGATGTAAAAGAAGATTTATTAGGCTTACTATAATCTGATCAACCAAGGGGGCATCTTCATATGTCGCTCTAGGCGTGTGTATAATAATTATATTTTACTGAACGTGGTTAGCATTTTGGTATTATGTAATGAACACAAAAAAAAAATTGAATGTGGAAAAATGTATTTGAATTGTTAATTTTTCCACATCCTTGTGATATGTTTACCAATGTATCTAGCACCGTTGTATTTGGTCATCGAAGATTAATAACTATGGATGACTATAACATCTCTAGCCGTTAGATTTGGGCCTCTAAGTAAGGGTATGTTACAAGTTGGTATCATAGCATAGGTTTATGAAACTTTAAAAGAAAACTAAAACCTAAAAGCTTTTTCAAACATAATCCAATGAATTTAAAAATATGATCGGGGTTTTGGGTTAATGCTATAGTAACGTACTTGTATTTGATATATAGGTATATATCTAGGTAAGTATTCCCCTCTCTCTTAGACCCTTCTTCGGTATCTTACTAAGGCTCATAGGTAGGTATACGAGAAAGAAGATATGGATGTAGGAAACGGAAGTGGAAATCTGGGTGGAGGAAGTACCACAACTAATATAAATGCTCAACCTAATATTCGAAGGAACCAAGGTCGACTGGCTAATGCTAATCCTAGTGCAAAGGCCAATGTAGGTGTTGGAACCCCACCAGTAGATATGGGGATGGTGTAGCAGTTATTGGCTGGTCTGTTGCAAGCAAGAGCTACTGGGATTGTTGGTGGAACAGTGTGACGGCAGGAGTGCCAAAATAAAATTTGACTTGTGCTGACATCGGAAGGAGGTTTGAGCAGAGGTTCTTTTCTGAAGTTGCAAAATCGGCGTTGATGAGGAAGTTTATGGATCTCTCCCTAGGAGGAATGTCAGTGATCGAGTATGCTGCTAAGTTTGATGTGCTATCTCGGTATGGTTATACTTTGGTTGAAACTGATGTCAGAAGGAATGAAAGATTTATTAGAGGATTGAGGCCACAGGTTGGCAGAATGTTTATGACTCGTATTAGGGAGCCTTGTCATGTAGTGGTACAGATGGCTATTCGTGATGAAGAGATGCTTGCTATTTCAGCTAGAGAGAAGCCAGTTGAGTCTCTGGGTTCTCAGAGAAAGAAGAGGAAATTCTTCAAGAGAAAAGGAGCCTAGAAAGGGATGCCACCAAGAAAGCAAATGTTGATTTAGTGTGTTATAAGTGTGATAAGAAATGCCATAATGCCCTACCGGTGTAGAACTGGTGGAGGAAAGAAGCACGCAGAGAAGAAGAAGGTGAAATGCTACAACTGTGACCAAGTTGGGCATTATAAAAACCAGTTTCCAGAGCTAGTACGGGCGGATAGAGGGAAGGTTTTTGCTATTAGACTACCATCTTCTTATAGACCTACTTCCGCGGAGAAAGGAATGATGGAAGGTACGCTTTTGATTCAAAGTGTACCAGTCAGTGTACTTTTTGATACCGGTGCATCACACTCATTTATATCACAGTATTTGGTTGATAGGTTATGTGTACAACCCACTTACCTTGTTACTTCCTTAAGGGTTGCAAATCCTATAGGAAGGCATGCAACTCTTGGGATGAGATGTGACCAGTGAGAACTTGATTTGTTAGATCACATGTTTGCATGCAGTTTGTATGTTTTTGATTTCGTAGATTTCGAGATCATTTTGGGTATGGATTGGTTCGGTAAGTATGAGGCTAGGATATTTTGCCAGGATCAGAAGTTATTATTGAGGCACCCAGATAGTCATAATCAAATCATTTTTCTCAGCAGAGAATTCCAGTATGAGTGCTTATGCTTTGTTAAGTGCCTTGGAGGTGGGAGATGACCTTAGTTAGGCCATGTTGTAAGAGAATTTGCAAACGTATTTGTGCCAGTCATTAGATTTCCATCGATGTGAGTTGTAGAGTTTCGGATAGACCTTGTACTGGGAGCTGAACTTGTTAGTACACCATATAGCAGAATGTCGACGATAGAGATGAAGGAAATTATATATTGGGTTATAAATTATTTTTAGCTAAAATAATTATTATTTGGGTTTGAGATTTTAATAGGTTATGCAATATATTAAAATAGATTTACTGGGATTTTTCCAGAATTTTCTTAAGTCATTTGAGGTATATATATATAAATAATTATTTAAGCTATAGGACTTAAATGTTTTATATATTTATAAAGGAGAAGAGGCATTTTGCAAAATAAAAGGATTTATAAATTTTGGTAATTGCAGCAACATATTTCTAGAAAGTATTTTATTGACCAATCATAATTTGATAAACGAAGGCAGGTTAATTGAAAAGTTTCCTTTTTTCTTTTAGTTTAAAATCACTCTTTCTCCATTTTCAACCCACACGGCTATATACCTTCTACTGCAGACCTTTCATCCCAGTCAAAAGGTTAGCTTTCAATAAGGTCAAAGTTCAATGCACAAGGTATCAAGAAATTGGCACATGATGAATTGAATATAGTCGAAACTATCTGAGCTGAAAGGTTAATGGTCGAAAGGTTTGAATATTATTGTTTTATAGGAGAAAAGCTTTCGCCTACTTTGCTTTCAAATTTGAGCTTTCGACTTGGTCACTTCCGACCAAGTCAAGTTATTTAAAAGTAAAGACTTTAAAACCTTCTAAGGTAGTCAATATGTTGTAGCTGCTACCGCCATTACTTTTTTTGAAACCTTCTGGTATTGTCGAAGAGTTCCCACTGTTTTATGAAGGTTTTACTTGAACCTTCCGGCCCAGTCGAACGGTTCGCATGTTTTTAAAGTTAGCCGTTTCTCCAAGGCTTTCAGTGGGAAGCTTTCGACTTAGGTGGTTACCCTTGTTTTATAAATTATAACCCAAGATTTCGAAAGGTTTTCAAGGGAAGGTTTTCCAAAGGTTCTCTAAAGAAATAAAGTAGAGGATGTTCTCGGCAGAATACATCAGAATGCGGTGTTGGCTATGTTGGCGAAGTGGAAAGATCTAAAAGCTTTGACTGGTTGTGGTGTGCAGTTAAGATAGACTGATAGTTCTAGTCAGAGCACTGCAAAGTTGTCTTATTTGGATGTTCGACCAATATTGATCGAGAGAATTTATTCTAAAAACGAAGGAGGATCCATTATTAGCTAAGAGGATCAGAAGGCTTGAGGTTGGAACCATGGACGATTATTTGCAAGATTATTTTCTTGACCAAAGAGGACGGTTGAGAAAGAAGGGACAGTTATGCGTTCCCGATGTGAAGAACTTGAGAAGAGAAGTTCTTGAGGAACATCATCGATCTAAGTTTACAATTTATCCTGGAAAGACCAAGATGTTTCAAGATATGAAGGGGAGCTTCTATTGGGAAGGCATGGAGAGGGATGTTGGCTTGTGGGTTGGGTAGTATGTGAACTGTCAACAAGTGAATGCCGAGCATTAGAAGCCAAGTGGGTTACTTCAGCCTTTAGATATTCTACTTTAGAAATGGGATTTGATATCCATGTATTTTATAGATATTTTGCCAAGGTCAAGGAGAGGAATGAGAGTATATGGGTTATTGTAGATAGGTTGAGTAAAAGTGCTCATTTCAATCCAGTAACGTCGACCAAAACGACACCTATTTTACCGAACTTGTTCATGAAGAACATAGTTAGACTCATCGGATTCCTAGTAGCATAGTCAGCGACGGGGATGCACTATTCACAAGCAAATTTCAGAGGAGTCTACAAGAGGCATTAGGTACCAAGCTCATGATAAGTACATCTTATCACCTATAGATAGATCGGTAAACAAAGAGAGTCAGCAAGATACTTGAGGGCTTGTTAAGAGCTTATACATTGGACTTTGGTGGATCTTGGGCGGACCACCTACATTTGATTATGTTTTCCTATAATAATAGTTATCAGACTAGTATAGGACTGACACCTTTTGTAGCTTTGTATGGAAGGCCATGCAAATCGCTGACATATTGGTTAAAGACTAGAGACAAGTTGGTCTTAGGTCTAGATTTGGTTAGAGAGGCGCTAGAGAAGACTAAGTTAATCCGAGGATGGATGAAGGAAGCTCAATCTAGGTAGAAGAGTTACGTAGATAAGAGGCGTAAAGACATATAGTTCTCGGTGGAAGACTGGGTTTTATTAAAGTATAACCAATGAAGGGTGTGGTACAGTTTGGAAAGTCGGGAAAGTTGACGCCATGATATGTTGGACCTTTCGAGATTTTAGAAAGGACTGGAAAACTCGCTTAAAGAGTAGAGTTTCCAAGCAGTATGGCAGGTGTCCATAATGTATTCCATGTGTCTCATCTTCGCAAGTTTATGCATGATCCAGAGCGTACTATTTCTCCGACAGAGTTGGAGGACATGGCAGTAGAGCCTGATTTGACTTTTGTTAGACAACCAGTTTAGGTTGTAGCGAGAGATGAAAAAAGATTGAGGACCACGACAGTCCAGTTGGTAAAGGTTCAGTGGAGCGACAATGAGAAAGACTATACTTGGGAGACAGAGGACATGATTCGAGATACGTATCCTGATCATCTTTAAGGTTATGCTCTATATATTTTTTGTATAGAAATGTTAGTTCGTAGGGCATACTAGCTTTTATTTGCATAGTTGTTATGCTAGTTTGTAGTCCTTACTAGATTTCAAGGACGAAATTCTTTAAGGGGGGAGCTTGTAACACCCCTGATTTTTTATAACATTATTCAGGATATTTAATTAGATAAATTAAACAGAATAATGTGATTGATTAGGGAGATGAGATTAATAAATCCAATAGTCGTGTCTTAATGAATGAACCAAGATAAGACTTAACTAAATTAAGAAGGAGGAATTTTCTAAGGGGTAAACTAGGAAATGGGCCTACATTCCTTAGTATAAATCACTCTCTCCACCATAATAAACTATTAATCGCTCATTCATAACTCCTCACTATATTTCGGCCAGCCATTAAAAGCTTAAGGAAGAACAGAAAATTGAATATAAAAGATAAGGAATTAAAGTTAGGAAATTATCTCATTCTCCAATTAAATAATCAAGATGAATGATAATGTAAATCATCTCATTTATTTATTTTGTCTGGTTATAGATAGTAACCGAATGTATTCTGCTTTGTTGATCATGTTTGGATCTAACAATCATTGTTCAGATAGAAAAAAGTTTACGGTGACTTTTGGGATTTTTATGGAATTATATTGATGGGGTTTAGATAATAACCTTAGCAAATGACCTCCAAATAGTTTGATTTTTGGATATGTTGTGTAAAACGTAATTTCGGAGATGGATTTTTAATTTTATAATTTTCGGAGTTAACAGTAATATTTTAAGAATTTCCTAATGTGAAAACAGCATTTATTTCGTGTTTTAATTATTAAAAATAATAAAATAATTAATTTTGCCCCGACATTTTTATATGATTAAGAAACTGTTGTTCTAGATTTTTGGTGAATTTTTGAGATATTTCCATGTGATTTCGGTCTATTCTGAATTTTCTAAGTTAAAAAGGCTTAATAATTATATTAAAATATTAATATAATTAATTGCTTTAAAAATAATTTCAGAAAGAAGCTTTTCTCCAAAGATCTATTTTTAACCAATAGAAATTTGACAAAGAATTGATAAAGCCGTCCTTAACCAATAGGAATTAGACAAAGCATATGTGTGGCGGTTTTTCTGTTATTTACGACCCTGCCATTGAACCTTCCACCCTAGAACCTAAACCCTTCGTCATTAAACCTTTTGTGACATTTCTGCAGCTTTCTGTAGAGTTTTTGATGAACCTTTCGTCATTAACTCTTCCGTAGTGTTTCTGGATCTTTCCGTAGCATTTTTGATGAACCTTTCGTCATTAGACCTAAACCTTCGTCATTAAACCTTCCGCATAGTTTCCAGACATTTTTGCCGGAAGCTACTTTCGGTAGCAGTTGTAAAAGGTGTAACGACCTGTAATTTCGAACCATTCAAATCGAAAATCATCCACCCACGTCTGCCTTGAATTGCTCAAAACAACAGATTGTTAATTTATTTTTGGCAAAACTCAGCATATATAGTAAATAAGTCAATCGCAGAATCACAAATACAGAGTACTACAGCAATAAGTAGCGGAAAAGATAATAGTAGTTCATGAAGTTGCTATATAAATAACAGAGTATGAAACAAAATATAACAGAAATCTCAAATACAAAGTAGTCTTAAATACAAAGATAACTGACAAGACTGAATAAAACAACAGGAATAAACTGAAGTAACTGGTGGGATGAATAGACAAAGACTGATCTCTCAAATGCTATGTCGCTCAGTCTGACCAGAGCATAAAGCAATACATAAAACACTCGAGTCAAGATTAACATTCTTATATAGTAAATTTAGCTCAAGTGAAAAGTCAACTGAAATACAAATAACTTAAAGGATGTTTGGGATTACCATCCTCTAAGGATCCGTAGAACTATCTACTATGTAGTAATATACGCTATTATAATATTTCTATCAGTAAAGTAAAGTATTAAAATAGCATTAAGGCGTTATCCATATCCCCCTTAACACATTTTATATAATGTTGTAGTCTATGCAGTATTGTAAACTCCACCTGTAGGTGGGCTATTAGGGGCACTCCATAGGTACAAACCAAACTCGTAGAATTCACGATAAGGCATGTGACAAGGCATGCGAGGCAATGCCAGGGTAGAATTACCGTTTGCACTCCCGGACTTGTTGTAACGCATAGAAGCTACTACCGCCGACCTCGAGAAACAATCCCAATCAAAGGTGCCCCCAATTAAATCACAAAAGCAATAGAATGGTATCGAAGGAATGTGCCCGACAGGGGGAGCGACCCCATTTGGCCTGGTATAGCTCCTATTTTGGCCACATCACGCTAACTCACAGGAGTCGGGGCTGTGCTAAAACGTCATACAGAATCATCGCCAACCATCCAACTTCGTTCCGGAATCTCCACCACGTACACGGTTGTTAAAGTTTTTTTTGGTATTGGCAAAATGTATGACAATATCTGATCCCGGTCTCTTTAACAACCAAACGCTTATTTCACACCGTGGTCGTTTCATTTCAAATAGTTCATACTTCATATCAAAATATCATATTCATTCCAAAATCATATCAATTTCGAAATCATATTCCCTTCACATATCATAACCACAAAATAGTTTAAGCTATCATATCAAATATTCGCTTTTAAATCCATTAGATCTAACTTAAACAGTTTAAATATTGAAAATAGTTTATATATATTGAAATAGTTATAAATTTAAAATAGTTTATATACTAAAATAATTTATATATTAATATAGTTGTAAATTAAAAAATAGTTTATATTTATTTAAAGAGATTATACCGAAATAGTTTCCAAATTAGAATTGTTTCATCCAATTCCACAAATCAATTCAACTCAACTTAAATTTCAAAATTCAATTTAAATCAAACCCAGTTCAACACTTTCAATTTAAAAGGTTAAAGATTCAATTCAAATTCTCAATAAATCATTTCAATTTTTTTTCGATTTCAAATCCGAGTTTGAACTGTCTCTTCAATTCCAATAAGATTCAAAGTTTAAATATTAAAATATTTTCAATATAAGTTTCATTTAGATTTCAGCATTTAAATTTAGTTTTATTCATTGGAAATTATTCACCTAATCATTTTAATAAGAATTAAATAAAATCTCAATTTTAAATTTTAAATCAATATTAATATTTAGTCTCAATTATATTTAAAATTGAGAATGCTCGTTTAATCACTTTTTATCAAATCAAGTTATCAATCATATCTTTCAAAATCTCAAAATCAATAAGTTCAAACCTATTCTTATTTAAATTCAATTATTAACCAATTTAAATTCCAAGTCAACATTAATCTATCATCCCAACCTTCATTATTGAAGAAGAAAAAAATCTATTTTTAAAATATAAATATAAATTTAAATGAATATTTAAACATATTATAAACTAGCTAAATTAAATTTTATTAAAATAAATCTTATTATTAAATTTGTTTTATTTAATCTTATTTCATGTATTTTTAAAATAATAAAATTATAAGAAAAATCTTAAAAATTATATTCTCAAAAATAACTTATGAATTTAAAATTTCCAAAACAAATAATTTTAAAATCTAAATTCAACACATATATTAAAATAAGTTCTTCATATTATAGTTTAAAAATCAATATTTAATAAAATCTATATATTTCCTTTCAAACTTTGGCGACCATTTTTTTCAAAATAGACCGATGGTGTCCGTATATAATTTTCTATCCTATGGTCAAGTGATACAGATATTTATCATTTCAATCTTCATTAATTTAATATTTACAGATGTATATCATTTCAACCCGTGATCCCAAAGTTTCAGAATCAATGAAAATCGCTTGGGTTTATCATTTCAACCCATAACGATTTTCTCCTAATTTATAATAACGTTCGGGTGTGTATCATTTCAACCCATAGGGAATTCTAAACTAACAAGGAACTTGCAGAGTGAGAACAAATATGATAATAATATAACATATCAACAACAGACATATATCATGAGTAAGAAATTTTAATATAACACATACAACAGGTTATGGTGTCATATGTCACAGGTAAACAATGGCAGATAATGGCAAATCATATTTAACGATTAAATAACTTAACAATTCAAATTTTACAGCAAATGTCAATTGTCACTTCATGTGAATTTAAATTTACTAAATATAAGAATGTTAAATCGTGAGTGATTGCTCACTTTTCGAGGCTATGAAGACAATGATGGCGAAGAAAGTAGCATGGACATGCACAAGGATATGAACACTAGACTTAGATGTGGATCTAGACATTGATGAAGCTATAAATTTGAATCATTGGAAACAAATCAAAGCTAGCTTGAATAGAGATATACATATATTATAAATTTCTATACTAAAATCAATATTTGATTTAAAACACATATTTAAACTAAAAAATCTTTATAAATATATTATTCAAACACAAATAAAATAAAATCTTTATATTATATTTAAAAATCCATATTTATTAAAACCCGTATACTACTTAAAAAATTTCGAATGAATTTTTAATATAAGGTATATATATTGAATCTATTACACACAAAATCTATTTAAAATATATAAATATAAATTTAGGTAAATATTTTATACATAATATACATATACTCTTTAAACTATTATATAATACTCAAACAGATTATAGATCTGACTTTACCGAGAGTACGTACAACTCTAAATGGATAATATATGCAACTCTAAAATAGAATACACACACACACACCTTACTATGCTAATGGAGATGAAGTGGAGAGTGGCTGCTCGGTTAAGCTCCAACAAATATATATTTGATCTACATGCGGGACAGACGAGAAAGATTTCACGCAACAAATAAATTCTAACCAATATATATATATACCAATATACATATACGAGCATATGGTTCCAATATATAACATTATATTCTATTTTTAAGAGGTAGGAGGCGGCCAAAGACTGGAAGCGGCTGCTATAGGGGTGAGGTGGAGGTCACGACTCTGGCTGATGGGTGAAAAACTAGGTGACGCGGAGGTAAGACTGGTGGAGGGTTGGTTTATTCGTTAACGGAGATCTGAAGTAGAAGAGAAGTTGGGGTAAAGGGATTGAAGGCATGGGCGTGAGGCAGTGGAAGATGTAAGGACAGTCGATGAAGTGGGTGAAGCGGCCGCTAGTTTTTTGTTTGGATCGGGTGGAGGAGGGCCGTATGGAGGGAAGAGCGGAGATAAAGGGATGGTGGAGTTTGGTGAGTGGAACGATGATAAGGTCGGCTATCAATTGAGGTTGCAATGGGGTGGTGTTGCTTGCGTGGCGAGAGGAGGAAGTGATGCTTGTGGGAGATGGAAAGAAAGAGGTGTTTGTGGGTTTTATGGTGACGTGGGATGGAAAAAGGTTGACGTGGCGAAGGGATTGAGGCTGCGGCACAGGCAGGAGGGGAGTTGTGTTGGACGTGGTGAGGGTAGATATATATAACTTTATATAACGCACTAATCTTTTTATTATAAATGTAGCTTGAAGGAGGATGGGCATAAATGGTCATAGCAAAAGGAATGCAAGCTTGTTATATTATATATTCATTCTTTTCTCAAAAGAAAATGGCAGAGCATGAAAGAGAGAGAGAAAAGAGAGATATAATGGAGGGACAGAAAATAGGAGCGAACCGGAAATAAAATGAAATAGCAAATATATTGAACAAGTAAGATAGCAAAAGTCATGCTTATTTGAGTTCCAAGAAATATTAATAGTTATTGGCCAATTAATATTCACGGTGGACCATGAAAGGACAAGGAAAGCTAAAAGGCCCAAAATGCAGAACCGATACGGCTAATCGTTTTACCAATTTTGTCACGTACCGAACTTCGAAATGCACAAATAATATACTACGAAGATTAGCATGATGGGACGAACAGAATGATACACAGATATCAGCGATACGACCATCCAACCAAAAATCTTTATTTCACCGCCAAACAACTGCAAGTTCGCCAAAAATAAAATAAACGGGGCTAGAGAAGTCCAAATTTGATGAAACGAATTATGACGTCTCACTCAGAAAATGATTTACATTTTTATTGTGTAAAAATATTCAGATTTTAATAATATTTTATTTTCATCTAATTAAATGATTTTAAATTGATATTGAAAATTGCACAATATAACTAACATTCATATTTTCGAATGAAAATTTACCATTTGCTATGTTTAAATATAGTCATTTCAAAAATTTACTATTTAGTTTCCAGCAAAATTTCAGTTAATTATGTTATAAAAACCCTTAAAATTTACGGATTGTTATACTCTCCCTCACTCAAAATTTTCATCCCCAAAAAGGAATGAGATAGGAGAATATAAGCAACTGGAAGTGAAAAATAGATTCGAAATACAGAATACAACAATTAACTTAAAAGCATACAAATTTTATATCAATTTTAAATTGATTGCTATTCAACAAAATTGGGTTCAATCCATTTTATTCAATCAATACCTATTCATTATAGTAATATTTTGTTGATTCAATTTAATGTATTTCAATCAATAGATTTGATTTCAATTTATTATCATTTGTTACAAAATTTTCTTTTCAAAAAAAAATTATTTTATTTAACTTATTTTCTAATCCATTTGACTTTACCCGAGTTAATTAAACTTTATAATTCAATTTCAACTATTCTTAAGTTCATATTTATTTGCTTAAATAGCATTATCATTTTATTATTCAATTTATTTCATATAATCGGTATATAAACATTTATTATAACCACCCACTTTTATTTATCAATTTCCTTAGCAAACTTTCTTTTATGGACATCTTTTTACTTACATTTATACTATATATTTTTCAATTACATTTCACATTAACATTTAACTTCTTTTTATAACTCAGGTAGGTTATGTATGTTTTGGAATGCAACTGAGTATTATACAACTAAATTTTATCCTTGTTCAACTGTTTCAAGTTGTTTCAAAGACACTCCAGTTATTCAAAAAAATTATTTCATTTCAATAATTGAAAACCATTAATTGACATAAACTTAAGAATTATATTTTCAATTTTTCATTAAACTATTTTGAAATAAATATATACATATAATATTTATTCTATACATCAAATCATACTCAAGAAATTCAAATCAAATCAATTTTTAAAAACAAAGTGTAGCAAAGCTACTAAGCGGTCTCTCCACTCCTAGACTCAAAAATGAATTTCGACGATGTTGCAGTCATCGTTGAAATTATTTTCCAACGATAAAAAAGAAGAGTATAGACTTACTTCTTTAAAAATTCTTTGGAAATAAATTTCCATTCGAAAATACTTCCAAACAATATACTTTCTCAAACTTTGAAAACTAAATTCTGAAAAATACTGGAAATTAAATCCTCAAATCCTAAATTGTAAATTCATTACATTTCATTTGCAATTAGATTTACAAGCCATATTTATCAAATTTCAACTCCTTATAACATACAACAATAGTTAATGGTTTTAGGAATGTTATCAAATAATAAACGATAGTCTGGTATTATCCTTTCTTATAACCAATTCATTTAACTATCTAATATGAGGTTAACTATCTAATTTCAGAAAATTATACTTGCACACACATATATATATATACACATAAACTATAATCATGCATAAATTTATTTTATTTTATCAGTTTCAAAAAACAATATTGTGTCATTTTTCTCTGTTCAAGTATTTTCGAATTCCTGTCGACAGCGTTGGCCAAACGAATCGATTGAAACCCAAATCAAACTTAACAAATCAAACAACATAATACAAAACATTTTATATTAATAACAAATACACTCCCTCACAGGATGTTTCAGGAATGAATCTCAAAACAAGGATAGAGATTTAAATTTGGAAGGACCTTAATCCATGAGAATTCTAACTAAGAAGATAGGCTCGAAAGGAAGATAAAATAATTATATTACAAAAGAGGAAAGATGAATATACTAATATTAATTGTGGGCGACCTTAACCAGGTCAACCGAGATTCCAGAAATAAGATCGATGTAGAAATTCAATTTCCCCTTGAAGAAAAGAGACATGAATTTACCAAAGCATCAAGATAATCCCTGACTATAAACGTGGAGTCGAACATTAGACGAAAAGCTAGAAATGCTTATTTAATCCAGAGGCAATCGATATTCAATCACAAGAGAATTTCCCCTGCTGTCCACTAGAGAAACGGTTTGGGCTTTGTAAGAGACAACAACATCAACACCGAGGACATAGAAATCTCTGGTGAATCAATGCCTATTGTAAAGGAGTTTCACCCCATTACAAATCATACTGAGTCGGCGAGGCTGCCGATGCAATTAGTCACACCATAGAGCAATGGGATGCTCTAGTATCAAAAGAACATTAACAGGACGGGACAAGAAGGAATTATAAAACAAAGGGATAGTTCAAAAGTTCCAAAGAAATGCAAATCTCACAGGATCCTAACCAAGAATTCGAAGCTCGAACGAATATGATTCTATAATTGATTCCACTCATTCTAGGGTATCACTACCCTGTCTCTAATGAGTTTTCTACTCCATATGCTAAGTTTTGCATAAACCTGGCTTTGATACCAACTATGATGACCTGTAATTTCAAACCGTTCGAATCGATTATCATCCACTCATGTCTAACTTGAATTGCTCAAAACAACAGATTGTTAACTTATATTTGGAAAAACTCAGCGTATACAATAAATCAATCAATCACAGAATCACAAACATAGAGTACTACAGCAATAAGCAGCGGAAAAGATAAATAGTATTTCATGAAGCTACTATATAAACAATAGAGTATGATACAAAATACAACAAAAATCTCAAATACAGAGTAGTCTCAAATATAAAGATAAATAACAAGAGTAAACAAAACAACTAAAGGGCTGAATAGACAAAGAATGATCTTCAAGCAAAGCTCCAAACTCCAAAGGTGAGTCTCAAATGCTATGTCACTCAATCTGACCCGAGCACAAAGCAAAACACAAAACACTCGAGTCAGGATTAACATTCTTAGTAAATTTAATTCAAGTGAAATGTCAACTGAAATACAAATAACTTAAAGGATGTTTGGGATTTCCATCCCCTAAGGATCCATGGAACTATCTACTATGTAGTAATATACGCTATTATAATATGTCTATCAGTAAAGTAAAGTATTAAAATAGAGTTAAGGCGTTACTCATATCCTCCTTAACACATTTTATATAATGGCGTGGTCTATACAGTGCTATAAACTCCACCCGCATGTGGGCTATCGGGGAGCACTCCATAGGTACACACAAACCAAACTCGTAGAAGGCTCGATAAGGCATGTGACAAAGCACGCAAGGCAATGCCAGGGTAGATGGTAACGCATAGCAGCTACTACCGTCCACCTCGAGACACACTCCCAAACCGAAGGTGCACCCAATCGAATAACAAAAGCAATAGAATGGTACCGAAGAAATGTGCCCGATAGGGAGAGCGGCCCCACTTGGCCTGTATAACTCCTGTTTTAGCTGCATCAAACTGACTCACGTGAGTCAGGGCTATGCTAAAACCTCATATAGAATCATCGCTAAACCATCCTACTTTATTCTAGAATCTCCACCACATACATAGTTGTTAAAGTGGTTTTCGGTATCGGTAGAGAGTATTGCAATATTCGATCCCGGTCTCTTTAACGACCAAATTCTTGTTTCACACCATGGTCGTTTCATTTCAAATAGTTCATACTTCATATCAAAATATCATATTCATTTCAAAATCATATCAATTTCAAAACCATATTCGCTTCAAAGTCATAGCCACAAAATATTTTAAACTATCATATCAAATATTCACTTTTAAATCCATTAGATCTAACTTAAACAGTTTAAATATTGAAAATAGTTTATATATATTGAAATAGTTATAAATTTAAAATATTTTATGCATAAAAATAATTTATATATTAAAATATTTGTAAACTAAAAATAGTTTATATTTATTTAAAGAGATTATACTGAAATAGTTTTCAAATTAGAATTGTTTCATCCAACTCCACAAATCAATTCAAATCAAATTAAATTTCAAAATTAAATTTAAATCAAACCCAATTCAACACAGAACAAAACAAACACAGAACAATGCAGAATAATGCAGTGGAATAGCACATAATGTCACAATGCATTGAGAATACATAATATTAAATTATAAACTTTGCATCAGAGAACATTTAAAACATATCAATCAGAGTCTAACTTATGATCAGCCTAGACAGTTAGAAACTCTGTCCTTACAATTGCTGAAATGGATAAACAGCAACAAACATAGCACAGTGGAATAGTAAACTATGCCCGTACATAGATGCAGATCTCTAGCACTCTTTTGGAAAGCTCAAACCTCCTATCATGTTGCAATATGCCAAAGTAAACACGATCCCATATAATCTCTATCCAATAAATTCCAAAATCCAGCCTCACTTCCCGGCTTGCATAGCTAATCCTAAAATAACTCCGTACTGACCCGACTGTTAAAATCACCTGGATCAGGCTTGAAAAAATATGCGTAAGAACACAATCCCAAATGTGACAGGGTCATAATTGGGTGCCAAAATAAAAATTCATATTTTGAAAACAAAAGGTATCTCATAAGACCATGCAGTATAAAAACAAGTCCGTGTTAAGACATCGCTTTGAGAGTGCTTTTCAAATAAACTAATAAATCTTAGCTGAAATTGTTACATTGATGAAATTCCAGCATTGGTCTATAATCAAAATCGTACAAGGCTCTTAATGGATATTGGATTCCATACTAGTAACCAAGGTAAGGGACTACCTTTTCTATACTACACCTCTAGAAAGATGCACCGGTGTGGGGGTTCCCCACTCAATGCCTGAGCAAGACTGGCTACCCAACCGATAGAGCGAATACGCCATATCCAAGCGTGTGAAACCATAACCTTCAGACACAAAGTATAGTCGGAGATCAGTTCTATCCGAAAAGGAAAATGCGGACATTCTCATAGGTGCTAAACCATGTCTCATCTTACCGCATGCTTTGTTTTAGTCACTCCCCATTTGATATGGCGCAAGGTAACGCATTACCTTTTCGTTCTAGCTCATTCACTTTGAATGCCAAATTGCCAGATCCGCCAATCACTAATTGATCCCACGAAAATACAACCTCCAAGCTCATACATCAAATAGAAGGGTGTTAGGCTAGGAAAAGTTTCCTTCTCCATCTCCAAGCAGATGTATGTTTGTAAAAATCAATGCACGTAATCATTGGAAATGCTTTGTCAAACATGTGTCTATACAACTTATCCTGTAATACGATAAACTGAAGGCACTATCCTACTGCTTCCTTAATTGCATTAGCCACAGCCCTTGCATCAATGTAGATCCCACAACAAAGAATCGTAGCTATTCATTTACCTCGCTCGGAAGCTACCCAAAGGTTATCAAAAAGTAATCCGCTTATCATGAAAGATCTCTGGTCTTTAATACAATGGAGATTTCTCTAATAAAGATAGAACTACCACTACTTTGTAGTTATATTATTTCGGCTGGTCATTCAAAAGATTTATTCTTAAGGACTACTCAACAAGTACCCTTTTCCCTGCCGAGAAGATTCCTCGGTCTTCAATCTTACGGTTTCATATCCATTTCTGGAACGCCATTTAATCGATTCGAAGTGGTCTTTGAATTTGGAGTACCACATCAGACCTCGTTCCTTCGATATCAACCATCAAAATGAAATATGTATTTGTGTACACAGAATCGTTAAGCCTCATTTATTTAATTTCTTAATCTCAACTTCCCCATTTAGAATTAGTTCTCGATTACAAAACATTAGGAGAATAATTTCCCAAGTGCAAACCCCGAAGACCTGAACCAACATCAGATCGACACCTAGAAGATTACTGACTTAACCTCACAACTATCAAGTTTCGATTCTTTTTTACCAAATCCTTTTTACCTTTCTTGTCAAAACTTTTACATGATCTTTGACAAGCATCTGGATCTACCTTCGATCCGTTCCACCTCTCGTCTAACAAATAAACAAGGTCAGATGGCTTTCCCCATCTTGTTAACTACCTTATCTGCTTTCTCAAGTCTCACAGGCAGTACAAGATGTACTCTTAGTATTACCGCATACCCTATCTGTTATTTACATTACTTCTCATTCAAAGATAATGCCTCATTCTTAACTTATTTCTTCGATTTCAAATTCAGTTATTTATCAACAAACAATGAGGCCTTCCAAGTTATGAAAATATATCCTCCCGGACCTTGATTCGATCACCTTCTTTATCCTTTAAGTAATAGTAATTTCCATACCATGATGTCTAGTGTCATTTTCGAGTTTATTTCCAAATATTGTTTATTCGTTAAATAATTCATTCGACCCTAGAACTTGACCATTTTTCTAATCCCTTAGAAAATTCCAAATTAAATCTTAGAAATCATAATTAATCATTATGAAAACGTTTACAAAAGGTTTTGGTCGGAAAACTTCTTTTTAAACCAGTTAGTTCAAAATCCAATTTCCTTAATCGATAGTGAATAATGATTAACTAGGTCAATTTCTATAGCTGTACTTATTATTAAGTATAAACTCAATTTAAACTTCCAAAACTTCATTATTATATTAAAAAAGAATGTAAGAATTTATTTCATATTTTTCGTAGTTATAAAACTCCATTTACAAAATTTGGATTTTTAATTACTTTCACAGCGACTTCTTTAAAACTGTTATGCTCATAACTTTAGATTCTTAAATCAAAATTCTAATTTCTTAGATTCTTATGAAAGCTATCCTCTTTATGGACAAAATGTTTGTGTTTCAAATCTTTCTAACTTGAAACGGGTCTTGTACTTTCGTTCTAATTTACAAGTAAATGATTACCATTTATTTCACTTTTGAAACGTATAAAACATTATTTCCAAATATTTTATCTCTATATTATATATCACTGTAATATTATATTTAACCCTTCTTTCATTAACCCATAAAATAATACTCCCAAATATTTTATCTTTATAATATTATATCACTATAATATTATACTTAGCCTTTATTTAACTTATAAAATATTATTCCCAAATATTTCACTTTTATAATATTATATTACCATAATATTATACTTAATCCTTCTATGATTTAAAAACCATTTTAAATACATTTTTCTCTTTTATTTTAAAGAGGCCTAACCGTTCCAGTTTGTACAAGTATTGATGTCAGGTAACGTGACTTGGTATTCCGTTTTAAAATCATGATATAATCATGATTATATAAATATAAATGTAATGTCATATCCAAACAAGTCATCCAATCAAACATATAACATCCATTGTTATCATCCGATATTAGCAAATCAAAAACAACCAAGTTTACTAATCTTTTCTAAGTGATTTACTTATTAACTTACATCTATATTAGTTTAACCAATTAATATCAGTTTATTAACTACTAAACTTGTATTCAACTAATAGCATGCAAATCTACTAGAAATGAGTTAAGTGTTCTTCCTAACTTGCATCCTTAAACCAGTTTACTACTTATACACATAATTGATATTATCATCTCAAAATCATATTAAAGAGGCAAGGTGTGTCTTACAATCTTAGCACCCCTCTTCTAGAGCTTTATCCGAATGATTTATCCATAGTTTCTACTCCTTTATTCCAGTCACTGTAGTTGCGTTTTGTTTTGGACTAAAATTAAACAAGCGTTTAAATGTCACTAAAATTTCCATTAGCTATAATCAACTCCATTACGGTTTGATTACGAAGTATTTATATATACGAATCTAACGCAATTTGTTTCACTCAAATCCAACCTCATATGACGAAGTTATCGTATTTCAAAAATTAAACGAATTAGTATATAAATTATTTAGCAAATTAATTTACAATTTTATTCCAAATTAAATCTTGGTCATTGGATCCATCGCCTACCCACATCTGGCCGCTCCACCCTCTCCACTTCTTCTTCTTCATGATGTTCCAGTGAGAGCCGAACCCAACTCCTCCCCTTTGACCATCATTTGCTCTATCCTCTGACCTTGAGACAACGATCGAACATCACCACATCGTCACCCTCCTCCTACCACACCCCTGGCCACCGATCGGCCATCTCCAACGCCGCCTCCGCCTTGATTTCCAAGCCCAAACCCAAGATGAATGCGGCTATTTTCCACCTTCCATCATCGACTATATTTCAATTGCGCCATTGAATTGCTGGAGGTCGTGAAGCTCTTCGACTTTGTTGTTGGACGTTTAGCCTATCGTCGCTTGGATGAGGAGAAAACCGTGGGGGAAGGTTGCGTATTCTTGGCCATAGATGGAGGTGACGGCTGATGAGCTTAGGTTTAGGGTTTGGTGTTATTTTATTTTGTATTTTACAATTTTTAAACCATTTTCTCTATTTGCTTTGTGTATTTATAGTGGAGTAAGGGCATGGGGAGGGTGTGGGGTGAATAGTAGAGGATATGGCATGAATAGCAGATGGGATGGGTGCATATGGGTCCGAATAGTGTGGGTGTGTGTGTTATACGTGTATATATATATAATTTAAATAAGATATCACGTTATATAGACCCTCAAATCCCAAACTCCAAAAGAAGCGTGTTACCGGTCGTTCTATAGGTTATACCCCTATTCCGAATGCAATGTTATATATATCGGAAGCCAATTCAAAAGTATTAGATAGCTTTTTGAAATTGAATTATATTGATTTAAATTACGTAAATTAATTCCTATGCATTTACAGCTCCTACGATCAAGCAGCAAGTCGGATCGCCTCGAAATTTGGAATCCTACCACAATTTACTGTTATGGATCCAATAAAACTTGTTTCGTCCTATTCTAAGATAGTGCCCTGAATGATTATTTTTACTATTAAAATAATATCGATAATTTCCAATTTCTGTTTAGTCACTTTTAATTCACATTTAAAAGTAATCTATCTTTATTCTAAATCAAACAGAATTTGTATCAATATTAGATTTCATTTTCATTCACATTAGATTCCAGATTCACTTATTTGACCAAACCTAATTATTCAGTTAACTTCTCAATATTTAAAATCAATAAAAAATTCTAATTTTAAATAGCTAAAATTCTGGTTCGTTACATTTAGCCTGTCGTCAGTGCCTACCTACGAAGGAAAAATCAACCCCAAGCAACACATTATGTGATATGAATGGCCGATGGACTCCGCATGAGCGGATGATGCCACAAAATACAGATGTTTTCCTATTACTCTCTCAAGCATAACGACGATGTAGTCTACGATATTACCCCTATGGCCAATCGCAAAATTTGATGATCTAGCAACAAAATTTGTGGAGTAGTTCTGTATGCACGCAACTCGCCTCGAAGATATAACGTCCTTATCAGGCGTGATCTAGGCTCAGAGAGAATCGCTGAAAGAACACTTGGAGAGATTTCATACAACCATCATAGAAGTCGGTAATCTAAATAACCATTCAATATTGATGGCGGTAATAAGTGGGATTGATCCAGAATCTAACTTTGGCAATTGGTTAGCTGGAAAACCACTCGCAACGCTCAAGTGTTTCTATGCCAAAGCAACTCAGTATTTGAGGAAAGAGGAAGCTAGACGCTGTTGGGAGAAGAATGTTATGGGACCGAGCAGAGAGTGAGTGTAAAGTAGCATTGTAGTGAAACAGTATGTGGGCAGTTTTGGAAAAGTTCAAGTAAATGTCCAAAATAAACCTAATCGGGAAAAGAAAGGCGGTGATAGGAACCATGAACGAAAGAGGGATTCTGGAAGAGGAAAGTCTAGGATTCCAGTATTTATTACCTACACACCATTGAATACATCTCTAGAGAACGTCTACTTGTCTACATGCAAATACCATGCAGTACAGGAAGCCACTTCTGAAAGAACCGATGGAGAAACAAAAATAGATTGGAAAATATTGCTGGTTACCCAAGTGTTATGCTCACAACACAAATAAATGTAGGAATCTTCAAGATGTTATCAAGAAACTGATTTAGGAAAGAAAAATATAGTAGTTTGTTAAAGCCCCGCATGATGGTAGGCAAGGGACATCCGACCTCAACTTAGGGCAAGCACTGCACAGGGTTGAGGATGTTATGAAAACTGATGGAAGATCAGTTATTAGTACAATAGCCGGAGGACCATACACAGTTGAAGAAAGTTAGCACGAGAAGGAGTGCTATGCCAGCGCAATCAAGCCTTTGAATTTTGAGTGTTGTTCTATTAAAGAAGATAGGGCTCCGTCCAAATAGCAAAGTACAATGGTAGATGACATTGTATTTAAAAACAGAGATGCAGATAAGGTGGAGGCAGCGTCGATTGACCTTATGGTGATTTCACTCATGATCGGACCTACTTTAGTGAGAAAAGTTTTAATTAACAGTGGCAGCTCGGTGAATATTATCTTCAAAAAGGTATAAGACCAGATGAGAATGGAAGTCAATGATTTAAAACTATGTAGGGTCAGTATGCTTTGACACTGCTATGACAGAAGTTGTTGGTTATGTTGAATTGCCCGTGGAGTTGGGAGAAGAAGACCACAGGAGAATGGAGATTTTGTCATTTGTTGTCTTGGATGTTAAATCTCTATACGATGCCTTCCTTGGCCGACAAGCCCTAGCTGAATTCCAAGTAGCCCTTACCTCATGGTATTTGACTTTGAATTATCCAACCGATAATGGTGTTAGAGTTGTACATAGTGATTAGGTGACCAGGCATGCCTACTATGTGACTGAGTTGAGAGATGCTCGGTGCAAGGAGAAAGTTAAGAATGTGGACAAGTCTCACTAAAATCTAAGCCGTCGAAATCATAGCCACCAAAGATTGACAATCGGTGCATGATTCTTGGTCCAAGCGCCGTGGTTGGCTCTATAAAGACAAAGATATAAGGAATGATGAGGAGGAGCCTAAAGAAACTAAGACTGCACCCACCGAGCCAACGATTGATATCACACTCATCCATGACGACCCATTACGAGTCCTAAAGATAGGAACACAGCTCAGCTCCCCGATTATGAAGGAACTCGCTGGTTTTCTTCGAGTGAATCTTGATGTGTTTACTTGGCCCCATTCTAACATGTGTGCGATCTCGCATGCTATTACAAGCCATGCACTAAATAATGACCCAAGGCATGTCCGGGTGAAACAAAGAAGGCATCGTATGGATCTGGAGAGATCTACCACCCATAAAGAGGAGATAGATAAATTCAAAATCAATATGTCTGTTTGCGATGAACTCTACGTAAAATTGTATCGAATCTTGTACTTGTGAGAAAGGCAAATGAAAAATGGCGAACATTCTTTGACTATTTAAGCCTAAATTAAACATCCCCCAAATACATCTTACCCATTCGAGGATCAATCAATTGGTGGACTCAACCATAGGACATGAGTTATAATCTTTCCTAGATGCCTACCCTGGATATAATCAAATTCTAATGCACATCCCCACCAGGAGCACACTAGTTTTATTACCAATATGGGATTATGCTGTCATGTGGTAATACCATTTGGATTGAAGAATGCTGGTGCAACCTATCAACATGTAGTTAACAAAATGTTTAAATATCAGATTGGAAAGACGGTGGAGGCATATGTGGATGATATGCTCATGAAGTTATGATGATCAAGCGAGCACATTAGAGACTTAGCAAAAATGTTCAATATCCTCCCATATTACAAAATGATGATAATCCTTTAAAATGTTCCATTGGCATTGCATCAGGAAAATTCTTGGGTTTTATTGTCAATGCTCGTAGAATCAAAGCTGATCTTAAGAGGATTCGACTCATAGCATCCATGCACTGAAGACGACCAAACAGGTACAGAGCCTAAATGGGAAGGTTGTCACCTTAAGCTGGTTTATTTTTAGAGACACTGATAAATGTAATTCTTTCTTTAACCTGATATGAAGAGGGAAGGGGAACTTTGAATGGACACAAGAGTGTGAAGATGCATTCCAAGCTTTGAAGAACCACATAAAGAGACCGCCCATCTTGTTTAATCCTAGGGATCACGAAGACTTATATATTTAGTTGGTCGTGTAGGTGTGTGCTATAATTGCCGCACTGCTTCGCGAGGAGAATCAAATCCAAAGATGGGTCTATTATGTTAGCAAGTAATTAATGGAAGCTGAAAGGGACTATCTGAAGATAGTGAAATTAGCATAACGCCTGTTGATTACATCATGAAGGCTCCACCCCTATTTTCAGACTTATCCGAACAACGTCTACCCCGACTAGCCGTTACGACAAGTCCTACAATGGCATTAGACATCTAGAAGGTTACTCAAGTGGAACATCAAGCTGAGCTAATTTGACATTAACTATCTCCCTCGGAGAGCCATCCAAGGACAAAGCACGGGTGAACTTTATAGCTGAGTTGACTACACAGGATGATCTCTTAGAGAGAAGTGAAGCCCCTACCATCCAATTGAAAATTTATATGGATAGAGCCTCCAACAATCATTGTTTGGAGCCGGAGTAGTACTAGTAAAAACGGAGGATCGATCAATTTGCAACACATTAAAGCTTATCTTCCCTTCAACGAATAAGGAAGCCGAATATGAAGCTCTAATTACCGGACTCAAACTTGCTAGAGAACTGGGAATAAAATCTCTTGAAATCTTTTTTGCTTCCTAGTTGGTGGTATACCGTGCTAAGGGAGATTACCGGGCTAAAAGATAACGACTCGCTCCGTACCTTCTCTGTTAGTCCTTGTGAAGGATGGTTTTGATGACAACAACCTTAGGAATTATTATAAAATATAATACTAACATTAGAATTTAGATATATATGTATATGCAGGATATAAACAAGCAGGTACCAAGAATGATGAATGCACATTATAAAGATAAAAGACCCATGAATTTCAAGATTGAAGATGTCAAGATCGAAGACTCATGAGTATCAAGATATCAAGAGTTCAAGATTTCAATAGTACAAGATAAGTATTGAGTCTAGAATTGTGTTAAAACTTATAGAAAGAACTGACATCTTTATTCGAAATTTATTTATGGAATGGAATCCACTTCGAGCCTGTTAAAGGGATGGAACCCTAGTGGGACGGAACCCACGACAATATCTAGTGGAACATATAGTGGTCCTATTTTGATATCCACTAATTTTATAAAAATGATTTTCAAAAATATATCTCTTGTTTTTAAAAAAACATGTTTTCAAAACTTTCTATTCCAAAAGACATCTCTCGTGTTTGAAATACTTTATCCTTAAAATTATCTTTATCATTTTTTTAATATTTTGATTTCAAAAAGGTCCTTGATTTTAAACTATTGCTCGTTAAAATATTTAGCTTTTAAATATTTATATATTCATATTTTAAATCATTTTGTAGAGAATATATATTAAAAATTACATTCTAAACTCTTTTATATGGTTAAATAATATTCAAGTATATTTATAAAATTTTAAAAATTGCTTTGAAAAATTATAAAAACCAATTTTATTAAGAAAATAAAAAATCACAAATTTTTCCTATAGCATGTTGACATACTCCTACCCCCTATGTCGACATGGTGCCCGTTAATTTTCAAATTTCAAATTTTCAAAAGAAGTGTCTATTCGTCGTATCCTTTCACGAATAGACATGGCTGTTAATCTCTATAAGTACCAGACTTTCCAAACGAATTTTACCACTAATTTCATTCACTTTCTCTCCTCTTCATCTTCCACATTTATTCTGAAGAATCCCAAATCATACTCTGCCGAAATACCAAGTGAATCAAACTTGATTATCTCTTGTTTGATTCTCTGCCACTCTCTCCAATAAGATCTCAGTGCTATTCAGAGTTATAGGATTATTCGTAAATTAAACTGTTGAGTAAAAGATGTGGTTAAGCCTTGAAATCAATTGGGTGTGATTGTTACCCCAGAATCAATTAGGTGTTCTTGTTGCTTGGTAAATCAAGAGAGTTTGCCCCGGACTCGAATACGGGAGGGTGTACCTCATGGCCTTGAAATCGAGGGTGTAATCTGGGAGATTATTTTGGAAAGAAATCCATACAATTATGCGGGACTGGATTTAGGGTACTTCTGAATCGGTATAAAATTTTGTTGTGTTCTTTCCTTTACCGCTTTTATTTACTATTTTCATCTGCGTCTGATTCTGTGATTATATCTGTGTTTATGTATTGCATGTGTTGGTGATTAAATTACTTAAATTTAAAAAAGATTGAGTAAATCGACAAAACACTATTCACCGCCCTCTAGTGTTATTCTAGCCTTAAGATCCGTAAATCCCATTTCTAACATTTGGTATCAGAGCAAGGTTTCCAATGTTTCCATAATCTGAATTTTGAAAAGTTTTTAAAATGGCTACCAACACTGGTTCTGTTAGCACTATCACTAGTTCATTTATAGAGGGTCAGTCTACTGCTAGACCTCCATTTTTTAATGGCAGTAACTGTGCATATTGGGCATGTATAATGAAAATATATTTACAATCAATAGGATTAGACACTTGGAATACCACATAAACTGATTATTCTGAACCCACAACTAATTTTACATAATGGACTACTGAGCAAAAGACTATTGCACAAAATAATTCCAAAGCCATGAATATTTTATTTTGTTCACTCGATAGGAAAGAATTCAATAGAGTATTTGTTTGTAAGTGTGCATATGATATTTGGAAATCTTTGCAAGTTACTCATGAAGGAACAAGCAAAGTCAAACAGACCAAAATATCCATACTCACAAATCAGTTTTCAATTATTCAAAATGAATTCAAATGAGTCCATCTCGGATATGTATAGTAGATTTTAGGATATTGTGCATTCTCTAATATCATTAGGAAAAAGTTTCTCCGAAGAAGATCAAGTCAGAAAAATTCTACATTCTCTTACTCAGGAATGGGATCAAAAAACTCTTGCAATCAAAGAAGCAAATGACATCAGTGCTTTAAAGATTGAAGAATTGATTGGAAATCTAATGTCATTCGAATTTTAAATTAAAGGGAGAAGTGATAGCAAGGAATTCAAAAAGAAGTCATTTGCGTTCAATGCATTAACAGATGAATCAGAATCGGGTAGTGATGGTGATGAAGAAATAGCCCTTATGGCAAGGAATTTTAAGAAGTTTCTAAAATACAGAAAGATGAATAACCTCAAAAAGAATGATAATAGGAATTCTAGAAATCATAGTGTAGTACTAAATCACATTAAATGTTTCAATTGTGACGAAGCAGGTCATCTCAGAAGGGATTGTCTACATCCAGATTAGCAACAAATGCCTGCAAGCAATGATTATGCAAAGAAAACGCAAAGATCATATACTGCTACTCTAGACGATTCAGACTCAGATTCATCCTCAAGCGATAATGATCAGAAGACATAAAATTCAAATATGTGTTTCAACGCTATTCATGACTCTGATGATCTCAGGGATACAAATCTAGAAAAAGGTTCACGTTTACAATATTTTGGTTGAAACTGTTTGTTTAAAATTAATTAATTGTTTGATTGTTTGATTGCTTTTGAAATAATGTGATTGTTTGAATTTTAAATTTTTATTATTATTATATTTTATTTTTAAATATTATAACGTTTTTTATTTTATGTTTAAAAAAGAGCATTATTATATTTAATAATCACTTCAGAAAAATATATAGACATTAAAAATTATATATATATATAGACATTAAATAATATAAATAAATAGGTCACATGAATTCTCTAACCCATGTTGATATGGTCCTATCCATGATGTCGACATGCCTGTCAGAAAGATGAATTTCAAATCTGAATTCAAATCTGAATTCAAATCTTTGAATTTCCCTCCACCTTTTCACCAACTCCAATGTCCTGAAAAGGTACCTCTTGACCAGAGAATATGCGTATTGAATATCTATTTATCTCCTTCATCCTATCATATCTTTTCCCTTTCATTTTCAAAACTCGAACTCTCTTTTACTCTTTCAAGCTCTCTACTCGCTTCAAAAATGGCTTCTTCAAGCACTCCATCCACAATGAGGTCGTCAAAAACCATTAAAGAGTGTCTTTATAATGATCCGGAAGAAATCAAGGCTTATGTAAGCCATGCTAATTACGGAAAAGTTCATACGGGAAAATTTGCTATCTTTAGCGAATTCTTGACATATGAAATCAATACTCTTCTTGAAGAGAACTATATTCTTAGTCTTTTGATAATTCTAAAACTGATTTTGTTTGCTATTCAAATCTTATTAAAATGTTTTATGCAAATTTGAATCAAGTTTTTCATGAAGGAAATAAAAATAAATTTTGGAGTAGTGTTAAAGGCATTGAAATTGTTTTAAATTGTGAAATTTTGGGCAACATTCTAAATTGCAAGAATTCAAAAATGGATCATTCTACTTTTAATATTAATGAACATGATCGTGAGACATTTCATCGTATTTTCGAAGGAGATGACAACTATGAATTTAAAAATCGTAACTTTCGTCCAAAAGCATATATTGTTAATCTTCTTTTGCAACATACTATCACTCCTAGATCGAGAAATTGCAATAACCTGACTTTGAAAGTTTGTATAGCTCTTTTGCTATTTTTGGTCATTATGACATTGATTGGGCGCAACTGATTATGGATGAACTTCGTCTTAAGAATTTGAAAATGGGCAAGAATACTTTGTATCATGGAATCTATCTCACTCGGACTTTTAATTATTTTGGCATTTATTATAAACGGGAAGAATCTGTTTCAAGAAAAGTGTTTAATCATGCCAATATTTCTCTTATGAAAATTCCTTTCATATTTCAGCAATACGAATCTTATGCCGAAAAGGATGAAAGGTTGGCATATGAAGAGATGGAAGAAGAAAAAGAAGAAGGGGAGGAAATGGAAATTGAAGAAGAGAATGAAGACACCTCTTTGGAAAGTATTGAATATCCTAACAATCCTTCCAACAAAACTCTCCTTAAAAATCAAAAGATCATAGTGGAAAATCAAGGTATTCTCAAAAGACCCGTTAGTAAGAAATTGTATAAAATGACCACTAATATGAATAAGTTCATTGCTAAAGTTGGTCGAAAACTTGGCCTATCATCCTCCTCCTCATCCTCTAGCACATTTTAAAAATTAGGATGTGATGTACTATTTTAGTTTGGATGAACTAATATTTCTCTTTTATTATATTATGAAGTATCTCTTGTATTAGCTTATCTATCTATGAATTTTAATCTATCTTATGTCTTTCTATCTTATTGTACCTCTGGAATGAATGATAGTATAATATATAAGTTTATGTATTTACATACTTATGCTAAAACAAAGAAGATACATAAATCAACACACCCATGTCGACATACCCCAATACCCTATGTCAACATATAACTGTCGGATTTAGTTATTCTTTCAAATTTTGAATTTAAAATAACTAACTTGTGTCCATTCATTTAAACGAATTCCTGCCTATTTAAACACCTATTTCTTCCAAAAATTTATAAACTCTTTATTTCTATTCATCTCTATTTGCATCTTTTAACTATTTATCAAAAATGGCATCCTCTTCTCAAACTCTAAGTGAAAATCTTGAAGAAACTCTCAAGTCATTCAAGAATATACTTACTTTTATTCTCCGTAATCAAACGCACTTAGAACTAATATAAATGCAGATGATAAAAAAGCAAGAGAGGCATTTCGATGCCCTCCATTGGATGATTTTTGCCCTTAACAAAGATGATTTCAATGAATATCCTGATGGAACTTTGATTCAAGACAATGAAGATTGGAAAGATATTAAAAAGGACCCTATTTTTGGAGAAGAAGGATGGGTTGAAGTTCCTAAATTTTTTTTGATTTCCTTATGGTTTGAATTGCTTGTTTTTAATTGTTTGATTTAATTTGAATTGTTTGATTTGATTGAATTGTTTGATTAGATTTGCTTTGATTAGAATTAATTTGGTTTGGATGGAATGTATAAAATTATATAAAACATAATATATGGTTATTAAATTTAAATTATCATATTTGTTATGTTTTCATTAAGTAACTCATGTTATTTTATATATATATATTCCATCTTTATTTGTCACAAGTACTCCAATATTAGATTACGGGGGAGTTATTTTAGTATAAGATTAGTGTTTGTTGATGACAAAGGGGGAGAATTAAAAAATAGAGTAGTTAGAGAAGTTAGGCTTAGATTAAGGGGGGGGTTATTAGTTTTAGGAGGAGTTATTAGCTTTAGGTGGAGTTATGGTAAATGTGAAGTATAATTTATAAACATAGGTTGTCATCATCAAAAAGGGGGAGATTGTTAGCCCTTGTGAAGGATGGTTTTGATGACAACAACCTTAGGACTTATTATAAAATACAATACTAACATTATAGTTTAGATATACATTTATGTGCATGATATAAACATAAAGGTACCAAGAATGAAGACTGTACAGTATAAAGATACAAGACTGATGAATTTAAAGATTGAAGATGTCAAGATCGAAGAATCATGATTATCAAGATATCAAGAGTTCAAGATTTCAATAAAACAAGATAAGTATTGAGTCTAGAATTATGTTAACACTTCTTGAAAGCACTGACATCTTTATTCGAAATTTATTCATGGAATGGAATCCACTTCGAGCATTTTAAAGGGATGGAACCCTAGTAGGATGGAACCTACGACAATAACTAGTGGAACATATAGTGGTCCTATTTTGATATCCACTAATTTTTTAAAAATGATTTTCAAAAATATATCTCTTTTTTTTAAAAAGACATGTTTTTGAAACTTTCTTTTCAAAAAGACATCTCTCCCGTTTAAAATACTTTAGCCTCAAAATTGTCTTTATCATTTTTTCTAATATGTTGATTTCAAAATTGTCCTTGATTTTAAACTAATTCTTGTTTAAATATTTAGCTTTTAAATATTTATATACTCAGATTTTAAATCATTTTATAGATTAAGATTATGTATTAAAAATTACATTCTAAACTCTTTTATATGGTTAAACTATATTCAAGTATATTTATAAAAGTTTAGAAATTGCTTTGAAAAATTATAAAAACCAATTTTATTAAGAAAATAAAAAATCACCATTTTTTCCTAGGGTCGACATACTCCTACCCCCCATGTCGACATGGTGCCCGTTAATTTTCAAATTTTCAAAAGGAGTGTCTATTCGTCGTATCCTTTCACGAATAGATATGGTTGTTAATCTCTATAAATACCAGACTTTCCAAACGAATTTTTACCATTAACTTCATTCGCTTTCTCTCCTATTCATCTTCCATATTTATTCTAAAGAATCCCAAACCATACTCTGCAAAAATACTAAGTGAATCAAACTTGATTATCTCTTGTTTAATTCTCTGCCACTCTCTCCAATAATATCTCAGTGCTATTCAGAGTTATAGGATTATTTGTAAATCAAGCTGTTGAGTAAAAGGTGCGGTTGAGCCTTGAAATCAATTGGGTGTGATTGTTGCACCGGAAATCAATTAGGTGTGATTGTGGCCTGGTAAATCAAGAGCGTTTGCCCCGAACTCGAATATAGGAGGGAGTACATCGAGGCCTTACAATCGAGGGTGTAATCTGGGAGACTATTTGGAAAAGAAATCCGTATAATTGTGCGGGACTGGATGTAGGGTAACTCTGAACCAGTATAAAATTCTGGTGTGATTTTCCTTTACTGCTTTTATTTATTATTTTCATCTATGTTTGATTTTGTGATTATATATGTGTCTGTGTATTGCATTTGTTGGTGATTAAATTACTTAAGTTTCAAAAAGATTGAGTAAATCTACAAAACACTATTCAACACCACCCATCTAGTGTTATTCTAGCCTTAAGATCCGTAATTCGCATTTCTGACATTCTCTGATTCCAAAGGCTATTGACTGACTTTGAGTCTTGTGACCTCATGCACATTCCTCGAGATCAAAATAAAGAGGCTGACCCATTGGCTAAGTTCGATGGCATTTGGGGATACACAAAAATGGGCTTAGTTCCAGTCAAAGTACTAGAAACTCTGAGCGTAAACAAAATGGAAATCGATTGGGTACTAGAGACGAAGTCTGAGAAGGAGTCATGGATGACACCGATTAAAGATTATTTACTACAGGGAGTCCTACCTGAACAGAGGAATGAAATACGACAAATCCTCCACAAAGCTTCAAAATATATCATTCAAGAAAGAGTCCTGTATAGAAAGGGTTTTTAGGTTTCCCTGCACCTGTCTATCGCTTACGATAAAATAAAATGAATCATAAGAGAAGTTCATGAAGGGGAATTTAGCGATCACATTATGAGGCAAACCCTAGCAAAGAAAATACTCTAGTATTGGTATTGCTGGCCAATTGTCAACCGAGATGCTGTTGATTATGCTAAGCAATGCGACAAGTGCCAGATGTATAGAAAAGTGTCAAGAGCTCCACCAATGGAAATTACACAAATGGTCCGTCCATGGCTGTTTGTCACATGGAGCATAGATATTATAGGTTCCTTATCGATCTCCAAAGGTGGTGCAAAGTGCGACATCATAACAGTTGATTACTTCACCAAATGGCCTAAAGCAGAACCTTTAACCATGATCATGACGAAGCAAGTAATCAACTTCACTGTCAGGAACATCATCTATCGTCTTGGTCTTCAACGAACCATTCTAACTGTGACGACCCGATTTTCAACGACCAGAAAGTCGATCATCTTTAAGAAAGAAAGGGATAGAAAAGAGAAAAGAAAGAAGAGAAAGAAGAAACAACATCAGAATCTCAACAGCGGAACGAATATATTATATTAATAACATAAGTATTACATAGTATACAACAATTATCAGAGTTAAACAGACAATACATCACATATTAGACAGTTATAAACACCTGTCTAGTTATTACAACTCAATACAACACAAAGAAACCACTCAGAGATACCAACACAGCGGAATACTATGTATATCTATAACGCAGAAGCCTCCTGCTCCATTGCTCCTCCACAATTCGTCAAAGCTAACCCGAATCCCTTGTCTACTCGTAAAAATTTGAGTACCCAAGAGTTTAAGAAAAAAGAAATAAACTCCGGGTCAGACATGGGTCTGGTGTGAGTAACAGGTTAAAGTTGCTTAACTTTGAAAAACCTTTGAAAATAAAAGGTATCACGTAAGACTTCCTACACATAAACATGAAAAAGTTTTTGCCTTACGCTAACCAAAACATTTGATAGAAAATCCAGTGATATTATAATACGTCTAGGGTTTTCAAATAAATAAGAAATAGCCGAAATTGTTACATGATTAAATTCCAGCTATTATCCACAAAAGTGGGTAATACAATCAAAACCGTTGGCACTTATTGGATTTTGGATTCCATACAATGGCAGGGCTACTGGGGTACCGCCCGTCACAGTACGAGGCCTAGATCACCGTACCGAGGATTACTCCCAATCCCCTACAACACAAAGCCGGAACCATTCCTTACTGAATAGTCCCGAACAAGATCTCCCCGCAGTTGTGATCAGGAATCGCACTACACAGCCGAAATAAAAGGGACATCTAGACAGGGGTAAATCTCATCCTACTTGAGCATGACCCACTTAGCCTTGCTGCACCTCCCATGTTTTAGCCATTCCCAGTTAATGAGGCTTGAGGCTATGATTACCTTTATAGAACACATCTATCTTAGAATGCTTATCGTCCACTTGACGATGTTCTGAAAGCATTCAATCCATACAAGTTCGTTCCGGGTTCGAACATCGAAGGCATTATCTCGTTACACTCATTTTGGAATCACCCTCAGAGTTAACGACGATAACCCTTGCACTCTAAATCTTCATCTTCGCTTGAGATTCACGACCTATCATTAATTTAGATCGATGTGGTTTTCGGATATCCAAATATGGAAACCCGATCCAAGTCTCACCGAATCCAAAACATATTTTTAAGGCCAAGTTGTTTTAGAGTTTTAAAACAATTCAATTCTATTATCTATATACACACAGATAGATAATTCACAGATTCACAATAGATAATCAACATTGTCATCATAAGCAGATAATTCATATCATCAATATAAACAGATAATCCATATTATCATCGCAATGCAACCAAAGCATCCATATCACACAACATTACTCATCTCATAGCTGAGATTACAAACCATTCATGTCAATCAATACCATCCATCAAACATAAGCAATGATTTAATGATCACACTATCTATAATTAATTTAAAGTGAATTAAAGTAATTACTTTATCTCTAATTAATTAAAAATAAATTAAATTAATTACTTCATCAATATAATCCTGCTTAACTTAACCATAATTAATTACAAATCAATTAATTAATCACCATCTCATTATTCATTTCAATTAATCATTCCTGATTAACAATTTTCTAATTACAATAAATAATTAGCCTTTAAATTAATTACACAAGTTAATTATACTTAACCCTTTACAATAATTAACTTTTAATTACTTAATCAATTAATTAACTAAAATTAATTACATTAATCCTTTATTAATTAATTACTTCATTTATTAACTATTCTTTAATTAATCAATTCTAAATTTACATCATTAATTTATTAATTAATGATTTCTAATTACATTTTTAATTAATCTCTCTATTTAAATTAATTACATTAAGTAATTAATCTTCAATAAAACCCCATATATTAATCACCATTGGTTAATAACATCCAGTAATTAACTACTTTTAATTACTTCATTACTCCTTAATTTATTATCTTAATTAATCCCTTGATTAATTACAAAGCAATTTAATCCAAATCACTTCCATTATTAAAACATCTTTAATTACATCCAGTAATTATCAATTGATTACTTCACTAAGTAATTATACTCCATCAATTACATAAAGTAATTATTATCAATCATCCAATGTTTAAATTAACTAAACTTAATTAATTAACTTAAACTAATCACATTAAACTCAATTAATTACATTAAGTAATTAATTCATTAATTATATTTATTAAGTAATTAAACTTTAATAATTTCACAAATGATTATTGTTAATTAACTAATCTAGTTAATTATTAAAATTAATCACGGTAATTAATTGTTAAATAATCTTAGTTAATGACCTTCATTAACAATTTACAATTCTTTAATTACTTTTCTTAAGTAATTGAACTTACTTTTATCATTAATAATTTCAAATTAATTAATCTTTAATAATCCATTAATTAATCCTAATTATTTAATTAATTAAGTGTTAACTATAACTTAATTAATTCTTAGTTACTTGATTAATAAATCTTTAATCATTAATTAAAATATAATTAATAATTCTTAATTACAAATTAATTAACCTTAATTAATTAATCTCAATTATTAATTAATTAGTCTAAACTTTTAATTACTTATTTAATCAATCCAAATCATTAATTAGTTAAATAAATTAATTATCCATTTTTAATTAACTTAATAATTTAATGAATTCAAATCATTAAATTCTATTTATTTTTAAGATAAAACATTTCTTACTTAATCAAAGCATTTAAAAACAATTTGTTTTCAAATTTACTTCAAATTTCACTTTAAATTTCATTTAAATTTAAGATTTTAAAATGAATACAAATTTATCTAAACAAAGTTTAAAAACAATTCACAACCTTTTTATCTCACAAGTTAAAGAAATATCCATTTTATAAAGAAGTTTTAAAAGAATTTAAAACCCAATTCATTTATTAAATTCAAATCAATTTTAAAAATACACTTTAAACATTCCAAGTTATTTAAAACAATTTCAATTTAAAGGTTTCCTTTAATTTCAAACTGAAATACAGATTTAATTTTGACTCCAGATTTAACTTAAATTTTAAAAGCTTTACTTACATTTTAAACTCCATTTTAAAATTCTAACTATTTAACCATTTTTAAAGTAGTTAAACAATTTAAATTTAAAAACTTTATTTCAATTTAAAGACTGAAATTCAAACCCAAATTCCAAATTTATAAAACTAAATTTAAACTTATTTTAAATCTCTATTTAACAATTTAAACTTTCAGTTTAAATTCAAACCAAATTCACTTAAACACTTAAAAATTGTTAAATCAAATTTAAATTTCAATATTTAAATCGTTTCAAAACTAAGACTCAAACAACTTCAATTCAGATTTAAACTCAGGTTTAAACTTAGTTTAAATTTTTGTTTACATTTAAACTTTACTTTAAAATTTAAAAAAAAAACAGAATAGGTTTCTGTTTTAATTTTTAAAACCTGTAAACAACATTTGCTCGAGCCAACCCTGTCATGACTTCGAGTTCAAGCCTAAACTGCTTCGAGTCATACACTCGAATCACCCGAGAAAACTCGAGACAATCAAACCTAAAAACAAAACTTCACCAAAAAAATTCACTATACACCGTGCACATGCACGGTGCCTCCGGCCACCCTTGATCAACTTCGTGACCTCCCTACATTCAACGATCATCATCTCAGATCAACCAAACAACAACCCAATCAACTCATGCTCGAAATCAAAATCGAGATCAAAATCCCAAACCTGGAAACAGAACTCCACATCAAAACCTGTCAACGCCTCCCCTTTGAAGATCCGACCACCGTTGCCTCTGAAACTCCGGCGAAGTCCTCGTCAACCCACCAACTTCCATTACCCAAAATATAGTTGAACTCGATCAACTACAAATGCCGAGATGATCAACTTTACCTAGCCCGGTAAAACTAGGGTTCTAAACTTCAAATCACAACCATCATCTCCAAAATGAAATGCACCAAAGTCTGATAATTTTCCCATCATCCATGATAACTCCTCCACCTCCAGGGGCAAACTCGGCACCTCTAACCATTTGTGGCAACAGAGATGTCCCAGAATACACAATACAATCAATATAAAACTGCACTCTGGTTTTAACACTAAAAATTGTAATCTTGCTTTTAAAAATTATGATTTTGTATGATGATTTGATTTATAACCCAGAAACATAGAATCAATGTATTTGAATTTTCACTTATTTTTAACATGCTTGGTTATTTTAAATTTTCAAAGACAATTCGCTATTATTTAACCTAAGTAAAAATTTTAATCTAAAGTTTGTGATGAAACAAACAAGTATGCTTTGAATCTTAAGTTTTAACAGAATCAAAATCAGGAGGTTTTGAATTTAAATTAAACCAAGAAGCTAAAAACTGGAAGCAGAGAGGACTTGCAGATATCACAGGCATGTATACAACATACATAAGAAATTCAATAATATACATACACATATATATTTATTTCAAACAACTAGCATGCAACGAAATCATTCAATTGTTTAAGCTTTTAAAAGAAATGTTACTCACCTGAAATTTGATGAGCAGAGCACTAGATTTGAAAGTCTTTTTGAAGATCTTTTGAACTCTTAAATGCTTAAATGAAATTTTGTTTTTAAAATTGAGTTGTTGATGTCTTTAACTTGCTTGAATGCTTTTAAAACTTTAAACTTGAATGTTGCTTTAAAATGCTTCCAACTTAAAAGAAAATGCAGGCAACAATTCCAGGTTGAATGATGAACAGGCTTCAATTTTGAGGAGAATGAATGCAGGCTTTTGTTTGCTTTTTAAAAAAACAGGTTGAACGATGAATGCAGGAAACAATTCAGGTTGAATAAAAATGATATAGAGGCTTCAGATTGTTGCATATGCTTACAGATTTGAAGAAAGTAAAATGTGCAGACTTGCATGATATGTTTTGAAAATGCTTGGCTAGTTACTGATCTGGAAATGTGTTACAGGGATTGATTTGTACTTTTGAAGATGGAAAGATTACAGATTTGTTTGATTTATTTTTAAAATGCTTTGCATGTGAACATGGAATGATTTTGAAGAGTGATTATTGATTTTAATTTTGGAATGAGGATTGTTTTAGAGTGGAATGGTTTCAGCTGAAAATTTCTTGGTTTAGAACTGAAAATGAGAAAAAGAATAGAATAAGAAGTATGAGTTTATGTACTAAATTTATGATTTATTAAAAATCAAAGAAAAATAAAAATACAAATTTGACACTTGTCTTAAATATTAACACTTGTTAATTCCCTTGCTTGTTCACTTAACACATGTTATAGTAAGTCCTAGGAAAACAACACATGTTCTCTAATTAATTAGTATTTATAATTAAAGTTTAATATAATATTATGCTTAATTAATTAGTTTACAAATACTTATTTATATTTATAGCTAATTTTAAAGAAATAAAACCAAGTATGATTATAAATAAAAACAATACATATATCTATTATTTGAAAATAACATTTTTGATCATTTAAAATAAAATTTATAAAAGAGGTTATAAATTACTTACTATTTAAATGAATAAATGTTTCATTTATGAGTTGTATTTTAAACATTATATCTAATTTACAAATCATATTTATTAATCAGTATTTTAAAAAGAATGTTAAACAAATCTTATTATTAATCATATATAAACTTTAAGCTAAAATCCTTTTTAAATAATTAAACATTTATTTTATGTATTTAAAATCATATAGTTATTTTATTAAATATCTTTGAAAAGTTATATTAAATTAAATCAAATTTCCAAATTACTAAAATGTATATTAGAATTAGAAAATATACCTTATTAATTAAATTTAAAAAAAACTTCATATATTGACAATATATACAAATATATATAAATACCAATTTATTAACTTTTAAAAGATAAATTCACTAATCAATTATTTATTAAAGTAAGATTATTAAATAAATTCAAATTTATTTATAAAAATTATCAAATTAATTTAATTTTAAATAAAAATTATTAAATTTATATTGCCAGAAACTCCGGGATATCACAATAACTGATAATGGAACCCAACTCGAAAGCACTGAAATCAAAGACATCCGCCAATGGCAACCTATTGAAAAGAGCTTTGTGGTAGTTTCTCACCCTCAAGCGAATGGACAAGTTGAAGCTGTGAACAAAATCATAAAGTCTATTCTGAAGAAACATTTGGAAAATGCTAGAGGTATGTGGGTGGATGAACTCCCAATAGAATTATGGGCTCATAGAACCACCCACAAGTCCGTGACCAGCCATACTCCATTCGCTCGTGTTTATAGCTCCAAAGCCGTCATTCCTGTTAAAATCGAAGTCCCTTCTCTTAGAGTGACCTACTATGATCCCAAAATGAATAGAGGTCTCCTTTTAGAATCTCTAGGTTTGGTAGATGAGAAGTACAAATAAGATGATTTGAGGGCGGCTGCACATCGACATCGATCCATCTGATACTACAACATTAATCTCCGGCCTAGGACCTTTGAAATCGATGATCCCATCTTGAAAAAGGTTTTCCCTATCAGTCACACATAAATCCTACTTGTGAAGGACCATACGTCATTAAACAGATATTTAGAGAAGGAACTGTCAAGCTAGCTACTGTTATGGCATCACATCCCAAGGTCATGGAATATTAAGCATTTATGATGTTATTTCACTTAATTTATTCTTTCTCATCCAATTGTATTTTATTTCCAAATTTGCTTTAGCAATCAGTTTTCCATATACGTAAGAAGACAAATTATGTCATTTATTTCAATTTAACAAATAAAGTTTGAAATTTGCTTCATATATGTGATTTATATTGCACTACATATTAGTTATGATATCCAACTAACTAATATTGACATGTCCGAGTAGGTACCCACAGTTTGGAGCCAACCAATTACACAAGTTCATGATTGGACTAAACAAATTGATTGTGGTCCGACCGTTCATTCAATGATTCCCACTCACAGCCCAAAAGTGGAGTGCCAAATGGAAAATGATTGTGACTTAAATGCTGATAACCGAATTAATCCCACCAAGAAATGGGACAAACATGAATCAAAAGCGATCGCGACATCAATTGCCCTCTAACTTGAACCGAGGACTTGAGGGGCAAAATTAATCAATCAAGGAAAATACGGCTCCATTATTTTCCGCAGTAACTCTTAGTCCCTAGAGCGTGGACTGGAGTATAAAAACTAATTAGGTGTGATTAGATCACCTGCCATCGAACTCTTATTACTGGAGGGCAGATATGAGTAAAAAAAATAGATCAGTGCAGTTCAACCACTCACTATTCCACAACCTCTGACCAGAAATTGGCACGAAGAGTATAAATTCGCTAAGGAATGAATTCGAAAATCCACTATCTAACTCCTCTAACCTGAGACTAGGGGTAGAAATATAACTACTTAAACCGTTGAATTCAAAAGCATGACACTAAGGCTCGAGCTCAGTGTTTGGTATGACTTATGGCCATGACCGCATAGAGGCCTTGAGATAGAATTAGCAGATTATCATCTGAACCAATGAGCAATGAATTATAAGTACATTCAATGGAAAACTAATAGCTCGACTATATAAACAAGTTCATATAAGAGTCCAACGGAAAATAAAGAACTTTTGTTTACATAGAGCTTGGAAATTGTAGTACAAGTGTTTATCCAAAAGCAAGGGCCTTACCCATAAAACACAGCCAACTAAAAGAAAAACAGCTACATAAGTTGTGTACAAACTAAGCCGACATGACGGCTAATTCTTTTGCTTCTTTCCCTTTTGAATTTTTTAGGAGCGGACCTACTTGAGCTTTCGCCTGTTCCTCCCATTAATCCCTTACCATCGCCTTTACCGCCTTTAGTGGAAGAGCTTTAAGATAATGGAGGGAGACCTTCGAGAACAAACCAGCTAGGTGGAATGACTTGTAGTGGATGAGGTTTAGATCATCGACATCAACATCAACTAGCTTGGTTTTGGCTTTCTTTTTCAGCAACTCCTCCTTCTCGATGAGCTCCTTCAAGTTGAGCTTATCAGTGTGTTCGGAGGTGCATGTAATCATAACAGCATTAGATTCATCATCTAATGGCTAATTATCGGCCATTTCATCAGGAAGAGCTCCAATAATTTAAGCATCGGGCCTTGGAATGTTTGTAGCCGCTGGAATGTCAGTAAGTGTCGGTTGTTGCTCCACGAGGACCACTTTCCAGAGTTTGACTGGGAGCCGGGAGACCTACAAATTTGCGGGAATAAGCTAATAAGCCTATTGGGCATGAAGAACGCAACCTCTTGAGAAATCAAGAATATCGTGGGATATCTACATCCGACTAACTTTCCGTTATTGACGGAGTGCTCCCTTCTTGAAAAGGAGCCAATACCTTTGATTTAAAACCAGGTCTATCTGCATCATAGCTTGGGTCATATCCTGGGCCAAAAGACTAATTGCACTAGCTAGTTGAGGTGAAGAGGAATCTATAGGATCACACTCTGAAGCCTCAGCAATATCTTTTACTTTTCTAGAAGGTGCCAAAATATCAAAGTATCTTAGCCTTGCAGCGACGAGATCTAAAGGTTTAGATCATGTTGAATTTTTCACTCCAGTTTCTCTTCATCCAAATCAGCTTCGTCGAGAGTCCTCTTCTTTGTCGGTGATATAGTCCTAGGCGTTGCCAAGCGATTCGAGGTAACCCTCTCCCTCAAAGCTAAAGTCATGGTGGATTAGGACCTTGGCATTATACTCAATGAAATAACATTAGTATATTTGAACAAGAGTCCATTTCCCGCTCTCAACCAACCTGGGATCCTACCTCTGGTAATGAATCATTCGATCGACGGTAGGGGCAAAAAAGAGAAAACACTGCCAACTTTCATCAAAATTAGATAACCAACAAAGTGCCCAAAGGAAGCTTGATCGGGTCTTCTAAACCGCATATCTTTTATTAGAGGACTGTCCTCGGAAAGAATAAAATATGTCCTTGATCTCATTCCTGCCTTCCTCTCCTTTTTCTGCCAACAAGGCCTCAATTTGCCCTGTGACCTCCTGACGACCAATTTCCCTTGCCTCTTCTTAGAGGGCCTCAATCAAAGCAAGATCTTTTCCAAGTTTAAATTTAAGCTCATGAGCCTCTATGAACTCTTCACAATATTTTTGGGATTCAATCCGAGCAGCGTATTTATCATCCTTCTCTTTCTAAAGCGCACCTTTCTCTAAATTTAAGCATGATCTTTTAAATTTAAGCAAGATCTTTTCCAAGTTTAAGCAAGATCTTTTAAATTTGGAAAGATACTCAATTTGGAAAGGAAGCTTAGTCAGGTCTTCTAAATTTAAGCAAGATATTTTCTAAGTTTAAATTTAAGCTCATGAGCCAAAGCGTCTTTCTCTTTCTAAAGCGTACCTTTCTCTAAGGAAAGTGCACCACTGCATTGAAGTATTTCCTTCTTATGAGCAATTTCCAGACGATTAAATGCTTGATGCGTTTCTTTAACACTCTTCTCTATCATGGCTAACTTTGTAGTCAACTCCATAATTTCTTCATCTTGTTGTTTGATTATATATTTATCGTGGATCACCTCCATCTTAAGGTGATCGATTTCATGCTGCCTTCAGTAGACACCTCAAAGATTTTCTCAGCTAAGTGCTGGAATGGTTTGTGCTGCACAAAAACATCGTTTACACATGCAAGCGAACCGTCTTTAACATTACGTGGGATTGTATGGATAGAAGGAAGCAATATCATTCCATCAAAGAAGATTTTTGGAATTTTTACCTTAAGTTTGGCCAACCGTTTAGTTGTGGAGGCCTCGGGAACTATAGTAGTTAAAGCAGGCTCAGATATAATAATAGGACGTTTGTTCGACCAATGGTCGCGAGGCTGTCAAGACCTAGATGAAACCGAATGATACTCGAGTGGCATAGCAGTTGGGGGAACATGAGAAGAGGTCTGATCACCGTTATATGAAAAATTATTAGGCTGAGCTTCTTGGCGATGAGATGATTATGATTTTAACTTGTGTTAGAGGATAAAGATTGCTATGAATGATGGCTTCTTTCCCGGATGTTACCCCTTTCTCGATGCCTGCCCAAGTATGGACCACGATTGAATCCATAATGTGTTGAGGAGCCCCTCAAGCGATCAAAGTTACGAGAATGTGACATAGAACCTACAAACCAAACAAAAGCGTACAAGTGATAATCAAATAAAAGGTAGAAAAAATCACGCCGTGAAGTATGCTGATTGTGAGTGTCCTTGTGTCCCCCTCGACAGACTAATTGTTGTAGCCTTGCTCATGGGAGTAATTTCTCCTCGGCTAGCAGGACGAATGCCATCACCGGTTCAGGTGGGAGAGTTAAGCCCCCTGACACTAATGTTGGAAAAGTCAAAAGTCTCCATGTTGTCTGGGACCAGAAGACTTGAGAATCCTTCCATCGAATATTCTAAATGCTGAGAGGAAGATTCTTCGTCAACAGAGGTGATAGTGAACTTAGGCTTCTTAGCAGTTTTTCTCCTACATGGTTTGTAAGCAAGCCCTTTTCCTTTCCTTGTTGGTGCAAGGTATCGCAAGCCTTGTGATGATCCGACCATAGGCGCGTCTCCCGAACCTACATCATCATTGCCAAGATCATTGGCATCATCATCTCTGATTTCACCTTCTTCGGCATCGTCCAGAGCCTCCTCAACAGGGGATACGACATGGCTATCAATGGCGCTTTCTTGTTTCATAACATTCCTTTATGATGTAACGCTTCCTGGAAGTCTTGTACTATGACCCTCTTTGAGCAACTCGAAAAGAGAACCACTTATCAATCACGAGTGGTCTAATGTCTCTATCTTCGACTAGGTAAGGCGAATTGTAGAAACAGCCCATAAATAATTATTGTCTTTGGGTAGTGGATGGACACCGGTATGTTTTCATAGTATTTGTTAGTTTAGGGTTTGACTTAGGCTTAAGAATTTGATAATAAAGTGAAGGCAACACTTATGACCTTCCAACCATCGCCTCGCGGAGCCAGTTGGACAACGAACGTAGAACCATTCATGCTTAAAGACACTGAAGTTCTAACTACCAGTAAGAACTTGAAAGTTGGGCGTGAAATCAATGAAAGTATAAGAAAGACTTTTCGTTCATCGCTTAGAATTTTAGATGAACCACATGTCTTCATGAGATGGCGTACGGAACAAAACATCCACAAATGACAAGAAGGTATGATAAAGGAAGGCATAGCTATTCGGATGCAGTTGAGCAGGAGCTATAGCCAGATAATATAGCATCTCTCATATAAATGAGTTGAAGGGCGATACAAATCCAGCCCAACATATAAATTTTGTTACATGCCGTATAGCCCTCCTAGGGAAAGTAGGTCATCTCATTCCTTGAAGGGACTAGATAATCTCAAAACGGGATCCCATGTATAGAGCACTACTAGCAAAGAGTGTCCTTGCAAATTCTAGAAGCGGGGGAATCCACCAGGTCATCTAGAAATATAGCACCCTCTAAGGTATAAGCGTCAAGATCTATCTCTTCCACTAAAATGATAGGAACGTCAATGAAAAGATCAATCGAAAGACCCAACTCTCTAGTTGCTCAGCTTGTTGTTCGGGAGGAAGTCTATCGTATATAGTCATGGAGCTCAATTTGGCACCTTGATTGTTATGCTGTGAAGGTTGATTGGAAGACATTGCGGCTAAATGCCCTAAATGTTTAAAGCCCATATCAATTGAACTCGGTAGATAATAATGATTAGAAAGTTTTAACTGTCCCACATGCTATGTGCAAAGTATTATGGTGCAATGGCATGCAGTGTGGAGATAAACAATTCATAATTAAAAGTAAAAATAGTGACGAAACTTTTGATTCTGACCAGAGTGACCGTCAGTGCTAACCATCTCAACTGGCAATTAAATTGATCGGTTGTGTAAGCTTTGCGATCAACCATTGACATGTTAAAGTTTGAAGTTCATTGTTGAAATCTTTATGCCAAGTTACATTTCATATCTAAGTTCCACAAATGTGATTGTTCGATTTCAAGTTTAAAGTTAGAAATTCTAGTCCGATTATTCATAAAGGTCTATGTGTTCAAGTCCATCAAGGCGAGATTAGTTCTAATAGTTCATACAAAGTTTATATGGAATGATACGTTCAAGTTTACAGGTTTAAATTACTTAGACTGATCCATATTATCGTATCTCAACATAGCCGATCCTTATGCCAAAGACAACTTGACTGATCCCTTTATGTTACAACAACACAGATCCCTCCTTATACTTTCATAACCGATCCCTATGCCTTAAACTTCTACAATCGATCCCTATACTTAGCATTTCTCTTTCTTCACTTCAAACATTTACACCGATACGTCTAGACTCGAATAATACCAATCCCTTCAATTATCAAATTTCCATGCCTTATTTCCACGAAACTCCTCCTCCTTCTTCTACTTTACCATTCAACCGACACCATGTAGTCCATGCTCGAGACAAGCTATGCGACCGAACCCATCATCTCATCGTGAATCAAAGTCAAATGCAAAACCTACCTAAACGTGCGAAATACGATTATACTCAAGGTAAGATGTTGGATTTTGATTCAAATCAAAAGAGGAATGGTAGTCCAAAGCAGAAGAGGATGGTGGATCTAAAGATGGAGGCAGTGACTAATTTGAAGAGAAAGGTTTAGAATTTACAGCTGAAGGAGAAGGATCAACAATGGGCTTGGAGATAAAAAAAATGTGACAATGAGCTGTAGTGAAAGGGTAGAAAGGAGAAAGATTGTTTAAATAGGGCTAAAGGGATCGACCCACTCCACCTTCTCCATGAAGCCAAAACATGTTAAGACCTTTCCACAAAAAGGGATCAGATATGATTGCTATGTGTCTATGTACAAATAAAAAAAAGAGAAATGGATCGGTTAAACAAATTCTGATCCCTATTTAAAAATAATAATAATAATAATAAAAAGTAAAATTAAAAGAATGTCATGTAATTGCATTTGATTCAACAAAATTTGGTTATGACCCACGAGCGTACAAATGCATCCGGGAGCTAATGATAAATACATGTACCTGAACATGCACGTTTACATTCTAAAAATTCAAATTTTCGAATCAGTAGCGATTGAATTCTCACATGTAACTTCTAAAGACGAAACAAGATCGGATAACCAAGACCTACTAGCTCAGCAGAACTGAACACGGATAACAATTGATGGACTACAATCCAAAATTTATACTATTGGAAACCAACTAAGCGTCACGACGAACAAAAAAGATACGATACTTCAAGAAAAAATTCAACGGGAAGGCAGCGAATGTTCAGAAAAGTGGATGGATTTCTTTCCGACGACTCTGACTTGTTTCTAATCAAAGCATGTCATGTTTGACACAAGACATACTTTTGACGTAAAGTGGTACCTAGTTTTTTGACCCAGGTATATCTGAACTGACTAGACAAGTTAGACTCGATTGTCATCAAGGCTAGAAACCGAGAGTGATAATTATGAGGTCCAAAAATCAATTACAGATGATAATATGAAGTCATGATTGAATACAATCAAGAGAAATGCTATACTAAAAGTTTTAAGTATGGAATATAATCTAATTAAGAAAAGGAATTGGGTACGATCCCTCTCTACCCAAGGGATCGGATTACTTTAGGTAAACAGTGCAACTCAAGGCAAAATGATTGATATCTCAAAATCCAAAAGTCTGATACATATAAAACTTAGGAAATAGGAATTTGGGTCCTTAGGGAGTCCACCCCTTAGATCACACCGCAAAACGAGCAAATAAGAGGGATCGGCCCTCTTCCCTCTAGAGGATGGGCCAGAATCAAACTACACAACTCATTGCAACAACGATCGATCAATAACTCAACATTTACAAGTCCAATTGATGTGGAACTTGGAGGCCAAGCATAATACAACATGGAGAAGCTATTATAGGGATCGTAACCCTGAATCTCCAAAAATAAGGATCAACCCTGTTTCTTAGGATTCAGGACATGCGAACCCTCCTGTGGGCCCTATTGATCTGTGGAGCCTTTTGTCGAATTTTCAGGAAGATATTTCACTGTTTTCCTCTATAAATACAGACTTGATTATTAATTTTTGGTATCTTTACGCTACTTGGTACTTTGTATTCTTTTATAACTAAGGATTTTCATTTGATCCCTGTTGTGCTCGGTTTACAAAGTGATTAATAAAGTTATCTCTTCAAAGTGAACATAGGAAAACAACTCGAACCGCTATAAACATCTGTGTCTTTGTTATTTGCTTATTTATTACTACTTTATTGATATATTCCCTCTGTTTACATTTAATATTCTTTGTTTATTCCTTTACAACTCCATTTGGTGTTTATGCCACTTTTTTGTGCAAACAGGTAACGATTCTAACATATAAATATATTGTCACAATTTTGATTGGTTGTATGTATGTGTGTGTGTGTATATATATATATATGTTTTACATTAAATATTTTTGTACGCATCCTATATGCGACATGGATCAATTTTAGAAGAAATTTTTATTATTATTTTATATAGCTAGTACGAACCCGTGCGTAGCACACGAATGAATCTAATATTTTTCTAAGAGTTGGATAATAAAGTTTATTACTATAAAAATAATCTTAGAAATAGCAAACTATTTTTCGTTTGTTCTACTTCTTTCTTGAAATACAAATATGTAGTTTCACATACTAACTCTATAACACGTATAGAAACTATCTCAGCATGCTTATTAAATGTTTATATTAAGCATTAGTAACTCAGGTGACAATATTTGACAAAATATTTAATAAAATTAGTGGATTTCAATTTTTTTATTATCTTTATATATTAGATTATAAGGATGGGTGAAGCAACACAAAATAAAACCAACATTAAAAGCCAATATAGGATTGAGTTTATTATAAGAGGTTCCTAATGTATATTTAAACATGTAATTATCTAGATATACAAATATATATATATATATATATATATATCTCCATCCATTTATAATATTGTAATAATATATAGCTTAAACCACTATTCTAGCGTTGATCATCTTCATATGTAATCAAGAAATATTCCCATCCTTAAACCCATATGTAAATAATTTCCACTGCAGGTTTATGGAACCATACATAAGAATCAAGATTAATATTGTTAATAAAGTAGAAGCGCTAACTATAAAAGAAAATAAATCAATGCTAATGTTGTCAAATATATCAAAATAATGTTAGCATGATATTTTTGTGATAATTATTTTATAAAGTTTTTTAAAGATTGGTTGTACAAATTAATGTATTAGAAATACTATAGCTCTGTAATAAACATACAAAAACTAATTATAGTAAATGAAAATTCATTTATCTTTTAGAACATAAGTAACTATCATTCTTCTAAAGTAATGACAAAAAGAATTCTATTTCAAAATTTGCATTCACCAACCACCTATGTAAAGAGAGTTAAATGAATATTTTTAATTTATGCAACTCTTATATACATACACGCATATAAATATATAGTTATATATTTATTTAGTTAAATGAGTGTGTTATGTTAGTTTTTATATCTAAAATATATTAACTATACATCTTAATAAAGTCACCGTTTAACTTTTGCCTAACAAAAAATAATGTATTGAACTGGAAATGAAACAAAAATATACTCTATACTTGCATATAAACTTAAAATTTAATCCCAATACCATAATGAGGAATATTAATATGATATAATATTTTTCTCGAACATAATACAAAAAATGTAGGTTTCTTATTTTTTCATGAAAATAGAACGAATAACATTTGTTTTGGAGAGCTTACTCTTTGAAAATGAATCAGATTATCGCTCTTTTATTACTTAGATACATCGGTTGTCTTTCTAAAGGCTACACCACATTTTTTTAACTTAGAATTGTTCATTGTAACATGTAAAGTTTGTGTATTTTTTATAATAATATCGGTTTGATCACTTTTTATTTGCTCTCTATTACATAAAATAGGATGGCATTAGAATGGAGATGTCGATTATTCTAGTTGTTTTAAGAAAAACATTAGTATGTTGGAAAAAATTAGAAAGATGGTTATTTGTTCCTTAAAATATTATTCGTATGATATCTAATAAATTACTTCCTACAACAATGTTTCAATTAATATATCGAATTTGTAACAGTATATATGTATTACGTAGATCACTTTTTAGTTTAAGAGATGATTGATTTTTATTGTTTCTTACAATATGTTGGATTCTAGAAATAAATATTGTTTCATCCCAAATTTATATGGAGATATGCTTAAAAATATGTGAAATAAAATGTACCCAATGTTAGCTTTAACAAAAACCAAATGAACGATGAAGTAGAAACCTAGGAAAATTCTTTTACTATTCAAAAATTATTCCCTACTATCATGAAAGAACATATGAATTAGATAATAAAGGTAGTTAATCTCTATAATAAAATTGATTTTACAAATAGATCGGTTGACCTCCAATAGACATTATACTTAGTCAATTTAATTAACCATTTCTTTTAGGTTATAATCCTCAAAATATAATTTCGAATTAAGATACTAAGCAAAGATGACATTGAGAAAGAACCGTGTGTACAATAAAATGAATTTGAACATATTTTTTATGACATTAAAGTAAAGTATTATCCATTTTAAGTATTTTAAGCAAAGATGCTTATTCATTGCAGAAAAACATCATTCAAAATGAAAGGTAGTTTCAAGTAGTAGCAAAAGGTAAGCAATGTATAATATTTATGGTAAACTAGAATAGTGATCAAACTAAAAAAGTTTAAAAAATATATCAACTTGTACTAAGTTGGAAACATTATATGGTAAAATAAATTATGTAGAATCAAATTAGAGAATGTTAATGAGGTTATAAACTTCACAAAATTATAAAGCAATAAATCTGAAATACTATTAATTTAAAACCACAAAAAGAAAAGGTATAAAGTAAAAATAGTAATAGTGCTGACTAGGACACAAACGTACAAAAACAAAATAGGTTTTTTTTAATACAAACTTGATATCAAATGGTAAACACAATTTGTAGTGTTATAATGAGTCCCAAAACAATTGATATGCATTGAAGATCTATAAAACTACAAAAGGTAGTGATATATTTGTACATGTTTGTTTTTTTATTAAACCAATGTTGACATAGATTTTGCTAATAGAACACTATCACATTTGCTATGCACTAATCTTTTATAACAATAACGAAGCCTAGTAAAGAATAAAATGGTACAAATTTAATTACTTTTTATTTAACATCTTAAAAAGGCATTACTAATTACAAATATTATTATTTATTATGTGAAATAAATGATAAAAATATATAATTATTATTGTTTTGGAGATCTAACAAATAAATTTCATTTGCAAACCATAACTATCTTGAGACATCCTGACGCAGCGGATATTTAACAAACGATATAGATCGATGAAAGTAGCAAACGGTGGATTGAAGATACTGAAATGCCCAAATTCGTTGATCACAAAGATACCGAATTCTAGCTATCTTCGACACGTTGATCGCGCACGATACCGTGAAAGAAGATCTACAATTCTTCAAACGTTGATCAAGCGCACTTGATACCGTGAATTGGCTTCAACAATCGTTGAATCGAGCGCACTCGATTAACCGAAAGTGGAGATAGGAGATTACACTCAACTACCAATTTAAGATGAAAGCACACAGCAATCAAACAAGAATTTTATTCAAAAATCAACCAAATATACAACACACTCCCTATTTATAGTGTTTTCGACCCAGACCTTAAGTCGTATACGACTTACGACCCAATTTAAGTCGGTAACGACTTAACACCATAGCGACCTAACCCCCTTTACAACATTGCACACGCAAATGACTCACTAAAGTCGTTAGCCAACCTAACTGACTCAAGACACAAGACACAAGACACAACGACTTAACAGTAACTACTTCACAACAGAACCTCAACCGACTCAACTACATGCCGACTTACGGCCTAGGCAACGACTTAAAATACAAAACACCTTTACTCACTTAGGTCGTATACGACTTAATGACTTCCGACTCAAAGAAAGCAAATTACAACATCAGGTTACGACTTAACAATAGTTCCTTACCCATATTACAACACAACACATAGGTCGGTGACAAATTCAACACGACTCAACGACTCAATGACATAACGACTTAGTTAAGATCGTAACTCGTTTGCGGCTTAAAGAATCACCCAAATGTTGCATCTTCCCTCTGCTGCCTTCCATTAGGTCGTTGCCGACTCAAGACCACTTTCTTAGGTCGTTGCCGACCTAGAACATGTGAACGACCGATAACCGATGCTTGGTTAGATCGTGTTGCCTTCCCCTGTGACTTGTTAGGTCGTGGTCGACCTTCCTTAACCCGGAAACGATCTAAGCCTTATATCTTAAGTTGTGCACGACTTAACTCCTCATCCTTAAGTCGTGTACGTCTTATCCCTCCTTTTCTGGCCTGAGCTGCATCATCCTCCCCTGGTTGAGAAAAATTCGTCCTCGAATTTGTAAATTCTTCCGCATCAGATTGTTCATCTCCATAATATGTTACAAGATGCTTAACATTGAACACGTCAGAGGTGCACACATCCTCCGGCAGCTTCAACTTATAAGCATTTTCATTAATCTGTTTCACAACTTCTATAGGACCAAGTTTTCTGGCTTTCAACTTGTTATAAGTTTCTACTGGAAAACGTTCCTTCGTTAGCACAGCATAAACCAAATCACCTTCGTTAAATTCAACACTTCGTCGCTTCAAGTCTGCAGTCTGCTTATACTTCTCATTTGCTTTCTCCAATCGTTTCTGAACGATTTTATGACATTCAGTCAATCCATCAACAAAATCTACAACTCGTTTAACCGTCCCCTTCGGTTGTGGTACTACTGCCAAATCCAACGGTCCCCTTGGCAAACTTGAATATACGATCTGAAATGGACTGAATCCCGTACTACGATTCACTGCACAATTATGAGCAAACTATGCTTGGCATAACTTCATGTCCCAACTCTTCAGATTCTCCTGTACAAGACATCACAACAAATTTCCCAACGATCTGTTAACAACTTCTGTCTGTCCATCTGTCTGCGGATGATAAGCGCTACTAAATTTCAGCTTCGTTCCCACCATTTTCCATAAACTTAGCCAAAAATGACTCAAAAATCTGGTATCTCTGTCTGAAACAATAGACTCCGGCAACCCATATAAACGATAGATTTCCTTAAAGAACAATTGAGCAACACGAACAACATCCGCCGTCTTCTTAGAAGCAATAAAATGTGCCATTTTCGAAAACCTGTCCACCACAACAAATATAGAATCATTCCCCCTTAGAGTTCTAGGCAAACCCGAAACAAAATCCACGCTGATATCAACCCATGGTTTGTTAGGTACTGGTAACGGCATATATAATCCTGCATTTGTCGCTGTTCCCTTCGAAACCTGACAAATATGACATCTCTGAACAAACCTTTCAACTTCCTTCCTCATCGATGGCCAATAGTAGGATTGAGAGATTAACTGCAATGTTCGGTCTCTACCCACATGTCCTTCCTCATGAAGCTCCTTTACTATCTTCATTCGCAAGCTACAATCCGGTACACACAATTGATTCCCCTTAAATAAGAAACCATCAATCAACACAAATTCATCAGAACTTCCCTCCTTGACTTTCTCAACAAATTTCTTAAAGTAAGGATCTTCTTCAATAAGCCCTGGCAATAATTCAAAACCTGTCACTTCAACTTTCATTGTTGTCAATAAATGACTCCTCCTACTCAAAGCATCAGCTACACGATTCATTACCCCAGATTTGTGCTTCACAACAAAAGTAAACTGCTGCAAATAGTCAATCCACGATGCATGTCTCGATGAAATCTTATCCTTCCCTTGCAAATGCTTCAAAGCCTCATGATCAGTGTAAAGAACAAACTCTTTCTGAAATAGATAATGTCTCCAGTGCTTCACAGCTTGAACAATTGCATAAAACTCAACATCGTATGTACTATATCTCATCTTTGCCCCTGATAACTTCTCACTGAAATATGCAATAGGATGCCCCTGCTGACTCAACACCCCTCCGATTCCAACCTTAGATGCATTAGTATGTAGCTCGAACAACAACTGAAAATCTGGTAATACAAGGATTGGTGCTGTCGTTAAAAGTTGTTTGATTCGTTCAAAAGCAACCCCTGCTTCCTCCGACCAAGAAAACCCTTTTCCTTTCATACAATCAGTAACTGGTGCCATCACGCTACTGAAGTGTGGAATGAACCTTCGGTAGAATGATGCCAATCCATGAAAACTTCTAACTTCAGTGATAGTCCTCGGTTGTGGCCAATTTCTGACTACTTCAACTTTATTCTGGTCCACCTGGATACCTTCTCCTGACACAACATATCCCAAAAATAAAACACCTCGAGTCATGAACACACATTTCTTCGTAGCTGCATAAAATTGTTCCTCACGAAGAATAATTAACACCTTTCTCAAATGCTCTACATGCTCATCTGTGCTCGCACTATAAATCAGAATATCATCAAAGTAAACAACAACAAACTTTCCAATCTACGGTCTGAAAATTTGATTCATCACCCTCATAAATGTACTCGGTGCATTCGATAGACCAAACGGCATAACCAACCATTCATACAATCCTTCCCTTGTCTTGAATGCAGTTTTCCATTCGTCTCCCGGTCTAATTCGAATCTGATGATATCCACTCTTCAAATCAATTTTCGAAAAGATAGTAGCCCCACTCAACTGATCTAGCAAGTCATCCAATCTTGGCATAGGAAATCTGTAGCGAACAGTAATCTTGTTCAAAGCTCTACTATCGGTACACATTCTCCATGTTCCATCCTTCTTCGGTACCAACAAGGCTGGTACTGCACAAGGACTCAAGCTTTCTTGAACACGTCCCTGTTCTAACAACTCCTCCACTTGCCTTCGCAACTCCTCATGTTCCTTTGGACGCATTCGGTAATGTGGCATATGCGGTAAAACAGCACCTGGCACTAGATCTATTTGATGTTGTATGTCTCTCAACGGTGGTAACTCTTTTGGCTGTTCTTCCGGAAATACATCTTCAAATTCTTCTAGTACTGGTTTTACTTCTTCAGGAACTTCAACCACTTCATTACACTCTCGTCCAATCAACAAAAAGACTTCAGGCTCCTCTTCAACTTCCTTGACAAATTCCTTTAATGATAGCAAAGTTTTCAACTCTTCAATCTCCTCTAACTTGCTTTCCTTCTGTTGTTGCTTCTTAGGAACTAAAATAATCTTAGTACCTTCGAACATGAAACTATAACTATTAGCACGACCATCATGTTGCACTGCTCTATCAAACTGCCATGGTCTGCCCAACAACAGATGACACACATCCATGTCTACAACGTCACACCAAATTTCATCTTTGTACTTCTTTCCAATAGAAAAATTCACAAAAGCTCTTCGACACACCTTCACTTCACCACCCTTCCTCAACCATGCTAACTTGTACGGTTTAGGATGCTTCTCAGTTTTCAAGTTCAACTACTTTACTGCTTCTGTAGAGATAATATTGTCACAGCTTCCAGCATCAATAACGAACTTGCAAACTTTCCCCAGAATAGTGCATGTCGACTGAAAAATATTGCTTCTCAACCAACTAGTATCATCCTCTTGTTTTGGTGTAAGACAAGATCTCCTCATCATAAGATTACAACCCTCATCTCCGGACAATAAGTCTTCCTCCTCGACTGGTAATGAATTAGAACATTCTGCATCTTCATCCTCTTCTTCAATCTCAGTAACCATTGCTCTCTTCTTCGGCTTCGGACATTCACTGCTTTTGTGACCCAGCTCCTGGCAATTATAACATTTGAAACCACTGTTATCCTTCGTCTTCTCAGCCTCCTTCACAACTGGTTTACTGGTAGGTTTAGAAACATTAGAACTTCCACTAACACCCTTCACTTGATTGTTGGAATTGGTAAACACACCACCTCCACGCCTTCCCTGCTTCTCCCAAGCCAACGCTTTCTGATGTGCTTCTGCTACAGATCTAGGATCAAACATATTCACCATATCTTGAATCTGTATCCTCAACCCTCCAACAAATCTAGCAGTCAGCTGTTCTTCCGTCTCCATAATATCATTTCAAGCAATCAGTTGATAAAATTCATCAGCATAATCATTAACAGTCTTCGTCCCTTGCCTCAGATTCTGCAACCCCTGGTACATGAGTGATTGATAGTTATAAGGTAAAAATGTAGCCTTCATCATCTTCTTCATCTTCTCCCATGATTCAATCTTCGACTTCCCCATCCGTTCTCGTGTAAGTTTGGTTTGCTGCCACCATGCCAAAGCTCTTCCCCTCAACCTAGTAGCAACTAACTTCACTTTTCTATTCTCCGGGACCTCTTTGAAATCAAAGATCTCTTCAACATTAGACAACCAATCAAGAAATTCTTTTGCTGCCATTCCACCCTTGAATTCTGGAATTTCCATCTTTATACCCGATTCCCATCGACGATCATCATCTACATCTCGATATGAATTTCGAACTTGGTCTCGATCTCGATAATGAATACTAGCTCTATCACCCTCTTCATCAAACTCAAATGTACGTCTATATCGATCTCGACCATCAACATCCCTTTGATCACGCATGTCTCTTCTACTATGTCTATCCATATCGGGATGTGATTCATTTTCAAAATCACGTGGAGTTCTCCTCTCTTCATGTCCATAGTCATGGTGATCTCTCCTTGATGAAATTGATGTTTCTCTTCTCTCTCTAAAAGATTGCGGTGATACCCTTCTCGCTTCCGTAACCGATGGCGAAACTCGGTTTCCTCCATGGCTCGAGATTGGTGATCTCCTCCTTTGATTTTGATTCAAATCATTCATCAACTTCTCTAGCTTTCCAATACCTTCATCAAATTTCACATTAATGCGTTGTTCCATTTGCTCGGCTTCTTCTCTTCGATACAACGCTTCAACATTCTGATGATGATTAGCTCTTCTTGGCGGCATGATTTCACAATCACAAACGCTTCAAAACTTCACAAATCTTCTACAAATCAAACTTCAAAACAAACATCACCTAGGCTCGGCTACTTCTCACAAGTATACACGGCCTACTCTTCAAACTCTCGGCTTAAAACAAGTGATGCACGACTCTACCCAACTCGGCTCAAATTCAAACACCTTTCCAACTTTGATCCAAAATGAAATGAATCGAAAGCTTCTAACTTGTTGCAACTTCAAGATGAACACGATGAACTCCGAACTTCAAACTCCTTGGCTCCAAGACTCGTCTTAGCTATGATTGGCTAAGTCAAGCTTTGATACCAAAACCGACGCAGCGGATATTTAACAAACGATATAGATCGATGAAAGTAGCAAACGGTGGATTGAAGATACTGAAATGCCCAAATTCGTTGATCACAAAGATACCGAATTCTAGCTATCTTCGACACGTTGATCGCGCACGATACCGTGAAAGAAGATCTACAATTCTTCAAACGTTGATCAAGCGCACTTGATACCATGAATTGGCTTCAACAATCGTTGAATCGAGCGCACTCGATTAACCGAAAGTGGAGATAGGAGATTACACTCAACTACCAATTTAAGATGAAAGCACACAACAATCGAACAAGAATTTTACTCAAAAATCAACCAAATGTACAACACACTCCCTGTTTATAGTGTTTTCGACCCAGACCTTAAGTCGTATACGACTTACGACCCAATTTAAGTCGGTAACGACTTAACACCATAGCGACCTAACCCCCTTTACAACACTGCACACGCAAATGACTCACTAAGGTCGTTAGCCGACCTAACTAACTCAAGACACAAGACACAACGACTTAACAGTAACTACTTTACAACAGCGCCTCAACCGACTCAACTACATGCCGACTTACGGCCTAGGCAACAACTTAAAATACAAAACACCTTTACTCACTTAGGTCGTATACGACTTAATGACTTCCGACTCAAAGAAAGCAAATTACAACATCAGGTTACGACTTAACAATAGTTCCTTACCCATATTACAACACAACACATAGGTCGGTGACAAATTCAACACGACTCAACTCAGGTCACACACCATATGACCGACTTAACATACAACGACTCAACGACTCAATGACATAACGACTTAGTTAAGGTCGTAACTCGTTTGTGGCCTAAAGAATCACCCAAATGTTGCCTCTTCCCTCTGCTACCTTCCATTAGGTCGTTGCCGACTCAAGACCACTATCTTAGGTCGTTGCCAACCTAGAACCTGTGAACGACCTATAACCGATGCTTGGTTAGATCCTGTTGCCTTCCCCTGTGACTTGTTTGGTCGTGGTCGACCTTCCTTAACCCGGAAACGATCTAAGCCTTCTATCTTAAGTTGTGCATGACTTAACTCCTCATCCTTAAGTCGTGTACGTCTTATCCCTCCTTTTCTGGCCTGAGCTGCATCACATCCACATTGCTAGATGTGCAAAAGAATATAGCTGTATAATGTTTAGTATGAATTTTATCACTTAGTTTTTTTCTAATTAAGTTTTGTAGTATTATTGCTTAATTATTGACTCTTACTAAAAATACATGTGGTAAACATTTGAATGTGTATTATCTTTTTGTTCAAACTTTTGATTCGTATACAATTGCATTAATTTTTATTAACTTTCAATAATTGTTGATTATTGCTATTAATGATTCGTTGATAACAACTCTCAATTGGCAATAAATTGCTGATAACATCTATTCATGGTTTCTTACTATAAGGAAAGAGCTATAGGCCCCTGTTTTTTTTGTTATTGTAAGAAAATGTTCCTGCAGAAATGAATAGGTAAATTTGGTTTCTATTTTTTAAAAATAGAAAACGCAAGTTCCTTGCACTTTTTGATAGAAATTGCAGGGTCACTTTTACTTTTCTAATATTAAAAATTTTGTAAATTTTGAAATTTTTGAAAAGTGCAAGCTAGTTTGCGCTTTCTAATTTTGAAATTTATTTTGAAATATTTAAAAAAAAATTAAAAGCATAAGTTAACTGTTGCTTTCTATTAGGAAATCACAAGCTAGTTTACGTTTCCTGATTTTCAAATTTTTCTTGAAAATTTTGAACTTTTTGAAAATTTCAAAATTGTTGAAGAGCACAAGTTAACTTGTGCTTTCTCCTAGGAAAGCACAAGCTAATTTACGCTTTCTGATTTAATAAAACAAGGATCTAATTTACATATTTATTGCTACAGGAACTTTTCTTGTAACAACTTTGGAAATAGAGACTTCTATGCAAAGCTCCTTATTATTATCTCTCAACTTGTTTGAGAAATTGAGAGACTTTTGTAGTTTAGATAATACTGCACTTTTATTATATTCATTAGGAATTTCATTAGATAGCTTTTTATTAATGAATAATACAGATCATTAAAGTTATGGATGGTCCCAAATTTGTAGTGTTGGGGAACAAACAAAATCATGCATTCAACCTTCTTAATCATAGGTATGTGATAAATTAAATGTAACTAGAAACATTATAAGTTTGTGTATCTATATCATTACAAATAAAGGAGCAAAAGTTTTATACTAATTCAAAACAAACAATAATAAAAGAAAATTCAAACTTGAATCAAAACCACGAGGATGGTACAACATCCATCTCAGTTTACTTATTGTCATAATTACTAACAACTAAACAAATTTAAAATTATAAGATTGCCTCATAGAAAGTAACTACCTTTTATATATGCAATTGATAGTTCGCGTTGGTTGAAATTCCTTTTCGACGTCCTTTGGAACCAAAAAAAGATCAAAACCAGTTGAAATTACTGATGAATTTAGATTTCTTTTATAGTCCAATAAAATCAAGACACCACTCAAATAATTTATCTAATGAATACCACTATAGTTCACGATTACTTTTATGCAAACAAAGTTTAAGATTTTCTCATATGCTAAATTTGCATCTGATAGTAACATTCTATTTTTTTCAAAAAAATGGATGAAAAAGAAGAACAAAACGAAGAATCTTCATAGCTAATAATAGAAAATATACTAAACAAAATATCATATTTGATATAAATCAAAACTTACATGATCCAAGATAAAAGGCAGTTGCATAAATGTAAAAAAAGGAAAAAAAAAATAGTACCACGTAAATTTAGCATATCTATTAACGTCTACTATTGAATACAAACCTAGAACGTAGATTGAATTTTATGGCGGAGTTCTGAATTTGAATCTAAATACATAAAGTAAATTAAAGTTGGAGAATCTCGAATTTATAAAGTCAGAAGAACCAATAAGCTCATGCTTTCAAATTGCACGGTGAATGTATAAAATATACTCAATGAAACTACAAACATCATTTGATTGAATATTCATATACTAATAAAAAATGGAGGAAAACTTTTGTATTGATACAAAATACAAAATCAACACTAAAAGAAATACCAAACTTGGATCCACGTTATGAATACAAAAGGGCACCATCAAGTATTAACTAACTTATTAACTCATAATTTAGAACTCTAAGATAAAGTTAAAATCTAGTAGTTACATCTTAAAAAAATACCTTTTGAATATCCCATTGATAACTCATTGTGGTTGAAAATGATTTTAAACGTCCATTAAAGCCAAAAAAAATGATTAGAATTGGTAGAAATTACTAATAAATTCATAAAAATAAAATTCGCCATCCCACTAAAATCCCAACAACACTTAGAAATAATTCTAAAACAATAACAACTTGAGTCAAAATCAATTTTATGCAACAAAGTTTAAGATTTTTTCATATGTTGGTTTGTGGCTAATAATTTTTTTTTACTAGAAAAAGAGACTTCACGACTAATAATAGAAGATGAGCAAATAAAATACATATATAATATAAATCAAAACCTATGTAATATAAAAAAAGAAGCTGAGAAGTTTAAATAAGCAAAAAAGGATCTTTTGATGCGAAATAAATGCATATATTATGTTCTAAGTTGAAGTTTTGAATTTGAAGTTGAGATTGAAAATTGATTTGCTAAGTTAATTTTATTTTTGTAGTAAATGTGTAAATTTTATAACTTAAACTAAGTGAGTAAGCTGGGAAAAAATGGGTAACTGAAATGATTTTTAATATAAAGTTGAATTGTGTATAGCTGAAAAAGGATGGGTTTATGAGAAGAGGGCCTGAATTGATTGTACAGACTAAGTAGAAAATGAAAAAAGAATACTAATAGTCTCATATTCAATTTCTCGTTTGTAAAAGTATATGTGATAGATTAAGATATAAGTATGACTAAGGGAAAGTGCAAAAATTATCCTTAAATCAAGAAGAATGTTGGATATGAGCTGAGAGTTAATTAGAAGAAAGAAGACAAATTGTCAAATATTGAATTTCTTATATAATAGAACAAATTCAATATATAATGTTTATATATACATATATAGTTTATAATTTAAATATTAATTTATACTTATGTAAAAATGTAAATATAATTTTATAAATAATTTTTAATAAGTATAATATTTTCGACAGTAAAAGAATATTTTATATGTTCATATATTATTTTTTAACAATATTTAAATCGGTAATCGTAAAAATAATTATAGAAATGCATATAAGTACTGTAAATTGTGTTTTATATTTCATAAAATTTGACCAACGCATATTTTACACTTGAAATAAATGAAAAATTATATTTATAAAATATTTAAGTATAAATTGAAAATTAAAAACTAGATTTTTAAATTGTTTTAGATTAAAAAATTATATAATTAAATTTCAAATTAAAAATTTATCATTTAAAATTCAAATTTAGATCTAAAAAATATCCTTTTTAATAATTTTTTCGCTTTTTTATTATAAGATACATATTTTTTTAAATTTTAAATTGAAAAAAACATAGTCATGCATATAACTAGGTAGTTATTTAGTCAATATAAATTATTTTATGTTTATTTTTATTAATATACATTTATTATTATACACACGTAGATATATAAGTATTTAATATATATACATACATATATATTTGAAATAAAATTTTATATTTATATACGTAATTCGTTCGACTTTACAGAAAAAATTAGGTTTAGTATATTTTATAAATGATTTAAACATATTTATACGGTAAGATTTACATATATATATATGTATGTATGTATGTATGTATGTACGTATGTATGTATGTATGTATGTATGTATTTGCAACCAAATTAGTCACAAACAACCAAGAACAGATTTATATAGAGAAATAAGTGAAGAAAATAAAATTAAACTTAGGAAAAGACTAAACTAATAACAAATAGAAAGCAGTAATCAGAAACATAGAGATTTATGGTGGTTCGGCATCGTATGCCTACATCTACTTTGAAGATTTTCTTTGTTGATCGCTTATAAATTTGATTGCAGCGGTAGGGAACAGTGAACACTTAATTAACTTGATTACAATAAAGTCTAGAGTAACAAGCAGTGTTAAAATTCTCAGATTGACCCAGTAAGCCAGTATTTATAGGTGAAGACAACCGTTAATGTCTTTTAAATTTCGGATAATGGATCTTCTAATCCATATGGACCCATCAAAGGGGTCCCTAGGCCCAATTCCCAATAAGGAGGGATTGATGCCAATCCATTCACTTATGGATTTTTGGGCAGCAATCCCTACAGCGGCTTCATCATGCTAAAATATGTTTGTACTCCTACTTTCATGTCATTTGGACCAATGGAAATCAAGTTATTGCTTGATCTTTGGTTTAGTATAGCTTGCGCACTGCTCTTTGCCGATCACTTTCAAGGGACACTTTTCGGCCCCTTCAACTTTTCCTATGTGATGTACGATACCCTGGGGTAGTTTCCCTAAGGTCCACAAACCTTGCATTCCAAAATTTGATATCCTTTGGAGTTGTAGATCATGAAATATATTGAGTGTTTTATGCATGAGTGCACTTGGAATTTATTGGATGCCGATCCCTCTTTAATGTAACTTGTCGATCCCTCTCCATCAATCATACCGATCCCCTTCAACTTGCAATGCTATGCCAAATCCTCCAATTCTTAAACCATATTCAATGCTTTGAGCATCCCATATTGTATATCCATTCAATTCTAACTTTGTATCATCATTTTGGAACCATCGGCCTTGATGGCTATCGGATCTAACTCATGCAGCTAGTTCAATATAGTCGGGCTAGAATGTGGGGTAACACTTGCTTCTAAAGTACGTCTTGTTATTAACATGGCATGCTTTGAATTGTTGAGAATGGGATCCATCTAGCTTTGCAAACAGTTGCAATTCTTTTATCGAATCTATTTTCTAAGGCGTCGAATTCTTCATTGATTGCCTTGACATCTGGTTGGTTTCCAGTAAAAAAATCCAGTGCCATATCCCATCAATTGATATATATATAAATCTAGTTCTGTAGACCAATAAGCTCTTATTATCTAGTCCAGCCTTGAACTCGAAGGCTTCTAGTTTAACTTCAATTTCTGTCAATTTCAAAAATTAAACTTTTAAGTCATACACGGGCATGCTCATATACACATTTTCGTTCTCTGCTCCCGGACGTGTTCGAACACTTACGGGTCATTGCCAATTTTCATAGTATTTTGTATATTCATGCTTATAGCCAAACCCCTATAACCATTTTTTGTATAGGGATCGGCACACATTTAAACGACCCTTTTCTTTTTCCTTTTTTTTAAAGTTTTTGCAGGGGTCGGCATATATGTATGTTGATGTGCATGTATAAGTGCAATTTTTACCGCCATATTTAATCTATTTGAATTAAATAAATAATCATATTAAGTATTTTAACTTGTTTAAACCAAAAATTCAAATTATTTCAAATCGTCACATATTCGTCTTCATCCAAGGGCAAAATGGTCATTTTTGTGCATGTATTAATTTTTTAACATATAATTGAAAATTTCTATGTTGTTTTTTAGGAATTTAATACAAGTGGCTTCATGAAGTTATGCATGCACAAAAGGAAAAAAGCAAATGAAGATGAAAATAATTCAAACTCATGAACATAGAGGACCCCACCTACCTACTTACCTTGATTTTCAATTAGGAGCTAATGCATATGCTAAAAGGCCATTAAAGCTTCATGTACATTTAAGTTGGGGATTAAGACATGATAATGATTACTTGGTGGCCACACTATATCAAGGGCAATTTGGTCATTCCTCAAAAATATGAATTAGAGTTTCATACATGTATAAATACCCCTTATGTTTCATGTAACCCACCTCTTCCTCTTACTTAGTTTTAGTTTGGAATCAAAAATAAAAGACAATCTCTCTTTCTCTTTTCATGCCTACTTAGCCATTTTCATTTTATGTACTTTTTCTCTTTTTTATGAAACGTTAATTAGTGTTTTATTTTACTTAAATGCTCTCTTTCTTTCATGCTAGTAGTGCAGGTTTTATTTTATGCAAACAGTTTAGTTCTCTTTTCCATTAGCTTCATTTTTCTTTTCTTCTTATTTCACGTTGCTTTCTATATTTTTTGATTTAATAACAAATATGAGAGGCTAATCCCTACAATTTAGGGGCAATGAAGCTCTCATGAATCATGTAGATGCAACATAATTTTTCATTTATGTCTCTTTCATGCTTAATGGAAGTTAGATGTTTGTGTGATCTTATGTTTAATATTGAGTTTGATAGATTATGTTATTCAAAACAAATAGGCTGTGCTTAGTCATATGAATCACTAATTACCTCTTCATTTACGTATGATCATGGTAATAGAAGTGGATTTAGAATCAAAATTTGATGGTTTATGTTTCTAATTCAATAGTTAATAAGTCATGCTTAAAATAGATTCTACTTTTAATTTCATATCATTTTCATTAAAGTTAGTAAGTGGGTTAGATGGTGCATTAAAGTTTGATGGTTTAAGTGTGTTAGTTAATAACACAATTTGGCCATGCTTATGATAATATACATCAACTAAACTCACAAATGACCAAAAAGAAATCATAATTTCATTATGTTGATTTATGTGATCATGATAGGGGATTTGACTCTAAATTGCTCTTTAATCTCATATTTTTATTCTTCTTAGTTTTAGCTCGTCTTTACTTTTTTTAATTAGTTAATAATCCCTCGACTGTGGTTTAATTTGATTGAATAGAATTTCAAAATCTAAATGATTCCTTATGGATCGACCCGTACTTGCGTACGTGCTATAATCATACTCCGTGCGCTTGTGGTATAAATTTAATTTAAAATTTATCGGAAGTTTTCTAACTCGATAGAAATTCCATCGTTAAACAAGTTTTTGGTAGATATGGTGTGGCTGCTGGGATTCGTTGAGGCTATTTGGTTGGGTTTGTGGACCGTAGTTCGGTTGTAGTGATAGAAGTGGCGATTGTTGGTGAAGTTTGGGCTTGCAGTATGAAGTGAAACAGGCAGTAATGATGGAATCAAAGCGGCCTACCACTGCAATTCAATCGAATAACCCCTACTTACACCTCGCCTACCACTGCAATTCCCCAATTCGACCATCACTCATAGCAGCCTCCACTGTCTTCCAGTCACCGTGAAATAGTTCATAAACCACTCCTGCAATTCCTCTAACAAGCTAACCCAAGCAGCACTTCCACTTCTCACTACCTTATATATATCCAAACTCCTCTGCATGTCTAACCAGAAGGCAATCGCCATTGTGTCATTCAACCAGAACTGTCTTTCCAATCTTTCCCATTGCACATCATATATGTATGTCGATCCCTCTTTTGACCCCATGCTACTAGGGATCAACGAGCTTCTATGTCGATCCCTCCTTCCACATTATGCGCTTAGTGCTTTACGCCGAACCCTCTCCCATATATATACCAACCATCCATCCTTTCCATCCTCATTTTTATCATTTTCTTGATTTTGCACCGAAACCTTTTTAATAAGCCACAAAACCAAACTTTCCAACTTTGACCTTAAATCTACCTACAATCCGATCCAATCATTCCTACAAACTTGTTTCCTCTTTCCTTCCAATTGAGATGTCCCTAATTACTTGCCTCTATCTTAACTCGAAAATTCACGTAGGTAAGATTTTGAAATACGACGTTCAATTATACAATGAGGTTTTGGGTTTCTCCTTGTTAGTGACCATAATGGCGTTCGAGGCTGTGGCGACATTGCTATTGTAGCAGCCTGGTGGAGTGAATTGTTGGTGGATTGGGTTCTACATAATATGTAAGGGAAGGGAAGATGGAAGGAAAAATAGCATGAGGAACATGAAATGAAAGAGGGGTCGATGTTAGATATTTCATTCTGTGCTGATCCCTTGTTGTAGATTTTAGACAAGTTGAGCACGAAGTGGAATAAGGGTAGATATGTTCGGGTTAAAGAGGGGGGTTTGGTTGTGAAGCTATGGAAATGGATTGAATTATCCATAGGGATCAGCCTATTCATAGGGATCGGTTGGACTTAGTAGGTAGGTCTTGGTTAAAGAGAGGGATCGGTTGAGAAGATTTGGGATAAGGGTCGGCATGTAGGGTTCGATCCATAGGGATCGACATAAGGACTTGTAGAGTTTCTTTAAAATTATATGCTAGTCTAATCTTACTTGTCTGAGACTAATCCATCCAACCAACTCAGGCTTATAGTGATAGTAAACACTAAAACATGCCTATTTGCTACTGAACTTGAGATTGAACAACCAAACTCTTATAACCTTCAACATACACTAAAAACTTACAACTGGACTTGAATGATAAACTTCACACTTCAATATACCAAAAGTCGATACCAAAGATTTTATAATTTATCAGTCTCTCTGCCAGTTGTGATGGTCGGTGATGACTATCACTCTAGTCAGAATCTATAGTCTCCTCGTCTAACTTTGTTTTTTAATCTTCAACTACTTTTATCTTCGATACACTTCACTACATTGCACTAGCTTACGCTTAATACGAGGGGAATAGGTAAACTTTTCTAATCTCGATTATTAACTAAGTGTAGCTAATATGAACTCCAGATGCTTAGATCATTTAGCTGGCGTGTCTTCCAAACCAACCATGCAACACGTTGATCTTGAAGCAAAAATCAAGTTCTGCTACTATATCTGGCAAGCTTTCTCCCAGCCATCAAGTAGAACAGACAGAAGTTTCCGGCACATCGGTCGACATTTTCTCAGATGTTCCGGTCCTCCCCGCGGAGAATATAAGCCCCGTTCCCAATGTAGTAGAGGGTGTCATTCTTCTAAATAACCTAATAGATTCTCAAGCCTCCCGAATTGGTGCGGCTGCCCTTCGCCGACTATGTTCTATACAAGGAATTCCATTAGTAGATGTCTTGGTTCCTTCAACAAACGATAGACCTCACTTGCCCCTGGCAAGGTACACGGCATGTAACAAATTTTTATGTTGGGTTGGATATGTACCGCCTTTTAATTCGTTCATTTGAGAGATGCTGAGATATCTTGGAATAGCGCCCACTCAACTCCATCCAAACAGTTATGCCTTCATACATGGAACCTTCCTGCAATTCATGAGTGTTCTATTTCGTTCGCCAACTCCCCAGGGCATAAGATTCATTTGCAACTTCAAACGGTGGTCAGGGAGTCCCTTCTATGTTTTTCTTGAACCTTTGCCAAACTGCTAAGTCTTGATTGGCACTTGGAATAAACATTCTCTGTTCAAGCACGAGTGGATGCTACCCCAATTGAAGATAGGGTTATCAAACTTCTCATTACTGATAAGCTACTAACTTTATTCGGGCAACTGGAATAGGGTCGTAGCATTGGGCTCCCCAGAAGCATAGCATTGTCGAGAAACATTACAAAGAAAAAAAGAGATGCCATCAATCCTATCATGCCCCTTGCCGTGGGGATCCAGGATGACATTGAAAAAGATCAGATTAGGGGTTCTCAGGTCAGTGAACCCGGAGACGTTGACATGGGCCCAGGAAAGGCGCCCGCAGTCGAACCATCGCAAGGTGCGCAATTTCAATCACCCACCAAGAGAAATAAGAGGTTGGCATACAAAATTCATAAAATAAAAACGGTTGTAGATCTAGAATTCGTCATTATACTATTGAAGAAGAATCATCTTTCCGACACTTGAAAAGTTTGCCGAAGGGATTTTAAAATATCCAACTTTTAGATGACATTATCACCTACGACATTCCAAATATCAACAACGAAGGGATCAATTGCTCCTAATTAGGAGCGGTGATGGCATTAATCCTTTTGATATAGGTGAGAGAATTCCCATAAGCAAGGCAACAACAATCGGTCTATCAAGGGGGAACACAAGGATACTCATGACCATGTGCACTTTATAACATGCTCTTCATTATTCTTTTGCACAATTAATTACTCATATGTTATCATTTGGTCTTTGTAGGTACAATGACCCGATCCCGGGCCTTTCGTCACTTAAGATGTTCTTCAACATATCATCGATCTAACTATGACTCAAAGTTCGGCTAGCGCATGGAGACAGACGAAGGACGGGATAAAAGCTATCATTCAAGGGAATCCTCCTCTTCTAAACGTACGTCCCAGTACCAAACATCTCGCCAAGGAGATCAGCCTAATTTTACTGTTTACAGTGAAGACTGTCCTCCTTACCGCGGCACTCAAATCGCATCATCACATAGCAACAATCTGGTTCTTCAAGCTCTAAGCAGTCTCGTGGCTGTAGATTAAGAAAACATCCAATTGCCACTACTGATCAGTCCTTATCAGCCGTTGCTCCTAACATTTCAACAGCGGGGAACTTGGCCGAGCTTAAGGCCACTTTCCCGAAAATCTGCTATGAAGGGCTTAAATTCCTTCCTACAATACATATGATTCTGAGGCATGCCAAAATGTGTTCCCTTGCATGTGTTAATGATGTGTTCGTGCAACATGAATCATTTCAATACTTGGCGAAAAAATTTCTGAAGTGCCAATTGAGCGACAACGAGAAATAGATTGTCTCAAGCTTGAGGCGACGCATGATTAAGACATAATCAAACACCAAGACATCGAACTGTCGGAATTGACAACAAAACTTGTCGAAGCGGAGAAAGGTGTCAAGGAAACCGCAGAGGGGATGAGCCATTTAAAAGCTTCTCATAAAAAAGAACTTAATGTTGCCCTCAATTGCAACTGGAAATTTACTTTGAAAAAATATTCTTTGCAAAAGGAAAAACATGTTTTGGCCACCAATATCGAGGAACTTGAAGAGCTTCTTAAAAAAGAAAGAGAAGAGAAAATTGAGGCGAAAGAAGAATCACAAAAGTAATGCAAAGAGGCTATCGAAGCCAGGAGCCTGAAAATTAAACTTGACGAGCATTTTGCTAAAATAGAAACTCTTAAAGAGAAGGCTCGAGTGGAAAGATGTAAAGAAATGATTGAATAAATTGAATCCCAAGTAGAAGACACTAAAGAGTCTGGTAGGAATGAAATCAAGGGCTTGTTTGATCCACTGATCATTGAATATAACACCAAAGTCCTCGTCCACCGCGACTTGAGTTTCCTCAGCTAAGGTTATCTCGAATCACTTGCTAAAGCTTGAGAGCATGTCATTGAGATAAAAAAGAGAGAATTGGATGGAGCTAAACTTGATGAAGAAAAATTAGTGTGGTGGATCCTCCATAAAAACGAACCCCTATACCTTGCTACCACGAGACTCCGATACTTTTAACACTTATGCTCTACTAAAAAAGGGTAACACATTGTTGGATCCATAGAAGTCGATCCTAAGGGTCCCTCTTCTTCCCAAGCAGCTGGAGCATTGGTCCTCTTTGGCATATCATAGGACATGTGTTATTATCAAGATAATCCCGGCTATCATTCCAAAGTGTTGTCCCCAATTTTGAAAGGAGGTACCCAAGCAACCACCAAGAGCTAACTGGATATTGGTATTGCATTTTACTTTTCATTTTATGAAAGGTTTTGTTCTTCATGCCTAATTATTTTAAGCTTATATCCATGTTTTAATAAATTTTCCTGGTTAAACCATTAAAAGTGATGCAGCTACGGAGCAACAAGAGAAACTAATAGAGATTCCAGTAGCTGCTGATGTGTCGAGGCCCGATACTCAAGTGTCGGAGCTCTTGACGATGATAAGTCAAAGATCTACTCCCAACGAATGAGTCTAATGATATTTTGATTACAGGAGCCTCCAAACGCACTAATAAGATTAGCTTAAAAGAGCAGATTGAAAAGGAGGAGTTGTTGAATAAAAAGGCTAAAGATGAGCTTATCAAGGTGGACATCAACGATCCGCACCTTATCCTGTTACAAGTTATTCCAACTAGCTAGTTAATTCCAGTGAACTTCATCCTATCTTTAAAAGCTCTCATGCAAAATGTGGCAAATAGTCCAGGAAGAGAACCATCGGAGGCTCAAGCGACACCATTCCCAAAAAATCCAAAAAAGAGAGGAGATCAAAGAAATAGCCGTCAATTTGGCTCGGTGTGTATATAGTTTTCATAGTTATTTGTTTCATTAGTTGTGGTTGTATGGTTATGAGTCTCGATTTTTGAAATAACTCGTACTACAACCTTGAAACCTATAATGTGAATAAAAAATTTTGTTTCTATTGAGCATTCGTGTGAATTACCATTTAAGTAGTTGAACTATTACTTTCCATTCAATGTACTTGTAATTCATTGTTCATTAATTCCGCTAATAATTCATCAGCTCTATCCCAAGGCCTCCATTTGGTCATGGCCTCGATTCATATCAAACACTAGGCTTGAGCCTTAGCATTACGCCATTGAATGCAATGTTTTTTGAGTAACCATGCTCCTACCCCGAGTCTTAGGTTAACGTGTTAGATGTTGGATGGTCAAACTCCATCCTTAGCAAGTTATACTCCTCCTATCATTTTAAGGCTGGAGTTCAAGGAATATTGAATGGTCGATCTATTCATTTATGCTTATCCACACTCTGGGATAAGAGTTAGTTGATGGGTGGTCGAATCGTACCCAATCTATGTTTATACTCTAGTTTGTACCCTGGGGACTTAGAGTTATTTTGCGGGTGGTCGATTCACACCCGATTTATTATACTCCAGTCCACACACTAGGGATTAGAGTTATTTCGTGAGTGGCCGATTGACACCTGATTTATTATACTCCAGTCCACACTCTAGGGACTTAGAGTTATTTTGTGGGTGGTCGATTCATAGCCGATTTATATTTTTACTTCATCCCTTACTCCGGCGACTTAAAATTATTTCGTGGGTGGTCGATTCAGACTCGATTTATGTTTATACCCCAGTCCGCACTCTATGGAGTTAGAGTTATTTAACTGGTGGTAGATTCCCAACCAATTTATGTTCATACTCTTGTCCATACTCCGGGGACTTAGAGATATTTTGGAGAGCATACGGATCACACTCTCCTTAATTGATTGATTTGCCCCCTAGGCTCTAGGGTTTGATCTAGCGAGTGATCGATCTTGTCACGATCACTCTCATATTATCTCAGTCCCATAATTTGGTAGGATTTATTTGATCATCAGATGGTTAGCCACATTTTCCTCATTGTGCATCCCATCTGTTGGAATATGAATGAGAGTTGTCAAATGAACAAGTAGACAAAGCTCATCTTGTTTGGTCCTATTGGGAATTAACGTAATTGATGTTAGAACCCTTAGTTTATGATTTCGACAAAGACAACAATACAATGGAAATCATATATATATATATATATATATATATATATATATATATATCATACAACTATAGAGATACCAATTCAAAGCAAGACAAACCACTACTGTGATAAGATGATGACTAAAGCACTGAAGAGATTCATCTACAAAGTTGCATGAAGATTGAAGAGAGATACACTCAAGAATAAACCTAGGAGAACATCACTTAATAGGTTCGGATGTCTGAATGCAGAACCTCAGATGTGTGAACGTAGAAGATGGAAAATAATAATAATAGGATCGCAGACGTCTAGAACACCATTCGGATATCTAAAATTGGGTCGGGGCAGATAATTCAAATTGCAACTTCCATCTCCGAAGAAACGCAACTCTATCTCTCCTCCACAACTCTTCACCAGTGAGCAGAAATGACTCTAGACTGAAAGGAAAGAGATGTAACTACTAGAAGAAACCTTCTACAACTATATAAACGAGAATCAAGAAGGATCAAAGTACTTACTTTTACTTTTAACCAATTTACTCTACTCTCTATCTTAATCATCTCTTGTTCTAATCATCCACTTGCTATCAAATCTGCAAATCTGATATCATACACTTCCATATTCTCTCGAACAATATTGTATCCAATCAATCAAGAGATATAGGAAGTTCAATTGTAATATATAGTCAAAATCTATGTAACAGAGAACACATTCTTGACAAAGAAATTCTGCTATTGTAAACCTATTCCTTCAGGTGAAGTAAGGGTTATTTGGTGAATGGAAATTCCAAAAAGGAGCTTTGAGACTGGACGTAGGACGAGAGGTCCGAACTAGTATAAAATCCCTTGTATGATTATTCTTATTTACATAGTTTATATTGATACACTATAGTTTAAATTAGTCATATACTTGTCATTAGTATAATCGATCCACCTTACCGTAGACTTATAATTGGTATCAGAGCTTGGTTTGATCAAAAGTACTATAACAAGTTTTTGAATCACTAATATGGCAAGTATCTTTCTAGAAGGCCAATCTACCGCACGTCCCCCACTATTTAATGGATCCAACTATGCGTATAGCTCAACTCATATGCATATTTTTATGGAAGCCATTGGTCTAGAAATATGGTCTGCTATACAAAATAAATACGAAGCACCTGACACTGCTATGAGCACATGGACTGATGTAAAAAAAACCTTAGCCTCAAACAATGCTAAAGTTACGAATTTTTTATTTTGCTCTCTAGATAAAAATGAATTTTCATGTGTCATGTTATGTACCACTGCGTTTGACATTTGGCGTACCTTACAAGTTATACACGAAGGTACAACAAAGGTCAAACAAACGAAGATTTCAATTTTAGAAAACCAATTCTCCTCATTCAAAATGAAGCAAAATGAAACTATTGTTGACATGTACTCTAGATTTTAAACTATTCAACATGATCTTATGGCATTAGGAGTTAAGTTTACTGATTTTGATTTAGTTTCTCGATTACTCAACTCTTTAATATCGGATTGGGAAAGGAAGGTATTAAATATTGAAGAAGCTAATGATCTTTCTACTCTCAAGGTTGAAGAATTGATAGGAAATTTATTGTCCTATGAAGCTAACTTACAGGCAAGAAAAGAACAAAATGTTGAAAAGAAGAACTTAGCATTTCAAGCAAAGGATGATGACTCGGATTTGGATGAAGAAGAGATACTTTTCATTGCCAAAATACAACAAATAAAAGAAATTTAGAAAGATGACCAAATTCCAAGAAGAAGGAAAATCCAATACAACAAATCTATCACAAATCAAGTGCTATGAATGTGATCACTACGGACACATGAAGAAGGATTTTCCTAAATGCAACAATGAGAAAAAGAACAAACTTGAGAAAATTAAGAAGAAAAGAGCTTTTAAAGTCACTTGGGACAATTTTGATTCGTCGTCATCATCTAATAGTGATAGTAATAGCGATGGAGAATAAGCTAATGTATGTTTTATGGCTAACAATGATGAGGTATGTCCTGAACTTAGCTATAATGAACTATTAGAATTAAGTATGGAACTTGATGGTAAGTTTAGACAAATCAAAAAATTGAATAAAGAACACCTATAAAAAATTAAATCGATTAGAACTAGAAATTGGATTATTAAAGGATGAAAAAGTTATTTTAGAAGAAGAATTGGTGATTTCACAAGAAAAGTGTAAGAAGTCTATCGAATATGATACACAACTTAGTGAAATAGATAGGTTAAAACTTGAGAATGATAATTTGACTAAGGAAAATATTGAACTAAAAGGTAGTACAGAAATTTCAAAAACTAAAATTAATGAATTCAAACGGATTCCAAACGTCTGAAATAAGAAATTGGAACAAATTTATATGTTCCCAGACGTCTGAACTCAATTCCGGACGTCTGAAATTACTCTCTGTCTCATATTTAAACTTTCCAGACGTATGAATTCTGATTCCAGACGTCTGATTTTACTCTATGTTTCTAATTTAGACATCTCCAGACGTCTGATCCACTTTTTAAGACGTTTAGAACTAGAAACGACAGTTTTTTTTCAAATCCTATACCTGATCGATCAACTACTTTTCCACCACTTCAATTCATTTCCAAATTAAAAATTATCTTTCTCAAAGCCTCTAAACTGGAATTTCTTTTCAAATTAATGCCACCACGAACTAAAATGATGGGAATTAAGAAAAAGAAACATGGAGAAGAATCTTCCTCTCAACCATTGATGGTGACCGATACTCAAATCAATAATTGTTTATTTCAGAATCCAACAAATAGACGACGGTTTGACGACTTGAAGATTAAGAAGATGCATCTAGATCCTTTCTATAGCCTAATTAAGTTTCCTTCTTATGATATGGACGACATATGTGAGCAAGGTGAATTGAAAACTCTTATTTCTTTTAATGCCAACGATGTTTCTATCGATCAACTAGATATATAACTTTTTTACGCTAATCTGGATAGTCCATCAGTATGGACTACTGAGAATGAGGAAGATAAGTTATGGATGATTGTCTATGGGACAACAATCAAGCTAACCCCCGTTATAATTGGATGATTCTTAGAGTGCTCTTATACAGGTCATAATTTATCTGAAATGGAGGACATGTGATTCAAACCCCGTGATACAATCACTCATCAATTATGAGAAAATCGAATGCCTCAATTTTCATCCAATTTCCTTAGGCCACGTGCTAGGCTCCATACCCAAATGCTTATAAATACTATTATCCCTCGATTAGGTAGCCATGAACAAATTATTAATCTTGAACACAAAGCACTATATGCAATATTTAATCGAACTAAGATCAATTGGGCTCAGTTCATTTCAATGAACTAAAAGGTTTTTGGAATAGATATCGCCGTACAATCATTTACTCGGGTTATATTATGTGAATTCTCAAAGCACTAAACATCCTATCGTATATTTCTACTTTTGAGGAGTTACCTATCAAATACAGTAGAAAAAAAGTTTCTATCTTATGCATTTGCCGGAGGAACCGCCATATTTTATTACTTTTTTAGAATGGAACAATGCACAAGATCAACCTCCTCCTCCTCAACAACAACAACAACAACAACAACATGATCTTGAACTACCAAGGCAACCATCTCCACCTCCTCCTTCCTCGTTTGAATATCACTCCGATATAGAGACTTTGGAAGCACGAACTCAGCCTACTACTAATGAGAATATTTCTCACTTAACTTTACAAAATCAAGTGCTCCTATTTAGAAATCAAATTCTTCTTTGTAAACAATCCATAAGGCTTTCTAAAGTTGAAGACTCTCTTGCTTCAGTGGTTTCCAAACTTGATCATGCACTTCAACAACTCCATTAACCTTCTTCTGACTGGTCTACACCTTCTCAATCTCCTCACACATCGCCAAATACCAGCGATAAGGACAAAAGGGAATTAGACTCCTCTCATGATGAACTACCTTGACTTCATAAATTAAATATTTTGTTTTACTTAACTACCTTATCATAGTTCTGGTAAGACACTATCAATATTCCTTTTTTTGATGTGCTTTATGATGTAATCATAACTTTTTTGTTAGTGTTATAATTATGTATGTACATCATACTTAGTTCTACATTATTTTTTTTATTTTTTTTAATAATGACAAAGGGGGAGAAAAACAAACATGCACATTTATAGGGGGAGGTCATATTTAGGGGGAGAATCTTTCTGTAGTTATTATCTAAGTATATTATATAGTTGTCATCATAAAAAAGTGGGAGAATGTTAGAACCCTTAGTTTACGATTTCGATGATGACAACTATACAATGGAAATTATGTGTGTGTGTGTGTGTCATACAACTATATAGATACTGCTTCAAAGCAAGACAAACCACTACTGTGACAAGATGATGACTAAAGCACTGAAGAGATTCATCTACAAAGTTGCACGAAGATCAAAAAGGGATACACTTAAGAATAAACCCAGGAGAACATTACTTAACAGGTTCAGACGTCTGAATGCAGAACTTCTGATGCCTAAACGTAGAAGATGGACAAAAATAATAATAGGTTCTCAAACGCCTGAAAACACCATTCAAACGTCTGAAAATGGGCTTGGGGGCAGATAATTCAAATTACAACTGCCATCTTCGAAGAGACACAACTCGATCTCTCCTCCACAACTCTTCATCAGTGAACAGTAATGACTCTAGACTGAAATGGAAGAGATGTAACTACTAGAAGCAACCTTCTACAACTATATAAACGAGAATTAAGAAGGATCAAAGTACTTAATTTTACTTTTAACCAATTTAATCTACTCTCTATCTTAATCATCTCTTGTTCTAATCATCCACTTGCTATCAAATCTACAAATCTGAGATCATACACTTCCATATTCTCTCGAATAATATTATATTCAATTATTCAAGAGATATAGGAAGTTCAATTGTACTTTATAGTCAAAATCCATGTAATAGAGAACACATTCTTGACAAAGAAACTCTGCTATTTTAAACCTGTTCCTCCGGGGGAAGTGACGATTATTTGGTGAAAGGAAATTCCGAAGAGAAGCTTTGGGACTGGACGTAGGACGGGAGGTCCGAACTAGTATAAAATCCCTGGTGTGATTATTCTTATTTACATACTTTACAATTGTTACACTATATTTTAAATTAGTCATTAGTCATATACTTGCCATTTGTATAATCGATCCACCATGTCGTAGACTTACAATTGATTAATTTCAAACTCTAGGAGCATGTTCATACATATCGACATTAGTCAGTTTCGCTATGTAATTAATATATAATGCTACAGCAAACATAAATATAAAGGAAGTCCAGAACTTTATTCATTAAATGAAAAGGAAAAAACATAAAGTGTATTATTACAAATCTAGAAAATCAAATGCTACAACAAATTCTAAAAGAAAATGCAACTGAAATGAAAAAGAAATAAACTAAGTGAAATAGAGTTGTAGATGTTCGCTATTCCACACCCTTGAAAATGTGATGCCATCAACAGTCGCTAGCTCAATAGTTCCTTCTCCAAGCCCCTTTTCAATGCCATATGGTCCTCCCCGGATTGGATTAAAATCGATAATGTCTACCCACTACATGGCGAACAGCAATGGGCTGAACATTTGAATGATTTCCATTAGCGGAGCTCTTAGAACTTTTGCATGTATCTGATATTTATCACAACGTCTTACATAATCAATGGCATCTCGATTTATAGTTGGCTAATAATACCCATAATGAGTATTTTTTTTTCCAGAGTTTTCCCCTTAGTGTGATCGCGTATTCCCCTTTTGGAACTTCTCTTAGATCACGTTTTATCACATCGTGAGCGACACGTCGGAGTTGGGGGACTGAGAAACCATTTATGTGCATAATTCCTTCTTCCATAATATACCGTAAGGCTTTGCGAAGGATTTATCGCTTTTCATTTCTTTTATCTGGTAGGACTCCATGCAGTAAATAGTCTTTGATTGGAGTCATCCATGATTTCCTTTCAGGCTCGGCTTCCAGTGTCTGTTGGATTTCTATCATGTTTATACTTAGGGCATTTAATACTTCAACTAGAACCAAGCCCATCTGTTGTGCGCTGCCGGTACTAGCAAACTCTACCAATGAACTGGCCTATCTATTTCGATCTTGCGGAATGTGCAAAATGTAGCAATGCTCAAATTATGTCAATAGCTCTTGGACTTGGGTAAGGAATGAGGCAAGCATTGTCCCTTAGCCTGATAATCTCCCCTAACTTGATACACTACCAATAGTGAATCGCAAAAGATTTCGAGATATTTTATTGCAATTTCTCTAGCAATTTTAAGCCCAATAATCAAAGCTTCTTACTCAACTTCGTTGTTTGTCATTAGAAAATTAAGATTTTATGCATATATGATTGACTGATTTTCACGAGTTACAAGCACTATTCTAGCACTAAAACAATGATCATTAGATTCTCCATCAGTACACAATTTCCACCCTATGGTAGGGATTTCACTATATTCTAAAGAATCATCCTACGCAGTAAACTCTGCTATAAAATCTTCCAGTGCCCAACTCTAGATATCCCTCTGAGGGAGATAAGTAATACCTAGTTGATTGAAATAAAGACTAAGCTTCCATTATAAAATTAGCAAGTCGTATGCCGGTTTCTCTATTTTCGGATAGTTCTTTTCAGCTCCCGATAATCGTTTACTGACGTAACACATCGGCCTCTAGATCCGGTCCTCGTCACAAAGCAATGCGGCACTTACAGTGTATGCCGATACGACCAAATAATTGTATAACTGTTCATGATCCACCATTTTTGACAAGATGGTGGGTCTTTCCAAATGATTCACCAAATCTTGAAATGCGTCTTTACAATCCTACATCCCTTTGAAGTTTTTTCCCTTTCCAAATCAAATCGAAGAAAGGAATGGATTTGTCGGTAGCTCTGGAGATGAATCGTCTTAAGGCAGCAACTTTCCCATTCAGACTCTGCACTTGTTTAATAGTTCTTGGTGCTTGAATATCATGGACAGCCAAGTCTCTAATGTAGTCGCTTGATTGTCGGAACTTCACACCTAAATCCTATAACATGACCCAGTATTCCACCACTTTATTGCTCCACTTGGTTGCAAGCTCACGTTACAGAGCTCGGGCAAACTTTGATGACATCGATCACAACCTTATTTCTAATCGATCTCCAATCCCGATATCCATCCTACCCAGCCAATTTGTTGATATTCCAGCCTTGACCAAAGGGTGGGATAACATTTGCATATCATCCACATACACTTCTATTGTTCTCCCAATCTGATCTTTAAACATTCTATTAACAAAGTGCTAATAAATCGCTCCTGCCTTTTTTAATCCAAATGGAAATAGAAATGAAGATCCCCTTTTTCAAAGCCACACATGATGTATTTACAGGCAAAACCTAAGTTACTAGGCTTCCTGAGTGATCCAGGCCCATCAATTTCATAGCCGATCCACAATGCCTCACAATGACCGACCCTGATTCTAGGTATGCCAACCTGAGTTGTCCTAGGTAATGATCTGAAGTAGCCTTATGCAACTCGAAGCAAACTATGTCACGACTCAGAGCAAAACATCGTCGACCCATGTTATTTCCTCTATGCAGGTGCACCCCTTTTTCCACGGCTGGCCTGAAGAAATTCATACCACGACTTGAAGTAGGCGATCACTCCAAATATGTTGTTCCCCATGTGCTACTGATCCACTCCCTTAGACCGACCCACAGACGTTGATACAAGCTTGTGATGATGCCGACCCGGGTGATCTAAAACATATGGACCCACGATCCAACTCTATAGCCAACCCAAGAATTTTCATACACCGACCTGGGTCCATGTCGAAGCCAAGCAGGCATCGACCCATCGAAATGTCAAACCACCAACAATGCCGACCGACTCCAATCATCGATCCACACCACTACCAATCCATACCACTACCGACCCACTTCATCATGACCGAACCACCTTACTACCGACCTAGAACCTCCACAACATCGACCCACTCATGAACTCCTACCGACCCAGAGCAACTCGAAGCACAATTCAATGTGACCCGAAGCAAAATCCATGAAAACCTGAAGAAAACCTAGGAACAACTCGAAGTAAACCCCAGGTAACTCGCGACAACTCGACTTTTAACGAAACCTATATTTCGAGTAACCCGTGACTTTTTTCCATCAACTATGCCGAACAGCAACAACAAAGTCATGATTATCATACATGATTAATAGCCTATCCATCCAATTGACTCTAACGCATCGTATTCCATCTCGAAAAACGAGCAGTTCATTCTAGTTAAATATGTCTGTCTATGGCCTTGCCAAAAGGCGGGTTAACATTTGCCCCTAAAACATGCCTTGCTATTGGAAGGTGTGTTTTGAATGGCCTCAAATCCGATACCTAAAGTCCATGCAACATTCATTATCAAGCAATTCCATCCAAATCTAATAGTCTACTCAGCTACCATTCTAAGTCGTTATCCAATTTTGACTCCATTCCAAATCCATTAACCGACTTTCTGGACCATTTTATCCGAGTTAGGGACCTCTTTGGGTCCTGTAGTCCAAATTGAGGACCTTGTAAGATCCAAATCCTATGCGGGGACCTCATTGGGTCCTAAAATTCATATCCGAGACCTCGCTGGGTTCAAATCCTAAACCAAAATCCAAACTAGATTGACGAGCTCTAATCCATCCACACCCAATAACCAATAACTGAATCCATGACCTCTCGGGGTCGATACCCAAATCCGAGACCACTCCAGATCATTACCAACACTTAGCCATTCAAATTCAAAAACAGAATCTGTAACCTATCCGGGGTCTTGCCAAGCGCAGTCCACACTCGACGACCTATGTTAAGTAATGCCATGTTGTTCCTGGTTCAGTGTCCCTGAACGTTGACTAATGCCATGGCTTAAGTCCTAAGCCGAATCCTAGTCGCTCAGGACCCTTGCCGAGAATAGTCCATACCTGACGACCTGTAATAGTAACTGATAGATAATATGAGGCTTAAGACCTAGGCCGAATCCTGGTCTATCCCGACCTTTGCCGTGCATAGTCCATGCTTGGCGACCTTTTAGCCAAAAACCAGACAAAAATTCATTCAAAATCTAATCCGAAATCGAGATTTAAACCCGAAAACCATAAATTCATATCAAAAGTTCAAACCAGAAGGAAAACGTCCAAACCAGAATTCAAATTAGAAAACAAACAAAACCAAGGGTTCAAACCAAAATCCAAATCCAAACCAAAAAAAGAAAGTTTTCGAGCCAAAAATAAAAAATAGATTTCACAAACCAAGGCATCACAGTTTATCATCACCTCAGAGCATGCCAAGGAGATGTCTCCATCATACATGAGTAAGTGACCTAGCCGTCTTCCTAGAGTTTATTACTTATTCCAAAGCATCACGATTAGTTGACAACCAACCGACCACCATTCCTGGGTCTCGTGCCATCTCGTTTAAGGCAGGCGTGAAAATCTGACGCTAACACCCCGGTGTGTGTAAAAACGATGTGAAAGCACCACCCGTAATACGGGAATCAAGAAATAACAGTAAGTAACAGAAAATGCAGTAAATGTGCACAAAGTTTATAGTGGTTCGGCTTATGATCAAGCCTACGTCCACTTCAATCCTTTTTGTTGCTGATCGGATTACAACTTATTACAATCTCTTTCAATTACAATCCAATTCAATTCGGAAAACAAGTAGCTAAGGAAAACTTCGTCGTGACAGAGTTCTTCGAATCCATGATTGAATGTATTGAATTCCTATGCGAAGTTGATCTAAGCGTCTTGCGTGTGCTTGAAGTGATGGAGCGTTGATTGCTTTGAAGATAGTGAAGTCTCCATGCCTTGAAGAAAATGATCCAAAAGTCCCCCTCATGTTGGAGTTAGCCCTCTATTTATAGAGAATTCTCATGTTGGGTTGTAGGCCGTGACCGACCTAAGATAGGTCGTAGGTTGTGGCCGACCTACCAGACATGGGTTGCGACTCAACTGGGTGTGTTTGTTCGTTTGGACACATTGGCAAGCAAGTCCTAGGTCGTGAACGACCCAACTGGTAGCTGCATAAGTGAAGCAGTATTGAGATTTATCTTCGTAGTCTTAGGTCGCGAGCGACCTAACATAGGTCGTAGGTCGCAAGCTTTTTCCTGAAGATGGTTGAATAGCATTGCACTTAACTCTGGAACGAGCTAGTAAGCAGTAGGTCGTGGTCGACTTAGCAGACCATGGTATAAGTGAAGCGGCATAGGGATTTTACTCCATCTGCTTAGGTCGTTAACGACCTATTATAGGTCGTTAAGTCGTTATCCTTTTTAAGTCGCTCCATACTTTAGATCGGTACATATCCTTAGGTCGTGTTGAACTTTCTGTAGTTAGGTCGCTAAGTGCTTTAAGTCGTTAGGTCGCGAAGTAGCGATAGGTCGCTAGGTCGCATTACATTTTAGGTCGCTTCAAAATGGGAGTTAACACTTGCCCCTCGAAGTACCGGCCTATGTCATAGGTCGTGTGCTTCGACCTAACTCTGCTAGGTCGTGAGCGACCTAAAACATATGCTAACTCGCGTGCCTATTTGAATTCTCCTTTTTGCCCCATATAAACTGTTTGGTCGTTTCTTCCTTTCTACCTTACTGCTCCGATTTCCCACTCTCACTGACGAGTCTTCGAACTTCCAAAGGCGAATTCATCCCAGCTAATCACCGATTCATCTTTTCCAACATATTACGTAAGTGAATTCGATCTCCATCCCACCATAATCACTTTTGAATTACGAATCTCCATTTTCCGACCTTAACCCAATTCCTTGTATCGTGCTACATTTTGAATCGTTGCAATCGACTTTCGATTGCCGTTTGAGTAGGCATGGAAATGTATTGAATGCACGATGGACTGGAGATGCTTTGAATCGCTTTTCAAGTGATTCGGTGATGTGTGGAGATGATGAACTTCACGAAGAGGGTGATGGACGTCTGTGTAGTTGATAGCGGGTTATCGGGTCTAGTGAAGCATTGCGTGGAGAGGAAGTTAGCGACCTGGTGAATTTGAGCAACTTAAGATAATTCGCGATCTAAGGACCCTTGCGACTTAAGGAATAGTTTCGACCTACACTAGGTCGCTGAACGACCTAATATTCGCACGTATTAGGACTTTGCATGAGCTAGGAATTACTCGAGCTAAGAACTGCACGACCTAATCTTTCTTGCGACATAGGCTTTAGGTCGCGGCCGAGTTAACATTAGGACGAGTTAGAAATGCCTTATCCTTTACTTTGCACAGCGTGACCTAAGAAGGTTCCGACCTATGCTAGGTCGCTGGACGACCTAGGACTTGTGAAATCCTGAGACAACTTTGATTGAGCTATTTGAACTTTGAACTATTTGGACTTGAATTTTATTGTATTTCTTTGCAGATTATCTCTAATGCTAATTACCTGTTAAACACAATATTTGCAGAAAAATGGGACGAATATACTGCCATTGACTGCCCACATCAAATGACAGATTAGTCGACAAGGAATAATCAACTTAAATGAACTGTGTGAACGAAATGCTGCGAACTAAAGAATTCAAGTGAAGTATTAAAGCAAAACTAAAATATCCAGTTAAAGCCAATTCGTTTGCATTAACACTACACTTCAATTTTGTATTAACAAGTTCTGAAACCACATAGTCAACTAATTGTCGACTAGTTTAACTTCAGTTATGTTTGCTTTCTGTTTTTGTTAGTTCTGCACAACACTTCACACTTTTAGGAAACGTGCACCTTCTTATTTGAATATCTAGTTCCTTGTATATAATGACTTCTCAACAAGGAGAAACAGAACCGACTGAAGAGACTTTCCCAATTGCTACTCCATTGGTTAATCCTCCAGAGAGAGTTTCAACCACACTAACATACAAAGTTTTCCGCCAACTGTGCTCTCTGTTTGGCATTGCTGAAGCAGATGCCATTCTTCCTGAGAGAAGCGATACTGCTGATATACAACCTTCTGGTTTTGTAGCAGTTAATCGTCAAATGTGCACGAGTGGAGCTATCCCTCCTTTTAACGACTTTCTTCAACAGCTTCTTCTCCGACTAACTATCTCCCCCTTCCAGCTGCACCCCAATGGCTATGCTATTCTGATGGGGTTATGTGTGCTATTCGGAAGGACGCTGGATCGCCTTCCGAGTTTTGATGAAGTTTGCTATTTGTGCACATTTGCCAAAAATAAAGATCACCCTTCCATCATTCTTGTGAGAAGTGCTAGGAATCGTAAATTAATAATTGGCCTTCCCGAAAGCGCTCACGGTTTTCTAAGCCAATTTTTCTTCGTTCGCTGTCCTCCGGGATTCTATGCTACCTGGAAGTAGGAAGTAAGAGCATTTATCTTTATTCCTGATGTTTTTCTCTGAGCTTTTCATAGCCTGAGTTATCAAATGTTAACTTCGCCTTTTACTTTTCAGCGCTTCCTCCTCCTTCTAGGGATTCCAGTAATAAAGTAACTTTTGAGAGGCTTATGGCCGTGCCAGTTAAAGAGAGAAGCATTCAATTTCTGTTGAAAGACGAATTTTTGCATCAATACGGACTTTGGCATACCTCTCGCTCTACACATCCTCATGAAATCCCTGACTCCCCGGCTAGAGCATCGGATGCCCCAGTTTCTACCGACACATCCATACCAAAAGGACCTGCTTCCGAGGCTTCACTAGTGAAATGCTCCACTTCTGTTGATGTTGCGGGGCCATCTGACGAACTTGCCCCGGTTATTGAGGAAGAAGAGCCTCAGGGATCTCCCCAATGTTCACAGAAATCCGGTGAAGAAGCCGAGAAAACCATCCCTGTCAAGCAGGGCAGGGACGACACTTTCGAGGGGCTGAGTGACCTCTTTGCCACCTCACAAGAGATCTTTAAAGATGATCCTATCACTACCGGGGTTTCTTCTTCGGTAACTGAAGCGACTTCTATTCTGCAACAGACTCCGTCAACTCAAGAGTTGACGCTAACTACTAAACCCACAACTACTTCTCAATTAAAGAGTGGTTCGTAGTTTGACGCGCGTAGTTTGCACATCACACACACTTAGAATTTTTCGACACTTTTATGCTTCTGACTCTTTGTACTTTGAAGGCTTCTAAAACTTATCTCTTTTTATTTCAGATTCTCCGATGGGACGCAGCAGCTCATACTACGATGACTTCCAGCGCTACGGGAGGCGTAGCCAATATGATTATAGGCGCTACCTTCCCTCTTACAGAGAATCCGATTAAGAGAGAGCCGCCCGAAAGGCTCAGGAGAGGAGGGCGCAAGAAGAGCGTTCTGAGAGAAGAGAGAGGGAGGAGCGTCACGATTCTTCCCATAAAGGCGATGATTCCCATAAGAGAAAATCCCACGATGACCGGGGGAAAGGTCATATGGTTGAGGAACTAAGCAAACGTGCCCGACACGGTGAGAAGCATACTTCTACAACTCCCGAAAAGATCGTTGCCCCCGTCTCGCTTGACATTCCTTCCGGCTCTCCCGCTCTCGGGAAGACAGACATCCAAACAATAATTAGCAGGCCTAAATTCCAAGTTGGACCGGGCCCAGCCACTTTGCAAAGCCGGTTTCCACAGTGGTGCCTGAAGGGAGTGCGGTTCGACCTTGACTTGGTCCCCATCGACAAGCCTGCCATGTTACGAAATCTCGACGCCGTCAAGCTTGATATTGAAAGGATGTCGAACTGGCAAAAGCTTGTAGACGAGCTTCAAAGGGTGAACCATGCAAATATAGAGGCCTTGCTTACTACGGAGAACGATAAAGCCGAATGGCAGAAGGTTCTTGAGCAGCATGATACTGAAATAAGGAGCATCGCTACTTATAATGAAGAGCTTGAAGCGAAAGTTGAGGAACTTAAACAAGAGCTTGCTACTTCTTCTACCACATATACCCAAAAAGAAGAAGTATTTCAGAAGCAAGTTTGCGATGCTCACGCAGCTCAGCAACATGCCGAGGCACAACTTGAAGCTGAGCAGAGAACAGCAGAAGTGTATCGTGCTGAGGCTACAGAACTACAAGAGAAAGTCAGTTCTCAGGAGGCGGAAATTCAAATGCTCAAGCTTCAACTTTTTAAAGCTGAAAGAGAGCGTGATGAGGCCGTTTTCGGCAAAATTGCAGCTGAAGAATCTCATGAGGCAACGAAGACCAACATCAGCTCTACATTATTTGACTTCTACCTGCATAGTGTCTTGGGGCGTGGTAGCCTCGCCTTTCTACGCCCCAAGTACGAAATTACTATGGCTGAGGTATGGGAAGCCGCACTTGATATGCTCGGTGCTAAAGGTGCTGGCTACATCGAACCAGCTCTTGAAGAGCATTATTTTGATGAGAATGCTCGCGCCGCTCTCGCTAAGGGAAAGGAACAACTTGCAAGATTAAGGGCCGAAATGGCGGTTGGGGAACATTCAGGAAAGGCTATCCTAACTGCTCCGACTCAACCTTCTCCTTCGGCCGAAATCGATATCATCGGTTCTAGTTCCCATTCTCCATCCCCTACTAAAGTTACCACCGAGATTACAAGTATACAGGGTGGAGATGAAGGCGACGAGAGTGCCGAGGCACAGGCTTATAAGGTTGATGTCAGAAAACCGACTTCTCCAGGTAACTCTACTGTTAATCTTGCCCAAGTAGACTGCTCATCTGTTTCTTACGAGCTTGATGAGCTTTTTGACTATTTTCTGAACCCCAGCGAACCTTTATCTCCTCTCTTTACTGATTTTAACTTCTTTTCTTCTGTAGAAAAAGCATCGGGCGTTGCTCAAGCTTCTTCTCCTCCAATCATTCCTCCTTCGGTTCACCAGGTCACTCCTCCTTTCGCTTCTCAACCCGGGTCACAAGAGGAGCAAATAGAAGCTCTTCACGGCTTAGATGATCCTGTTGCTTCTCAAGATCCGAAAGGAGAAGAAACTGAAGGAAGCGAGAAGACTCCAGAACCAACTGGCTCCGATGATGAGCCGTTAGGTAAACTTCTTTCTCCAGGGAGTGGGTCTTCCTCCAAGAAGAGAGGAAAGCAGGGAGTCTCCAAGAAGAAGAAGGAATCCTTAACTGGCGAAGAAAAAGCGGAAGAAAGTCTGACTGAGCCCCTTTCTCCTTCATCCCCTACTCTCACAAGCCGGCCTAAGAAGTTGGTTATCCAGCCAGGTGCAGGCTCAAAAGTTGGACGGAAGAAGAAATGATGGCTCTGGTTCTGTGGCTTCCATATCGTTTTTTGCTTTTGTGCATGTACCGACTGGAGATTGTGCGGGTACCGGCCCTTCTTTTCTTTTACTTTTTACTTTGAAATCTGTACCTGTATAAAAATTTAACAGTTTTGAATGAAATGATTCTTTTTCTTTGTATAATCTCCTGTCTGTATCCGAGAATGCATTCATTATTCATTTTTGTACAAGCTTCTTTGCACGATATTGTAGCGAGCTTGTGGTATACTGTTCGAGCGTAATTTTACCGATGTAGTTACACCATGTTGCCCCTATACCATAAGCTCGCTGCAATATTTTATATTTTGAGGGGACTTGTACTTTTATTTTCTAGAGAATAATTATTCCATACTTGGAGGAATTTTATTTCGTTAAAAAACAGAGTACAACTCCCTCCAAATAAGTTTTTTACGCTTCATCCTTCGAAGATATCACTTTTTCTTTTGTCCATATACTCATTTTACCAAGTGAATTCTTCTATGTGGTAAAGCGGGCATCTGAAGGGTACTTTAACTTCTTTTTGAGGAAGAGAATTCTCCAGAATAGGTGGATCATTCTTCCTTTGAGAGTTAAAATATGCCTTTACAGATGGCTTTTTTTTATATATTTTTTTTTATGCCTCAGTAAAGGGCTTTTTGATTTTTGCTCCTTGGGAGAGGCTTTTATTTTTCCCTGTTCGCTGGGAAGCGAGCCTCCGAAGAGGGCTTTCCACATTTCAACACTTGGAAGTTTTATTTCAATCTTGGTGAAATGTGTGCCTCTGAGTAGGGTTACTGCCTGGAAGTTTGGAGTTTCTTCCTCTTGGTTGGACGGATTCACGGGAGTGTATCGAGCGATCATTCCGCAACTTTGTAACGAGAAAGATCTCTCTTTTTCTGGTTGGCCCGCTCAAGGTCTTTGATTTGGACTCTATAGAGTAGCATTTGGACTCTGAGGAGTAGTGCTGGGTCTCCGAAGAGAAGCATTTGGACTCTAAAGAGTATATTGAACTCTCAAGAGTAGCATTGGGTCTCCGAAGAGAAGCATTTGGACTCTAAAGAGTATTTTGAACTCTAAAGAGTAGCGCTGGGTCTCCGAAGAGAAGCATTTAGACTCTAAAGAGTATTTTGAACTCTAAAGAGTAGCGCTGGGTCTCCGAAGAGAAGCATTTGGATTCTAAAGAGTATTTTGAACTCTAAAAAGTAGCGTTGGGTCTCCGAAGAGAAGCATTCGGACTCTAAAGAGTATTTTGAACTCTAAAGAGTAGCGCTGGGTCTCCGAAGAGAAGCATTTGGACTCTAAAGAGTATTTTGAACTCTAAAGAGTAGCATTGGGTCTCCGAAGAGAAGCATTCGGACTCTAAAGAGTATTTCGAACTCTAAAGAGTAGCATTGGGTCTCCGAAGAGAAGCATTCGGACTCTAAAGAGTATTTCGAACTCTAAAGAGTAGCGCTGGGTCTCCGAAGAGAAGCATTCGGACTCTAAAGAGTATTTTGAACTCTAAAGAGTAGCGCTGGGTCTCCGAAGAGAAGCATTCGGACTCTAAAGAGTATGTTGAACTCTAAAGAGTAGCATTGCGTCTCCGAAGAGAAGCATTCGGACTCTAAAGAGTATTTTGAACTCTAAAGAGTAGCATTGGGTCTCCGAAGAGAAGCATTCGGACTCTAAAGAGTATTTTGAACTCTAAAGAGTAGCGCTGGGTCTCCGAAGAGAAGCATTTGGACTCTAAAGAGTATTTTGAACTCTAAAGAGTAGCATTGGGTCTCCGAAGAGAAGCATTCGGACTCGAAAGAGTATTTCGAACTCTAAAGAGTAGCATTGGGTCTCCGAAGAGAAGCATTCGGACTCTAAAGAGTATTTTGAACTCTAAAGAGTAGCATTGGGTCTCCGAAGAGAAGCATTCGGACTCTAAAGAGTATTTTGAACTCTAAAGAGTAGCATTGGGTCTCCGAAGAGAAGCATTTGGACTCTAAAGAGTATTTTGAACTCTAAAGAGTAGCGATGGGTCTTGTGTATTTATACCCTGCGCTTCTTAGCAATCCCTCACAATACTTCAAGTACATGTCCCGTTCTTTCGTTTGTTTTTGCTAAAGAAATGTGCCTTATTGCTGAATGAATCCATGAGGCAGATGCAAGCTGCTCCACCAGATGTTCGTTTACACAAACGATCGTGGTTGGTTAGCAAAAGCTCGGAACTTTCTTATTAGAAAGGTGCCCTCTTTGGTGGAGTCCTCAATCGTTTGCAAATTCCACTTCTTTCAAAATACTTGAATTCGGAACATTTTTGACTTGCCATTCGTTCACTTCATGATTTGTAGGGATCGCTTCGCTTTGTGATATGTTGGATGAGCCAGCTTTATTTCAATAGCCTACAATACTAAATCGACACTTTTAGTAATATTTGCATATCGAAATGATACATGCATTTTAACAGTATTAAAGAATACAAAATTTATAATTGCTCATTACTGATTCACATCACATTTGTAGTAGCTAACAGTACAAGAATTATACATTCACGATCATTTTACAAAATTAAGCAACGCTATCAAGTAAAATATGGGTGTAAATGAATGTTATCCCTTGATTTTGCGATTCACATGTCAGTCAATGACTAGCTTCTCGGATTCTTGCTCCGTAGTTCTGTTGCTTGAAACGGGTCGATAAGGTGGACATGGTTGCCCCTGAGTGGACGAGGTTGGGTCAATTTTGTCTTTCTTCACATATTGTTGAAGTTTATTCTGTTTCAGCAATTCTTCAATCACACTCTTTAACTGGCGACATTGATCAGTATCATGACCGGGTTGGTTGTGAAATCGACAGAATTTCCCGTTTTGCATTGCCCCTCTCCCCATCTCAGGTGGTTTAGGGTACTTGATAACATTCTTCGTTGCCAAGAAGATTCTTTCCGGTGTATCAGTTAAGGGGGTGAAATCTGAAGGATTAAAACGTCGAGGTTTTTTCTTATTTCCTTGCCTCTTTCCTTCATCACTCTCCCTTTTCTGGTTTCCAGATCCTCTCTTGTTAGTGATGACATTGTTATTCTTGATTTCGGCCACCACTGCTTTTGCTGGCATCGAGAGGTTTTCTAGGCGTATGAATTCGTCGGCTTTTTTTATAAAACTTCTCGAGTGAGTTTGGTTCCTTCATTTTGAGCCACATTCTCGAGTGAATAGGTCGGCTTTTTTATAAGCCGACCAATTTAAGTCGTTGAGGAGATATGCCGCAGGGAGCTCGTGTTGCTTGAGTCGTATGAGTCTTGAGTCGTCTGTGTTCTTTAAGTCGTGTGGTAATATAGGTCGTCAACGACTTATGTGTGTGTTGTTGTAGTATGTTTTCTTTGAGTCATAAGTCGTTAGGTCGGCCATGCAGGGTCATTTATTGAGTCGTCTTCATTGTGCTGTGTTGAACATGTGTTTGCGTTGTTAAGTCGTAAGTCGGCAAGGGTTGTTGTGTCGGTCATGTATACATTTAAGTCGTATGGGTTGTATTGTAATTGAAGCATAGCTGATAGGTCGGCAGCAACCTAGTTGAGTCGGTAGTGTTAAGTCGGTAACGACTTAAGGTCTGAGTTGGTTGTAAAACACTATAAATAGGGAGTGAGTTGTACATTTTAGGGGGTTGATTTTTGAATAAAATTTCTTGTTGATTGCTGTGTTCTTTCATCTTAAATTGGTAGTTGAGTGTAATCTCCTATCTCCACTTTCGGTTATTCGAGTGCGCTCGAATCAACGATTGTTGAAGCCGATTCGCGGAATCAAGTGCGCTTGATCAACGCTTGAAGAATTGAAGATCTTCTTTCACGGTATCGTGCGCGATCAACGTGTTAGAGATAGCTAGAATTCGGTATCTTCGGATCAACGAATTTGGGCATTTTGGTACTCATCAATCCACCGATTGCTACTATCATCGTTATATCGATTTTATGTTAATCCGCTGCGTCAGTTTGGTATCAGAGCTAGACTTAGCCAATCATAGCTAAGCCGAGACTTGGAGCCAATTTTTGAAGTTGTTGTTCATCGTGATCATCTTGAAGTTGCAATGAGTTTGAAGATTTTGATCCATTTCATTTTGGATCAAACTTGGAGAAGTGTTTGAATTTGAAGTTGCTTGGAGACCTTGAGCCGAGCCAAGTTAAGCCGTGAGGTGTTTGAAGTATTGAGGCCGAGCTAGTGATTGGAGCCGTGCCTTGTTGTAGTTTGAATTGAAGGGTTGCAAGGGAGGCCGAGTCAAGTTGCAAGGAGGTCGTGACTTGTTGATCTTGTGTTGAAGTTTTATGTTCAAGTTGTTGAAATATTTGAGAAGTTTTGAAGTGTTTGTGAAGAGTTTCCAATCATGCCGCCAAGGAGAGCTAACCGTCATCAAAATGTTGAAGCATTGTATAGAAGAGAAGAAGCCGAGCTTATGGAACAACATATTAATGAGAAATTTGATGAAGGCATTGGAAAGCTAGAGAAGTTAATGAATGATTTGAATCAAAGTCAAAGGAGGAGATCACCAATCTCGAATCATGGAGGAAACAGAGTTTCGCCATCGGTTACGGAAGCGAGGAGGGTATCACCGCAATCTTTTAGAGAAAGAAGAGAAACATCAATTTCATCGAGAAGAGATCACCATGACTATAGGCATGAAGAGAGGAGAACTCCACGTGAGTTTGAAGATGAGCCATATAGAGACGAAGAGAGACATAGTCGAAGAAGCATGCATGAACGAAGGGATGATAATGGTCGAGATCGATGTAGGCGTACTTTTGATTTTGATGAAGAGGGTGATAGAGCTAGCATTCATTATCGAGAACGAGACCAAGTTCGAAATTCATATCGAGATGTGGATGAAGATCGTCGATGGGAGTCAGGTATGAAGATGGAAATTCCTGAATTTAAAGGTGGGATGGTTGCTGAAGAGTTCTTAGATTGGTTGTCAAATGTGGAGGAAATCTTTGATTTCAAGGAGGTTCCGGAGAATCGAAGGGTGAAGTTAGTTGCTACTAGGTTGAGGGGGAGAGCTTTGGCATGGTGGCAGCAAACTAAACTTACAAGGGAGAGAATGGGAAAGTCAAAGATTGAATCATGGGAGAAGATGAAGAAGTTGATGCGAACTACATTTTTGCCTTACAATTACCAATCACTTATGTACCAGAGGTTGCAGAATCTGAGGCAAGGGACGAAGTCTGTTAGTGATTATGCTGATGAATTTTACCAACTCATTGCCAGGAATGATATTATAGAAACGGAAGAACAGCTAACTGCTAGATTCATTGGGGGATTGAGAATGCAGATCCAGGATATGGTTAATATGTTTGATCCTAGGTCAGTGGCAAAGGCACATCAGAAAGCGTTGGCTTGGGAGAAGCAAGGAAGGCGTGGAGGTGGTGTGTTTACTAATTCCAATAATCAAGCGAAGGGTGTTAGTGGAAGTTCTAATGTTCCTAAACCTATTACAAAACCAGTGGTGAAGGAGGCTGAGAAGGCGAAGGTTAGCAGTGGTTTCAAATGTTATAATTGTCAGGAGTTGGGTCACAAAAGCAATGAATGTCCGAAGCCGAAGAAGAGAGCAATGGTTGCTGAGATTGAGGATGATGGTGAGGAGGCAGAATGTTCAAATACACCTTATGTCGAGGAGAAAGAAGAATTGTCTGGAGATGAAGGTTGTAATTTGATGATGAGGAGATCTTGTCTTACACCAAAGCAAGAGGAAGATTCTAGTTGGTTGAGAAGCAATATTTTTCAGTCGACATGCACTATTCTAGGGAAAGTTTGCAAGTTCGTTATTGATGCTGGAAGCTATGACAATATTATTTCTACAGAAGCAGTAAGGAAGTTGAACTTGAAAACTGAGAAGCATTCTAAACCGTACAAGTTAGCATGGTTAAGGAAGGGTGGTGAAGTGAAGGTGTGTCGAAGGGCTTGTGTGAATTTTTCAGTTGGGAAGAAGTACAAAGACGAAATTTGGTGTGACGTTGTAGACATGGATGTGTGTCATCTGTTGTTGGGCAGACTATGGCAGTTTGATAGAGCAGTACAGCATGATGGTCGTGCTAATAGTTACAGTTTCATGTTCGAAGGTACTAAGATTACTTTAGTTCCCAAGAAGCAGCAACAAAAGGAAAGCAAGCTAGAGGAGATCGAAGAACTGAAAACTTTGCTATCTTTGAAGGAGTTTGTCAAGGAGATTGAAGATGAGCCTGAAGTGTTTTTGTTGATTAGGCGAGAGTAAAGTGAAGAGGTTGAAATTCTAGAAGAAGCGAAGCCAGTTTTGAAAGAATTTGAGGATGTATTTCCAGAAGAGTGGCCTAAGGAGTTACCGCCACTGAGAGACATTCAACATCAAATTGATCTTGTTCCGGGAGCAGTTTTACCACATCGACCACATTAACGAATGATTCCGAAGGAACATGAGGAGTTACGAAGGCAAGTGGAAGAATTGTTAGAACAGGGACGTGTTCAGGAAAGCTTGAGTCCTTGTGCAGTACCAGCATTGTTGGTGCCGAAGAAGGATGGAACATGGAGAATGTGTACCGATAGTAGAGCTTTGAACAAGATTACTGTTCGCTACAGATTTCCTATGCCGAGGTTGGATGACTTACTAGATCAGTTGAGTGGGGCTACTATCTTTTCGAAGATTGATTTGAAGAGTGCTTATCATCAGATTGGAATTGGACCGGGAGACGAATGGAAGACCACATTCAAGACGAGGGAAGGTTTATATGAATGGTTGGTTATGCCGTTTGGTCTATCAAATGCACCAAGTACATTTATGAGGGTGATGAATCAAATTTTCAGACCGTACATTGGGAAGTTTATTGTAGTTTACTTTGATGATATTCTGATTTATAGTGTGAGCACAGAGGAGCATGTAGAGCATTTGAGAAAGGTGTTAATTATTCTTCGTGAGGAACAATTTTATGCAGATACGAAGAAATGTGTGTTCATGACTCGAAGTGTGTTATTTTTGGGATATGTTGTATCTGAGAAGGGAATCCAAGTGGACCAGAGTAAAGTTGAAGCTATTAGAAATTGGCCACAACCGAGAACTACCACTGAAGTTAGAAGTTTTCATGGATTGGCATCATTCTACCGAAGATTCATTCCACACTTCAGTAGCGTGATGGCACCAGTTACTGATTGTATGAAAGGAAAACAGTTTTCTTGGTCGGAGGAAGCAGGGGTTGCTTTCGAACGAATCAAAGAACTTTTGACGACAGCACTAATTCTTGTATTACCAGATTTTCAGTTGTTGTTTGAGCTACACACTGATGCATCAAAGGTTGGGATCGGAGGAGTGTTGAGTCAGAGGGGACGTCCAATTGCATACTTTAGTGAGAAGTTATCAGGGGCAAAGATGAGATATAGTACATACGATGTTGAGTTTTATGCCATTGTTCAAGCCGTGAAACACTGGAGGCATTATCTATTCCAGAAAGAGTTTGTTCTTTACACTGATCATGAAGCTTTGAAGCATTTGCAGGGGCAGGATAAGATTTTAGCAAGACATGCATCGTGGATTGCCTATTTACAGTAGTTTACTTTTGTTGTGAAGCACAAATCTGGGGTAACAAATCGTATAGCTGATGCTTTGAGTAGGAGGAGCCATTTATTGACTACAATGAAAGTTGAGGTGACAGGGTTTGAATTATTACCAGAATTGTTTGAGGAGGATCCTTTGCAAAATTTGTTGAGAAAGTTAAGGATGGGAATACTGATGAATTTATGTTGGTTGGTGGATTCTTGTTTAAAGGAAATCGATTATGTATTCCAGAGAGCAGTTTGAGAATGAAGATTATCAAGGAATTGCACGAGGAAGGACATGTGGGCCGTGATCGTACATTGCATTTGATTTCTCATTCTTACTTTTGGTCGTCGATGAGGAAGGAAGTTGAAAGATTTGTGGAGAGATGTCATATATGTCAGGTTTCGAAGGGAACAGCGACAAATGCAGGGTTATATATGCCGTTACTTGTACCGACTAAACCATGGATTGATATCAGCATGGATTTCGTTTTGGGTTTGCCTAGAACTAAAAGGGGAAATGATTCTATATCTGCTATGGTGGATAGATTTTCGAAAATGGCACATTTTATTGCTTGCAAGAAGACAGCGGATGTAGTTCGTGTTGCTCAGTTATTTTTCAAGGAAATCTATCGTTTACATGGGTTGCCGGAGTCTATTGTTTCAGATAGGGATACCAGATTTTTGAGTCATTTTTGGCTTAGTTTGTGGAAGATGGTGGGAACAAAGTTGAAATTTAGAAGTGCTTACCATCCGTAGATGGACAAACAGACCGAAGTTGTTAACAGGTCGTTGGGAAATTTGTTGCGATGTCTTGTCAAGGATAATCTGAAGAGTTGGGACATGAAGTTATGCCAGTCAGAGTTTGCACATAATCATGCAGTGAATCGTAGTACGGGATTCAGTCCATTTCAGATTGTATATTCAAATTTGCCCAGGGGACCGTTGGATTTGGCAGTAGTACCACAACCAAAGGGGACAGTTAAACGAGCTGCTGATTTTGTTGATGAATTAACTGAATGTCATAGAATCGTTCAGGAACGATGGAAGAGAGCAAATGAGAAATATAAGCAGACTGCAGACTTGAAGCGCCGAAATGTTGAATTTAACGAAGGAGATTTGGTGTATGCTGTGTTAACAAAGGATCGTTTTCCAGTAGGCGCTTATAACAAGTTGAAAGCCAGAAAAATTGGTCCAGTAGAAGTTGTGAAACGAATTAATGAAAATGCTTATAAGTTGAAGCTGCCGGAGGATGTGTACACTTCTGACGTGTTCAATGTTAAGCATCTTGTACCATATTATGGAGATAAACAATCTGATGGGGAAGAATTTACAAATTCGAGGACGAATTTTTCTCAACCAGGGGAGGATGATGCAGCACGATCTACAGAAGTTCATAGGTTAGGTCGTTCACAAGATAAGGAAGCTTCGGTTCTAACCCTTAAGTCGTGCACGAGTCAACCTAAAGAAGTTTCGGTTTTAACTCGTAAGTCGTGCACGAGTCAACCTAAGGAGTCACGGGGGAAAAGCATACGAGTTAATATAAGTCGTTTCCGACTAAGGAGTCACGGGGGGAAGGCTTACGAGTTAATAAAGAAGGATTGAGTCGCCTCCGAGCTAACTGGTTACCAGAGGGGAAAGGGTGCCGAGTTAACGACCTAAGGCCTTAGGTCGGCAGCGACCTAAAGGAATATGTGTTGTATATGAGCCGAGTTAACGAGTTACGACTCATGATAAGCCGACCTATTTAAGTCGTTGAGGAGATATGCCGCAGGGAGCTCGTGTTGCTTGAGTCGTATGAGTCTTGAGTCGTCTGTGTTCTTTAAGTCGTGTGGTAATATAGGTCGTCACCGACTTATGTGTGTGTTGTCGTAGTATGTTTTCTTTGAGTCATAAGTCGTTAGGTCGGCCATGCAGGGTCATTTATTGAGTCGTCTTCATTGTGTTGTGTTGAACATGTGTTTGCGTTGTTAAGTCGTAAGTCGGCAAGGGTTGTTGTGTCGGTCATGTATACATTTAAGTCGTATGGGTTGTATTGTAATTGAAGCATAGCTGATAGATCGGCAGCGACCTAGTTGAGTCGGTAGTGTTAAGTCGGTAACGACTTAAGGTCTGAGTTGGTTGTAAAACACTATAAATAGGGAGTGAGTTGTACATTTTAGGGGGTTGATTTTTGAATAAAATTTCTTGTTGATTGCTGTGTGCTTTCATCTTAAATTGGTAGTTGAGTGTAATCTCCTATCTCCACTTTCGGTTATTCGAGTGCGCTCGAATCAACGATTGTTGAAGCCGATTCGCGGAATCAAGTGCGCTTGATCAACGCTTGAAGAATTGAAGATCTTCTTTCACGGTATCGTGTGCGATCAACGTGTTAGAGATAGCTAGAATTCGGTATCTTCGGATCAACGAATTTGGGCATTTTGGTACTCATCAATCCACCGATTGCTACTGTCATCGTTATATCGATTTTCTGTTAATCCGCTGCGTCAGTTGTGGTATTGATAGGGTGGGTGATAAAGCACCACTAGGCAATGGCAGGGTTCATGTACCAATTAAACTTCCGAGCTGGTGGTAACGCATAGCCGTAGCTACCGCCCATCTCGACCAACACTCCCAAATCAAAAGTGTGCACCAAATCAATCACAAAGTAATAGAATGGCATACGAAGAAGTGTATCCGATCGAAGGAGCTACCTTACTTGGTCTGTTGATTACTCTTGTTTTAGCCACTTTATGCCAACTCACGGGAGTCGGGTCCACGTATATACGTCATATAGGATTGTCGCCACTATCCTACTTCATTCTGTAATCTCCGCCGCGTACACGGTTGTTGAAGTGGTTTTCAGTATTGGCAGAAAGTATGATAATATCCGATCCTGGTCGTTTTGACAACCAAACGTTATTATAACACCGCGGCCATTTCAAAATAGTTTATACTTCAAAACCAAAATATCATTGCCATTTCAAAACCATATCAATACGATATCTTTTCCATTTCAAAACCAATACGATATCATTTCCATTTCAAAACTATATCAATACGATATCATTTCCATTTCAAATATATCCATTTTCAAAAATCATAGCCCTACAAAGTAATAACACTTTCGAAATTATAACTTCTAAAACCATAACACTTTAGAAGTTATGACTTAATAATCATAATATTTTGGAAATCATAATTTAGAAATCATAGTACTTTGGAAATCATAACACTTTGAAATCATAACATTTTTTAAATCATAACATTTTGAAATCATAAAACTTGATTACATAATACTTTGAAATCCATAACTTTGAAAACATAACTTCCACCACTAAACAGTTTAGATATTAATGATAGTATATATATAATAAAATAGTTTATAAAATAAAATTGTTTATATAAAATAGTTATAAAGAAAAATAGTTTATATTAAAATGATTAGTATATTAAAATAGTTTATAATAAAAATGATTTATAAAGTAAAATATAAAATAATTTTAAATATAATTTAAAAGTATTTTATATAATAAAACCATTTCCTCAAATTTCATAGATCTATTCAAATCAACTCGGATTCCAAATTTTCAATTTAATTAAACCTCAATTCATCAATTTCAATTCGATTCAGTTTCTAAATAAACCGTTTCAAATATATCAATTTCAAATAAAGATTTGAACCATAAAATAAACCATTTCAATTTCATTATATTTCGAAGCTTTAAATATTCAACATTTCAAAATAAATTTGACAATTTTGTATATATATATATATATATATATATATATATATATATATATATCATATTCGCTTTACTATTATTTATTTTGAAATATTTACTTAATCATTCAATTAACATTTAAATAAAACTTCAAATTTCAAATTTAAATAAAACTAAATATACCATTTCAATTTATGCAAATTTGAAATATTCATTTAAATCTCTTTTAATCAAAATCAAGTTATAAAATCATATCTTTAAAATCCTAAATTTAGTAAATTTCAAATCTAACTTATTTGAGTATAATTCTTAAATAAATTCAATTTCAAACCAATTTCTATTTCTCTTTCCAACTTGAATTTTATTAAAATCATTATAAACTCTATATTTGAAAATATAAATTTTAAATAAATACTTAGACATATTATATATTAATTAAATCAACTTTAATAAATCAAATCTTATTATTAAACTTATTTTATATATATTTTAAAATAGTAAAATTGTATGTAAAATCCTAAAATTTATAATTCCAAAACTAACTTATAATTTTAAGATTTCAAAATATATAATTTTAAAAATCAAAATTTAAAATCTTTATAAAAAAACATTTATATATATATATATATATATATATATATATATATATCATAAAATCAATATTTATTAAAACAAAAATATTCATTTCAAAACTTTGGAAATCATTTCAATATATATATATATATATCAGCCAATGGGGTCGGTATATAATTTTCTATCCTATGGTCAAGTGATACAAACATTTATCATTTCAATCCGCAATTTAAATATATACGGGTATATATTATTTCAACCCGCAATCCCAAATTCAATTCAATGAAAATCACTTAGGTTTATTGTAACAACCCGGGATTTTGGAGATTACTGTTAATATTAAATTATAATGCAAATTATAATTTAATATTGTGTTTAAAAATTAATTGGATAATAAAATAAGGGATTATATTGTTTATTTTATATAAACACCGTTTTGATGAACATAATTTGGGATTTGAAATTTTAATAAGTCATATTATTTTATTTGAAGCCTATTTAAACATTTGATGGTTGAAAAAAGTGTAAATGAATGAAATAAAGTTTGAAAAAATTATTTATGGATTTAGATTGAAAATGAATAATTGTGATGGTTTAATTTTAATTAATTAGTAATATTAGAAATTTATTCCAATGCTAGCCTTTTATTGTAAAAATAAAAGGAATAATATGTAGAAAATAAAATTTAGAAGTGTAATTAGGCTTGGAATGATGTATTAATGTTATAAAAATGTTAAAACATTTTATCACTTCATTAAACATAAAAATAAATTTTATTTGGTTGAAATGGATGAAAATAGTGATTTTTCACTAAAAATGGAAATATTGTTAAAAATTTGTGTTATATGGGGAAAATAATATTTTTAATTGGAAAATTAAATTTTTGATGTCACTAACATGTTCCTTTATTAAAACATGAACAATGCAGCTTGTTTCATGTGATTTGGTCATTTTATGCAAAAGTTATGTGTAAATTACTAAAACACAAATGCATATTTACTCTAAATATTTTTCTAAGTGTGAGAATTAGGCTTATAGGGTTATTTTGTGCCCACAAACCTAATATCTAGAATGTTCAAAGAGATATACGTTCATTTCTCTCTGACTATTTTTTCAGTAAAACACTTTTCTTCTAAAAGCTTCAATATTTTAAATAATGGCCTCTACATGAAGAAAGATCAAAATTCACTCATTCTGTTGCAAATTCAAGGTTTAATTCAAGTTACAAACATAAAAGAAGGTAATATCCTACCTAGTTAATCTCAAAATTCATATCAATTCTCCCATTTGATTCACTATAATCGAGTTTTGATATTTTCCTTGCTTGCAGGTTGTTTCTATTGCTTCGACAAGTTTCTAATTACAAATCCAAGGCCAAAGCTCTTTTCTTTGCAAGCAAAATCATTTTATTTGCTGCAAACAAATCCTAAGGTGAGTAATCTCATTTATGCTAGTTGTAAACAACTTTTCCTATTCATATTTAGTGTAAATTGGATGTTTGGAGCTATAAAAATCAAGTTTTGATTATATTTTGTGCTCAATCCAAAAACTAAATTCTGTCCGTCTTTGAAGCTAAAACAAAATTAGCCATAACTTGTTCATTTTTGATCGGAATTTGATAATTTCGGATGTTCCGAAAAGCTTAAATCATGTAGTACAAGTTACATGTTTTGAATTTTTTTATTTTTGAGGTTAGTTATGTCAAAATCTAATGTTTCAACTGCTAACCCGAGAGCAAAACCATTATTTGCTCTGTCCTTGAAGCTGAAACGAAATTGGCCATAAATTCTTCGTTTCTTAATCGATTTTGATAATTTTGGATGTTTTGGAAAGCATAAATCATGTACTACAACTTTCAATTTTGAGTTTTCTGTAATATTCAGGTTTGCTATGTCAAAACCTAATTTTCCTACTGCTACCTCGAGAGCAAAACCAATATTTGCTTTGTGTTTGAAATCGAAACGAATTTGACCTAACTTCTTTGTTTCTCAACCAAATTTGATAATTTTTGATATTCCGAAAAGCTTAGGTCTTGTGCTATAAGTTTTATTCATTGTGATTTCCCGAATTTTGAAGATTTCTTGGTCGTAATTATGGTTGTATGTTGCCATCTTGAGAGCAAAATCACAGCAACAACAATTGTTGATCTTAGAATTGTATTAGCTCGTTTTTGCTCTCATTCTCTTCGGTTTTGATGATGTTTTTAGGATATTTTGTGAGCTATGATGCTAATTAGTAGCTAGATATATTTGGAGAACTTTAAATTCAAATTTAAATGGAATTTGAATTGATTTTGGGTCAAATTTGAATTGAATTTGTATTGAATTCAAGTTATTGATTTATAGATATCTCTTTTAGTTTTCATTCCTTTCGAGAACGGTTTTCACTAAACCATTTTTGAAATACATGGACATTTCAAATTATTATTACATGGTAATTTTTAAATTGTTTTCTAAATAAAGATAGATTTATTTCCTATAGTAAAGGAATTTCAAATATTGGTTTTAATAATCATTTTCGGAAAATCGTTTTAAATTTCTGTTTTCTCTAATAAAATTATTTTATAAACAAAATTATTTATTTTTATGAATTTTGGACGTATAAGAAAGATAATTAAACAGTAAAGTAAAACATATGGTATGGGACACATGGATTTGCTTTATCGCTTAATATCAGACTTATATGATTGAAACCCTTTTGATGAACTGTTTGAGATGATTTAAGAGGTTATTAAATTTTAGGTAGATTATATGTTCCGAGAACTCCAATTTAGGAGTACATTTGAGGAAAGGTCATTTTAAGATGTGTTTCGTAATCGCCGATGAAATGAGGTGAATTAAGAGCTAGAAATTCCATTTGGAATTATGGTTATAAATAACCATCTTGATGTTATTTTTACTTGCCGATGAGATGAGGTAAGCTTCTTTATGATGATTTTACGATGTTGAGATATATTATGATAGTTTTTACTTGCCGATGAGATGAGACAAGTCACGATGCCACTAGTACTCTTCAATGAGATTAGACGACTATGGTATTGTATTTACTCGCCAATGAGATAAGGCTGAGTATATTTTCATGATGTTTATGATGTATTACTAGTGTAGTACCAACTAACGGCTAGTAAACCGTTAGGTACGAATGTATGGTATGGGACATACGTTAACACCTATTGGGTTCCTATCCGAGAAGTTGAGACACATTCACGTTGTTTACTAGTACTACAGACCATGAGTACTCGATTGGAGTCATCACGATGTAGTTGCTACTCCGATCATCACAATGTTATTAACTCGGGTCTTTGTGACTGGGAGTCATTATGATGTTATGGACTATAGTCATTCATGATGTTCACGATGTTAAGACGTTATTTGACTCCAGTCATCACGATGTTTATGGTACCAAATAGTAGTAGTAATCATGATGTAGCGCGCGTAGCATTGCTTCGGCATGCAATCTAGGATCTGGCCAATCCACGATTTCTTTAAGTTTTGATGTTTTAGACTTCACCGTCTTTAGATGATTATTACATTGATAGCCTAGTGCCAGATGAGATGTATACATATATGGTGAAATCATTTATGATGATACTCTTTGATTGAGTTTTTTGCATTATGGATTGATGATTTGATGATTTTATAGACTACTTGATGTTAAGATGGAATTGAGATGTATCTACAAATTTATACCGATGAGATGAGGTATAAATGATTATGAAAAATCTTTTGTGATGAGTTTTAGTGATGGATTTGAGATGTATCTGTATTCATACCGATGAGATGAGGTATGAATAAGTATAATGCTTCTTTTATGATTGCGTTTTATATTTCCTTGAATGATCCTTAGGATGTGCCAATGAGATGAGGCACATCCATATGCATTTTATTCTATGTATGAAGGATATGTACCTTTGATGTATTGTTATATTGACAACCACTTCTAAGAAGATAGTTGAATCATTTGAAGTCATTATACATATTCCTTTACACTGTCGATTATATGAGGCGAAAGCGATGTTTATTGAGTCTTTTCTTTAAAACTTTGGTCGTTGATATTCCATTTGCTTAAGTGTCAGTTATGCCACTTAAGTATGACTTTATCATCATTATCTCTTCTACTTGCCAAGAAGAGATGTTGTCCTTTCTTATGATGTTGAAATCCTATTCAGGGCATAGCATCCTTTAATAAAAAGGATACCATAACTTTCGCCTACTTATCCTTATCGATTATTCTATTTAATTGATGATTTTAGCTAGCCTGACCCGTGTGTTTTCACTCGGGTCAGACCGAGTTGTTTCAGGTATCATATATTGGGCTTAGCTTGAAGTTGACGTTGGATAACAGCTCTTCTTTCTCTTGAGTAGCTTCTGTTCATTCGCATATCCGATGTAGTTATATTTGATTCGATGCATGTAGTGTGGTAGAGTACCACCCTTATTGTATTCATATTGTATTATACTAAACATGTATCAGTGTATATGTATATATATGATACTGATTACTGTTCTGTGATGTGCTTTTCATTTAATTATTTTATTTTGTTCTGATAGATCCGTTAGCCACCTATAGTTTTGAATTAAGCATTTGCTAGGTATGTCAGTCCACTTGAGATAGATAAAAAATCATATTGCATTTATCGATGTATTCGGTAGATGTTTAAGACAAAATTATAGATGGTCGCCCTTAACCAGCCCTATTCTCCACTTTAGTAGACAGAATTACTCGTTAAATATAAAATTGTCGAATTGATGAATTAGTATAAAATTTATGATAATTGGATAAGAACAGCGTTATATAATCAATTTAAACATTTGTTTGTTAGTAATAACTTATAATTGTAATTTAACAATTAATGGTAATAATTATTCTAAGTTAACCATTTATTTGATCTATTAAATGAAAACGGGTAATCAATTGCAATAAATCTAAATTTAATGTTACGTTAGTGTAAATTGAGGTAATAATTGGGAATAACGTAAATTTTATTCATAATATGATAATTGGTGGAATAAAAGGAACGGAAACTTTGTTTTATCAATATATTGGAATTTAATTTATGATAAAAGGATTAATTGCAATTAAATGAATCAAATATTTAAATATTACACAAATGGGAATTTAGATGAAATGTGAGAACATTAGTGTAATGGATTATGAATCCATTGTTAATTTTATCCATTTGATAGCAATGAATTGAATAACAGAATGAAAAGTCAATTAAATGGAATTATTGGTAATTTGATTTATAATTTCTGAATTTAATGGAATTTAAATTAAACACGGAAAGTGATGAATTAATTAACTTTGATTTACATTTAAATTTGTTTAAATTTCTGTAATTGTTTAGGAAACTAAAAATGATAAGATTTATTAATTTTGGGAATTGAAATTGAAAAGTGATTTAATTAATTAATTTAAGTAATGTAAAAATAGCCATTTTGGCCACTGACTCGGATTTTGAAAAGCGATCGGACTTGTCATTTGATCGTACGGACACGAAACGCCTTGAAATCAATGAAATTGAAATCAATTGAAATCAGTTGAAATCAATTTGAAAAATATTGATTTTAGCATGACTTCTTCATGGAATTTGGACTTGAAACCTGTTCCATCGCGTTTAAATATTTAAAAACATCTATTTTGATGTATGGGTTGACCCAATTTCGTTCCGGAGTCATAACGGGCTTTTCGGGCCATTCATCGTTTAGCGCGTTTATAAATCGGGTCCATCTATTCTATTTCAACCTTGCCTATATATACCCTATTATAAATCCTAATCATTTTTTATTCCTCATTTCTATATGTTCTATTAGCTCCTCTTTCCAATGGTTGCAAACCCTAATTCCCGAATACAATTTCAAATTAAATCCAAAGCAAAAATTTCAAACTCTCCAAACAATATAAAATTTTACATGGATTCGAAGCTCTCGAAGAGCGCAAGTCAGATCTGCAGTCCATTTCTTGATCTGAGTTTTTGGGTGGCCGGAAATTGATGTTTTATTCACGGCCGTTCATCGCACGTCGATGAACATTGTCGGATCGTCAAATCATTTATGGGTATTGTAGAGTGGACGATGGGGAGTGCATCGATGGTGTTTGTTCTGCGATTCGACGGTTAGATTGTGAGATTTAATTCGATTAGGGTCATGGATATTTGTGGCGACAGTGATTTTTTGGGGGGGGTTCGATCGGCCTGTCGTCATTTGTCGTTGCTCTAGAGGTCACGAAAGGGCAGGGGACTCCTCCGGTGGGGTTGTCGTCATCGCGACGTGCGCGCGTTGAAGGGAAGCGGCTGTTTGTTGCACGCGGTGCAGTGTGAATCGTGATAGGGTTTTCAGGCAAGAAGCTGTTGTAGCTCGCGTGCGCTTCTAGAGGCGATAACGTGACACAAAGTGTAGGTGAGGTTTTTTTTAATTTAATTTTTGATTTCAAACGATCTAACTAATATAACTTTCGCATATGAACTCCGATTGACGTGCGGTTTCCCCGCTAGGTTCGCATTGGAATTCCGGACAGTTTGACACTGGATTGTAAAAATTTGGAGACTGTGCAAATTTTGGGTTTAAATTGGGTTTAAATTCAATCAAATTCAAAAGGTGAGTTTTTTAACCCATTCACAACTTCTAAAATTTCTTATGTTTGTTAAATTAATTTTTGATGTGATTAGAAATTTATTTATTGCTGTTTGGTATATTTTATCATCATTCCAATTAAATTAAATTTATTGAATTAAATGGTTATTCAATTTATTATTGCAAATAAAGTTCCAGTCAAATTAATTTATTATTGTATATAAACTGCCAGTAATTACTTGTTATTTATTATTTGTTCTATATTAATGTTATTGTTTGAATTGGATGATGATTGGGATAATGTTTGATGATTGATATTGGATGAATGGTTGTTTTATTTATATTGTTATAAACTGAAAGTTGTTATCAAATTTTTATTTCATTCGCGATTGCGGTTTGAAATGATATAAACATAATTTTTATTTTAACTTACGGATTGAAATGATAAATATCTGTATCACTTGACCATAGGATAAAAAATTATATACAGACACCGTGGTCTATATATAAAAATATTTTGAAAGGATTTCTATGGTTTGTAAAGAAATATATGATTTTTGAGATATTGATTTGGATATTTTATAAATGTTCTTTTATATATAATTAAATTCTTGGTTTACGCTATGAATAAAATTTGTTTAAAGTATAAAATAAGTTTAATAATAAAGTTTGATTTTATTAAAATATAATATGGATAAGTATTTACTTAAATTATATTTCAATATAGAGTTATATTGATTTTTATAAATCTAGGTTGAGAAGATAGTTTTGAAAATGATTGAGATTTTATCTAATTAAGAATTATATTTAATAAGAATCCATTTACAACTTATTGAAATTGAGATTTTAAAAGAATATGGTTTTATAACTTAATTCGGGTTTACGGTGATTAAGTAAATAAATTTAAGGGAATATTCAGTTATTTGGAATTTGGGTTGTATATAAATGATAATGGATTTATTAAGTATAATATTTCAAAACTATATAATAGAAAATTAAATTGCTGAATTGTAACTATCAAACTTAGTTTTGAAATTTTGAATACTTAAAGCTTGAAATATACTGAATTTGAAATGGTTTATTTTGTGGATCAATCGACTTTGAAATCAATATAAGTTGAAGTGGTTTATTTGGAAACTGAATTGAAATGGAAATTATGATTCGGGATTTGGTTAATCTAAAATTTTGAAATTCGAGTTGTTTCGGAATTGATTTGCAAAATTGAAGAAGTTATTTTATAACGTAATTTAGTATATAAACCATTTAAGTGGTGGAGGTTATGTTCAAAGTTTTGAATTTCAAAGTATTATAATTTGGAAGTGTTATATTTCAAACGTTTGGTATATCGTATTTATATGGTTTTGAAATGGATATTATATTTTGGTTTTAAAAGTATAGACTATTTTGAAAAGACCGCAGTGTTATAATAACGTTTGGTTGTTAAAGAGATCGGGATCGGAAGTTGTCATACTCTCTGCTAACTTTGAAAACCCTTTAAGAACCGTGTACGCGGTGGAGATTCCAGAATGAAGTAGGATGGTGACAACGTTTCCTTTAAGGTAAATACGTGAACCCGTCTCCCGTGAGTTGGCATAAGGTAGCTAAAACAGGAGTGATTGATGAGCTAATGCGGTAGCTCCTTTGATCGGACACATCCCTTCAATATTATACTCTGACTTGGGATTGATTCAATGGCCACTTTTGTTTTTTTGATTTGGGGGTGTGGCTCGAGGTGGACGGTAGCTGCGCGCTACGTGTTACCACCGGCCCGGAAGCATAATTGGTATATCTACCCTGGCATTGCCTAGTTGTGCCGTGTCACCTACCATATCACGCCTTGTACGAGTTTGGTTTTCTCCCGTAGACCATGCGGTATCCTCCTGTGGCTTCCCGATTAGGAGGGACTATGATATTGGATGGACTACTGGGACTATTACGTGTTAAGGGGAATATTGGGTCACTCCTTAACGCTATTTAAAAGTAAGTTTATTTTACTATAGACATCATTGTAATAGCGAAATATCACTACATAGTAAATAGTTTAACGGATCCTTAGGAGATGTGAATCCCGAGCATCTCTTGAGTTACTACACTCACGTTAGACACTGGATAGGAGATGTCAAATTCCGTAAACATCTCTGATGCAGTTCCACTCATATTTATTCCTGTTGATTTAACTTACATAAGATCTTTTAGTTCTGACTCGAGTGTTTTGTCTTTTCAATTCACTCGGGTCAGTCTGAGCATTTCAAGATTCAAAGACTTTATTTTTGGAGGACGAAGACGAAGAGTGTATCACTACTATCTATTATATTATTCCACTACATTCATATTGTTCCGCTGCATTATTAATACTCTCTGGTATGTGTAACTCTGATACGTATTGTATAAATAAAACCGAATATTTTGTAAAACAGCTTCATGAAATGTATATTTGATTATTATATTTTATCGTTCCGCTGCAAGATTCTATTTTTTTTATTTCTTTCTCTTTGTTTTCATATTTACCCCATAACAATCCGCCCTTCTGTATGGTTTAATTCTGACGTGTGTAGTTTATCATCAATTTAAAACATGCAAAAAGGCGGAGCGTTACAGGGAGTCACTATGACGTTATAGACTATAGTCATTCATGATGTTCACGATGTTAAGATGTTATTTGACTCCAGTCATCACGATGTTTATGTTACCAAATAGTAGTACAATCTCGATGTAGCACGCGTAGCATTGCTTTGGCATGCAATCGAGGATCTGGCCAATTCGGGGTTTCTTTAAGTTTTGATGTTTTAGGCTTCACCATCTTTAGATGATTATTACATCGATAGCCTAGTGCCAGATGAGATGTATACAAATATGGTGAAATCATTTATGATGTTACTCTTTGATTGAGTTATTTGCATTATGGATTATTGATTTGATGATTTTATGGATTATTTGATGTTAAGATGGAGTTGAGATGTATTTATAAATTTATACCGATGAGATGAGGTATAAATGATTATGAAGAATCTTTTATGATAAGTTTTAGTGATGGATTTGAGATGTATCTATATTCATACCGATGAGATGAGGTATGAATAAGTTTACTACTTCTTTTATGATTGGGTTTTATATTTCCTTGAATGATCCTTAGGATGTGTCAATTAGATGAGGCACATCCATATTCGTTTTATTCTATGTATGAAGGATATTTGATGTATTATTATATTGACAACCACATCTAAGAAGATAGTTGAATCATTTGAAGTCATTATCCATATTCCTTTACACCGCCGATGACTTGAGGCGAAAGCGATGTTTATTGATTCTTATCTTTAAAACTTTGTTCGCCGATATTCCATTTTCTTAAGTGTCGTTATGCACTTAAGTATGACTTTATCATCATTATCTCTTCTACTTGCCAAGAAGAGATGTTGTCCTTTCTTATGATGTTGAAACCCTGTTTAGAGCATGGCATCCTTTAAGTAAAAGATACCATAGCTTTCACCTACTTATCCTTATCGAGTATTCTATTTAATTGATGATTTTAGCTTGCCTGACCCGTGTGTTTTCACTCGGGTTAGACCGAGTTGTTTCAGGTATCATATATTGGGCTTATCTTGAAGTTGATGTTGGATAACAACTCTTCTTTCTCTTGAGTAGTTTCTGTTCTTTCGGATACTTTGATGTAGTTATATTTGATTCGATGTATGTAGTGTGGTCGAGTACCACCCTATTGTATTCATATTGTATTGTACTAAACATGCATCAGTGTATATGTATATATATGTTATTGATTACTATTCTCTAATGTTCTTTTCAATTAATTATTGTATGTTTTTCTTATAGATCCGTTAGCCACCTACAGTTTTGAATTAAGAATTTAGGGGTATGTTGATCCACTTGAGATATAAAAAAAATCATATTGCATTTATCGACGTATTCGGTAGATGTTTAAGAAAAAATTGTAGATGGCCTCCCTTTACCAGCCTTATTCTCCACTTTAGTAGACAGAATTACTCGTTAATTCTCTTTACTAAGGTGGGTCTCGAGGTGGGGCGTTACATTTATCATTTCAACCCATAACGATTTTCTCCTATTCTACAGATCGTTCGGGTATGTATCATTTCAACCCATAGGGAATTCTAAACCAACAAGGAACTTGCAGAGTGATTAAAGATATAATAATAATATAATAGGCATATATCATCAATATAAATAATAGATAATGGTGTTAGATGTCACAGGTGAATAGATATAGATAATAACATATGTATAACAGTGTAAATAACTAACAGCGGCATATTTCGATAGTCGTTTCAATTGAAATCGAATTTAATATTTATAAGAACGTTATTCGTGAGTGAATGCTCACCTTTCGAGGATAGAGACATTTGATGATGAATTAAGTTACGAACTCAGGGAAAAATTCCCAAGCGAAGTAAAAAAAATTGATACGAATTTGACAACAAGGCTGATAAATAGGAATTGAAGAGATCAAATCAGAACTAGATCGATAAAGATAAATGTTATAAGTGAACTTATATATATATATATATATATATATATAACTGCATATAAGTAGTTATATATATAATCTTATTCTAAATTCAAATATATATTAAATTAAATATATGTATATTTCAAAAATCTATTTTTTCAATTTAAAACACATATATTAAACTCAGCATATATATATACATAATATATTTAAAATCAATACTCATATATTATATACATTTCAACCTAACATATCATGTATATATTTTAAAGTACTATATTTATACTATATATATAAGCCGTCCCAATGCTTATACTTATATAACTAACAAAAATACATATGCAGGCTCTATAACTATGTAGACCGCAACTAAATACATATATATGTAGGCTAGTTTACGCCTAAAGTATAAACATATATACAAACTGTGAATAAAGAGAAACATAAAGTTATAAAACCCATGATATAAATAATATATATAAAATGATTCACGTGTATAGAAATGAGTAAACTAGTGTAACCATATATGTACTTATATAAGTGTGTGTGTGTGTGTGTATATATAACTAATAGTTTAAATCTAAAACTCCATATATACATTTCAAATATCATGCATATACAATAAACAGGATTTGTACAATATCATACAATAACAGATTACATTATATATAACATATATATTATATACAGACCATATAGTAACAATATACAAATGCAGGCTTGATTTAATATCTTCTAATATTTGTATAAATATACGACTAACCAAAACCCATACTTTTATAGGATGTACATATAATTGAACAAGTTATAGATAAACTAATATGCCTATAAACATTACATATATATGTTAAATTCTTATCTATATATTACATATAAAGTATTGTTTAAATCAGTATAATTTCGAAAAAAAGTATAAAACAGCATTATCTATTCGAACCTAATATATGTTATCACAAAGTCCAGTTCAAACTATTAACAAACAAAATGTATTGTATATATATTTATACCTTTCCTATGAAGGACAAGAAGACTGCAAACCCGCATATATATATATAGACATATTCATAGAAAGAATGCTACGCTAGCTTGAAGCAAACAACGGAGGGGAGGCATGCGGTGAGAGGCTTCGGCCAGGCTAGGCAACTAAGTTCGGCCATAAGGTTTTGGCTTGGTCAATAGAAATCTGGGTCAAGGCAAGGCTTTTTGCTCAGCAAGACAATGGAAGGTCACGGCATGGCCAGTTTTGGCAGGGTGACGTCAAAGGAGAGTTCGGCCATGGGAGGCTGCTCGGCTAGGTGGGCTCACGGCAAGGCAGGTGGAGGTGAAAGATCATGTGGTGGTGGCCGAGCATGTTGAAGGCTAGGTGGGTTCGGCTATGGCAAGTGGTGGTCATGAAGTGGTCGGCCTGGAGATGGTAGCATGGTTAGGCAAAAAGAGGTGGCGTGAAGAAATGAAGAAGAATGGAGGAGCAGGGGGAGGAAAAAGATGGGGAAAGGAATAGGAAACTGCAATGAAAAATAAAATGAATAGAAAACTTTTATAAATATGTGAAATCTTAATTTTGAAGTAATGGGACCAAAATATGAAAGGACAAAACAAATATGCATGGAACTCTGGAAATATGAAAGATGGTAAACAGGAAAACATTAATAGCCCCAAGGCTATTTGTTTCACAATAGGAAAATGAATAGTCATATCCAAAAGCCAAATTGCGAAACCGATACGGAAATCATTCCCTGGATTTCGCCGTCCACTAGACGCCAAAACAAATATTTGAATATACTGCGGAGATCAGCACAGCGAAAGGATCAAAACAATATACAGATATCAGTGGTACGATCATCCTATCAAACGTCAATAACCAGTACCGAAAATGCTGCTAATTTGAGGAAAATAAGATAGATGGAGCAATAGCAGTCCAAATTTGGAGAAAGAAAAGATGACGTCTTGCCTAAAAGTTGATTTACAAATTTATTGTGTAAAAATATTCAAGTTTGGAAAACCTTTTATCATCATCAATTTTAACTGATTTGAATTTAAATAAAATTACATAATAAAATAAACTTCCATATTATCAGATGAAAATTTACCATTTGCTATGTCTAATTAGACATATTCCAAATATCAAACTTTTATTTCCAAATTTTATTATTTGAAATTTCACAAAATTTCAGTTAAATACATTATTAACACCATTAAAATTTACGGGTCGTTACACTCTCCCCCACTCAAAACTTTTCATCCCCGAAAAGGAAGAAGGTAGGAGAATAGAAACAACCAGAAACAAAAACAGATTGAAATTCAAAAGAAACAATTAATTTAAACCTTATAAATTTCAATTTAAATTAATTAATATTCAACAATTGATTTTAAATTCAAGGTATTTCATTAAGTTGATTAAATTTAAATACTACTGTTGTTTTCACCAAATTTATTTCAAATAAATTTATTTAATTTATCTCATTTATTCGTTATCTTATTATTCAACTTTATCCCAATTAACATTTCTATAAATAAAAAATTAAGTGTTTAAGCATTTATTATAACCACATAATTTGTTTATAAATTCTTTTAACATCATTTTACATTGTAAATTATTCAATTACATATTCAACTTATGAATGATTTAGGTAAGATATATCTTGGAAAGTAATTGAGTATTATATAAGTAAAATTTTCCCAATTAAATTATTTCAAGTGTAAATATTTATTCAAAATTTTGGATTTATTTATAATTAAAATCATCCTTTAACAAAAATTTAAGAATTAAATTTCCGATTCACTTCAAACAATTTAAAGATACGCATGTGTGTGTATGTATATCAAATAAAATTAAAAATTATGTATATATATATATATATATATAAATCAAGTCATACTTTTCAAATCAATTTAATTTCCAAAAAAAAAGTGTAGCAAAGCCAAAAAATGATCTCTCCACTCTGAAACTCGAAAATGAATGTCGATGATGCTACAGTCATCATCGGAATTATATTCCAGCGACAAAATAGGAGAGTACTAATTTAAAACTTCCAAAATTCTTTGGAAATGATTTTCTATTCGAAAACACTTTAAATAATATACATTTTAAAATTTAAAGCCAAAGTTTGAAATCACCGGAAATTAAATTCTCAAACTCTTAATTAAATTCATTTAAATTTCCAAATCAATTTATACACCATGTTTTATAATTTTCATTTATTTATAATGTGACAATAGTCAATGGTTACAGAATAATAAATGGAAATCACATATTACCATTTCTGTTAACCGATTCATTTAACTTTTTAATTTCAGATAACATTATATTTATATAAGATATAATCATACAAAATTTATTCCATTTACCAAATTTGAAAATAATATTGTGTCTGTTTGCTCTGTTCAAGTGTTTTAGAATATCAATCAATAGCGTTGATCAGACGAATCGATCGAAAACCTAAATTAACATAACAACTCAAACAACACAATATATAAAATATTTTTATATTAATTACAAATACACTCCCTCGATTGATGTTTCCAGATTAGATTTCAAACAAGGATAGAGATTCAAATTTAAGGAGACCCTAATCAAATAAAATTCTAACCAGAAGAGATTGGCTCGAAAGGGAGATAAGATAATCAACTACAAAATAGAAGGAAGGATATACTTATATAAATAGCAGGCAACCTTAACTAGCTCAACCGTGACTTTAAGAATATGATCAATGTGGAATTCTGAAGCAAATAAACATCAGGTCACAAGAGATAGAATTCGGATATAGCAAGAGACAGCAGTATCTAAACCAACGATGCAGAAATCTTCGGTGAATCGATGCCTGTTGTAAAGGAGTTTCACCCTGTTACAAACCATACAGTGGAGTTATGGGATGCTCCAGAATCGAGAAGAATTTGGGTAGGGGAAGACAAGAATGGGTTTTGGAACCGAAGGGAACGTTCTAAAATTCAACTGAATCAAAGAGAATGAGGTTCAAGCTCGAACAAAGTGATTCTATAACTAAATCTACTCTATACGCTAATTTTACCAAAAACCAAAGCTCTGATACCACATGTAACAGCCCGATATTTTCAACCATTCGCATTCACCCATGTCGGACTTGAATTGCTCAAAATTTCAGATTGTTAATTTATATTTAGAAAAACTTAGCATATACAGTAAATAAAATAATCACAGAATCACAAAACAGAGTATATAACAATAAGCAGCGGAAACAAAAAAATAGTAGCTCATGAAGCTACTATATAAATATATAACAGAGTTAAAACAAGATACAACAGAAGTCTCAAACACATGGAAGTCCCAATACGATAGTCAAATAAAAGACTAGAATACATCACTAGAATCAACTGAATATCTGAAAGCTGAATAGATAAATGGATCTCCAAAAAAGCTCTAAACTCCAAAGGTGAGTCTCGAATGCTGTGACACTCAGTCTGAACCGAACCTAAAACAAAACACAAAACACTCGAGTCAGAATTAATATTCTTATATCAATAAATCCAACTCAAGTGAAATAACAATTGAAATACAAGTAACTCAAAGGATGCTTGGGATAACCATCCTTTAAGGATCCGTTGAACTATCTACTATGTTGTAGTATGCCCTATTATAATAATGTCTAAAGTAAATTAAACTATTAAAATAGCGTTAAGGCGTTACCAATTTCGCCCTTAACAAATTTTGTAGTGCTAATAGTCTATACAGTACCGTAATACCTCCTGATCGGGTGGCTACCAGAGGATACTCCACATGTACGACACAAAGCAAACTCGTAGTGGTCTCGATTGGGTATGCGACAAGGCACAACTAGGCAATGCCAGGGTAGATATACCAATTACACTTTCCGGGCTGGTGGTAACGCATAGCCGCGGCTACCACCCACCTCGAGTCACACTCCCAAATCAACGGTGCGTACCAAATCAATCACAATGTAATAGAATGGTATATGAAGAAGTGTGTGAAATCGTAGGAGCTACCTCACTTGGCCTGTCGGTTGCTCCTGTTTTAGCCACCTTACGCCAACTCACGGGAGTCGGGTCCAGTATATACCTCATATAAGATCGTCGCCACCATCCCACTTTATTCTGGAATCTCCACCATGTACATGACTGTTAAAGTTGTTTTCGGTATTGGCAGAGAGTATGACAATATCCGATCTTGGTCTTTTTGACAACCAAACGTTATTATAACACCGTGGTCATTTCAAAATAGTTTATACTTAAAAACCAAAATATCATTGCCATTTCAAAACCATATCAATAGATATCATTTCCATTTCAAAACCAAATACGATATCATTTCCATTTCAAAATCATATCAATACAATATCATTTCCATTTCAAATATATCCATTTCCAAGAATCATAACACTTTAAAGTTATAACACTTTCGAAATTATAAAGCTTCTAAAACCATAACACTTTAGAAATCATAACTTAAAAATCATAATATTTTGGAAATCATAACACTTTGGAAATCGTAATTTAGAAATCAAAGTACTTTGGAAATCATAACGCTTTGAAATCATTACACTTTTGAAATCATAACATTTTGAAATCATAACGCTTGATAACATAATACTTTGAAATCCACAACCTTTAAAACATAACTTTTAGCACTTAAACGGTTTAGATATTAATAATAGCATATATTATTAAATAATTTATAAAATAATTTTTTTTATATAAAATAGTTATAAAGTAAAATAGTTTATATTAAAATGATTAGTATATTAAAATAGTTTATATTAAAATGATTAGTATATTAAAATAGTTTACATTAAAAATGATTTATAAAGTAAAATATAAAATAGTTTTAAATATAATTTAAAAATACTTTATATAATAAAATATTTTCCTCGAAGTTCACAAATCAATTCAAATCAACTCAAATTCCAAATTTCCAATTTAATTAAACCTCATTTCATCAATTTCAATTCAATTCAGTTTCTAAATAAACCATTTCAAATTATATCAATTTCAAATACAGATTTAAACCATAAAATAAACCATTTCAATTTCAATATATTTTGAAGCTTTAAATATTCAAGATTTCAAAATGAATTTGACAATTTCATATATATATATATATATATATATCAAATTCTCTTTATTATTATTTATTTTGAAATATTTACTTAATCATTCAAATAATATTTAAATAAAACTTCAAATTTCAAATTTAAATAAAACTGAATATACCATTTCAGTTTATGTAAATTTGAAATATTCATTTAAATCACTTTTAATCAAAATCAAGTTATAAATCATATCTTTAAAATCCCAAATTTAATAAATTTCAAATCAAACTTATTTGAGTATAATTCTTAAATAACTTCAATTTCAAACCAATTTCTATTTCTCTTTCCAACCAGAATTTTATTGAAATCATTATAAACTCTATATTTGAAAATATAAATTTTAAATAAATACTTACACTTATTATATATTAATTAAATCAACTTTAATAAATCAAATCTTATTATTAAACTTATTTTATATATATTTTAAAATACAAAATTGTAAGTAAAATCTTAAAATTTATAATTCCAAATCTAACTTATAATTTTAAAATTTTCAAAACATATAATTTAAAAATCAAAATTTAAAACCTTTATAAAAATAAATTATATATATATCCTAAATCAATATTAATTAAAACCAAAATATTCATTTCAAAACCTAGGAAATCATTTCAAAATATATATATATCGACCAACGGTGTCTGTATATATTTTTCTATCATATGGTTAAGTGATAGGGATATTTATCATTTTAATCCGCAATTTAAATATATACGGATATATATCATTTCAGCGTGCAATCCCAAATTCAATTCAATGAAAATTGCTTGGGTTTATCATTTCAACCCATAATGATTTTCTCCTAGTCTACAGATCGTTCGAGTATGTATCATTTCAACCCATCAGGAATTCTAAACTAATAGGGAGCTTACATAGTGATAGAAGATATAATAACAATACAATAGGCATATATTATCAATATAAGTAACAGATAATGGTGTCAGATGTCACAGGTGACTAACAGCAGCATATTTCAATTGTCATTTCAATTGAAATCAAATTAAACAAATAAAAGAATGTTAATCGTGAGTGAATGCTTACCTTTCATGGCTAGAGAGATTTGACGATGAATTGAGTTAGAACCCAAGCACGAATTCCCAAGCGAAGAAAAAAATTTGATACGAATTTAACGACAAGGCTGATAAATAGGAATTGAAGAGATCAAACCAGAACTGGATCGATGAAGATAAATGGTATAAGTGAACTTATATATATATATATATATATGTGTGTGTGTGTAACTGTATATAACTATATATATAAAATCATATTCTAAATTCAAACATATATTAAATTATATATATATATATATATATGTATGTATATGTATATATGTATTTCAAAATCCATTGTTTCAATTTAAAACACATATATTAAACTCAACATATATTTATATATACATAATATATTTAAAATCAATGCTTATATATTATATTCATTTCAACCTAAGATATCATGTATATATTTAAAGTACTATATTTACACTGCCATATTAAAAACATATATATAAGCCGTCCCAATACTTATACTTATGTAACTAATAAAAATACATATGCAGGCTCTATAACTATGCAGACCACAACTAAATACATATACATATACATATATATGCTAGTTTACGCTTAAAGTATAAACATATATACAAACTGTGAATAAAGAGAAACATAAAGTTATAAAGCCCATGATATAAATAATATATATATAATATGATTCATGTGTACAGAAATGAGTAAACTACTATAACCATAAACATATTTATATAAGCATATATATATAACTAACAGTTTATATCTAAAACTCCACATATACATTTCAAATATCCTGCATATATAATATACAGGATTTGTGTAATATCATACAATAAGAGATTACATTATACATAGCATATATATTATATACAGACCATATACTAACAATATACAAATGCAGGCTTGATTTAATATCTTCTAATATATGTATAAATATATGACTGACCAAAACCTGTACTTATATAACATATATATATAATTGAATAAGTTATATATAAACTAATATACCTATAAAAGCTTGAAAGCTTTTTCTTTTAAAAATGGGGACCGCTCCTTTTCTTCATTCTCTTCCCGCTGACCCGTCCCATCCTTCTACATCTCTTCAGCCTTGTCCTTCATCTCCAATTCTTGTACCTCCCTCTGAGCCACCCTTACTTCCTCTGCCAAACCATACTTCATCAAAACTCCCCACTGTCAGTAATTCTCCAGTCACTGCTCTTCATGCTGAAGCTTCTCTTAAGCCACCAGCACCTCTTCCCTCATCCTCTTCCTTGCCAAAACAATCCCATCCTCCTCTAGCTTGGACCTCTCTTTTCAAAACAAAACCTAATAATGCTGGCTCTTATGTGCCACGTGACATATAATTAGAGTTCAATGGAGATGCTATTGTGCCTCCTTCTGAAGTAGTCAAGGCAGGAAGCTCTATGTGGCATGATTACCTCGTTGGCTTTTTCCTTGATAATCCTTTTTCATACTCTACTGTATTGTATTATCTCAAGAGAGCACGGAAGCCAAGTGGTTCCATTACTGTCAAATCTGATGGGTTTCTATTCTTGTTCAAGTTCAATAATGATGATGACAAGAAAAGAATTTCTGAATCTGACCTAGTGGTGATGAGGAATAAGCTATTTATAGTGAAGCCATGGGATGAAAATATAGGCAATAGTGTTAGTAGCATCAAAGCGGTACCAGTTTGGATAAAACTATCAAATATTCCATTGTATGCTTGGTCTCCTTTGGGTATAAATTGGTTAGCAGCTAGGGTTGGAAAACTTCTTTGTATGGATGCTTCAACTGAAAATTTTGAGCGTATCTCCTTTGCGAAATGTTCAGTTGAAGTATATCCAAACAATGAACTACCGGAAAACTTTTCAGTAATGTTGCTTGATGGAACTGAACAGATTGTGAAAGTTGAATACTTGTGGAAACCAGAAATTTGCACTATATGAAAGGAGTTTGGGCATTTGGTAAATAACTGTAAGAAATTTGAGTGTGAAGGAAATGTTGAACAATGTGAAATAAATGAACAACAGAAATCTAGTGATGAGAAAAGGAATAAGATGAAGAAGGGGAAAATCAATGATAAACAAGGTAAAGTGAAGCAAGTATGGAAAAAGGTAAATAAGAATAAAGGAAAAAAAAGAATTATGTCTGAAGATTTGGAAAACAATGTTTTGAAGATGTAAGGTGAAAAGGTTAAAATTGTAAATGATAGAAATGAGGAAAATATTATTGGGTATAATGATGTACATATAACACCCAGTGGTGAACAAGGTTATTCTGTTACCTCACTAAATAGGTATCACTTGTTGCAATCTGTTGTGGATGAACAAGTCTTATTGGAAATACTTGATGAAGAGGAAGGTGAAATAACAAATGAAGAGTTGTGTGAAGGACAAAGCAATGATGCTTCCAATAACAACACTTCTTCTGTTGATGGAAAAGAAAATGTAAAAAAAGACATGACTACAAATGCTGAAGACCAAAATTTGCCTACAAATGATTCTACTAATAGAAGCAATAGTTATGAAACTGGAAATGAAATATATGAAGTGCATGCACCTTCTGATACTCTTGTATCAGAATTTGACAAAGACTGGTGCAAAACATTTGAGCATCAACTTACTCAATTAATTACCTCATTACAAAATTCTTCTGTTGATGAACAACCACCTGTCCCATCTCACTACAACTTTTCTATTGAGTTGCCTGGTTGGCCAGCTTATATCCCCTTCTCCCAATCTTCAACAGTTCCTCCACTTGTCTCTACCTCTATCCAAACTATCTCACAATCTCTCCCCCTTCAGTCTCAGTCACGTAGGAAAATTAAAACTAGATCTCTTTCTGCAAAGAGAAGAAATAACATTTCCTTTCCTCAATAATTTTTTATGTTTAATAAACTTGCATCATGGAATCTTAGAGGAGCTCATAGTAATTTGAAACTTGATCAAGTTAAAAGTATTATCTCTGAGTACAAAATTTGTCTCTTTGGTCTGCTTGAAACAAAGCTTAATCTAACTTTATTCATTAAAGCTGCTTCATACATCAACCTAAATTGGTCCTATCATCATAACCTTGACAGTGCTTCTTATGGTAGGATTCTAGTTATTTATGATCCTGCTATTTTGACACTTACTCCCCTTCTATCTTCTAGACAGTACATCCACTTTCATGTTCTTGAAGCTCTAACACACTCCTCCTTCTACATTACTTTTGTATATGCCGATAACTCGGTCAATTCCAGAAATGCATTCTTCAAATCATTGCCACCTTTAAGACAATCTTCTCATCCCTGGATTGTGTTGGGTGATTTTAACTCCTGCTATGATTACAATGACAAATTTGGTGGTATTCCACTAACTTCAGAAGAACTTGATCCACTAAACCTAGCAGTTTTTGAATCTGATTTGATCATGGTAAATAAGTCAATAGCAAAGTTTTCATGGAATAACAGAAGTCGAAGTGGTATTCATAACTACACAACAATTGACCATACTTTCTGTAATTTCCAAGCAATCAACCATTGGCCTTCCCTTTCTGTCTTCCTTCCTCGGCCTATTCTGTCTGATCACTCCCCATTAATCTTAACTCTTGGTCACCATTTTAGAAAGGAAAAGAGAAGTTTTAAATTTTTTTAATGCTTGGGTAAAACATGATTTCTTTCTTGTTTTAATAACTAAAGTTAACTCTGAATTTTCTTGTTTTGGTAATGCAATGTACAAGTTTTGCAGGAAGTTAAAAAGAATTAAACAGGAGATCAAATTGTGGGCTTCTACCACCTTTGGTAGTGGATGCCTTCTGTTAACAACACTAAAGGAAAAGCTGAAGATTCAACAAGACTATATGATGGAGCATCCTCTTGATGTTCAAGCTGCTGCAGAAGAAGGTAAACTACTCAAGGAGGCCAATAATGCCCTGTACATGGAGGCTAGCATGAAGAGACAACAACTGCATAAAAAATGGATAGATGAAGGAGATAAAAACACTAAGTTCTACCATGAATCATTAAAGGTTAAGCATGCTAGATAAAATATTTATAGTATATTTGATGAACATGGTACTCTATTTTCCACTACAGATTCTATTGATAAAGCATTCATTGACTATTTTCCTAATCTGCTTGGAAACTCCGATGGTTTCATCCCAGATCCAGACCAAATTTCAACACTTTCTCTTCCTAGAATATCTTACCAGGAAGCTGTATCCCTTATTAGACCAGTTACTGATGAGGAAATCAAGACAACTCTCTTCTCCATGAATCAGCATTCTTCTGGTGGGCCTGATGGGCTTAATGTTACCTTTTTATCTCTACTTGGAGTGTGCTTGGTAGTGATTTATGTAAAGCTATACACAATTTCTTCAACAAATGCAAGTTACTAGGTGAAGTCAATTGCACTAATATTTCTCTTATCCCCAAAGTTAAACCACGAACCAGTGTCTCCTCTTTCAGACCTATTTCATGTTGTAATGTAGTTTACAAATGTATCTCTAAAATTCTTGCTTCTCGTCTTGTCAATGTTCTGCCCACTCTAGTCTTTAGTAATAAGGCTGCCTTTATGCCATCTAGGAGTATTCTTGATAATATCCTCCTTGCTCAAGAATTATTGAAAGGTTATGGTAGAAGTTAGGTGCCCCCTGCTACTGCAATTAAAATTGATATATCCAAGGCATATGATTCTATCCACTGGGATTCAATTGTCAGAGTTATGGCTGGCATGGGATTTCCCAAAAAATTTGTATCCTGGATATATGTGTGCATATCCACACCCTCATTCTCTGTTGTTTTAAATGGTAGATCTCTTGGTAACTTCAGAAGTAGAAAAGGTATTAGACAAGGTGATCCAATATCTTCTTATTTATTCTTGTTGGTTATGGAAGTATTTACTGTTATTCTTCGAACTAGATACACACAGAAGATAATTAAGTTCCACCCAAAGTGTTCTCAGCATCACATAACTTCTTTTATGTTTGATGATGATGTAATTTTGTTTACAAAACCTGAGATACCTTCCTTGAATGGAATAACTGAGGCTTTGCAAGTTTTCTTCAGTATGGCTGGTCTATCAATTAATCAAGAAAAATCTTCTATGTTAGTTGCTGGTGTTAGTCAAGTCCATGCTGCTGCTTTACATCAACACATTGGTTTCTCCTGTATGGACACTGATATGAGGTATCTTGGTCTACCTTTAATATCAAAAAGAATTTCAAAAGCTGATTGTATTCCTCTTTACAACAAGATTACTTCTGTTATGTCTGCTTGGGATAATAGGCACTTGACCCAGAGTGGTAGATTAGTGCTGATTAAATCAGTTGTATTTTCCTCTCTTGTCTACTGGGCTCGTACTATGATTCTACCTGTCAAACTAGTGCTACTGGTTAGGTCTGCTATACTAGTTAGGTCTGCTATGAATAGATTTTTTTGGACTGGTAGTATACACAATAGGAAGCTGATTCCTTGTTCCTTTACAAAATTTGAAACTTCAAGGAAACTGGGTGGTCTTGGAGTAATTGATGTTAGGAAGTGGAATATTGCAGCAATAAGTAACATTTGATGATCTCATCAACAAGAGGGACAACTTATGGGTTAAATGGACATGGTATTACAACATAAAGAATAAATTCTTTTGGTGTATGACCATTCCTCTGAATAGCAGTTGGATCTGGAGGAACTTGTTGAAGCTGAGAGAAGTTTACCTACCCATGATCCAATATCCTGTTAATGCAAATACATCTGTTAGCTTCTGGCATGAACCATGGGTAAGTAAGGGGTATATTTTGTCCAAGGTATGTGAATATAACTAGATTATGCAGTCAGGAATTCACATTGATGCAAAGGCAAATGAATTCATTTATGAAGGCAAAATAGTGTTGCCATACAATAGCAACCAACTACTAAGGCAACTGTGGAGTGAGATACAATTAAAATACTTACCTGCTAACCAACATGAATCTGTTGTTTGGGATATGAAGCCACATTCTATTAAAGGAGTCTACAATCATGTCTCTGTTACTGCTCCATTGGCTGCTGCTAAATGGTACTCAGTGATTTGGACTAGTGATTCGGTTCCAAAAGATAACTTGATGTTGTGGAAAGTTATTAATCAAGCTATGCTCACTAGAAGTGTTTTAAACAGGCATAGTTTGGGTTGTTCATCTAACTGCCTATTTTGTGATTTGTATGAAGAAACTCCTTAGCATATTTTCTTTGACTGTCCTGCCCTACAATTCCTTTTGGTTAGAATTAGTTCAATAACTGGGATTAACCTACTCACTGCAAACTCTGGGGCTGTCTGGAATACTTTATTCATAGCCACTAGGATGAAAAATGATAGAGTCAGGATTCTTATTGTTTGTTTGAAAATATATATGACTATGATTTGGAGAGAAAGGAATGCAATAGTATTTGAAAATCAAAGGAAGAATTGGGAGGTGCTGTGGAATGAAGTTAGGTATGCACCTTATAGTCAATTGAAGAACAGTCAGTCTATTTACCCTCTTGATATGCTGCTTGTTTGGGCTTGACTCTTGTTGCTTTTCTATTGTTTTTTTCCTCTTTGTTCTTTTTCTTATCTATGTACCCCTTATTGTTTTGCAATAAAACTGGTAGGGGCCCAGTTAACCCCGCTGGCTTTGCCAAAAAAAAAAATATGCCTATAAACATTACATATATATGTTAAATTACCATATCTATATATTACATTTAAACTATTATAAAATTGATATAATTTTGAAAACAAAGTATAAAATAGCATTATCTATTCGAACGTAATATATGTTATTACAAAATCCAGTTCAAACTATTAACAAAAAAATGTACTGTATATATTAGTACCTTTCCTATGAAGGACAAGAAGGCTGCAAACCCGCATATATATATACACACACACACACAGAAAGAATGCTACGCTGGCTTGAAGCGAACAACGGACGGGAGGCACGTGGTGAGAGGTTTCGACCAAGCTAGGCAACTGAGTTCGGCCACTCGGTTTGGGTTCGATCAACATGAAATCTGGGTCAAGGCAAGGCTTTGTGTTCGGCAAGACAATGGAAGGTCACGGCATGGCCAGTTTTGGCAGGGTGATGTCATAGGAAGGCTCGGCCATGAGAGGATGCTCGTCTAGGTGGGCTCATGGCAAGGCAGGTGGAGGTGAAAGGTCATGTGGTGGTGGCCGAGCATGTTCAAGGCTAGGTGGATTGGGCTATGGCAAGTAGTGGTCATGAAGTAGTCGGCCTGGAGATGGTTGAGTGGTTAGGAAAAAAGAGGTAGGGTGAAGAAATGAAGAAGAATGGAGGAGCAAGTAAAGGAAAAAGATAGGGAGAGGAATAGGCAACTGCAGTGAAAAATAAAATGAATAGAAAACTTCTATAAATATGTAAAATCTTAATTTGGAAGTAAAGTGACCAAAATATAAAAGGACAAACCAAATATAAATGGAACTCTAGGAATAGCGAAGGTGGAAAATCTAAAAACATTAATAGCCCCGAGGCTGTTGGTTTCACTGTTGAGAAATGAATGGTCACATCCAAAAGCCAAATTGCGGAATTGATACAGAAATCATTCCATGGATTTCACCATCCACCGGACGCTGAAACACACATATGAATATACTACGGAGATTAGCATGACGAGAGGATCAAAACGATATATAGATATTAGTGGTACGATCATCCTATCAAAAGTCGATAGCCAGTACCGAAAATACTGCTAATTTGCGGAAAATAAGATAAACGGAGCAATAACAGTTTTGGAGAAACGAAAGATGACTTCTTACTCAGAAGATGATTTACAAATTTATTGTGTAAAAATATCCAAGTTTGGAAAACCTTTTATTATCATCAATTTTAACTGATTTGAATTTAAATAAAATTACACAATAAAATAAACTTCCACATTATCAGATGAAAATTTACCATTTGCTATGTCTAATTAGTCGTATTTCAAATATCGAATTTTTATGTTCAAATTTTATTATTTAAAATTTCACAAATTTCTGTTAAATAAATTATTAAAACCATTAAAATTTATGGGTCGTTACAGACCCGACTGATTCACCGAAGAAACTACTACATTAAACCTAGCTAAAAAAGTCCTGGGCGATTCTCCCGTCTTCTGCTTCACCGACGTCAGTGTCATCACATTCTTCGGCCTTTTGATGGAAACTCGAAACTATTTCAAAAACCTATCCACCAATTCTGTCCATATTCCAGTAGATCAATCTTCTAGCTGTCTGAACCACATAGCAGCTATGTCGATCAAATACAAGGGGAAACACCGAGCCATAACGTCCTCTGATGCCTCTAGCCCTCCCATATGTCTTGTGTACCTCATCAAGTGGTCAGTGGGATCCGTCTTATCGTTGTATACCTCTAGAGTGGGCAGCTTGAAATCGAGCGGATTCCTAATCATCATGACGTTTCGGGTAAATGCACTTTTGTTTACTCCCTCCAAATCCCTATTTGCTAGACCTCCGCGAATAGTTCGCTGATAATGTCAGCTAAACCGATGTTACGTACCAAGGATTTCCCCCCATCTACACTTCCTAACTGGCCTCTAAGTCCTCGAGGGAATTCTGGTACATGCTCCTCGTCGCGCACTCGTGCATTCCTGCTGGCGCCGGGTTGCGCCATGCCATCTGGTATCCTCCATGGATTGGTCTTGCATTACCTGGCGCTATGCCCCTTAGTCTTGGTCCATTCGGGTTGATAGCTATTTGCTAGTCAAGGACTGCCCCCTGCTGAACCACTCCATCTACTTGCTGGTTGACTCCTTCTGATCCAGCTCCATGGATCTAAGCTCTCATGGTTCCTACTTGTCCAAATTATCTGAAAAGTTTCTGCATCATCTCCTTTTGCTTTTTCACCAATTGATCCTGCGAGGAATCCATCATAATCTGCATCTTGTCCCTAGTGATGTAGATAGATGCCTGATCTTAACCAGCTTCAGAAGAGGCCTCCTGACTTCCCTCTTATCTGCTCCTTTCTGTCACTTGTCTCCTTGTCGATGGCCAAACCATTGCTTTCTAGAATCCGGGTTCCTAATCCTTTAAATCCAAAATCCAAGCTTCAGAATCTCTAAGTTCTAACTTTCTCAGTGAAAGCACCAAAATTTTAGTGTCAACATTAGTCGTTAATACCCAAATCCAAATGAAAGCACCAAATCACAGTCACAAGTCAAAGATAGAGTGTATGTAGAGAGTATAAATATGAAGAGCAGTAACAATTAAAAAGAAAGCAGTAATAACAGAAGATTTGTAGTGGTTTGGTTGACTTTGGCCTACGTAAACTCCAAAATTTTGCTTTTTATTGATATGGGAATCAATTATAGTTACAATTCGAAATTTTTAAAACAATAATGGCAGAGTAGCCTTAATGAAGAACAAGATGGGAAACAGAAACGAAGATCCCCTTTTCTGAAGCCCCACGTGATATATTTATAGGCAAAACCTAAGTCACTAGGCTTTCTAAGTGTTCCAGGATAATTAATTCCATAGTCGATCAACAATCCCTCAATGCGACCGTCCCTGATTCTAGGTATGCCAAACTGAATTTTCCTAGGTAATAACTCGAAGCAGCCTTATGATTGACTCATAGTAACCTGTGTCATGACTCGAAGTAAAACAAAGCCAACCCATGCTATTTCCTCTATGCCGATCCACCCCCTTTTCCACAGCTTGCCCAAAGAAACTCATACCACGACCCGAAGTAGCCGACCACCCTAAATATGTCATTCCCCATGTGCTACCGACCCACTGCCTTGGGCCGACCGAGAGATGTCGATCCAAGCATATGATGATGCCGACCCGGGGTGATCTAAAACATGCCGACCCATAATCCATCTCTATAGCCGACCCGAAGATTTCCATACACCGACCCGGGTCCATCTCGAAGCCAAGAAAGCACCGACACATCCAAATGCCGAACCACTTTCAATACCAACCCACTCCAATCATCGATCCAAACCACTACCAATCCATACCACTACCGACCCACTTCATCATGATCGAACCACCTTCCTACCGACCCAAAACCTTCATAACAACGATCCACTCGTGAACTTCTACCGACCCAGAGCAACTTGAAGCACAACTCAATGTGACCCGGAGCAAACTCCATGAAAACTCGAAGCAAACCTGGATGACTCGAAGTAAACCCTGGGTGATTCACGACAACTCGACTTTTGTCGAAACCCATATTTCGAGTATCTCATGACTTTTGTCCATGATTCTCCATCGACTATGCTGAACCCTTGGCTTCATAATCATGAATATCGTCTGTTATTGATCATCTATTCATCTAGCTGATTTGAACCCATCATATTCCAGTCTTGACAAATGAGCGGTCCATTTTAGTTAAATTCGCTTGTCTATGGCCTTGCCAAAAGGCGGGTTAACGGTCTCCTTCCCTTCATGTACCACATGCCGCCCTAAGCATCCCCCCTTTCATGTTAAGCCAACATGAAATAATGACTAAGTTGCCAAAATGTCAAATCATGTCTAAACATGTTCCATTTGATGTGACATTTTCTTTTCCATTAAATTTTTTATTTTAGATGTTGTATATTTAATTATGGACACATATATATACATATACTAACTAATTTACATTCTTAATTATTTAAATGTTTTTTTAAATACAAACAAGGCTTACGACATTTCAAACAACTTTTATATGATGAAACGTTGAAAATTTGGAAAACAGTTTCAAGTCACATTTTCTGTTTTTCATCGAACTGAATATTTTTATAAACTAAAATTGAAAACTATTTTATCTTAAATATTTATTAATTAAAGTGTTTTTATTTTAATTATAAACCTATTATTTGAATATTTAAAATGAATTAAATATTCTAAAATTAATGTGGTGAAATCCTGGGTCGTTACATTGTGGTTTTGTCAGAGCTCCATCTTTTGTATTCGATCGGCATTCAAAATCCACATTCCTATTCACGCTATCATAGTGCTCCAACTCTTTCCAACTCTTATATATGGGTTGCGGTTCTCTGATAATCATATTTATCACCAGTCTTCCACAAAGCCACATAGGCTCCTTAGCCTTACCCGTTGCTTGTCCTCGGTTGAGGTCAGATGTCCCATGCCCGCCATCCTACTTGGCTTTCACAAACTGCTGTGATTTTCTTTATCAAATTAGCTTCTATATAACATCCTGGAGATGTCTACACTCATTTATATTATGCCCATAGCACTTGTGAAACCGACAATATTTCCCGGTCTGTTCCTGCTTCTTTGTTGATTATTTTGGAGGCGGCTACCTATACTGCAGGTATTACAAGTAAACAGATAGATATTCTCCAACGATGTATTCAACGGTGTTTAATTGTCACACATTGGAATATTAGGTTTCAATCTACTAGAATCCCTCTTTCATTCTCAGTTCCTATCTCCACCTCTTTTTGCTGATTTGGTTTATTCTGAACATTCACTTAGACTTCCAAAATTGTCATCAAACTTTTTTATTGCAATGTTACTCTATGCTCCTTCTCCATTTAGTTCCCGCAACATTCTTCTTTCTAGAGCTAGCTTCCTCCTTTCTCCAATATTGAGCCACCTTTGCATAAAACCACTCCAACATTGTTGGTGGCTTACCGGCTAATCAATTGCTAAACTCGAACTCTAGGTCAATCATTCTCGTGATGGCCATGAGTATCGCATGGTCATTCAGATTACTAACCTTCATAATAGCCATATGAGATCTCTCCAAACAATCTTTCAACGGCTCTCCTAGAGCCCGAATCACACTGGAAAGGGACATCACATCTTTGGGACGAGTCACATGCATACGGAATTACTCCGCAAACTTGGTTGCCAATTCATCAAATCTAGAAATTGATCACAGGGGTAGTATCGTGAACCACATCGTCGCTTTTTAGAAAGAGTTATGGGAAAACATCTACACTTAGTTGCATCATCTCCTTGCATGGAATCCATCATCCATTCAAATCTCATGATGTGCTGCCTAGGGTCGATTTTTCCCTCATAGGTAGGCATCGATGGCATGTTGAACTTCCATGGATATTGTGCGTGCAATACACTATCAACGAATGGTGTATGACATCTTGAGATTCCCCGGTCATCGTTGGTTAAGCCTTGGCTCTTCCTCACTAACTATCTGACCATTGCCAAAAAGTCCAACGTTTGGATGGTCAGTGCTAAGCGGTGGCCACGCTTCACCTCGCGTAAATGGTCTGGTTGATGTCTACAGGCCATTTAACGCCTTCTTGGTTCACAATCTTCCCGCTGTGCATATTTTCCATTCATTCCATCATCATTCCGGGGAAGTACTTGGTCAGCATTCAATCAAACTCCATTTCTAAACCAATAGGAACATTTCCACCTCGATTCCTAAGATGCATGGGGGAAACCCTCCTTTGGAGGAGGGATCGGCACTAATCGATCCTGGCAGACCGAGATGGTTTTCTAGGCAACTTTTGAAGTTCCTATGCAGTTTTCTTCTATTCTGCGATGCCTAAGCCTGTGATATTCATCCGATGAGCTAGAACTTTTCGATGCCGAGTAAGGAGTGGGGTCCCTCCTAAATTTACCATGCTGTTGCAAAGTGATTTGGTTCATCAAGTTGACATTAGTACAAATCTGCTGATTTAGTTATCGATGACACTCCATCAACTTTCTCATTAAATTATGAAATTTAGCACTTGCAATAGAGTCGGTGGGATTTTGAACTTCAACCGGATCAGCATTCACATTTGTTGGTTAATTGCTTAGGTCTCCATTGTGAATGCTAGAAGTCTCATTTCCTTCCACGTACAAAGAAGTGGATCTAGTATGTCTCACCATTATTAATTATTTTGCTTTAGATTCGTACAAATTTGAGTAGCATAAGCAACTTCTTGAAGATAACTACAGATCTCCTTTGGAGGATTTATCAAATTCAATAGCAATAAAAGGGATCCTAGCAAGCTAAGAATCAAGCTTCTCAGTGAAAGCGCCAAAATCCTTGCAACCAAATTGGTCACAAAAAATCAAGAACAGACTTATACAGAGAAGTAAGTGAAGAAAATAAAATTAAACTGGGGAAAAGATTAAGCTAATAACAAATAGAAAGTAGTAATTAGAAACACAGAGATTTATAGTTGTTCAGCATTGTATGCCTACGTCCACTTTGAAGATTTTCTTTATTGATCGCTTAGAAATTTGATTACAATAGTAGGAATATAGAACACTTGATTATACTTGATTACAATAAAGTCTAGAGTAACAAGCAACGTAATGATCCTTAGAATGACCCATTAGGCTAGTATTTATAGGTAAAGACGACCAACATTCTCTCTGAAACTTCTGCTAATGGACCTTGTAATCCACATGGGCCCACCAAAAGGATCGCTAAACCCATTTCCTAGCGAGGATGGATCGGTAATGATTCCTTCATTTGTCGATTTTTGGGCAGCGATCCCTACAGTGGCTTCCACATGCTAAAATATATGTTTGTACTCCAACTTTATGGAAATCAAGTTATTGCTTGAAAATTTGGTTTAGTATAGCTTGTGCAATGCCCTTTGCCAATCCCTTACGAGGGACACTTGTTGACCCCTCCAACTTTGTCCATGTAATGTGCAATCCCTAAGGTAGGTTCGCTAAGTTCCACATACCTTGCTTTCCAAACTTTATAGCTTTTGGAGTTGTAGATCCTGAGATATGTAGAGTGTTGTATGCATGAATGCACTTCGAATTTGTTAGATGTCGATCCTACATTAATGTAGCATGTCGATCCATATCCATAAATCATGCAGATCCCTTCCAACTTGCCATGCTATGCCGAACCCTCCAATTCATTGAAACATATTCCATGCTTTGAGAATCCTACTTTGTACATCCATCAAATCCATTCAATTCTGACTTTGTATAATACCATGTACTCGACCTTTGGGCCCAGCAATCATCATTCTGGAATCATCGGCCTTAATGGCAATCAGATCTAACTTGTGGAGCCAGTTCAATATAGCCGGGCTAGAATGCTGGGTAACAATATATATATATATATATATATATATATATATATATATATATATAAATTGTTAATATTTCATGCTTATGGTCATATATATATAATTATTTCAATAAAAAATTATAATTTGTATATATACACACAAATATTTATAATATTTTATATGTATAAATAAAATTATATAAACATATATTTGGATAATATATTTGTACATTGGACGAGCTAATTTTTATATTGCAACGAAATTCTATTATTTATGCACAAGCATGTTATACCTTGTAAGGACTGACACGTTACACATTCACGCGCCCACACACGGACATGTGTATGATATACATATATATATAATTTAACATAAGTTAAATAATTCTATATCATTTTATAAATTTAAATAAAATAAATGATTTTATTCAGATAAAAATTAGAGATGTTCTAAATAAATTAGACTTCATAAGCCTAAAAAGATCCAATGTGATAAAATTTTTGAATCCACTCATTATTTCCATTGCGGGCTGGTCCGGATTCAAAAATTACCGCTTATATTCCACGATGTAGTACTGTGGAGCTATATCAATACTTGTATTTTAAGAGACGGTTATAAAGCTTATTTTGAATTTTTTGGAAGTATAAATTCCTTTATTTTTAGTTTTGTATGGTTTATAAACTTGTTACACTCTATTGTTTTATTTATGGTTAATTTGATTATATTAGTGTATTATGTAACATCCCGTCTTTTCGCACACTTTAAACCGACACACGTGCCAATTCAAAGCATACTCAAGGGCGGATTGTTATGGGGTAAATAAGAAAAACAGAGAAGAAATAAAAACAAAACAGAATCTCACAGCGGAAGGATAAAATATAATAATAAATATACAGTTCAAAACAGTTTACAAACACTTGATTTGCTTTATACAATAAATATCAGAGTTACACATACCAATACAATCAATGCAGCGGAACAGTATGAGTGTGGTGCAATACTATATATAATAATACGGATTCTTCGTCTTCGTCCTCCAAAGCTAAAATCTTCGATCCTGAAATGCTCGGACTGACCCGAGCGAATTTGAAAAGACAAAAACACTCGAGTCAGAACTAAAAGATCTTATGTGAGTTAAATTAGCAGAAATAAATATGAGTACAGTAACTCAAGAGATGTTCGGGATTTACATCTTCTAAGGATCCGTTAAACTATTTACTATGTAGTATATTGCGCTATTATAATAGTGTCTATTTATAAAGTAAACTTACTTTTTAATAGCGTTAAGGGGTTACCCATATAGCCCTTAACACAAATAATGCCAATAGTCTATACAGTACCGTAATACCTCCTGATCGGGAAGCTACCAGAGGATACTCCATAGGTACGACACAAATAGAAACTCATAGTAAAGGCTCGGTATGGTAGGTGACACGGCACAACTAGGCAATGCCAGGGTAGATATACCAATTGCTATCCAGGCTGGTGGAAACGCGTAGCCGCAGTTACCGCCCACCTCGGACTAACTCCCCAAAATCAAAATATAGAAGTGGCCACTGAATCAATCCAAGTCAAAGTATAATATCGAAGAGGAGGGTCCGATCAGAGGAATGACCTCATTGGCCTGAGAATCGCTCCTGTTTTAGCCACCTTATGCCAACTCACGGGAGTCGGGTCCACGTATTTACCTTACAGGAAACGTCGCCACCACCTACTTCATTCTGGAATCTCCACCGCGTACACGGTTAGTCAAAGTGGTTTTCGGTATCGACAGAGAGTATGTCCATATCCGATCCCGGTCTCTTTGCCAACCCATCGTTATTATAACACCGCGGTCATTTAAAATAGTTTATACTTTACAACCAGAATAAATTTCCATTTCAAAATTATGAATACGATATCATTTTAAAACCCAAAACAATATGATATCATTTTATCCCAAATATAATTCTTTTTCCCAAAATCATAATGCTTTAAAATTTATAACGTCTGAAAACCAAATATTTGACTTATACTTTCAAAGCATAATATTTCGAAATTCATAATTTAAACCCATAACTTCTAAAACTGGAATGGTTCGGATATTCAACGGTATATAGAATAAATGGTTTAACTTTATGGTTACTTTGTAAAGAAAATAATTTACATGGCTTTACAAATATAGTTCCTATTTAAAGTTTAAACCATAATTTAAATATCACTTCAAGTTCCACAAACCCTTCAATTTCTATATATATAAATCCATTTGGAGTATTCATATTCAAAACTAAAGTTGGACTTTATTCTTTCAACAAATTAAATGTTTATTATTTAGTCTTGAATATTCGCGTAAAAATCCATAAATAAAACTCCAATTTCTAGTAAAAATATATATAATTTTTTTTCAATTTAATTTATACTAGAATATTCATTTCATATTTATCTTGGGAAAAATCCAATTATAAATATCATATCTTAAATTTCCAAACTTAAACATTAAATATATGATATAAGTTATCAAACTCCATTTTCTTAAATTCTTCCATTTTTATTTAAAGAGATTTATACACATTTTAAATTCAAAGTTTCTAACTTCATATGTATATATATATATGGAAGAATAATATTTATACCATATCAAAATTTAAATTTTATAAACTGTATCCCATCCAAACCATAGAAATCACTCTTAAAATAATTTATATATAGACCACGGTGCCTGTATAAAATTTTCTATCCTATGGTCAAGTGATACGGATATTTATCATTTCAACCCGCAATTTAAAATAAAAATGCGGTTGTATATCATTTCAAACCACAATCCCAAATGAAATGAAAAATGCATGATAACTTGCAATTTAATGATATCAAATAAACATTCATTCATCAACATCATCCATTATCCAAATCACAATCATCAATCAATATCAATCAATAGCAATATATATTTGAAAATATATAGCAGGTAATAACTGGCAATTATATTCAAATTAAATTTAACAACTATTAATCTACAGTTTATATTCAGTGATAAATTTTATAACTGTTAACTAGCAGTTTATATGCAAACAAATAAATTCTAACTGTCAATAAATATGCAATAAATAAATTAAAATAACAGTTAAATTCAATAAAATGCAATTTAACAGATATGATGAAATAAAAATGCCACTTAGTCATAAATAAATTTCTATTCATTTCTAAGATAAATTTAACAAACATAAAAACTTTTAGAAGTTGTGAGTGGGTTAAAACACTCACCTTTTGAATTTAAATCGAATTTAAATCCGATTTAAACCCAAAAATTCGACGGTCTCTGAATCAGTCCAAACCAGCATCATCAGATCCGGATTTTAATTACGATCCTAACGAAAAAAATTTCGCACGAAACGGATAACGTATGAGAAAAATATAGCGGTTTGTGTGGTTTGAACTTCAAAATTAAATTAAAACAAATCAAAACAAACTCACCCCATACACTAGCCACGTCACCCCCTTCTCCCTCCTGTACGCAACAGGCAAAACACGCCCCCCCCCCCCCCCCCAGATCCAAGAAACCGAACCCAAATCCTACCCGTTGACCACTACTTTGACTGAAAACATCACCACCTACAAGCCGCCGCCGGCCTAGGGACCCCCGCCATCACGAAGCCCCTGCCAAGCCGCCCCCACTGGTCACGTGCGCACGCCTCTGGTGGCCCCGCCGCCGCCGTTCATCCCTAGGGCCGAAACCCTAATTCACGATTTGACGAAGATCTAGCCGTTAACTCGATGCAATAACTACCCAGATGCGATCCCCTCGGCTATCTCCCCAATACCCAGAAATATTTTCTCGATCCGACGAAGTTTGTGACGACGTGATGAACGGTCGGAACTGTTTGAATTTATTCTGGGTAAACGGTAACTCCAACTGAAAAACGAATTTCACCATGGGATTACGTGTTTCGAGAAGATCGACATATATTTTTGTGGAATTTTTCTGGAGATTTTGAATTTTCATTTTGTTTTTGAACTGACTGGATCTAGGGTTAACCCCCATTGAAGAAGAAGAGAAGCTTGAAGAAAATACGCGCAGATAAACGAAATTAGGCGGAGGCTAGGGCTGAATAGCTGGGTTTATATAGAGGGTTAGAGGTAGCGTAGATAGACCGTAGAATGAACGTGCGGAACAAACTATGGCCCAAAAAACCCGCTATGCCTCCGGAACGAAATTTCGTAAATCTATATATCCAAATAGGTAATTTAAAATATTCTGAATGCGATGGAAAAAGTTTCACGTCCAAATTTGATCGTATGAAGAAGTTATGCTGAAAACAAAATTTCCAAATTGATTTCAAATTGATTTTATTAAAATTGATTTCAAGGCGTTTCACGCCCGTACGATCGAACGACAAGTCCGATCGATACGAAACTTGAAACCCTATAATAATTCATCGATACGGATCCGATGAAACTGGTTTCGTCGAAATCCGAGTCCGTGACAAAAATGGCTATTTTTATATTCATTAATTAAATTAAAATAAATTACAAATAATCCAAATTTTATATTATATTCTAAAATTGTCCAAATTTTATTGCTTATATAATTCGTAATCAATTGAAAAGATTTAACAGGCTTAGCTGTGAATTAAAAGTTGACAGTATATTAATTGCGATGTTAATTTCTACACTTTCTTATATTTAAGAATTTTATAAATTATATTCTCAAAACCCATACTTTAGATTTTTAAATCTTTATATTCTCAACTTTCACCTAAAATAAAGATGCCATAAACATTAGTTCCTGATTCACATCATTATTCTTTAAGTCTAATTTAAATCTCAATAACGTAGTATTTAACGTTAGAATCCATTTTATTATGCATAAATTCCAAATTTTACTGACCCAAATTTTCTTCTTTTCATTCCATATCAATTGTCAATCCTATAAGAAAAATTAACATTAGGTTCATACTTATTACAAATAACTCCAATTTCTTCCAAATAATAATTACACAACTATTAAATATTAAAAATCCGTTATCACTTACCTAACAAAGTTATTATTACTTAAGATCTCATTGCATCCACATTTTCACATTTTCATTTCCTGGTTTCTTTACTTTATTCTACATAAATTATTATAAATGGGATTTTTCTTGGTTACATCTTATTTGTATTTAACATTACTCATTCACCAATTCATTTCACTTTAACTGCGGTAAATTGGCGGATAAATTGAATTTGATTCCCAAAATTTAAATTAACAAGCAACAAGAATAGGTAACACACAATAGTCGTTACGCTAAATTCTAGTCACCTAAATAAGCTTTTATTACTTTACAAAATGGAATAACTTTTAAACTCATAAATGTAATACCAAAACCGTTATAAATCCAATAAATTCCAAATCGAAGTTTGTACACATTTTACACAACTATTATGATTTCTCACAGAACGTTGAATTTATTAAATGACCATTTATTTAAAATTTAATTCCCTTAATTGAATCAAATGCTTATAATTTTTACATTCTTACCATTTCTTCCCATTATAAATTCATTAACGGATTTACAAATCTCCATCTTCCAAATATTAAATAACCAAACTGATTACAACCACTGTTCTTATCAAATTTTCATAAATTTGTTCAAATCTATACTCTTTTTCCATATAAATAAATTTTATGTTACTACTAGATTTTTTTATCCACTACAGCCATTAAATTTTTACTATCTACACTTATTACATCTTTGTATTAATGAATCCCATTCAAGTTAATATTTATATTAATATTCACAAATTCAACATTTATATGTTTCTTAAAATTAACTTTCAACCAAATGTGCCAATTTACATTTCATTTCTATTCAATATATATTCATTTTATTCCGTTCATTCGGGTACTGCATTGAAATATATTTATTCTCTAATACTAACGTTATTATCATTAAATTATGATTGGATTCCAAGTTTTTATTCAATACCTTGAACAATAACTTACATATTAACCAAATCCTTGTTCTACATAATTCAAATTGGATTATGTTCCAATTCCTATAACCTAGGTCTTGAGTCACCATTTACATAATTAAATTTATCGTTTATTTCAATCTTCGTTTATAATTTAAAGTTCTACTAAACTAAATTGCAAAACTTATGAACTTTAACAAATTTAATCCACCAATTAAATTTTTTCTGATGTTTATATATTGCAATTCAATTCAGTTATTATTTCATTCATACCATTTTAATCAACTAATTATGACTTATAACCACAACACAAATCTTCGTTATTCTACCTATTGCCATATAACATTTCAATTGTTAAATCTTTAATCTCAGTTACTATATCCAACTCCTACATTTATTATAAATTAGATTAAAAATTATATTAAGTTAATCCATTTAATATTATCAAATTTAACGGGTTGTTACATATTACTTGTTCAATTTATTTGATTTTTATATTTTAGCTATGCGTTTTGAGATATTCTACAAATTTTGTGCTGATTTCATTAATTAACACCACTGACCATCATTTTGCATCAGCTACTGTTTGCACCAAAAATGGCATGAAAACCCAATAAAGATTTTGTAGAGAAATAAATAAAGAATATGAAATAAAAACAAAGGAAGTAAGTAATTAAAACAATAAGAAGCAAAAAATTAATAGAAACACAGCGATTTTATAGTGATTCAACGTTGTTTTCCTACGTCCACTTTGAACATATAGCTTGATTAATCACTTCGTAAACTGAGTACAATAGGGATCGAATGAAAATCCTTAGTTACAATGGAGTACAAAGCAACTAGCGGCGTAAAGTTATGAAAACAAACAACCAAGCCTGTATCTATATAGGACGATGATGAAATATCTCCCTGAAAATTTGACAGAAGGATATTCAAAACCATATGGACCCATAAGAGGGATCGCATTGCCCAAATCACAAGGAATAGGGATCGATGTTGATCCCTATTTTAGAGGAATTTGAGGGTGTGATCCATATGGGATCTTTCCCATGTTGTCATATGCTTAGCCATCAAGTTTCATGCAAATTGAATTAGTAGAACTTGAGCTATTTCTCAATCTTGGTTGCAATGTGAGTTATTTTCTAATTTAGGTCGATCATTATAGAGGGACAATGAACAATCCCCCTTTCTTAATCCTTTTGAGGTGCGATCCCTAGGGTAGGCTCCCTAGGGTCCGAACATCTTGTTCCCAAAGTTTCATAAACGTTAGACTTATGGATCTTCAAATATTGATTGTTTTCCATCGAATTGCACTTGTTTGGCTAAAATATGTTGATACTACAATTGAGAGGAACTCTAGCCATTCCTTCTCTAGCTTGAACTATACTCCATACTTTGAGCATTCTGCATTGCATATCTCTTAATTTATTTCGATCATAGCTTCATATTATCATCTGTACTTTATCTTTGGACCACACAATCATCACTCTAGTCTCGTTGGCCTTAACGATATTCGAATCTAACTTGTCAAATCAATTCGGATATAGCCAAGTCAAAATGTCGGATAAAACTTGCCCTTCGAAGTATGTCTTGTGCTGAATATGAGGTACTTTTAATCGAAGCAAGTTAGAGTCGTCGAAAAGAAATCCAACTGGTTTTCCAAACAGTTGTTATCCTTCCATCAAACCGTTTTCCCAAAGCACAGTATCTCCCTTTGATCGTCATGCCACTTTGTCGATTTCTAATAGTATAAATCTTGGATTATATTCCATCAATTGCTATCTATGTCCGGTTCTAAAGGGCTAGTAAGCTTTGGCCATCTGATCTAGTCTCAATCTTGAAAACTTCGGGTTTGAATTCAGTTTCTGTCGATTTCAAAAATTGAGCTTTTAAAATAATCATGTGTAGGTTCTGGCAAATGTTCTTGTTGTTAGCTCCTGGACATGTTTGCATGCTCATGGGTCATCACCAAATTTCATTGAACTAAATGCAATTTTGTTGCATTTTATATATATGTACTTTATATAATTTTCATATCCATGTTTGTATGCACATAGAGTTCATAACTGGTCACTTTTTCCTCTCTTTCATTTAGGTATATAGGGATCGCCATTCCTTTAGCCGACCCCCTTCTCTTTCTCTTTTTTTATATTTATAGGGTTCGGCATTCCCCTAGCTAATCCCCCCTTCTTTCTTTTTTCTTTTTTCATATAGTGTCGATCCCTTCCTTTTACCTTTTTTGTTCATAGGGATTAACATTCTTCTAACCGATCCCCTTTTCCCTTTATTTTTTTTGAGAAAAATGTGTGATCCTCTAATAAAAGAGGAGAGCACATATGGAGCGCTATATATATAACAAAAAAGAAGGAGCTGCCAACATGCCTGGCAGGTGGCATAACTAAAAAAATAAAAACATAAAAAAAAAATAAAGAAAACGATACCCCTCAAATGAGCTCCGGCAAAGCCACCACCCATTACACCCTAATATCGAGCTCCGGCAAGCCCACCGCCCAATAATAGGGTGTTAGAGGTATCTAAAATCCGAAATACTAAAGCATAAAACTCAATGAAAATGCCTTAGATGATCCATAGAGAAGGACTCCAAAAGGTGGACCAAAAAGAAAAACTCCACACTGAAGACCTGGAGTAAACAAAAGAAATGCCAGACGCAATTCGAAATCCAGAGAAAAGCTATCCTGCCAACCTGAATAAAGCTGCAAGCAAACCTGCAAACCAGTCAAGAGAAAAACCAGCAACCTATCTAAACCAAACCTGTAACAAAACTAGGAAATCAAGTTAGAATGAATCACATATATGTATATAAATAGAATTTATATACACATATGTGAGAATAAAAACCAAAGAGTAAATTAAAGAAAGTATAATCTAGAACTAAAAACAAACAATTCTAAGATTGAGAAAATATAAGAAAAAAAGAAAAACAAAACAAGAAACTAATTTATGGGCCAAAAATAGTAAGAGAATTATGATGCAACATATAAACATTATTTAAATCAGAAAAGGGATTAATATAAGTATTAATAGAAGCAAAATTATTGATATTAAGTTTGAATATGTTATTATTATTTCTAACCTTGTTAAGGTAATCCTTAAAGCAATTATTTTGGCTAATTTATATTTGGGATTAGAAATCCAATTTAAAAAGAAATTTGAAATTAAAATAATCAAATTATTATAATGTTGATTTTTATTATTAAAAATCCTTTGATTTCTTTCAAACCAAATGTACCAACAAGAAATGGTGAATAAAGAATCAAGCAAGTATCTATAATTCTTATTGAACCTAAATCTAAAAGAGTTCCAATAGAAAAAACAATCAGAAACTCTAGAGCTAATATTAAACTCAAAAATATTAAGGGTCTTTAAAAGAATAAAATGAGTATCCAAACATTGATAATAAGTATGATTAATATCTTCAGAGTATGTGTTGCAAAAATAACATTTATTATCAATATTAATATTTCTCTTTTTTAAAAATTCAATAGTGTTTAATTTACCATGAATGATGAGCCACATATGAATATTTGATTTTGGAGGAGCATTTGACTTCCAAATAAATTTAAAACTATTGGCAGAAACCCTCGAAAAGTTAATAAATTTGTAAAAGGAATTAGAAGAATATTTCTTGCTCTTATCCCACTTCCAACTAATTTGGTCATTATCATTGTCAATGTTATACAGATTTAGTTTAGCATAAAGCAAATAAAGATGTCTAAGGATAGGGCCTACTAAAATACTATTAAAATTGAAAATCCAAGGAGGGTCACTTTCAGAGTTAAAAACATCAGAAATAAACGCAAATTTAAAGTTGCAAATATCATATAAATCTTTGAACTCATACTTAAGAGGAGTAGAGGAAATCCAACTATCGTGCCAAAAAGATGTATTATTACCAGAATAAACAATAATATTTATACCTAAGTTGAAAATATCACTACATTTTAAGATGGATTTCCAAAAATAAGATAATTTACTATAAATCGTAGGACTAATATGATATAGATTATAACTACCATTATTGTAAAATTTAGAAATAGTCTCCTTCCAAATGGCATTATCACTAGTATCTCTGGATTTCCATAACCATTTACCAAGAAGAGACAGATTCATATTATGTAAATTAATGACTCCTAAACCACCCTCTTTTTTAGACTTACAGACAGTATTCCAATTAACTAAACATTTAATGCTATTATTAGGATTATCACCACTCCAAAGGAAATCCCTTCTAATTTTATCAATTTTATCTATCACCTAGCCTGGAAAAAAGTGCATAGACATCCAATAGATAGGGAGAGCTGATAAAACAGAATTAATCAAAATCAATCTACCAACTCTACATAAGAATCTCTCATTCCAATTAGTAATCTTATTTTTAATTTTATCAATGATTATTAACCAATCATCATGCTTAAGTTTTGAAGGTCTGATAACAAAACCAAGATAGTCGAAAGGAAAACTCATAGTTTTACAATTTAAAGTATTAGCAACTAAATTTTCTACATTATCAAAATCATTTAAAACTAAAATAGAACTTTTATCAAAGTTTATTTTTAAACCTGATAAAAGTTCAAAACTATAAAGAATAAACTTGAGAGCAATAATATGTCTAGGAAGATGTGAGGAAAAAAGCAAAGTATCATCAGCAAATTGAAGGACAGACAAACCAAAACTAGAAATATCATTACCAATAAAACCCAAAAGATTATTGCTAACAGAATTCTTAATAATCTTAGAAAAGACATCAGCCGCTAAATTAAACAAAAGGGGCGATAAAGGATCCCCTTGCCTTAAACCTCTCTTGGATTGAATTTTATTACCTAAAACACCATTAACCATAATAATAGAGTTACCCGTTTTAAGCAAGTTAATGATCCAATTAATCCATCTATTACTAAAGCCTCTGGCAAGAAAAATATCAATAAGAAAATCCCAATCAACCGAATCAAAGGCTTTAGCAAAATCTAATTTTAAAATAGCACAAGTTATATTATTTTTACAACAAAAATTAATATATTCTTGAACAACTACTACACCTTCAGTAATATTTCTACCTTTAATGAAAGCTGATTGTGAACAGTCAATTAGATCATTCATTTTTAAACTAAGTCTATTAGCTAAAACTTTGGAAATAATTTTAACAGAGCAATTAATCAATGAAATGGGTCTAAAGTCTTTTAAAGTATTAGCACCAACTTTTTTATGTAATAAAATAACGTTAGCAAAATTAAAACAATCTAATTGGAGATTACCATTATAAAATTCATTAAACATACAAATTAAGTCTAATTTTAAAACCTCCCAAAAAGATTGATAAAAAAAATAGGAAATCCATCCGGGCACGGAGATTTATCTCCTGGTAAATCAAAAATGGCTTTTCGGTTTCCTCTTCAGTAAAAGGAACATCTAAATCAGAGAGATTAATGTTAGAGACGGATGGATAAAGATCATTCCATCTAACATTAACTCTATGCTTAATTTTATTGCCAAAGATATCCTTATAATATTCAGTAAAAGCATTGTTAAGGTCACGTTGTTCAACTAGTTCCACATTATTAACTAAAATGGAATTAATTGTATTACTACGTTTTCTACTATTAGCTATATTATGAAAAAATTTGGTATTATTGTCACCTTTATTAATCCAATGAAAATTTGATCTCTGTTTCCACATAACTTCCTCTTTTTCAAGAATAGAATTAAGTTCATTTTTAAGTTATTAAGAACATTTCTCTCACCTAAACTTAAATGTCTAGATTCTTCAATCTTATTTAGTTTAAGCAACTCATTGAGAATATTATCTTTTTTAATTTTTATATTACCAAAAACGTTTTTATTCCAGTTTTTAAGAAAAAATCCGAGTTTTCTAAGCTTGAGCACAAAAGCTTTGGCCGAATTGCCACTAAACTTTAAACTATAAAAACTCATAGAAGACCATTTATTGGAGATTAAATTAGAAAAACCAGATTCTAGAAGCCACATTTTTTCTAATTTAAAGGCTCTACTAATAATTCTATGACTATCACAAGAAAGGATAATGGGACAATGATCAGAAAGGGTATAAGGTAAACTTGACACTCTACAGATAGGAAATTTATCCTCAATTTCATCGCTAACGAAAAATCTATCTAATAGAGCAAAAGAGGGAGAATCCCTATTATTGCTCCAAGTAAAAGCTCTATTGGATAGAGGAATTTCGATCAAATTAGAATGAATAATAAATTGATCGAATTCCTCCATTGCCGAATAATCACCTTCCCGGGGAGAACGCTCCCCAATAAAACGAGTAACATTAAAATCACCCCCAAAAATCCAAGACCCGAGGGCAAAAGATCTAAATTCGAGGCATTCATTCTAGAGAATACGTCTATCTATTTTAGAGTTAGGCCCATAAACATTAGAAATATTTAAAAAAGAATTGTCGGCTAAATTAATTAAAATAATATGTAAAGAGTGCTGCTTTTGAATACACTGCATAATTTAAAGAGGTTATCTCTCCAACCAATCATTAAACCCCTCGAAAAGCCCACCGAAGGAAGGAAAACCCATTTACTTAAACGAAAGCGGCCTAATCTTCTAAAAAAACGAAAGTCAGCACATTCCATTTTAGTCTCTTGTAAAAGAGCAATATCAATAGAAAAGTCTTTAAAAAAGATTTTAACTTTATCACATTTATAAGGGTCATTCAAACCTCTAATGTTCCAACTAATGACTCTCATAAGCCCATAGATCTAGCCCTATCAAGTTCCTTACTTCTAATAAACTCACGATCTAACTCAATGTCAGAGAAAATAAAAGCAGAACAATTAGCTAACTGACTGAAATCAGTAGCTGATAAATCACCAAGAGCATAAGATGAATAAATGCTACCCAAATCAAAATGCGTACCTGAGCCTGATTTCGAAACACCGCTCACGGTGTTCGAACCAGGAAACTCACCCAATGACTGAGAGCGACTGTCTCTAATCCTGACACTACGACGAACCGTCCCGCTAGAAGCTGATAACTTTCTTCTTCTACCTCTCTTCGAAGTAGAAAAAGAAGGAACATAATCACCACCAGCCTTCCTAATCTGACCATAAAGAAGAACACCCGAACTTTTCTTCAATGCACCAGAACCAAAAGAATCAACAGTACCCAATGGAGCAACAACCAGATTAACAATCCCATCCAGTTGCTTACTAGTGGAAACAACCTTGTCAACAAAATTATCAGAAACAACCCTAGAATCAATAGAGGCAACACTACCCAAAGGAGCTAAAAATCGAAAGTCACTCCTACCCAAATTATCAACAGTGGGAACTACTAAGCCATCACCAACATCACAAAATTCATTATGAGCCTATGCATCATGCACAACTGCAGCAGTGTGCAAATCATCAAGATCAGGTTTGAGCAAATATAAAAACTCATCATCAACATGACTCTCTGGCACAGAGTCACTCCTACCCAAATTATCAACAGTGGAAACTATTAAGTCTTCACCAATATCACAAAAGTTATTAAGAGCATGTACATCATGCACAACTGCAGCAGTGTGCAAGTCATGAAGATCAGGTTTGAGCAAATATAAAACTCATCATCAACATGACTCTCTGGCTCAGAAAAATGAACACCCACAAAATGATGTTCAAAAGAATGAAACCAATTTTGGAAGACAACACATTCATTACAAACAGAAGAAGCAGAGCCATCTGAAACTGTTGTAAACACCCAATCATCCACCCTATCACTAATGAGGGGTTGTGTGGTCTGAACAGTCAGATCAAAATTAACAGGCAAATTAATAAAAGCTAATGATGCCCATAAACCATTCACCAGAGAAGAAGACATATCCTCCTCCAAATGACCATCATTTTTACCATCAAACAAGGTGCTCTGATGATCTATATCTTGATCAAACAAGAACTCACTAAAGTAGAAACAATTCTTAAGACTGACCCCTTGATCAATACCATTAAATTCATTTACAAAACACTCTGACAATTGATTATCTAACAAGCAATCAGATGAGAGATTGTCTCTATCCACAACCTTATTAACAAAATCACTGGAGGATTCCGAAACTAAAAGCTCAAAACAGTTTGCTGTAGGAATCATAAAATTGTCCAAATTTCTATTTCGATTCTTGCCTTTTTTGGGATTAACCTGAATAAAGTTATCCTGGTCTTCAACAATAAGACAACCAACCAAAGAAGACTCAAAATCTGAAGAACCCTTGCAATATGAAACGTCTGGGTCAAGAAGAATAGGGTCGAAGCCCAGATAATCATCATTAATATCAAGACAGGTAATGTTGGAAGGACTTACATCTACAAACTCCAGTGAATCATATTTATGATTCAAATTGTCAGAGATAACAACATTTTCCTTAACATTACCTCCTTTTCCAATATTCGGCTCGTTAATAAATTCAAAATGATAAAACAATTCATCCAAAAGATTAAGACCTTCAATTTTCTTATACCAAAGATGATCTATCAATAAACCTCTCAGCAACAAAAATTTCAAAGAAAATTGAAACCCATGATTAACGAGAACAGGAGCTGAATTACTGGAAACTAATTCATCTTTAGCCTTGCCGAAATAATCTTCAGGGTTACCAAATCTTTCAAAATAACCTATGCCTATGTTTGGTTCATTGATGATGTTGAAATGGAACAATAATTCCTCCAGGTATTTAATTCCTAGATCTCTGTTAAACCATTGAACTTCAATTAAAATACCTCTCAGCTTCAAGAAAGATAAGGCAAAAAGAAAACCATGATTGATCGAATTCGAATAAGGTTTAGAAATCGAGTTCGAAGGGAAAACAGAAGCCCGATACTTATCGCAATCAATCCTCTTATGCCCAAAACAACCACAATCAAAGCATCTTAAAGGATCACGACAGTTCTTAGCAAGGTGTTTAAGGTCCCCACATCTGAAACAGAAAAACTTGCCCTTTCTGGAATCAATCCACCTTGATTTTGATACGCGAGGCTCCTTTACACGAGACTCCTTTTGATTCCGAAGAGGCAGATAACTCTTGACCACTTGGGCGAAAGAAGCAGGAATGGGATTTTGGTAAGGAAGATTGGATAAACTAGAGGAAAGAGAAGAGAAACGATGAGGGTGCTGATGAAAAGACGAAGAATTCAAAAACGAATATTGAGAATCCCCCTTTCCCTTTATATATATATATATATATATATATATATATATATATATAATGGGGATTGGAATTTTGTTCCCTAGGGTAGGGATCGCACCCGATCCCCATTACTTGAAGGACTCTACTGATATTTTACTTCGTAAATATTAAAGTTGGTCGAACCCTTGGACTCCATATATAAACCAACGTTTGACTTCCCTTCCTCACTTTATTTCATTTCATTAGCTTTATTATTTCCTTCAAGCTTGATTATGAACCCTCCCCCTCCAACTTGAAAACCTAATCCCTTCCCCTCAAATCAAATATTTCCTTCTTCCTTATCTTATCTTGCTCTAGAACACTGCTCCATCCTCCACTCGAATTGAAATCTTGCATTTCCTCTTGAGCAACTTGTATTTTAAATGTTTAGGTGATTTCCTTGTATTTTCTTTGGTTCGTGATGAGATAGTGGGTTTTATTTGTGTTAATCGTGAGTTAAGTTTGTAGGAGATGAGATGGATGATGGTGATGTAGGGTTCGGAGAGGTAGTAGAGGAGAAAAATGGAAAGAATGACGTACAAAGGAAGCGTAGGGATCGATCGTGCGTTGTGTGTGAAGCACGGAGGGAATGGTTGGAACGTAGGTGAAGGAGAGGGATCATAGTGCATGTTTGAGGGAAGTGTGAAAACGTTGAAGTAGAGGGATCAGTATTGAAGTTTGAGTGGAAGGGGTCGGTTGCATTGTTAAATGGAGGGATTGACTATTTGTGAAGTAAGGAGAGATTGGTAGGAATGTAGGTGAATTATGAATGCGGCCAAGTGGAGGGATCAATAGCGGTGTGTTTATGGATGGAGGGATTGGTCATGGGCTTTTCGAGAGGGATTGTTTGTTATAAAAGAAAGGGAACGGTACAAATAGGGATTGGTTATTTTTAGATAGAGGGATTAGCTAGGGGTACTTAGTTGATTCTAAGTTTTGACCAGAACTTGAAAACCAATCCATATTCACTTGCATGAAAAATAAGAACCAATTTCATCTTAATGAACTTGAACATATGACGATAATAAACAATAAAACTTGCATATCCAATATCGAACTTGAAATTGAACGACCGAACTCCTAAGACTAAATATATGAACTAAAACTTAACATATGGACTTTAGTAATGGACTTCACACTTCGATATGCCGATGGTCGATCCCAAAGCTTACACAAACGTTCAATCTAAATGCCAGTTGTGACAGTCAGTGATGACGGTCACTCTAGTTTGAATCCAAAGTCACGGCACATACTTTTGCTTTTAATTTTGAGCTGTCTATCTCTGCACTACATAACACTAGTTTACACTTAGCAAGGGGGGGTAAGTAAAATTTTCTAATTTCGATTATTTATTGAGTTTAGTTGACAAGGGCTTCAGATGTTCAGAGCGTTTAGCCGCAATGCCTTCTTAACAACCTTCACAACTTAGCAATCATAAAGCCGAGTCAAGTTTTGCAACCATTTCCAACAGACTTTCCGTTAATCATCAAATTGAGCAACCAAAGATTTCCGACCCATTAATCGATCGTTTCTTTGATGGTCCTGTCCTTTCGGTGAAAGATATAAGTCCTACCTCTGACACTATGGAAGTTGCTGTAGTTTTCGATAACCCAATGGATTCCCAAGCCTCCAAAATTAGCTAGGCTCCTCTCCGCAGACTATGCTCTAAACATAGGATTTTGTTGCTCATTTGGCCCTGGAGGGATATACGGAATGCAATAAATCCATATCCTAGGCTGGACGTGTGCCTCTTTTTAATTCCTTTATCCGATAGATGCTAAATTATCTTGGAATAGCTTTTACTCAGTTGGATCCAAATAGCTATGTTTTTCTTTATGGCACTTTTTTGCTATTTATGAATGTTCTGTTCCGCATGCCATCTCTTAAGGACATCAGGTTTATCTACAACTTCAAACAACAGATATGAAGCCTTTCTTGCACTTTCCTCGAGCCTTCACCAAACTGTCAAGTTCTAACTAGCGCTTAGAACAAGTTCGGTATCTTTAAACATGAATTATTCTATGTTTGTTGTCCATCTGACTTCATGAGGTGATGATTGGAAGGACTTAAGTATTGTCTTCACGTCATTCTCAAAATCTTTAGTCCAAGTCATATCCTTAACTAACTAATGCTTTGAAAAAATTTAGGTTCCATCCACGTCCAGAAGGCGATAGTTTCTCAAGGGTGGTTTCTGTAATCCGAACCACCCCAGTTGAGGACAGGGACATCAGATCTCTTGTAATCAATGAATGGTTATCTCCTTTTAGGTGTTTGAAGAAAGTCGCAGCATCGGGATTCCAAGAAGTGTTGCACCACTAAGGAATGTTGTAGAACAAGAAGGCAGCGCCAATAGCCCTATCATGCCCCCAATCGAGGGGGCTTAGGACAACGCCGAAGTAGATGAAATCAGAGGTGATAAAGCTAACAAGCCTGACAGTGCTGATGCAAGTCCAGGCATGCGCCTATGGCCAAACTATCACAAGGCACGCAATCTCATATGCTAACATAGAGAAGAAAAAAAGCTCGCATATAAACTCCTTAGGAGAAAAATGGTTACAGGATCGGAGTTTATAATCACCTCTGTTGAAGAAGAGTCTTCCTCTCAACATCTAGAAAATTCGATGCAAGGGTTCTCGAATCACCCAATCCATGATGACGCCATGACTTATGAATTTTCCAACATAAGTATTGGAGGGCTCAATTCTTCCACCATGAGTGGTGATGACATTCCTTCCACTAGTAAAGGGGGGAACACTCCTATGAGCAAGGTTGTAGGAACTGGTCCGTTGGAAGGACAATAGGACACTCACATTCACACGTACTTCACTTCAGAAATTTCTTCTATCTTTTATTTGATGGTCAGTTATGCACTCTTGTTTGGTTTGCAGGTGTGATGTCTCAATCTCATGCCTTCGATTTCTTGAGGTGCTCTTCAACACAATATGGATCCAATCATAGTCCAGAATGGCTAGACGTTGAGAGAGATAACAACTGAGAAAGAATTCGTTCGAGGGAGTCTTCATCTTCTAAACAAAAGTCCAAATCTCAATCATCTCATCAGGAAGTTCAGCCCAATCTTCCTATACATAGCGGGGACCAGACTTCTCCCCATGCTCCTTATTTGTTGTGCTGCTTAAGAATTATAAAGGCTCATCTAGTTCTAGATGGTCTCGTGATCATAAGTCGAGCAAACATCCAAATGTTACTTCTGATCCAGCTATTCCTACTAGATGATTGAAATTTTTTTTCTTCGATGGCCTTAGGTTCCTTCAATTCATACAGTTTCAGCGAGTGCTAAAGAGAGTTCCCTTGCATGCCTCAATGATGTTTTTATGCAACACGAAGCATTCCAGCATTGAGTCAAAAAAATCTTCGACGTATCTATCGAGAGATAACATGAAATCAGTCGTCCCAAGCTAGAGGTGATCCATAATAAAGACATGATCAAATATCAAGATGATGAGATCTTAGAGTTTGTAGCAAAGCTAACCATGGTAGAAAAGAGTGACAATGAAACATCTGATGCGGTTAGTCATCTAGAAGCGGCTCATAAAAAGGAGCTAGATGCTGCCTTCAACCACAGCAGTGTGCTTGCTTTGGAAAAGATACACCGTAAAAAGTGAAAACATTCTAGGCTGTCGCATTGAGGAACTCTAAGACTCCTTGAAAAAGAGAAGGAAGAAAAACTCGAAGCTCAAGAGGAGCCACAAAAATATTGCATAAAGGTCGTTGAAGCCTGGGAGCTAAAAATAAAACTTGATGAGCGACTCGCTCAAATTGAAGTCCTTAAGAAAGAGGCAAGAGAAGCGAGCCTCAATGAGTTTAAAGAGCAGATAGATACCTAGTTAGAAGATGCCAAAGAAGCTGGGCGGAATGAGATTAAGGACATGCTCGATCCTCTGATCATTAAATATAAAGCTAAATTCCTAATCCATTATGATCTGTGTTTTCATGAAAAGGGCTATCTTGAATCGCTCGCTGAGGCTAGGGAAAATATTTTTGAAGTAAAGAAGAAAGCCCTAGGTGAAGCTAATCTAGATGAAGAGAAGCTGGTATGGGAGATTCTTCATAGAGATGAACCTTTAGACCTTGCAACCGCGAGGCTTCGATACTTAGATATTTGAGCACCATCTGGCAAAGGGAAAAACAATGCTAAGGCTTCGAAGTCCGATGCTAAAGATTCCCCTTCACTTCAAATAGCCAGACCATCAGCTTCATTTTCCCAGGACAGGATCTGAGCTATGATCTTGATAGACCCAACTATCAATCAAAGGTGATGACTTCTATTCTAGAAGGGAGCACTCCGGCGACAATTAAAAGTCAACTGCACAAAGGTATCCCGCTTTATTCTGCATTATTAAAGAGATTTTGTTCCTCATGCCCAATAGTAATGGGCTTATTTTCCTATTTCCATGAATTTGCAGGTCTTTCGAGTCCCAGTAAAACTCCAGGAAGCGATGCCACCGTGGAACAACAACGGACATTCACTAAAACTCTGGTAGCTATCAACATTCTAGGAACCCGACGGTCAAGTTATCGGAGCACTTAATGATAAAAAAAGCTGATGACCAACCACTGCCGGATGAATCAGATGACATTGTGATCACTAGTGCCTCCAAACATACCGATGAGCTCATCTTGAAAGAAAGCATTGAGAGTGGAGTTATTGAAGAAAAAAGCTAAGGCTGAACCCATCGATGTGGACATCGACGATCCAAATCTCGTCCTATTACATGTCATTCCACCCGAAGGGGCGGTTCCCAAAGAACACCCTCCAATCTCTTAAACCTCTCCTACCAAGGGTGGTAAAGGATCAAGGAGATGAACAAAGGAAGCTTGGGTGAAGCCACACCTACAAAATCCAAAAGAGAAAAGGGGAAAAAGAAATAGCTATCACTTTAACTTAGTCTTTATATAGCTTGTATAACTGCTTTTCTCTTTTTGTTGGCCATGATTGTGTAGGTATGGCCCCGCTTTTGAATAAACTTGTGTCATAATTTTCAAGTTTAATATGTAAATAAATGTTTTTTATTTTCCTTTGAACTCTTATGTGAATTTGGTTTAAGTAGTCAAGCTATTACTTTTCCATTCACTATATATGTAATTCATTGCTCGTTAATTAAGATAATCATCCATTAATTTTTTACTCTAGGCCTCCATGTGGCCATGGCCTTAAGTTGTATCAAACACTAAGCTCGAGCCCCAGTGTTATGCCGTCGAATTCAGTGGTTTTGAGTAATTATACTCCTGCTTCTGGTCTCGGGTTAGCGAAGTTAGATAGTGGATGATCGAACTCCATCCTTAGCAAGTTTATATTCCTCCTATCGATTTTAGGTCGGATTTTACGAAATAGTTAGTGGTCGAAATGCACTCATCTAATAATTTATACTCATGTCCACACTCTAGGGATATGAGTTAGTTAATAGGCAGTTAGGTCAGGCCTATTTTTTGTTTATATTCCAGTCCGTACTTTGGAATTTAGAGTTATTTTGAAAAATAGTCGGATTGACTTTCCTTAATTGGTTGATTTCTCCCCAAGTTCGGGGTTTAACTTAACGAGCGATCAGCCATATCATGATCGCTTTTGATTCATATATGTCCCATTACTTGGTAGGATTAATTTTATTACCGAACGGTCGAGTCACATCCATTCTTCGTTAGGTATTCCGTCCATCAGGTTGTGAGCGAGAACCATCAAACGAATGGTCGGACCATTCTTATTTTGTTTAGTTCAATCCTAAACTTATGTAATCAGCTAGCTCCAAACTCTAGGAACCTACTTGGACATGCGAATATTAGTTAATTGGGCACCGTAACTAACATGTAATACTACAGCGATCATAGATATGAAGGAAATTTAAAACTATTTACCAAATGGAAAGAAATGACATAATTTGTCTTATTACATATATGAAAAATTAAATGCCAAAGAAAATTCAAAAATTGAATACAGATAAATGAAAAAGAATAAACTATGTGAAATACATACTAAATGCTTGTTGTTCTATGCTTTTGGGAGTGTGATGCCATCAACAGTCGCTAGCTTGAAAGTTTCCTCTCCAAGCCTCTGTTCAATGACATATAGTCCTTTCTAATTAGGCTTTATGCGCGATTGGGTAGGAAAAACCTATTTCAAGATGGGATTGTCGGTTTCAAAGGTTTTAAGTCGGACTTTTTGTAGTATTGGGCGACTCGGTGTTAATGTGTAGCTTCCCTCAAATCGGCTTCTTCGCACTTCTCATCTACAAAGCCTATAGATTCTAAGAGGTGATCCCTATTCGTTCTAGTCTCATAATAGTTCACTCGATGAAGGGACTTCGAATTCAACATGAATAACGGCTTCAGAGCCGTAAGCAAAGGCGAATGGAGTATGGCCATTACTGAATTTGTGGGCGGTTCTGTAAGCCCATAATGATGTTCGGAGTTCATCCATCCACTTGCCTCTAGCCTTTTCAAAATTCTTCTTTGGAGTGGACATTATGATTTTGTTCACAGCTTCAACTTAATCGTTTTCTTCAGGTTGAGCAATTGCGCAAATCTCTTTGCAATATGATGTCAATGGCAGAAGTCTTTGAATTTAGTGCTATCGAATTTAGTCCCATTATCAGTTACAATGGTTCGTGGAAGGCCAAAATGACAGATGATATTCTGGATGATGAAGTTGATTACTTTCATTATCGTGATTGTGGCTAAAGGTTCCATATCGGCACAATTAACGAAATAATCAACTACGATGATGTCATACTTCGCACTACCTTTATAGATCGGTAAGGAATCTATAATATTTATGTCTCATATCGAAAATGGCCATTGACTGACCATTTATGTGATTTCTATCGGTGAAGTTCTAGGAACTTTTTCATACATTTGGCACTTGTCACGTCGCCTAGCGTAATTAGCAGCATCTTGGTTCTCTGGGAACTTTGAGTCCGGTGATCAGAGCTTCATACTCAGCTTCATTGTTCGTTACAGGGAAGTTAAGCTTCAAAGCATAGAAAATTAATCGATCGTTTGGAATTGCTAGCAAGATTCTAGCTCCAGAACAACAATCATTGGATGCTTCATCCGTATAAATTTTCCACCAAATGGTGTAGGCTCCACCGGTCTCTAGGAGATCATCTTGTGCGGTGAATTCTGCTATAAAGTCTGCCAGTGTTTGCCATTGGATGGCTCTCCGAGGGAGATAGTAATGTCGAATTGACTCAGTTTGATGTTCCACTTGAGTAATCTACCAGATATCTCAGGTTGTTGTAGGACATATTATAATTGCTTTTCGGTGTAAACGATGATAGGTAGAGCATGAAAATATAGGCGGAGCTTTCATTAAACAATTAATAGGTAGTAGGCCAATTTCTCTATCTTCAGGTAATTCCTTTCAGCTCTTGTTAATCGTTTGCTAACATAGTAGACCGATCTCTGGATTCGATTCTCCTCGCGAAGCAGTGCGGCACTTATAATGTGTACTAATATGACCAAGTAGATATACAAGTCCTCACGATCTACCAACTTTGACATGATGGGAGCCCTCTCTACGTGGTTCACCAAAGCTCAGAATTCGTCTTCACAATCCTGCATCCATTCAATGTTCCTTTTCCTCTTCTAATCAATTCGAAGATAGGAATGCATTTATCGGTAACTATAGAAATAAATCAACTATGGGGCAACCTTCACATTTAGGCTATGTACTAGTTTGATGGTCTTTGGCACTTGGATATTGCGAATTGATCGAATCTTCTTAAGATTAGCTTCGATTCGATGAGCATTAACAGTAACACCTAAGAACTTTCCCGACATAATGCTGAAAGAAAATTTCAGAGGATTGATCTTTATTTTATAATATCAGAGGATATCGAACATTTCTACTAAGCCTCTAATGTGCTCGCTTAATCATAGTGACTTCACGAGCATATCATCGGCATATACCTCCATTGTCTTTCCAATCTAATATTTAACATTCTGTTACCTAAGCGTTGATAAGTTACTCTAGAGTTCTTCAATCCAAATGGCATTTCCACATAGCAATACAATCCGACTTTAGTAATGACACTGGTATGCTCCTGATCGGGAATGTGTATCGAGATTTTAATATTGATATTAAGACCCGGGCCAATACGCCTATCAACACCAAGATTCATAAAAATACTAAAAATCTAAATTATCAAAAATTAAAAAAAAAATCCTTTTTTGATTGGATGGGAATGAATCAAGAAAAATTCTATCGTAGCATATCAAATCTAGAACCTTGGTTTTTCCCAGAATTATTACTACTTTTTAATGCGTATAAAATAAAACCGTAAATTTGTGTGGTAATTATTTACTCACAATTGCTCTTTTCTTGTTCTATATTATGTTTTATATTTACCATATTTATTGTTTGTTGTGCCAATCCAACACAAACCTTTATTTTATTTCATTTTTATTTAATTGATCTCATTTTTTCTCAACAATTTATTCATATTGACAATGGTGTGTCGAACAAATACAATTCGATCGTAGATAAATAGATCTATTTATATCCAGAGTATGCATCCATGAAAGATAGCAATTTGTGTCCTCTAGTTGAGTCTACCAACCGGTCGATCTTTGGAAGAGGAAAATTATCTTTTGAACATGTCTTGTTTAAGTCCAAATAATCAACGCATGTCCACCATTTCCCATTCTCACAAGTACAGGATTAGATACCCATTTAGGGTAGAGGGCATCGCGAATAAATCCATTTATTTTAAGTCAATCCATCTCCTCTTTTAGGGCAACAGATCTATCCAGATACATGACATGCCTTCTCTATTTCACTGGGACATGCATTGGGTTGATATTTAATGCATGGCTCACAATGGCAGGAAGGATCCCACACATGTTAGAGCGAGTCCAAGCGAACACGTAAAATTTGCCTGGAGAAAACCAGCAAGTTCTTTCATCATCGAGGGGCTGAGCTACGATCTGATCTTTAGGGCCCACGACGGACCGTCATGGATGACCATGATGTTAATCATTGGCTCAGCCGATGCAGCCTTGGTCTTTTTAGGCTCTTCCTCATTATCCCTCGGATCAATGTCTTTATAGAAACAACTGTAGCACTTAAGCGTCAATCTTTGGTGGCTTGGATGTGGAGATACTTGTCCACACGCTTGCCTTTCTCCTTCTATTGAGCATCTCTTAACTCGGCTACATAATAGGCACATTCGGTCGCCCGATCACCATGCACAACTCCAACACCATTATTAGTTGAGAACTTCAAAGTCAAATACCACGACACAAGAGCTACCCGGAATTCAGCTAACGCTGGTTGCCCAAAAACGCATTGTATAGAGAATCAACATCCAAGACAGCAAATGGAAAAATCTATACTCTCTTGCGGTCTCCTTCTCGTAACTTCATGGGCAATTCGACATATCCGACAGCTTTAATCGAGGCATTGCTAAAGCAATGAATGTCGGCTTTATACGGTTTCAAGTCCTTGGCTTCCATCCTCATCCGATCGTAAGCTGTTTTGAAAATTTTATTAACGGGACTTCCACAATCAACTAAGATCCTCCTCTCTAAGGCAAGGCCGATCATGGTCAAAATGACCTTTGGGTCGATCTTTGGTGCCTCTACCTTCTTTGCATCTCTGTTTCTGAATATAATGTTGTTTTCCATTGTACACTGCTATTTGGCTGGAGCCCCATCTTCTGTACTCAAACAACACTCAAAATTTATGTGCTTGATCTGCTAGCATAGCACTCCATCTCATGACAACTCTTATCAGTTGGATGCGGTCCTCCAACTATTGTATTAATAACTAATCTTCCACTAGTTCGCGCAGGCTCCTCAACCCTATGCGATGCTTGTCCTCGGTTGGGGTTGGATGTCCCTTGACCACCATCCTACGGGGCTTTAACAAACTACAGTAATTTTTTCTCCTGAATCGGTTTCTCAATAACATCCTGGAGATGCCTACATTCATTCATGTTATAACCATAGCAATCGTGAAATCGATAATATTTTCCAGTTTGTTTTCTGTTTCTTTGTCGATTCTTTCGAAGGTGGTTTCCTATAATGCATGGTATTGCATGTAGACAAGTAAACATTATCTAGATATGTATTCAATGGTGTAAAGGTATCATACATTGGAATCCTATGTTTTCCTCTTCCAGAATCCTTCTTTTGTTCACGGTTCCTATCACCACCTTTATTTGCTGATTCAGTTTATTTTGGACGTTTACTTGAACTTTTCCAAAACTCTCCTTAGACTGATTCACTGCAATGTAACTCCGCACTCCTTCTTCACTTGGTGCCATAACATTCTTCTTCCTAAAGCATCTAGTTTCCTCTTTTCTCAAATACTAAGCTGTTTTTGCATAGATAAGTTCCAATGTTGTAGGAGGTTTGCTAGCTAACCAATTGCCAAAATCAATTCTAGATCATTCTCGCTCGTTACCGCCGTCAATATTGAATTGTTATCGAATTACTGACTTCCGTGATAGCCGCATGAAATCCATCCAGATAATTTTTCAGCGATGCTCCTGGAGCCTAGATCACGCTGGATAGGGACATTACATCTTTGGGGTAAGTTGCGTGCATAGGAAACTGCTCCACAAACTCCATTTCCAAATCGTCAAATCTAGAGATTGACCGTTAGGGTAATCTCTTAAACCATATCGTCGCTATGTCAGAGAGAGTAATAGGAAAAATTTTGCATTTTTTTATCATTAGATAGTGCGGAATCCATTAGTCATTCATATCTCATGATGTGCTGCCTGAAGTCGGTTTTTCCCTCGAAGGAAAGCATCGACTGCATACTAAACCTCCTTGAATACTCTACATGTAAGATATTTTCAATGAATGGGTATGGCTTCTTATGATTCTCCATTCATCGTTGGTCAAGTCTTGGCTCTCCCACATAAGCTGTCTAACCATAGTCAACAAGTCCGGCGTTTGGATAGTAAGTGATAGTCGTGCTCCACCTCACATGAATGGTTCAGTCGATGTCTACGGGTCGTTCCATGCCTTCTAGGCTCAACATCCTCCTAATGCATATCATGTCTATTCACTTTATCATCATTTCGAGGAGGTAATTGGTCTACATTCCCTGAACTCTGGCATTCACTTCAATCGTAGCGGCTCCAGCTTGTGCTCCAACATGAAGAGCCATGCTTCCCCATATGGAGAAGGGATCGACCCCGAACCCTATAGAGGGATCGATATCGATTGGTCTTGGCAAGCCTAGTTGGTTTTCCTGCTGATGTATAGAAGCTTCTCCATGATATCCGTCGATTCTGCAATGTCTGCTTTTGTGATAATCTTCTGATAAACTAGAACTCACGGGTAAAGAATAAGGGCTTGGCTCACTCCTAGCTTTCGTGCACTGTTGCTGCCTAAGTTTGTTCATTAGATCGATATTGGCTTCAATCTTCTGATTCAACTGTCGACGATTATCCACTAGCTCTCTCATCAGATTCTGAAAATCAGCTCTTGTGATGGAATTAATCAAATTTTGAACATCAACTGGGATAGTTCTTATTTCCTTCTGCATTTTGAGATGTAGATCTGGTATTTCTAACCATTGTTAATAGTTTTCCTTAGACTGTTGCAAATATGAATAGAATGAATAGGCTTCTTAAAGATAAATATGGATCTTTTTCGTGGATTTATGCAATCCAGTAGCAGTAAAGGGGTCCAAATTAGGCTGAGAATCTTCTTTCTCAGTGAAAGCACCAAAACATTTGCACCAAAAATCGACACAAATGGCCAATAGATATTTTGTAAAGAAATAAATGAAAAATATGAAACGAAAACAGAGGAAGCAAATAATTAAAACAATAAGAAACAATCAATTAATAGACACAACGATTTATAGTGATTCGGCGTTATTTGCCTACGTCTATTTTGAATAGATAGCATTATTAATCACTTTGTAAACTGAGTACAACAGGGATCAGATGAAAATCCTAAACTACAATAGAGTCAAAACAACTAGCAGCTCAAAGTCTCGAAAATGAACAAGCAAGCCCATATTTATAGAGGAAGATGGTGAATATCCCTCTAAAAATTTGGTAGAAGGATCTCCAAAACCATGTAGACCTATAAGAGGGATCGCATTATCCAAATCCCAAGAAATAAGGATCGGTATCATTCCTTATTTTGTGGAATTTGGGAGTGCAATCCTTATGGGAGCTTTCCCATGTTGTAATATGCTTTGCCTCCAAGTTTCATGCAAATTGGATTAGTAGAACTTGAGTTATTGCTCGATCATTGTGCAATGTGAGTTGTTTCCTGATTTAGTCCGATCCCTATAGAAGAAAGAGGAACAATCCCTATTTCTTAATCCTTTTGAGGTGCGATCCTTAGGTTAGGCTCATTAGGGTCCTTAGATCTTGGTACAAAATTTCCATACACATTGAACTTTTGAATCTTGAGATATTGATGGTTTTCCATTGAATTGCACTTGTTTGGGTAAAATATGTCGATCACTATGATTGAGAGGGACTCTAGCCGATCCTTTTTTTAGATTAAACTATATTCTATACTTTGAACATTTTACGTTGCATATCTCTTAATTCTGTTCAATCAAGACGTCATATTATCACCTATACTTGATCTTTGGACCCCCACAATCATCATTCTGGTCTCACTGGCCTTAGTGGTTATCGAATCTAACTTTTCCCATCTGTTTGGATAAAGCCGTCTCAAAATGTCAGATGACGGTTGGGTACCTCCATAGCGCACTTTATAGATATATTGTGTATTGGACGCGTAGGGTAACACCTACAATATAGGACTTAGTATTCCGAATTTCTCATGCAACATAAGTTCTCAGTCATACCGTTTTCGTTTTTATATTTACATTTATTTTTCATTTGAGTATCATTATAATGAAGCGTTAAATATCGAGTGAAAATCTCCATCACTAGTTTGTATCATATTTTCATTTGGTTTTTGTGCAATTTTAACATCTCCGTACAGATATCGTTTAACATCAATACATTTACTATGAAGTCCAGCCAATGAATTAGGGGATGACACATTGAAAACTAAAGAAGCGGAGATTTTTAAAAAAGTCACAGAAAATGTATACAATACTGAAAAGGAAATGAAAAATACACTACAAGAAGCAAGGCAATTTCCAACGGCTAGATGCCATCGGCGGCTGTCGCTAGCCGTCGAAAATGCTGTCGGAATACGACCAAGACTTGAGTCCATCTCCGACAGCTACGACGGCACAATAGCGACAACATCCGACGGTTGTTCCGACAAAAATTATGACAGCTCCGACGAAGTTATTTTTCAACTAACCGCTGGAGTGGATGCTAGCCATCAGAATGAAGCTGTCGGAATCCATTGCCCACCGTCAGAATATGTGGCCAGTAAGCTGTCGAAAGTCATCGTTTTCCGTTGGATTTCTTGACCCGTAGGCTGTTGCTGACCATCAGTAATCTGGGTGATTTTTTTCTTTTGCCTGCTGCGCTTCCATGCCACAATCAATATATAACTCAACAAAATCAATATACAAGCGTCATATATAAACTGAAATCAATATCAACATCAATATGAAATAAAACTCAAAAATCATAATATCCAATGCAATCATAATAACATCCAACATCAATCTCCAATATTTACAAAACAAACCTTCTATCATCACTTTCACCCATCCAACTTCAATATTTACATCCAATATTTACATCCAACGTCAAATTCCATATATCAACTCCACAAATCAACCAGCAAATCAACATCAAACACCACAAACACCACATGTCCCTAAATTCCTCATCATCACTCAATGTTAATATACACAAAACTACATCCAACACAACATGTCCATAAAGAAAACTGAAAATCATACATCAAGACTCATCACAGGCTCCAGAACCACCAGACAAAGGGAATGCACCATGACGCTCGACATACTCTGCAAAATGCTGGTTGAGCTGCTCTATTTGCACTGCTCGAAGGCGGTCCACTCCTGCAACTGCGCAATCTGCTCTCTTAGCTCATTAATATATGCACTGTCCTGAGCCTTTTGGTAAGCCTTTTGTGCTATTCAAGCCTACAGAACAAGTAGAAATATGTTTAAGTTATTACGTAACTTTTACAAAAATTAAGCAAATTGTATAACGTATTTAATTTTTATAAATTACCGACTGGTTGCCCTAGCCGTCGCGCCTGTTTCTCTAGGTCGGATCCATAACAAAGTCAAAGATAATATTACCTGACATTATTATAATATTTTATAATTAATTAATTAAAATGATCAATATTAATAACTTATAACTTAAAATATACTTACATGTGCGGCGTTCTATCATCCTCAGGCCAGGCATACGATACTGTTCCCTCGTCGTCTATCTACCTAATGGCATGTGTATGCTCAAACACGTCCATATACGAAACCAGACCCCCCGCGCTCTTTCCTGCAATAATTGGTGTATATTATTGTTGTTTATAAAAATTTATACTAAAATATAATAACTGATCATAATTCCAATTTATTAGTTTACCAAGTCCTCATGATGGTGCTAGAATGATTTTGCGCACCTGGTGTGTGACAGGATTTTTCTGCCTATTTGCAGAGTTCATGTCCGACTCCTTCTGCAAATTAAAAATTAAGATTATATTTTACAGGTATAAATTATGTATTCTATACTAAATAAATTAAGGTGATATCTTATTGCTCTTACCTTGAACTCGTTCCTATCCAACCATGCGACCCAAGCCATCCCAGACACTGGCACCCATCCACTTTGGCTTCTTCCTGGTTTTTCCTATGCTAGACATCATATCCCTGTAATTCTTTGCCACTTTTGAGTCCTAGTGGCATTGGAAAAGGGACACCTCCTCTTGCATGTCTACTACACCCTGTATATACGTTGAAAAACATATAAGTTATACATTTATAATTAGTCAGCAAATTGCAAAGTGGATATATATATATAATGATGTATAATTTTACCCTTACCAAGAAGTCCTGCCACATACTCTCCCATACATGGTCCGGGATCCTGCTCCACTTTGGCCAGCATGCAGACATACGAATCATATATGCCTATTTGGATATGCTGAGCACAATGTTAGATGGCTCAAGCTCTAAACCCCTACAATAAATATGATACAGACAAAACGTGACTAATATATCATACAAAATATTTACATTGCTAAAGTGAATTTAATATCTACGAGCCGTTGGCTTTCGGTAGTAATCTAGCTATCGAAGTGGGGCCTCTTGGGAAGGGTCGCCGCCGCCACGAGCTATCCCTCTTTGAGATCTAGAGGGAGAACCTGTCTGTGAAGAACTCCGACATCTAAAAAATGACATCTGAAATACCTATGACATACATTATATTTTATTATGGCAGAATATATCATTCAATTATGAGTAAACATATCAAGAACTATCAACAATAATCGTATGTAACATAAAATAATGTAGCATCAGTATTCCTATAAATAATCTTTTTTTCAACGTATATACTATTAAATTAGTCCTCGTCGTAATCTGATTCGGATTATCTCGTACTCTATATTATTTTCCTTTATGGTCTCAAATGCTTTTACTACTACATTTGACTCATCATTTACAGGTCCTAATTCGGTTTGATCATCTGTTATTGCAAATTTTCCATTTGTCTCGATATCCTCTTGGTACGCTTGTTCGTTTGGAATATTCTTTCCATCAAACGTAAATCTTGCCATGGTTTTAAAAACCAACGACCAATTTGCTTTATCTTCTTTTATAGATGGATAAGGAGCATAATAAACTTGTAGGGCCTGTTTTGCTAGTTTAAACGGATCGTACTTTGATAATATGATGTATGCTTTATTTCAATAGTATTACATTTTTGGTGCACGTTGATTCTAGAACATGGAACATTACTGAATCGGTTGTATCAAAATAAATTAACTTCTTCCACAGGCCTGGTGAAATATGTTAATTGAAAAACCTGAGTTAATAGCCTTAAAAATCATTTATCTGATCATTTGGATCATCACTACCTTTAACATATACACCGATATTGTTAGTTATTTTTCAGCTCTGTATTCTTTACTGTTGAATTTGTATCATTTGACAAAGAATATTGGATATGTCTTGACATTTTTTGGTCCCATTGCAAGATATTTGAACCCTTCGCTGACCACACAATTTATGGGATCATATACGTGATTCGAAAACCAAGTAGCAAATTTTTTGTTGATATCCCCGCTTGGATGCTATGATTCATAAATACTGCATATGCAGATAATATATTGCGTTATAATTAATACACATATGTATTATTCAAGTAAATAATTTTAGATGTGTTATTCATTAGTACCTAACAAATAGCGCAACTTCTGCACAGTTAAGAAGAACACATATGTGGGCAACATGGTAATTTTTGTCGTCTAACCATACCTCCACACATTTTACAACAGGGTATCCCTGCTGTCTAAAAATAGATAGTATTGATTCAAAAGAATCTTTTTTAATGCCCTCGTCATTTTGCATAGCACTTTCAAAAGATAAGTTCACATGGTCACTGAAATAATGAGGGAAAAAGAACAAAGCTTCTTCTTCGATACGTGATTTGCATATTGAACCTTCAACTCGGGCATTTTGTCTCACTTTTTTCTTTAGATGATTTAAGTACCTGTTAAAAATAATTATAATTAAATTTTATCATATGTGGTTAAAATAAAATTCAACAACTTAACATTAATACCTTTCAAACGGATACATCCATCCATATTGCACAGGACCTTGAAGACGTGCTTCAAATGGAAGATGAATAAGTCAATGCTCTATTGCATCAAAGAAAATAGAAAGAAATATTTTCTCCGGTTTGTAGGGTAGTATAAGAATTTCTTCCTCAAGTTTACGTAGACGATCAATTTTTACGGCAGTTGAACAAAGCTCCTTATAAAACAAACTAAATTCTATTAAAACCATCCAAACTTTTGTGGGCAATAGTTCTGTGAACGCAATGGGTAACAAATGTTCCATCATTACATGACAATCATGACTTTTCATCCCACTCAGTTTACTGTTCTTATAGTCGACACATCTACAAAGATCGGAGAAAATCCCATCGGGAAATCTTAATCATTTCACCCACTTTAACAATACTTTAACTTGGTTATTGTTTAGCTCGTAGTATGCTTTAGGATTTTTTTGTGCCATTTAGGTTTATAAGAAGCTCAGGACGTTGCATATTGCTTCTATATGACGTCTTGATTTTAAATTGTCTTTAGTCTTTCCTGTAACATTCAGAGCTATTTTAAATACATTGTCGAAACTTTGTCTCATTTTGCATTACGTCGATATTATGACGAATTAAGAGATTATTCCAATAAGGCAACTCGTAGAATATACTTTGTTCGCATCAATTATGAATCGTCGATTTACCTCGTATTTTAATTTGTTCGCCGGTTTCATGTATCTTTGGATAATCCTTTACAAGCTCATAAATATCTTCGCTTGACCAAATCGTTGGTGGTCGTAAGGTCTCAACTCTATTTCTTATAAAGTGTTTTTATCTTTTCTAAATGGATGATTAATATGGAGAAAACACTGATGACAATCAAATCATGAAATTTTCCTTCCATGCAGTGAAGAAAATGCTCATGTTTCTTCCATTCAATAAGGGAAAACTAGACAACTAGCCGTACTCCAACCCGATAGCATTGCATATGCAGAAAAATCGCTTGCAGTCCATAGTAGAGAAGTGAACATATGATTTTTTTTTGAAATGTCATATGTTTCAACAACTTCATACCACAATGTTGTCAACTCTTCAATCAACGGCTGTAAATATACGTCAATTCCTTATGTCGGATCATCTGGGCCATGGATGACAGTAGTAAGAAATATATACGAAGATGTCATACACATCCAAGGAGGTAAATTGTAAGGTGTAATGATTATTGGAAAGATAAATATTTTGAACCAAATTGAGAGAATGGTGAAAATCCATCCGTATATAAACCAAGTCTAACATTACGGCTCTCCGCTACGAAAGCTTAGTATGTCTTACCAAATGCTTCCACGCTTCTCCATCAGTTGGGTGTGTTAATGTACCTTCTTCCCGTGTTCTCACACAGTTCCATCTCAAATGATGTGTGGTTGCAGAAGATGCAAGTGATGGGTAAGTAATGCATACGCTTGTACGGTACTTCCTTTCCCTTCTTTTTTCTAGGTTTATATCTTCCTTGATTGCATATATTACAATTCCTAAAACTGATGTCTTCTTTTCAAAACAACATGCAACCATTTAAATATGTATCTATTTTTTGATGCGGCAAACGAAAAGCAGACATGAGTTTTTTCACTTCGTAATGATTTTCGCACATTAAATTATCTGATGACATATGCCGTTTTGCAGCTAGTACTATAGCTGTGAACCCGGCTTCTGTGAAGCTGTATTTTGATTTCATCGCAATATATTATGCAGTTACTAATAGTTGAGGACCACTTGTACAACTATCTCAGAAGGATTTCTTAGCAGCATCCAATAAATCATAAAAAAAAATTGCTCTAATACTTGGTTCTTCTTCGATATTAACATCGTTATCATCAACTTCAATAGTAGGGAACATTGAACGTGCTACATCTTCAACCATATCTTTTATGAGATTCATCGAAAAAAGTTCATTATCCACCTCGTCCTCCGAATGTACGGGATTAGGTGCTATAAGTTCTCCATGACGATCCCACACAAGATAATTCGGGATGAAACCATATTGGTGTAAATGAACTTTTATCATATCTGGTATCAAATGCTTAAATAGTTTACACCTACTACATGGACAACGAATTTCTTCATCGTTTCCATTATTACGTAAAGAGAACTCAATAAAAACGTGTACACCATTTTTAAAATGTTCTCTTATGGAGCCTCCTATTTCTCTCCTTTGTTGGTACATTCAGCTCCGATCGATAGAATAATTGATCATTTTTCCTACATTAAAACATAAGAGAACATTAATCATTTACGCCTTGACATTTTATTTTTCAAATAAATCATATATTTAAATGTTCGCAAATAAATAATATTATTATATTTAATTTTATTTTCAAACGGATTTACACAAATTATTATATGAATATAGTCAACAATTTTTAAGTTATTGTTTTACACTTTGCACTATAAAAAATAGAGCATTTTCCGACGACTTTCGATCGTCGACAGCCATCGAAAAATGCCGCCGCAAATTAAGTCGTCGTTGAACAGATTTTCCAATGGCTCCTGATAGCGGCTGTTGACTGTATTTCCAATAGCTTTCGACGGCTACTCGACGGCTTTCGATGGCCATTAGAAGATGCGTGGTTGGTTACGTTTGTTAACGAAAGCCGTCCGGAGCTGTCAGAATTTCTCCATCTGTAGCCATCGAAACTTATCATTAAAATTTGAGCTATAGGCCATTAGAAGCCGTCGGGAAACCAGCAAAAAAATTCTGCATTTCAGCTTTGGTTCGGCCTTACATCCACAATTCATAAATACAATATCTTTCACCCAACTTAAAGTATCCAACTTAGATATCCAACATGAAATCAAACCATAGAAAGATAACTGAATATCCAAAAACATAAATCAAAACCAATTCATATAAAATCCAAACCAAATCATATAAAATCAAACCAAATTTCACTACCATAATTTCCATACATCTTATTGTACAATATATACATCAATGCTTTACCAACCCCTCACAATCAACTCTCAAGTGTCAGAATCACTACCATCAAGTGTATCATCAAATAATATATATAACGTTCAAATACAAATCCACCAACTCAATGTATCATCCAAACTTACAAAAAAATGACACAAAACAAAAAAAACATACCTATCAATCCGGTCAATCGACTCTAGAACCTTCCGAACCACCAGAGGATGGAAAGCGACCACCATATTGCTGCACGTACTAAGCAATATGCTGATCCAGCAGCTATGTCATCTCGATGGTCTAGAGATGGTTCTGATCTTCCAGTTGCGTTACCTTAGCTCTCAACTCTTTGATCTCTGCTAGACCGATACCAGCTCTAGTCGGTTGGTTGGATCGCCTCTTTCTGCTAGCCACAATGCTTATTTAATTTAGTCTATAATCTTACTATCAAAGTTACAACATAATGTGTTAATTGTTATATCTATAAACTTATGACTGAAGCTCGGGACGTTTACATAATTCTTGTATATCGCGTGTTGATTTTAAATCATTCTTAGTCTTCCCCCTTGACATTCAAAATTATGTTAAAAACATTATCAAAGATATTTTTCTCATTGTGCATCACATCAATATTATGATGAAGCAGAAAATGTTTCCAATACGACAACTCCCAAAATATACTCTGTTTGCACTAATTATGAATAATCGATTTACCTTCAATTCCTATTTGCACTCCAGTTAGATATAACTTTGGATAGTCCCTTACAAGTTTGTATATGTCTTCGCTTGATCATAACATTGGTGGTTGTTTGGTTTCTACTCTATTAGCTAAAATGTTTTTTTTGTCTCCTCTGAAAGGATGATTGACATGGAGAAAACATCGATGGTAGTCAAACCATGAAATTTTCTTATCATTAGGTAAAGAAAACACTTGTGTTTCTTCCATGCAATATAAACATGCTAGACGATTGGATGTGCTCTATCTTGAAACCATTGCATAGACATGAATATCACTTACAGTCCACAACAAAGAAGCAAACATACAAAAAAAAATTCTTTGAAATGTCGTATGTTTCTACTCCTTCATTTCACAATGTTTTAACTCCTCAATCAGTGGTTGTAAATAAACATCAATTCCTTGTGTCGAATCGTTGGGGCCAGGAACGAAAACAATAAGAAACATATATTGCATTTTCATACACATCCACGGAGATAAATTATAAGGTGTGACGATAATGGGCCAAGATGAATATTTAGCACTAAATTGAGAAACGACTGGATCATGAAATTAAGTACATTTTGAATATGATATGGCGGTGATGTGGAACAAGATGACTGAGGATGTTTGAACTTTGAAGTGAAGGAGTAAGGAATAAGAGGTAGACATAGATATTGGAGGTACTGATGCATAAGAGACCAATTTCTCATCTTATCAGGTTTGACTGATGTTATCCAAATTTATGTGTGTCCGATACTTGATCCTTAATGTGACACAAACAGAAAGTGGAGATGACTGTTGGGGTGTCGCGCATTGCATGTGTTTAATGGGGCACGTTGAAAAAAAGAATAGTCCCACGTCATGAAAACTAACGGAGCTGATGTGGTATATGTATGAGTTTAGTCGCATGTAATTAAAAAAGATATTTTTTGGTTAAAACACTAGTAAAAAAGGCTAATATTCTGATAGCACGCAGCGACGGCTTCCGATGGCTAATTTCCAACGGCTTCCGACGGGCCATCGGTGGCCGTCGAAAATTTGCGAATTACAGGCCCAGCCGAGCTTTCTTCTTCCTCATTTTGCAGCACGAAATTTTTTATCAAAAACCCTCAAATCCCTCCTACAAGCTTTCAATCTCCAATTTCGAGCTTTCGGATCCTCCACGGCTGCCTAAGCAAACTCTATTGTTCTCAATCTCATGTATAATATCTTAATTTGGGCAATTTTTGCCCTAAATCTAGATTTGCATAAGATGATAAATTAGAGCTAATTAATGATTGCAATTGTTTCCAATTGCGTAATAATTGTTTATAGCATCCCATTGTATACCTATTTCATATGTTATCATGAAATTTTTAAGAGTATGTATAATTCGTGATTGTGTGTGTATATAATTAGTAAAACTATATTTTTTCGTAAAATACGCACATTTAATTAACTAATGCCCCTTAGAGAGTTTTTGGCCTTGTTTGACGAGTGTTGTACATGATCGTTATATAAATAGTCGTTTTTTCAAAAAACGACCATTTATATTCATCTGGTGCAATGTTTGTTAGATTTGTCTCTGTACTGGACAAGTTATGAGAATAGTAAGCATTTACATTTTGTACACTACTTCTTCTCAAACGGTTCATAAAATTTCGACCTAACTTTTCTTTTTTGTTTCCTGCGTATACGCATTTGTGTACAATGCAGGGAACAAAAGGGAAATGCTGCCGAAATTTTATTGAATCGTTTGAGACGAAGTAATATACGAAATGTAAATACTTACCGTGTTTGTAATGGGAAGTATGATGCATGACCATGGCAAAAAAATTCTTTTTGTACAAAATTTTATACTGAAACGTTAAAAAATAGAATTTGTCATATTTGAAAATATTTTTGAAATAGTTCTTTAAATTCAAATATTATATGACCATGAATATAATCTTTTTCGAATCTGTATTCTTGAAAACTAATATTAAATTTTGAACTTGTGACTCATTTTCTCAAATAGGAAAAATGATTGATTATTTTATTGATTGGACGAGATGGATGTACCAAAGAAAAGGACTGAGAGGCTCAATAAAAGAAGATTTTTATAATGGTATAAACGTATTTGTTGAATTCTCTTTAAGTAATAACGAAAATGATCCAGAAATTCGTTGTCCTTGTAGTAGGTGTAGACATTCGAAGTATTTGTTACCAGATATTGTGAAAGTATATTTATGTGAAAACGGTTTCATACACAAGTATTATGTTTGGGATCGGCATGGAGAAGTTGTAGCAAATACTTCTGTAGACTCTGAAAGTGTCGTTAACGAAGTAGTTACAATGACTCGTATAGAAAATATGGTCGAAAATGCAGCACGATCAATATTTCCTATGGTTGAAGTTGACGACGATGATGGAAATGTTGAAGAACCAAATATTGAAGCAATTTCTTTTATGATTTACTAGATGCTGCTAAGAAACCTATTTATGATGGTTGTAAAAGCGGCACTCAGCTGTCAGTAATCGCAGAATACATTGCGATGAAGTCAAAATACAACATCACTGAAGCTGGGTTTACGGCTGTTGTACAAGCTGCAAAAAGACATATGCCGCCTGATAATCTAATGTGTGAAAATCACTATGAAGTTAAAAAACTTATATCGGCTTTTGGTTTACCTTATCAGAAAATATATACATGTTTAAAAGGCTGCATGTTGTTTTGGAAAGAAAATGCAAACCTAAGAAACTGTAAAATTTATAATCAGGAGAGATACAAACCAAAAAGATCAAGGGGAAGGAAATTCCGTACAAGCATATACATCACTTACCCCTCATTTCAAGGCTTCAAAGATTATATGCATCTTCTGTAACTGCATCTAATATGAGATGGCATAGTATGAGAATGGAGGAAGATGGTACGTTGACACATCCAGCCGATGGAGTAGCATGAAAGCATTTCGATAAAACGTATCCAAATTTTGCAGCGGAGAGTCGAAATATTATATTAGGATTATGTACAGATGGTTTTTCGCCGTTTTCTCAATTTGGTTCTAAATATTCATCCTGGTCCATCAACGTCACACCGTATAATTTACCTCCATGGATGTATATGAAAACACAATATATATTTCTTACTGTTGTCATTCCTGGCCCCGACGATCTGACACAAGAAATTGATATATATTTACAACCGTTGATTGAGGAGTTAAAAATACTGTGGAACAAAGGATTAGAAACATACGATGTGTCCAAAAAGAAAATTTTTCGCATGTTCGCTTCTTTGTTGTGGACTATAAGTGATTTTTCTGCTTATGCAATTCTTTCAGTATGGAGTACTGCTGGTCGTCTAGCATGCCCATATTGCATGGATGAAACACGAGCGTTTTCTTTACCTCATGGTAAGAAAATTTCATGGTTTGACTGTCATCGATATTTTCTCCGTGTAAATCATCCCTTCAGAGGAGACAAGAAAAACTTTTTAGCTAATAGAGTAGAAACCAGACAACCACCGATGATATGGTCAAGCGAAGACATATATGAACTTGTTAGGGACTATCCAAAGATATATGAAATTGGAGTACAAACAGAAATTGAAGGCAAATCGATTGTTTATAACTGATGCAAACAATCTATTTTTTTTAGTTGCCGTGTTGGAAACATCTTCTGCTTTGTCATAATATAGACATGATGCAAAATGAGAAAATTGTATTTGATAATGTTTTTAATATAATTTTGAATGTGAAAGGGAAGACGAAGGATGATTTGAAATCAAGACGCGATATAGAAGAATTATGCAAACGTCTTGAGCTTCATATGAAACCAAATGACAGTAAAAAAAGCCAAAGCATGTTACGAATTAGATAATAATCAAGTTAAAGTTATGTTAAAATGGGTGGAAGGGTTAAGATTTCCTAATGGGATATCATCAAATCTTCGTAGATGTGTTGACTTTAAAAACAGTAAATTAAGCGGAATGAAAAGTCACGACTGTCACATAATGATGGAAATTTTATTTTCCGTTATGTTAAAAAAACTACTGCCGTTAAAAGTTTGGCAACTGTAATGACCCACTCAAGAACTTTTCGTCCTCGAAAAGGAACGAAAGAAAAGAATCAAAGGAAGATAAGCTAGATAAACAAGTACCTTAAACGAATAGTTCCGGATTTGAAGCACAAATGCTCTCCTCCGTCTCCCATGTGCAATCTCGCTCATCGGTGCTCCATTGCACTTTGACCAATGAGACAGATTTTCTTCTAAGCTGTTTCGTACCTCGATCGATGATACGAAACAGCTTAGAAGAAAATCTGTCTCATTGGTCAAAGTGCAATGGAGCACCGATGAGCGAGATTGCACATGGGAGACGGAGGAGAGCATTTGTGCTTCAAATCCGGAACTATTCGTTTAAGGTACTTGTTTATCTAGCTTATCTTCCTTTGATTCTTTTCTTTGGTTCCTTTTCGAGGCCGAAAAGTTCTTGAGTGGGTGAGAGTGTAACAACCCTGGTTTTATAGCTGTTTATTTTATTTAATTATTTAATTTTGAAATATATTTTATATAAATTGTGTTTACCAATATAGTTTAATCATTTAAATTGGAGATATAGTTTATAAAATTGTGTATGTCAATAAAATTAAATAATAACTGTGAAATTTTAAGCTATTTTTGAACTGTAAAATTTCGAGTTTAAAAGACGCGTCAATTTTAGGGTATAAGTGACGTAATAAAACGTGTGTATTTAAAACGTTATTTTTATCGAAATTTTTGATGTTTTATATTACGCCAGTTTAAAGTAATGTAAAAATCATATTTTCAATTATTTTTGAAGAAAAATATCAGTCAGCGGTTTTATAGCAAACGTTACGTTGTTTTAACTGACAGTTTGATTTTAAATAAATTTATATACGTTTTCATCCCTAAAGTCGTGCATAAATTTCGCTATTCTGTTTTCGATCGAACTAAATTCAAATTTCATTTGTTCGCATAAAAAAAAAAAAAATCACGCACACATAGAGTAACGTCAAAAATGAAACTGAAGAAAGGAATCAATGCATTCTTTTGAAAATCAAATGCCCCTTCTGCTTTGCCGTTTCATACTTTTATGATTGAGGTTGCATATATTCTTTCTTGCCTTCTTTTCCCCCCTGAGATCTCGCAAGCTTTTAAAACAAAAAATAAATAAATTATCTAGCTCATTTTCGCTCTGGCCCTGCCATTTAGCATTTAAAGCACGCATTAATTTTTGGTTCAAACCAAAACTGGACGAGAAATCAGTGCATGTGTAACCACCATCTTCTTGTAAACATTCAACATGGAGAGCTTTGGATAGTCCATTTTTAGCCGTGCTTCTTGGTCATTCTATCTTCTGTTTCTTTTGTCCAGAATCTTATCTGCCTGTTATTTTATAATCAGACTATATTTTCATAACGTTCGAACACAAAACTAAAAAAAAGCATATCTCAGCCTTCCACTTTATCAACTGAAAAACTCTCGAACCTGATCAAGCGCCAGATATGTATGTAGCAGTTATTCTTTGCCTTTTGAGTTGAAAGCTTTTCCAATTGATTACCAAATATCACTCAACCAATTAAATGATATATATAACGGTTGTAATCAAGTTTTAAAACTGGGGAAATTTTATTTTGCCATAATTCTCAGCAATAAAATAACGAGATAAACACGCAAGCCTGATTCCCATTCACACTCGGACTTCCGTGTTTATTTCGAAACTCATTGTTTTTTTTTCCAATCGAGATATATTTCCATTTTTTTTGAAATCCCTCCCCTGCCGTGACAAAGCAACCCCTCAACATATAAATACACTAGTCTCATCAGTCATTTTCTGCATCTCATAATTCACCTCTTCCTTTTGCCTCTCTGTTTCCTCTCTGGTGCTTCTCGAGAAAAAAAAAACAGGTAATGGTTCTGACTTGTTCTCCTTTTGTTCAAATTTCTTCTATACTTTTTCCATGATCTTATCGGCCATTCAACCCCATGCTCGACTGCCTTCAACACCTCCACCACCGCTAGCTTAGCCTCGACGATGTTCGTCATACTGATCACTGCACTTGAACCTTATATTTATCTCCATCTTGAACCATGCACGTTGATCACACAACTTGTATGTTGTCACTGAGTTTTCCATTTGAGTGATAGGCGTGAAGGAGAGGGGAGGGTGCCATGCAGTAGGTTGGACGCGGGTATTGCCTGCGTGTTATGTGTGTGTGTGTGTGTGTGTGTGTGTGTGTGTGTGTGTGTGTGTGTATATATATATATATTTTGGACCTTTTACCTCCAAGCCATATCACCGTGTGACTCACGTGAAAAAAAAAAGGAGATGAAGATTTGATAAGAAAATTGACATACAGTAGAGGAGAAGAGTAAAAAAAAAAAAAAAAAAAAATAAAAAAAAATAAATAAAGAGAGAGATAGCTCACCTTTGAAGATTTGTGTGTCCAGAGAGGGGGTACCGTGAGTGGGCAGTGCATGGTTTCGTAGTAGTCACCTGTTCTTTATAGGAGGAGCATATGTAGTCTCTATATATGCCTGGGGTGTTACAAGATAAATAAAGAAAAGGAACACACGAGAGGGAGAGGACGTGTTTTGGCTTGCGCGCACCATTTTTTCGTACGTGCATGCCTCTAAATATAAAAAAAAAAAGAGAAAAAAAGAAAAAAAGAGGGGTTTACCTTAGCCGAGCCTATGAAGTTAGGGTCAGGGTGGGTGAAAGCAGTCGAGCAAAGTTTGGTCCGATGAGCTTGATATAATTCCGTCCCATTTCGTTCCATTTTAAAGTCGCTTTGACCGTAAATTTAAGTCGCGCTTGGTTTTAATTGAATCTTCTTCTAGACTTTTGATCGAGTCGTTGCTACCGCTGTGAACTGATCGTGCTCTCTATACTCTTATTTTGGGTAGATTCGTTGTTGAATAGAAATTTTCTGCAGCATTCAGGTGAGTATTTCTCACCAGACATACGTACATATATTTTGGTAAATTATCGCAAGTGTATGTGTAAATTTTATTCCACTATTATCTGTCTGTAGTATAATGTAGAATGTTGAACCCCATTTAAATTGACACCTCATCAGTTATTTATCTGTTGCATTATTTCTGCAGTTATGTTATTAATTGTTTATTTACTGCTTAAATCACCACTGCATGTTCCTTGTTAAATTTAGATTGTTATGGGCTGAAATGATAGGCCTAACAATGATTATTGTTCATTTATCCTGTTAACTGCTTAAATTTTTCTTGGGATTGCGGGTTCGAAATGATAGAACCCGGGGTTTTGTTAATATCGGATTGAAATGATATAAATCCGTCTTACTTGACCTAGGCTAGAAAATCTTATACAGGCCCGTGGTTTATATATCATTTTCTGAAATTATTTTAAATTATTTTAATTTTAGAAATTGAGGATATTCTGGTTTAAATGATTTTATAAGATTTATAATGATTTAAAAATGTTAAATAAATAAATAAATATTTGAATAAAATTTTTGAATATAACTTGTTCCAGAAATTCTGGATTTTTGAAGAATAAGATTTCAATTAAGAAAATAATAAATAATAAGTTATATTTGAAAATAGATTTTTAAGCTAAAAGTCTACTACAGCATTTAAATGCTGTCTTTTAAAATTGGACTATTTTAAACCCGTAACTTTAGATAGCATTTCCTAGATGCTGTAGAAATTGATATTGATTTATTTAAAATTTCATATCTATTTTGGGAATAAGTTAAAATTTGGAATTTAAATATGTAATTGCTAATAAAGTGAGAAATTGAGTTTGGATAGATTTAAAAGAAGAAATTGATTTCTATTTTTGATAAAAGAAATAAATTCCAAATTTAAATTGAATGGATTGAAATGGTATATTATCAAAAGAAATGTTTTAGATCAAGGATTTGAGATTAAAGGTATTTGAAATATAATTGATTTTCAAAACTATAACCCCGGGTTATAATAACGTTTGGTTGGCAAAGAGACCGGGATCGGATATGGACATACTCTCTGTCGATACCGAAAACCACTTTGACAACCGTGTACGCGGTGGAGTTCCAGAATGAAGTAGGATGGTGGTGACGGTTTCTTTAAAGGTAAATACGTGGACCCGACTCCCGTGAGTTGGCATAAGGTGGCTAAAACAGGAGCGATTCTCGGATTAATGAGGTAGCTCCTCTGATCGAACGCACTTCTTCGTATGCCATTCTATTACTCTTGTGATTGTTTTGGTGCGCACCTTTGATTTGGGAGTGTTGTTCGAGGTGGGCGGTAACTGCGGCTACGCGTTTCCACCGGTCCGGATAGCAATTGGTATATCTACCCTGGCATTGCCTAGTTGTGCCGTGTCACCTACCCTAGCGAGCCTCCTACGAGTTTCTATTTGTGTCGTACCTATGGAGTATCCTCTGATAGCTTCCCGATCAGGAGGTATTACGGTACTGTATAGACTATTGGCATTTTACGTGTTAAGGTGGAAAATGTAAAGCCTTAACGCTATTTAAAAGTAAGTTTATTTTAATATAGACACTATTATAATAGCGCAATATACTACAGAGTAGATAGTTTAACGGATCCTTAGAGGATGGGCGATCTCAAGCATCCTTTAAGTTACTTGCTTTATATTACAGTACACTTGATTTAGCTTGCATTATATAAGTATGTATGTCCTGACTCGAGTGTTTTGTTTTATTTTACGCTCGGGTCAGCCTGAGTTGCAGCTTCAGTTTCTTTCCGGAGCTAGGACCACTCATAGATCATTCTTGCTGTTGGAAGCTTTTCATCCTTATCTTTTATGTAATTCAAGACTTTTGAAGACTTTATATCTATTGATGTTTTAAAAGTTGTATTGAAGATTTTAAACAATGTAATTTCTGTTTGGTAAAAGTTTTAAGTGGCTTCATGAACCACTGTATTATTTTATATTCCGCTGTGAGATTCTGATATCTGTGTCTGTGATTCTGTGTATTTGATTTCATTTGTTCCTTATCTATTTTTACAATCTATTGTTTTGAACTATTCCAGCTCGACGTTTATTTAATTATTGTCGAATTCGAATAGTACAAAATAGTGGGTCGTTACAGTTGGTATCAGAGCTTTGGTTTAAACCATAGCCTAAGGAACAAAAACTCATTAGAGATAGAGTAGCAATACTCTAGAATGAGTGAAGTCAAATTCCAGAATCTTTCCTTGTGAGAGAACGTATTTTAAAAGATATAAAGTGATTTTCAAAAGGGTTTTAAAAGTAGTATTTTAATATAAAAAACTCCCTGTTTTCAAAATAAGTTTTCCAAACCCTTCCTCCTTCTCTTCATCGTATATTCGAGCTTTTGTTAATTGCTTAGACTTTATCTTATCCTAGAACATCTTAATATTTTTCCTCTATCCTTAGAATCCGTCCTTAAATTTTTCAGGATGAATAGGAGAAACAATCGAGGTCGAGGGCAAGCTGCTCCTCCTCCTACTGCCCCTGTCCGATTCACTAAATTGTGCAAGGACTATGTTGAGCTAGGTGGCACAAAATTTATGGGGATGGAGACCATCATAGAAGCTCAACAATGGCTTCGAGACTTAGAAAGGATTTTCTCCTGCCTCGAGATTACAAATGCCCAGCAAAGGCAACTCGCAGCCTGGCAGATGAAGGGCGCTGCTTTGAATTGGTAGCTATCCATTACTGCTCAAACAAATGAGGCTGACCTCACTTGGGAGCAATTTAGGTATCTTTTGGTTGCCCAAATCCGGATTTGAAATCCCATTTTGAATCTATCTTTTAATCTCTTATCGTGCTTTAGGGAGGCCTTTCTGGCCAAGTGGATGCCCGAAGCGGGCAAGTCTCAGCTCTATCGAGACTTCATGGATCTAAAGCAAGGTAGTATGACCTTCACAGAGTATGAGAGGAAGTTTAATGAACTCTCACAATATGGCCTGAACCTGATTGACACCCCGCTCAAGCTGAACGAGAAGTTTATCGCTGGAGCTCGACCTGAGTTCTACGATCGACTCATTACTCATGTTCATGGGTCATTCACGGCATTGATGGATATGGCTCTCCGATATGAGAACCCTACATCTAAGGCCACTCCTGATGCTCAGTCTGCATCAGCCCAGTCTTCCGGAAATTCAAGAAAGAGGAAGTCAAATTTCTTCCGCAATAAGAAGAACAGGACTCAAGGGTTAGGATCCTCAGCATCTTCTGCTTCAGCAAGGCCACCAGTGGATCTGTCCACCATCACTTGCCACAGATGCCACCAGAAAGGACATTTTGCTAATCGCTGTCCTACTTTGGGTGCTGCCATTCCACCACCTGCTCAGTTTGCTAGGAGGGATCTATGTCACATCTGCCTCCAGCCGGGACACTACAAGAAGGATTGTCCCACTCAAAAGAAGGGCACGACATCTGGGGTCTTTGCAGTAACTTCTGCATCTTCTACAGCTCCGCAGCCTGCACCTGCACCCGCTCCAACCCCAAATGATTCTCAAGGTACTCTTCAAGGATCTTTTACTTTGTTCAAATTACCTGTTCGCGTTTTGTTCGATACCGGAGCTTCCCACAGCTTCATTTCGTCCGACCTCTGTAATAGATTTGAACATCGCCTTTCTCCTGAACTTTCTTCCATACCCTTATGTGTTTCAAACCCCATCGGTGGTCCTGCGAACCTTAGTAAGGTTTGTAGAAATGTGAAGCTCCTCCATTTCCAACAGTGCTTCACTGGAGACTTTTATGTTTTGGGCTTCGACGCTTTCGATCTTCTACTCGGAGGCGATTGGTTAGATAGACATGGTGCAGAAATCTCTTGCAGTTCTCGTACTGTTGCTCTTAAAGATGATTTGGGGAATCCTTTAGAGATCCAGTGTAAGTTGCCTCAAGAGTTTGCTGGTAGTTTCATCTATTCTCTCGACACTTTTCCGGATGATATCCATTCGACCCCTGTAGTCAAACTATTTCCCGATGTGTTTGGTGAAGTCACTTCTTTACCTCCAAAACGGGAAATTGATTTCCGTATCGATCTTATCCTTGGAGCACGACCTGTAGTCCTTCCACCTAGAAGAATGGCACCACGGGAGAAGAGCGAATTAAGGAATCAGATTCAAGACTTATCTTCTAAAGGTCTGATTAGACCTAGCTTCTCAGAATGGGGAGCCGCTGTTGTCTTTGTCACCAAATCCGATGGTTCTCTCCGGATGTGTGTTGATTATAGGGAACTCAACAAGCTTACCATGAAGAACAGATATCCTATGCCGCGCATAAATGATATGTTCGATCAACTCTATGGAGCAACTGTTTTCTCTCAACTTGATTTAGCCACAGGTTTCCATCAACTTCGGATTGCTGAGGAGAGCATCCCCAAAACTGCTTTCCGTACCGAAAATGGTTTCTTTGAATGGTTAGTTATGCCTTTTGGCTTGACTAATGCCCCTGCTTTCTTTGTAGACTTGATGAATCGTGTCTTCCGCGATGTACTCAATAAATTTGTCCTTGTCTTTATTGATGATATCCTTGTCTTCTCCAAGTCTGAGGAAGAACATAGAGTTCATTTGAAGTATGTTTTAGAGACTCTTCGGAACCACCAATTAAAGGCTAAGTTCTCTAAATGCCATTTCTGGGAAGAAGAAGTCCGATTTCTCGGACATATTGTCTCTAAAGAAGGAGTTTCTGTTGATCCAGTCAAGATCGCTACAATTAAAGATTGGCAAGAACCAAAGACTCCTACCGATATCCGCAGTTTTCTAGGCCTTGCCGGCTACTACCGAAGGTTCATTGAGAACTTTGCTCGGATTTCGGCACCTCTGACTGCTCTAACTCGGAAGAATGTTAAGTTTGTATGGAGCAGTAAGTGTAAAGCTGCTTTCCAAGAATTAAAGGATAAGCTCACCTCCGCACCAGTACTTACTGTACCAAATGGAAGTGAAAGATTAATGGTATTCACCGATGCTTGTCGAGAAGGTTTGGGAGCAGTGCTAATGCAGGATGGGAAAGTAATTTCTTATGCTAGTCGTCAGCTGAAGACACATGAAGCTAATTACGCTGCTCATGATTTAGAATTGTTGGCTGTTGTGTTTGCTTTGAAGCTTTGGAGACACCATCTCTTGGGAGCTAAGTTTGATCTCTTCACTGATCATAAATCTCTGAAATATATCTTTACCCAGAAGGATTTAAATCAGAGACAAGTGCGATGGCTCGAGTTTCTTGCTTCTTATGATCTCGACATCAACTATACTCCCGGGAAAGCTAATGTAGTGGCTGATGCGCTGAGTAGAAAGAAATCTTTGTTGTGTCAGCTTATTGTTTCTTCTCCTCTATTGGACCGTATTAAGGCTAAGCAGGATGAGGACAGAATCATCAGATTGATTAAGGAGAATGTCCGGGACAGAGGTAGAAATGATTTTGATGATAGTGGAGCTCAGATTGATGATAAAGGAGTTTTAAGGATAAATGGAAGGATTTGTGTCCCGAATGTTGACGGTTTAAGGCAGGAATTACTTCGGGAACATCATCAGTCCCGACTTTCCATCCATCCTGGCGTAGCCAAGATGTATCAGGATTTGAAGAAACTATATTGGTGGAGAGGTATGAAGCGAGATGTCTCTATCTTTGTGAGTAGATGTGCGACTTGTCAGCAAGTCAAAGCAGACCATCAGAAGTTACCCGGTTTGTTACAGCCTTTAGAGATTCCAAACTGGAAGTGGGAGCAAGTTTCTATGGATTTTATCGATGGTTTACCAAGATCTAGGAGGGGAAATGAAAGCATCTGGGTTATTGTGGATAGACTGACTAAGTCCGCTCATTTTATTCCAGTCAGGTCTACCCGCACAGCTTCGAGTTTATCCGAAATCTATATGAGGGAGATTGTTCGCCTCCATGGCGTTCCTCTTAGCATTGTTTGCGATCGAGATCCTATTTTCACCAGTCAGTTTTGGAAAGCATTTCAAGAATCCTTGGGTACTCGGTTGAACTTGAGCACCGCTTATCACCCACAAACTGACGGTCAAACTGAAAGGGTAAATCAGATTCTAGAGGATCTTCTTCGTGCTTGCATCTTGGATTATGGAGGATCTTGGGAAGATCATCTCCATCTTGTGGAATTCACCTATAACAATAGTTATCAGGCTAGTCTTAAGATGTCTCCTTTTGCTGCTCTATACGGGAGACCGTGTAGATCTCCTTCTTGTTGGATTGAATCGGGCAACCGCTTAGTTCTTGGCCCTGAGATGATTTTAGAAGCTTCAGAGAAAGTAGAGGAGATTAAGAGAAGGTTAAAAGTTGCTCAGGATAGACAAAAGAAGTATGCTGATCGTCGTAGAAGGAAGTTGGAATTCGATGTTGGAGATTTGGTATTTCTTAAAATCTCTCCTTTAAGAAATGTGGTTCGGTTTGGTCGAAGAGGAAAGCTGGCCGCTAAATTCATCGGTCCATTCCGTATCTCAGAGAGGATTGGATCTCTTGCTTATAGACTATATCTACCCGAGAAATTTGCTGGGATTCACAATGTATTCCATGTGTCTCATCTTCGTCGCTGTCTCCACGATCCATCTCTTGTCATCCAGCCGACTGCTCTTGATGGTTTGGACATCGAGCCTGATCTAACTACTGAAAGAAAGCCGCTTCGTATCATCGATCGAGGTACGAAACAGCTTAGAAGAAAATCTGTCTCATTGGTCAAAGTGCAATGGAGCACCGATGAGCGAGATTGCACATGGGAGACGGAGGAGAGCATTTGTGCTTCAAATCCGGAACTATTCGTTTAAGGTACTTGTTTATCTAGCTTATCTTCCTTTGATTCTTTTCTTTCGTTCCTTTTCGAGGACGAAAAGTTCTTGAGTGGGTGAGAGTGTAACAACCCTGGTTTTATAGCTGTTTATTTTATTTAATTATTTAATTTTGAAATATATTTTATATAAATTGTGTTTACCAATATAGTTTAATCATTTAAATTGGAGATATAGTTTATAAAATTGTGTATGTCAATAAAATTAAATAATAGCTGTGAAATTTTAAGCTATTTTTGAACTGTAAAATTTCGAGTTTAAAAGACGCGTCAATTTTAGGGTATAAGTGACGTAATAAAACGTGTGTATTTAAAACATTATTTTTATCGAAATTTTTGATGTTTTATATTACGCCAGTTTAACGTAATGTAAAGATCATATTTTCAATTATTTTTGAAGAAAAATATCAGTCAGCGGTTTTATAGCAAACGTTACGTTGTTTTAACTGACAGTTTGATTTTAAATAAATTTATATACGTTTTCATCCCTAAAGTCGTGCATAAATTTCGCTATTCTGTTTTCGATCGAACTAAATTCAAATTTCATTTGTTCGCATACAAAAAAAAAAATCACGCACACATAGAGTAACATCAAAAAATGAAACTGAAGAAAGGAATCAATGCATTCTTTTGAAAATCAAATGCCCCTTCTGCATTGCCGTTTCATACTTTTATGATTGAGGTTGCATATATTCTTTCTTGCCATTCTTTTCCCCCCGAGATCTCGCAAGCTTTTAAAACAAAAAAAAAAATTAAATTATCTAGCTCATTTTCGCTCTGGCCCTGCCATTTAGCATTTAAAGCACGCATTAATTTTTGGTTCAAACCAAAACTGGACGAGAAATCAGTGCATGTGTAACCACCATCTTCTTGTAAACATTCAACATGGAGAGCTTTGGATAGTCCATTTTTAGCCGTGCTTCTTGGTCATTCTATCTTCTGTTTCTTTTGTCCAGAATCTTATCTGCCTGTTATTTTATAATCAGACTATATTTTCATAACGTTCGAACACAAAACTAAAAAAAAAGCATATCTCAGCCTTCCACTTTATCAACTGAAAAACTCTCGAACCTGATCAAGCGCCAGATATGTATGTAGCAGTTATTCTTTGTCTTTTGAGTTGAAAGCTTTTCCAATTGATTACCAAATATCACTCAACCAATTAAATGATATATATAACGGTTGTAATCAAGTTTTAAAACTGGGGAAATTTTATTTTGCCATAATTCTCAGCAATAAAATAACGAGATAAACACGCAAGCCTGATTCCCATTCACACTCGGCCTTCCGTGTTTATTTCGAAACTCATTGTTTTTTTTTCCAATCGAGATATATTTCCATTTTTTTTGAAATCCCTCCCCTGCCGTGACAAAGCAACCCCTCAACATATAAATACACTAGTCTCATCAGTCATTTTCTGCATCTCATAATTCACCTCTTCCTTTTGCCTCTCTGTTTCCTCTCTGGTGCTTCTCGAGAAAAAAAAAACAGGTAATGGTTCTGACTTGTTCTCCTTTTGTTCAAATTTCTTCTATACTTTTTCCATGATCTTATCGGCCATTCAACCCCATGCTCGACTGCCTTCAACACCTCCACCACCGCTAGCTTAGCCTCGACGATGTTCGTCATACTGATCACTGCACTTGAACCTTATATTTATCTCCATCTTGAACCATGCACGTTGATCACACAACTTGTATGATGTCGCTGAGTTTTCCATTTGAGTGATAGGCGTGAAGGAGAGGGGAGGGTGCCATGCAGTAGGCTGGACGCGGGTATTGCCTGCGTGTTATATGTATATGTATATATATATATATATATATATATTTTGGACCTTTTACCTCCAAGCCATATCACCGTGTGACTCACGTGAAAAAAAAAAGGAGACGAAGATTTGATAAGAAAATTGACATACAGTAGAGGAGAAGAGTAAAAAAAATAAAAAAAAAATAAAAAAAAATAAAGAGAGAGATAGCTCACCTTTGAAGATTTGTGTGTCCAGAGAGGGGGTACCGTGAGTGGGCAGTGCATGGTTTCGTAGTAGTCACCTGTTCTTTATAGGAGGAGCATATGTAGTCTCTATATATGCCTGGGGAGTTACAAGATAAATAAAGAAAAGGAACACACGAGAGGGAGAGGACGTGTTTTGGCTTGCGCGCAACATTTTTTCGTACGTGCATGCCTCTAAATATAAAAAAAAAGAGAAAAAAAGAAAAAAAGAGGGGTTTACCTTAGCCGAGCCTATGAAGTTAGGGTCAGGGTGGGTGAAAGCAGTCGAGCAAAGTTTGGTCCGATGAGCTTGATATAATTCCGTCCCATTTCGTTCCATTTTAAAGTCGCTTTGACCGTAAATTTAAGTCGCGCTTGGTTTTAATTGAATCTTCTTCTAGACTTTTGATCGAGTCGTTGCCACCGCTGTGAACTGATCGTGCTCTCTATACTCTTATTTTGGGTAGATTCGTTGTTGAATAGAAATTTTCTGCAGCATTCAGGTGAGTATTTCTCACCAGACATACGTACATATATTTTGGTAAATTATCGCAAGTGTATGTGTAAATTTTATTCCACTATTATCTGTCTGTAGTATAATGTAGAATGTTGAACCCCATTTAAATTGACACCTCATCAGTTATTTATCTGTTGCATTATTTCTGCAGTTATGTTATTAATTGTTTATTTACTGCTTAAATCACCACTGCAAGTTCCTTGTTAAATTTAGATTGTTATGGGCTGAAATGATAGGCCTAACAATGATTATTGTTCATTTATCCTGTTAACTGCTTAAATTTTTCTTGGGATTGCGGGTTCGAAATGATAGAACCCGGGGTTTTGTTAATATCGGATTGAAATGATATAAATCCGTCTCACTTGACCTAGGCTAGAAAATCTTATACAGGCCCGTGGTTTATATATCATTTTCTGAAATTATTTTAAATTATTTTAATTTTAGAAATTGAGGATATTCTGGTTTAAATGATTTTATAAGATTTATAATGATTTAAAAATGTTAAATAAATAAATAAATATTTGAATAAAATTTTTGAATATAACTTGTTCCAGAAATTCTGGATTTTTGAAGAATAAGATTTCAATTAAGAAAATAATAAATAATAAGTTATATTTGAAAATAGATTTTTAAGCTAAAAGTCTACTACAGCATTTAAATGCTGTCTTTTAAAATTGGACTATTTTAAACCCGTAACTTTAGATAGCATTTCCTAGATGCTGTAGAAATTGATATTGATTTATTTAAAATTTCATATCTATTTTGGGAATAAGTTAAAATTTGGAATTTAAATATGTAATTGCTAATAAAGTGAGAAATTGAGTTTGGATAGATTTAAAAGAAGAAATTGATTTCTATTTTTGATAAAAGAAATAAATTCCAAATTTAAATTGAATGGATTGAAATGGTATATTATCAAAAGAAATGTTTTAGATCAAGGATTTGAGATTAAAGGTATTTGAAATATAATTGATTTTCAAAACTATAACCCCGGGTTATAATAACGTTTGGTTGGCAAAGAGACCGGGATCGGATATGGACATACTCTCTGTCGATACCGAAAACCACTTTGACAACCGTGTACGCGGTGGAGTTCCAGAATGAAGTAGGATGGTGGTGACGGTTTCTTTAAAGGTAAATACGTGGACCCGACTCCCGTGAGTTGGCATAAGGTGGCTAAAACAGGAGCGATTCTCGGATTAATGAGGTAGCTCCTCTGATCGAACGCACTTCTTCGTATGCCATTCTATTACTCTTGTGATTGTTTTGGTGCGCACCTTTGATTTGGGAGTGTTGTTCGAGGTGGGCGGTAACTGCGGCTACGCGTTTCCACCGGTCCGGATAGCAATTGGTATATCTATCCTGGCATTGCCTAGTTGTGCCGTGTCACCTACCCTAGCGAGCCTCCTACGAGTTTCTATTTGTGTCGTACCTATGGAGTATCCTCTGATAGCTTCCCGATCAGGAGGTATTACGGTACTGTATAGACTATTGGCATTTTACGTGTTAAGGTGGAAAATGTAAAGCCTTAACGCTATTTAAAAGTAAGTTTATTTTAATATAGACACTATTATAATAGCGCAATATACTACAGAGTAGATAGTTTAACGGATCCTTAGAGGATGGGCGATCTCAAGCATCCTTTAAGTTACTTGCTTTATATTACAGTACACTTGATTTAGCTTGCATTATATAAGTATGTATGTCCTGACTCGAGTGTTTTGTTTTATTTTACGCTCGGGTCAGCCTGAGTTGTAGCTTCAGTTTCTTTCCGGAGCTAGGACCACTCATAGATCATTCTTGCTGTTGGAAGCTTTTCATCCTTATCTTTTATGTAATTCAAGACTTTTGAAGACTCTATATCTATTGATGTTTTAAAAGTTGTATTGAAGATTTTAAACAATGTAATTTCTGTTTGGTAAAAGTTTTAAGTGGCTTCATGAACCACTGTATTATTTTATATTCCGCTGTGAGATTCTGATATCTGTGTCTGTGATTCTGTGTATTTGATTTCATTTGTTCCTTAGCTATTTTTACAATCTATTGTTTTGAACTATTCCAGCTCGACATTTATTTAATTATTGTCGAATTCGAATAGTACAAAATAGTGGGTCGTTACAGTAGTAACAGAGCTTAGTATGTTTTACAAAGAGCTTTGTTCAACTACTTTAAAAGTGCAACGTTTACGTAAACTTAAAGTAGATAATCCTATATTGCTCTGCAAATTAGAGAAAATATTTCTGCCAGGTTTTTTTAATGTAATGGAACATTTACCTGTTCATCTCCCATCTGAAGCACGACTTCGAGGTCTTGTCCAATATAGATGGATGTATCCATTTGAGAGGTATGTAATATATTATCACGTAATTAATTGCATTCGAAAGATGAAGTTAATGTAAATTAATTTTGCAAAGATATCTAAATCATCTGAAGAAAAAAGTGAGGCAAAAAGCACGAGTTGAAGGTTCGATATGTAAATCTTACATCGGAAAAGAAGCTTTGTTCCTTTTCTCTCACTATTTCAGTGACCATGTGAATATATCATTTGAAAATGTTCCTCGTAATGATGAAGGCGATGAACAAGAGTCCTCTCAAGCAATGTTATCTATTTTTAGACAACATGGTCGGCCTATTGGAAAATGTGTAGAAATATGGCTGGATGATAGAGATATTCATGTATCACACACTTATATTCTTCGAAATTGTGCCGAGGTTGCACCGTCTGTTAGGTAATCTGAAATAATAATTTGTGTTTTATTCTTTTTTATAATGCATGCGCGTGTATAACCTAATGTAATAATTTGTTTATATATACAGTGTTTATGAACGTGAACATCCGAATGGAGATCTCAGTAAAGAATTTTCCGGTTGGTTTTCAAATTACGTTTATGAGCCAAGAAATTGTGTTGTTGACGAAGGGTTGAAACATCTTGCGATATGACCAAAAAGAGTGGTCAAGACATATCCAATATATTTCGTTATTGGACATAAACTTAACACCAAAGAATACGGTGTAGAAAAATTAATGAATAATACTGGTGTATTTGTTAAAGGTAGTGACGATCCAGAATATCACACAAATGATTTTTATGGCATTCTAACACAAATTTTGCAAATGACATATTTCTCACAACCCACGAAGGTGTTTCTATTTAGATGCAATTGGTTTAGCAATGTTTCAAGGTCTGGAATTAATGTGCACTAGGATTATAATCTTATCGAATTAAAGCATACATCACACTATCACAAGTACGATCCTTTTGTACTAGCCAAACAAGCATTGCAAGTTTATTACACTCCTTATTCGTCTCTAAAAAGAGATAAAGCAGATTGGTATGCAGTTTTTAAAATGAAGGCCAGATTTATATTCGATGGGAAGAATATTCCAAACGAACAAGCTTATCAGGCAGATCTTGAGGAAAATAACGAAATAATAATTACAGACGATCGTACAGATTTTGGTCCTTTGATCGATGAATTAAATGTTTTGGAAGAAGCGTTTGATAGTGTAGAGGAAAATATCGTAGAAAATGAGACCGAATCTGAATCAGAAGACGATGATGATGATTGATAAAAATCCGATTCTGATTTTTTGTAATTGATGTAACTATGTTGAATTCTTGATGTATTATGAAATTGATGTAACTATGAAACCAAATTTGTACGCTTAACATTGTTTACATGTTTTATGTCGTTTTCATTTGTCATTTATTTAGCAGTTTTTATTAAAAATGCAATGTAATTTGCTTATCGTCGGAACATGAGATACATTATGAATCAGGTATAACGCACTTCCATTTCTATTTCCATTTCAGTCATTAATTTAGCAATTTATACCGTTGATGTCATTTACGTATGAAATATATTTGATTATCATGTTATTATTCTCTTTTGAAGTGATGTGTATATATATCACAGGTTTATCTTAATGTCATCTAGAGGTAGGAGCTCTTCCCAATCTTCAAAAGGCGATGGCAGTGGTCCATTGCAAGCATCACACCGTCCTATAGTTTCTTTAGTACCTAGAGCAGAGGGGTAAGAATTAAATTTTATTCAGCATCTTTTTTTTATATACGTACGTACTTATCTGTATCATATTTAAAAACAAGGGATTCGACCTACTTCCCTCGAAGGTTGTGTTGGATGTTTCTAGAGCTTCTTACCAGAGTAAGATGAGTGTGTGTTGGCCGAAGTGGGATAACATCCCTCCCCACATAGTGAGTGTATTTGGCAGGATGTCCTATTAAGTATATTTTTCTGTTTTCCATTTTTAATTCGTTTTTGTCATTATTATTATTTTGTTTATCGTTTACAGTTTAATATTCTTTTTGCTTTTTATCATGAAACACAGGCTGAGATGGACATTCAAACAGACGATATGCAGTTGGCACGAGAATATTGGATGAAGAAGATGCGTAAAAACTATAGGAACTCGATATTTGAAATCAAGAAATCAGGTAAGAAACCACGTTGGATGGGGTAGAGCGTATGGAAAGCATGGTTGGCATACTGGAAAACTGACGAGACGAAAGCAAGTAATACTAATTTTTTTTAAAATTATTTGACTGATGGTAAATATAAAAAAAGGCATGATCGATAAATAATGTATCAAATTTTGAATGTACAGGAAAAGTCGGAAAGAAACTCTGCAAATAGAAATTAAAATCCCATCAGAACCGTCGGTAGGCCTTAGAGACCACACAGTTGCTAAACCAGTGTATCGCCGAGTACATGCAGCAGTATGGTGGCCGCTTCCCTTTCTCTGCTGACTCTGATCTGGAGGAGTTGATTGATTGCTTTGGTCGGTATGTTTTTTTTTGTTTTGTATGATTTGGTAGATGGTGGAGGTAGTTATTGATTTATGTACTAGGTTATGATACACTTAACTGTTTTGTTGTAAAATTATGTGTTTTGACTTAATTTTATATGTTTTTTTTGTTTGAAGAATTATGTATAGTTTGGTTTTTGATATTTGGTTGGAATATTATATATTGGATTTTGCAGTATTAGTGAAATAGTGTTTGTATGGGAAATGTTGATAGAATGCTATATTGCAGCAGAAATATAAAAAATTGCAGCAGATTTCCAACGTCTTTCGACAGCTTTTAGGTTATATTTTTCCAACGGCTTCCGACCGCTTTCAGATCAATTTTTCCAACGGTTTCCGACTGCTTTCGACAAGTGTCGGAATCCGTTGGAAGCCGTGAGAAATACGAACGGCGAGATGTGTCGGAAGTCGTCGGAAACATTGCACCCCGATGCTTTCCTATGGCATTTTCCGACGGCATCCGTCGAACGTCGACGGTTTTCGGTCGTTGGAAAATGCCTTTTTCCTTATGGTGAAAGGTGTTGGACAACGTAGGGATGGGCAGATGGAATTTCGACAATGAAAAGGGCACAGACAGGGAAAGGCAAGGTCTGGTAATTCCAATTCCAATGGCACACGAGTCTTTATTACATGGTTGAGTATCTAAAGCTTGCGTTATAAAAAATATTGAGCTATCTATCTAGGCAAATATGTGAGTCTAACTTTGGTTTCCGATTAGGTGGTATAATTAGTACAAAAAGAGAATCCACGTCCTACAAAATAGGGCTTCAGACCACAGAAAGCTTCCTTTTTTTTTTTCTTTAACCCATCACCAGGATCGTAAAAGCCAAGGATAGCGAAGATCATGTAAACTCCAACTAAATTAAACAAACGTTCGCCAAGGCTAAATGAAGAATATTTGCATAGGATCTTACGGAGAGCTCGTGACGCATCCTAAATGGATCGAGAACATGTGATGCAGCATTTGCCAACCAATTGAGTGAAGCGTACGTAAGTTGACACATTCCTTATTATTTGCATCTTCACGTAGGCTACAGTAACATCATTTCATATTCGAACATATATTACAACAAAATGAACCGACATGCATGTTCTCTTGTTCTTTCTTTACATTATTATTATTCCTATATCTATAGTTTGTAGTTTGTGTATACCAACACTGCTCTCCTGTAAAAAAAACGCAGTAAATTAAGATAAGTTAACCTTACCTACATGATGTTTAATGGAATAACATTAAAAATGTCCTTTTTCCTATACTGTATGTAGGACGAGACGAGAGATGGTGGATTTTGTCCTGTCCATAAAATAAGTGGTGCCTAATGCTTTTTGACTTTCTAATTAGTTAAGATGTTGTATTGAAAATTAATCTGCCTAATAAAATTAAAAAGAGGATTACACGTACTACACGGAATATGTACTGAGTTTGAAAACATACAGTTGTTTTATGTATGGTTCTGTCATATAATCCTATCTGTTGAATAAGTTAATATTCTATGTATTTGATGCCATGTAAGCAGTAAAAAAAATTATGATCATTTGATTATTTGCGTATACTTAATTTTTTACTGCTTATAATGGTTCAAAATATATAATAGCAAAAATAGAATGTGAGCAAATTAATTTTCATTCAATATTGGGTTGATCCGATTGACCTTTGTAAAGACCTGTCTGTTGTATAATGGCAGAATTATACACTATGAAACCAGAAAACAGGAAGTGATAAAGAATTGACCTTAACATGTCTCTGTGTAAACCTCCCTTCAATCTTATCAATATTATTTAATAGTTCTGCACAAATATTTCAATTAATTTCCTTTTAAGCGGATCTCTTTTCAAAGTAGTTTGACTTTTTTCAGATGCTTCAAAAATTTCATTAACTAAAATTTCAAGTTCGAAATTTGAACTTATAAATTTAATTTTCAAACATATTGATATGCATAATTCATTTTATATTTTGAAAACTGAGTTTTAAAATTCAAAACAAATTCGAAAATAAAATATTAAAAAAATTTAAAATCCATCATTTCAAGTTTTCTTATATTCTAACTTAAAGTTTAAAATTTTAATTCAAAATCAACTTTTGTGATCTTAATTTGAATTTAATTTTTCATTTCAACTATAAAATTTTGAATTTTCAGAATTTGTCATATTTCATATGGTTTTGCTTTACCTTTTTTAACTTAAAGTTAAAAGTTAGCCAAATGAAGATAATGGCTTTTAGAAAAGTTCGACTTCGCTGTTTTGCTTTCTAAATCCATAAAATTCAAATTCTCAAAATCGACTTTTGTGGTTTAAAATACAAATCTTTCGTTACATAATTTCTAATTGTAAACTCAACTGTGAATTTTAAAATACAAATATATTTTATACTTTACTTTTGAAATTCATATTCGAAATTAAATTTTTTTTTTCAAATATATTATTACAGTTATGACAGTTATGGCAATGATAAATCCATCGTTACCACGCCAATATCAAAAATGGACTACAAATATTTAGCTACATCGATATACCGATATTATCTATGAGATAATGATAAATTTATCATTATTAATTGTAAATATAACAGCAAAGTAATGTTAAATCCAGGTGGTAACAATTAATTTTGTTTTTTTGCTATTTAAATTAGTTGTTGTCACATACATTTTTGAAGATATATCAGTTTTTTAGAAGATTATTATAATATTATTTACATGCTTTTTTAGGTAAATTCTATTTCAACACAGATACTTACTTAGTAGCCTTCCCTATAATAAATAAAATTTTAAATAACTAAAATACACTTAGAAAGCTGGGTACTTTCTTTTTTCTCAATTACATTATCTTCTTACGTCAGTTTCTTAATGTCTAAACCTTCTTTAAAATTTTAGTTTCTAATTCAGTGAAGAAAAATTCAATTTTTCACCACTAAGTTATTTTTTTTATAGACTTTCTTAATTGTAGTTTTGAAGAAAATATGAATTGGGTTGATGCTCAGCTGGTTGAGGACTACCTTGCAATCATGGTCAAGCAGTAATCGTTATTTTTGACTTAACAATAGTGACGATACGATAACGGCTAACTTTCTTGTAGCGGTATTAGTTGACATTATAATAACAATGCTACCTATTATATGTTTAGTTTAAACTCTGAAAACTTGTAATTAAAATCTGTTTAGAAAATTATAGTCGTGAATGCACTAATTTTAGAGGGGAAAAAAGGGAACCGACTCACGTTATGGGTGGGTAAAATGCCAACGTAAAGTAAAAAAGTGTTTCATCCCAAACACCACTTAACAAACAACATTCAAAATTTTAGGCTGTGTAGTCTTTTCGATTGGAATAACAAAACATAGTCAGTGGAGTGGGATCATGAGCCCAATTTGAAACCCAACAAGGCAAAAAAGGGGGAACTCCAGCTGCACAAAAACGTAGGCAGTAAGACTCGATAAAATATGAAGTTTCACCGACAGCAGATCAAAAATGCACAAATTACATTGCTTTGGTTTCCGTTAACCTCTCTTAATACGAGTTTGTCAGCACTATGCCTATCTTTGTGGCGTCAAACTTGGTTAATTAATCTTATTAATTGCGTGCAATTAATTGATTTAACGTCGTCTCCCTTTTTTATATAAAGCAAGTTGCCATAAACTTGCATGATTCCAAAGCAAAACACGATGGACTTGGGATCTTAAGTCCTCCATTTTAATTGCTTTCGCCAGTCCCACCATTTCAACATTTCAAACTGGGGCACTCGTTTACTGTAGAGATGACAATGCGATCCCACCTTCTCAATTGTTTGATCTATTTCTAATTTTCTGTTTGGACCTTTTTCTTTTTTGGATTCAGCTATACCACGTTTAAACATACCTAACCGATTCAAACGAAGTACCATACTCAAATATCCTACTCTACTTACATTAGAATTACTGTTTATCGCGACGAAAGGTTTCGACAGCTACGACTCTTTAACAGCATGGTTTTGCTATGATAATTCTGTGATAGCAGATTTTTTACGGTCGAAAAACCGTCGAAAAGATGCTTTCGGCGGCCGTCGAAAACCGATAACCGTCGAGATTTACCTGAATCAGCCAAAAGCAATTTCATTCAATCTTTTTTCCCCAAATCACAACCCATACTCTCCCTCTTTCCCCAAATTTGTCCACCTCCGACAGCCACTACTGCACATCGTTTGTCACCACTAGAAACATCTACAACTTCTCCTCTCCGACTTCCAATACTTCAATTTCAACGAAAAGTTGTATTTTTTGTAACTTCAATTCACCGTAATATGTTATATTAGTGTTAATTTGTAGTTGTATTTGATGATACTGCCCATTTGAGTGTTTGCAATTGTATATTGATCAATTGAGATATGCTAATTACGGTCATAAGTGTGTAAATCTGATTAATAAAATATAATTATGGTTAAACTTATGTTAATTAATTTATGTGTCGAATTAGTTATATGATTCAGTATTAATAAGCGTGCTAAAATGTCAGTGTCAATTCAAATATTATTATTGAAGATTAACTATCGGTTGATAGTTTATATAACAAATCCAGTTTACTTGGATGTCAAATACGATAAAATTAATAAATAAACGAGTATATAATGAAGTTTACTTTTTCGAAATATAATATTATATCCATAATTTGTTATAACTGAACATATATAAGATTTTGTACTCATTTTAGACACTGGATAGGAGATATCAAAACCCCGTAAACATCTCTGATGCCGTTACACTCATATTTATTTACTGTTAATTTAATTTACATAAGATCTTTTAGTTCTGGCTTGAGTGCTTTGTCTTTTCAATTCGCTCGGGTCAGCCTGAGCTTTTTAGTTTAGAAGACTGCTTTCTAAAGGTAGAAGACGAAGATTTTGTACTATTATTATTTAATATATTTATTCCACTGCATCATGTTGTTCTGCTACATTTATTTATTATTTATTCTTGTTTTATGTAACTCTGATCTAAATTATAAAGGTTTACTCAATGTTATTTGTAAACAGCTTCATGAACTGGTTATTTGATTATTATATTTTATAATTCTGCTGCGAAATTCTGTATTTGTTTTCTTTTTTTCTCTGATTTTTCTTATTTACCCCATATCAATCTGACCTTTTGAATGCTTTGAGTCCGACGTGTGTGGTTTATCGTCGATTTAAACAGTCCAAAAATGTGGATCATTACAGTTGGTATCAGAGCTTTGGTTTAGCGATAACCTTAGCATTGTGAGGTCTGGCTTATTAGAGAATAGGGTAGTGATACCCTAGAATGAGTCGTTGAGTCTATATATGAAAGAGCGTATTTGTTAGCGTTGCAAAAGGTTTTTGTATTGTGTTAATTTGTTCCGTTTTGTATTTATAAATTTTGGTTGGTGCATAAGACGCTATGACATCGATAAAGATTTCTAAACACTTATTAGGACAGGCCGACACAATATTTGTTTTGAAATATAGGTAAATGAAATAATTTTGCCTATTATATATTTTTGTGTATAGAATAATAATTTTTATAAATGATATAGTTGGATGTAATATGTTGTTTGTTAGGCAGAGAAATTTTATAAATATTGATTGAAAAATAGGGTTTATAAATAAAGTAAATATAAATTGGAAGTTTAGAACTGAAATTCAGGGATTTCTGAAAATTTCTTTCGAAAGATTTTCGAATATAATATTAGTAGTATTTAGAAGTATTTTCTGATATAAATATTTCAAGATGATTAGAAATAAATGTTTTAAAAGAAATTTTTTAAAGGAAATAAGTTCAGTACTCCCCTTCCTGTCGGTAGAAAAATAATTTCGGTAATGAGTGCACGCATCATCGACGTTCATTTTCGAGTTTTAAAATAGGAAGACCGTTGTAATAGTTTTACTGCACATTTGTTTTGATAATAAATCATGTTTTTAATCTCTAAAAATGATTTGATATATAAAGGATATATATATATATATATATATATATATATATATATATATATTATTTTCTAAATGACTGAAATGAATCCAGGATTTAGTTCTTAAAACTTTTTGATAATCAGTAGTTTTCAATTATTGCAATGAATGAAATCTTGACTATATTAATAATTGGAAACTTCTAAAATAAGAAAAATAAGAAATTGGAAGCTAAATAATTAATGAAATATATACGAGATAGGAAAATGTGAAATGTAAATCAAAGGATAGTGAATTCAAGAAATGTAACTGTTGAACATTTTGTTAGCTTAAATAAATTGTGTAACATTCAATTACATTCTAAAAGGCATAATGTATAACTTACCAAGTATTAAAAGTTGAAATGTTTAATAAGATTATGTAATAGAATATTATACAAGTAAACTTAGGAAATGAAATATTCATTGGAATTACGCTTATAAGTGAAGAATTAATGTGTATAAAAATGTTATGAACTTAAGTTAATAATTTGAAAATGCTAGTAGTTATAATTTAATAAAAGGGGAATACTATAAGTAAATGATTATAAATTAGGTAATGTTTAAAGTCAATTATTATTAGAGTAAATAGTAAAAGTGGATACTATATGTGAAAGAAAAAAAAGTGAAAGGTGAAAATCTTATATAAGTATGAGTTGTTTCACAAATGAATATTTATATAAAAAGGGAAATCAAACTAAATATTAAATATGAAGTAAACTGAAATAAAATGTACACAATACTCCAATAATGAATTCGTTTATGATCCGAATAATTGAAATGGATATAACTTATGTATAAAGAATGTAAATTAATGAAATAAGCCTTATATGAATAAATGAGAATTAAAATTTTGTAAGTAATGAACATGAATTAAAAAAAACCCATTATGTGAAGAAAAGGGAAAACGAAAAAAATGAACAATAAATGATGTGAACAAAAGAATTAATAGAATGAACTTAAATTATACATTGAATTCATTGTTTATTTTGGCTTATGGGACGTTGGGAAGTGATACTTTAAATTGTTTAAAATGTATAAATAGTATTAAGTTATCTAAGACTATTGAGTATGGTATACTTAGTAGTTTTTATTTATCATTTTATACAATTACAAGTTCTAAACCCGAACAAACCGTTAGTTTTGATTGCTATGGATGGATGGTTGATTTCTTTGATTTGCATGTGATGATTTATGGTCTTGTTTGCAAGTACTGTTGGTATATTATGTTGATTTGTTAGTATAAGTTGGAACAACATAAATATTCTCTTTTACTTAATTTTAAATCTCTTTGGATTATATAAGTAAAATACAGGTTTATGGAAGCAATAACTACTGCTTTTGATTTCATAAATATGTGTTGCTTGCCCGACAAATATGTACGTTTTCGAGTTACACTTTTATAGCGATGTTATATTGTTTTCCCGTGTTTGGGATATTTTATTTTGAAATATATGATATATATATATATATTGTTATTATTGATATTATTATTTCTCGCTGAACTCTCCGTACAATGGAGACTCTGCCAAAATCTTCTATGAGTTTTGTACTTAGAAATTTTTTGTGAAATGGTTTCCAAACTTTTGTTAACTTGAATATAAAAGGATTTAATTATGTAAACGGATTGTTTATAAATTTAATATTTTGAATAAGATATATTAATTCCTTATCCCTTCTTTTCCCTTTTCGAGGACGAAAAGTTTTGAGTGGGGAAGAGTGTAATGACCCGCATTTTTTTGATAACTAAAATATTGAATTAAATAAGATTTTGTAATTTAATGTTGGAAGAAAATAAAATTTATGATGTAGGAATGAGAAAACTAACTAGAATGAAGTTTAATAATGTAAATTTATGTAATAGATGACTATATGAATGTAATCTCAAGTAATTGCAAGTTATAATTGGTTATAAATTGAAAATAAGAAAATAAATTTAAATGTTATATTAATTGATGAAATAATATGTAATAAATTGAAATTGGATAAAATTTGTGTTGTGTTAGTAGTTATAACATTTGTGTGTAAATAACAAACTTATAAATTTGATTAAATTAAAAAAGGTAACAAGTGTTATTTGTTACCAATTTATTTAATATGTTGAATTAAGTTGAAAATCAACTGCAATTAATTGTAATTAAATATTACGTTAATATGAGTTAAAATGTTAACTGTAAAATGTGAAGGTAATAAAATGTACAAAATTATCAATTATATTCTTAAGGCAATAATTTATTTAATAAAAGAGTGAAACTAAGATAAATGAATTTATTGGGACTTTAAATTATAATTAATGTGAAAATTGACAAAAAGTCAATATAATTGAAATATTGCAACTAATGTAGTAAAAGATGATAATTGTAGGATATTAATGCAATAAGATGTAAACAAATGTTAACTATAGAGTAATATTTGATTGAATAAAAAGATTAAAATCTAATTAAATCAATTTATTAGAACTGGAATATAATTAATTGGAATTAAATGTAATTAAATATTGTGGTTAATGTAAGAAATGACATCAATTGTAGAAAATGAGGACAATAAGACAGAAACCTATGATAATAATTTCATAAGGTATTGGTTGATTTAGTAGTAGGAGTGTAAATCAAAATAAAAGAATAAAAATGAATAGGTTTAGTAAAGGAGTAAACATTTGTATATTTACTTGAAATGTTTGATAGTTGAAAAATTGATTGTAGAGACGAGAAACTATTATTTAGAAAGAAATGTATAATTACTATTTGTATCCAATAGTGTATAAATATGTTTAAATTACTATTAGATAGGAAATAATTATTCTACTTCTCATTACATTCATTTAGTTCATTTTCAAATTTAATCGGCTGAAATTAATATAATTGAAAATTTTCAATTAATAGGAGAGAGAATACTAAATTGTAAATTAATAGGTGTAATTAAAAGTTGTTTATTTTTTATGAAAATATAAGGAAAGTTTGATTTAATGAAAAGATCATTTACATCAAGTAAAATGAATGTTTCATTTGTGCATGTAGGTTTAATTTCACTAAAATAAAGAACAGAATAATTGATTTTAAAGGAAGAAATATATGTTTATTTGAATTGTGTTTTTATCTTACGGATTGGTTACAAAAATAAGAAAATAATCTATTTTAGTAAGTTATTTATTACCCTTGTGTATAACCAACAAATTTATAAACGTGTTTAAATAAACAATTTTTCTATTTTTCATCTATTTTAGTTGTGTGTTTGAAATTTAGTTTTGTAAGTAATTGCAAGTAATGTAATTCAAATATTTCAATTAAAAGGAAAGAAAACGTTAATTGCAATTAATAACTTTAATAAAAGAAAAGCACATTTTGTGTTAAACTAAAAGGGTGTTTTAATGGAAATAAAAGGTCGCTTTGGGAAAACCAAATTGAAAATTTTCACTTTTAAGGTAAGTATAAAAATGTTATTATCGTAGATAAAAACCTAAACGCATGCAAATTTGAATATTATTTGGGTTAATGAAGTTAATTTGGTTACGTTTCAAAAAATTGAATTTCAAAAGGTTATGCGATGTACATGGTCCCTTTAGTTCTGTTGTTATTAATTGTTGCATGAACGTTTTAAATTAGTTACCTTATTATTAATACTTGATCCATTCATTTCTCCTTCTATTTCATACCCGAGCCTAGACTTTTAGGTTGTATTTAATTCTTGCTACCTCATTTTCACGTACACCAAATTTTACTTTCCTTTGATTTGCAAACTTTTCCATTCCTATGTACATTTCCTTATGTATTATTAATGCTGAAGCTTTCAAAATAAAATGTGTCATTTATTTTTATCTCTTCACCTTCATTTCCAAATTATAAATATCCTGCAGCTTATTTCTTCATTTGCGTTTTGTTTCTCCTGACACCTCATATTCAAAAGCTCTTATTCTTGCGAACCAAAAGCTTTCTTTTACGAAACATGATTTTTTTTCATTTTTCATACACGTCCTGCCCTCATCTCAATTGTTCTTCAATCTTTTCTTTAAGTCTCATCTTGAGAAAAACGTAAGTATTAAAATTTGTTTGTTTATTTATTTTTAATGCGTACTAATTTTTATTTTAATAATATTTCTTATAACATAAATATCTTTTGCATATAAACTGATTCACGGGCGATTTCTTATGTTGGATTCATATTTAAATTCCGGACAAAATGAAATTGATTTAGTTGAATTTGGAGATTGTTGAGTTTTTGCGCTTCTGTTTAGATTTTATGGGGTGAAATCAAAGGTGAGTGCTTTAACCCACTTACAACTACTAAATTTTCTTACGTTAGTTAAATTAAATTTATGATGTGATTAGAAATTAATTGATTGATGTTTGGTATGTTTAAATTGTCATTCTAGTTAAATTTGACTTTTAGTGCATTTAATCATCGTTTAATTTAATATTGAATTAAAATTTCAATTTAATACCTGTTAATGATAATCAGTTGTCTATTGATGTTTATTGGTCGATTTGGATAATGATTGTGATGGATGTTTAATTATTGATATTGGATGACTGGATGTTGTATTTTTATATTGTTATAACACTGCAAGTTCCCTATGGGTTGAAATGATACATACCAGAATGATCTATAGATTAGGGAAAAATCGTTATGGGTTGAAATGATAAACTCGAACAATTTTATGGATTTTATTTATTTCAGGATTGCTGTTTGAAATGATATATAACTGTAAAAATTTAAATTGCGGATTGAAAGGATAAATATTCGTGTCACTTGACCATAGGGGAGAAAATTATATACAAACATCGGATTGGTTAAATTAAATGAATTTTGATTCTTTAAATTTTGAATTCAGTTAACAGGCATTTTGAAATAGAAATTGATTTATATAAACTGAATTATTTTTGATAATCCAAGCGTTAATGCTGAAATTGGAATTGGTTTAATGAATTGTTCAATGGATTTAAATTGGAATTTCAAAGTCGAAGTGTTAAATATAAATGAATTTATCGAAATTGAGTTATTGAAAATGTTTGGATATAACTTTGATATCTATTTAAAACTAATTTAAACTATAAACTATTTAATCAATTTAAACTACTTTAATTTATTTTAATCTATTCTAACCTATTTAATCGAATTTAATATACTTTACCAATTTTAAACTAATTAAATCAATTTAATCTATTTTAAATCTATTTAGTATACTTTAAATCTATTAAATCTATTTTAAATTTATTTAATCTATTTAAAGTCTATTTAAATCATTTTAAATCTAATTAAATCAAATTTAAATCTATTTAAACCATTTTACTATTTAAACTATTTTAATCTATTTTAAAACTATTAAAACTATTTATGATTATCTCAACTACTTTCTAAAATTTCAGACTGTGTAAAGTTGAAGTATTTATATTCAGATCCTTGATTGTGATACAACCTAAGTTGGAATCTGGAATTGATACCTTTTCGTGAAATGACATATTTGAGTAAATATGATGATTTTGGAACGATGATTTAATTGACCTATCTTATCGATAAATGCAAAAGTGAATGTGATTTTAGAAGTGAATGTGATTTTGAAAGTGCGTATGATTCGAAAGTGATATGGTTTTGAGAATATGATATTTTGATATTAACTATGAATTGGTTCTGGGAAATATAAAGAGTACCATCCAATGTGAAATAAGCGTTCGGTTGTTAAACAGACCGGGATCAGATATTGTCATACTCTCTGCTAATACCGAAAACCAATTTAACTAATTGTGTACGTGGTGGAGATTCCAAAAATGAAGTATAATGGTTTGGCGAACGGTTCTGTATGAGGTATTTACGTGACCCTGACACCCGTGAGTCAGCTTAGATGTGACTGAAATAGGAGCCACGCAGGGCCAAGTAGGTCATTCCTCCGATCAGAGACATTTCTTCGATACTATATTATGACTTTGTGATGATCTGGTGGCCATCCTTTGATTTTGATTATGGGAATGTGTTTCAAGATGGACAGTAGTAGGTTCTATGCATTACCATCAGTCCGGATCCGCAATTGGCACATCTACCCAAGAATTTGCCTTGAGTGCCGTGTTCATATGCCCTATCGCGCCTTCTACGAGTTTGTTTTGCTTCGTACCTATGGAGTGCTCCTTGATAGCCCACCTGTGGGTGGAGTTTACAATATATGTATAGACTACGACATTATGTCAAATGTGATATGTGGAATATGGGTAATGCCTTAACGCTATTTTAATACTTTACTTTACTGTAGGCACTATTAAATAGCATATTTTACTACATAGTAGATAGTTTAACGAATCCTAAGGAGATGAGAATCCTGAACATCTCTTAAGTTATTGTACTCATGTTGGACACTGGACAGGAGATGTCAAAACTCCGTAAACAACTCTGATGCCATTACACTCATATTTATTTATTGTTGATTTAACTTACATAAGATCCTTCAGTTCTGACTTGAGTGTTTTGTCTTTTCATTTCGTTCGGGCCAGCCTGAGCCTTTCAGTTTATCGAAAATTGCTTTCTGGAGGACGAAGACGAATATTTTGTACTATTATTATTTATTATATTTATTCCAATGCATCATATTGTTCCGCTGCATTTATTTATTATTTATTCTTGTTTTATGTAACTATGATCTGAATTATAAAGGTTTGATCAATGTTATTTGTAAACAGCTTCATGAATTGTTTATTCGATTATTATAATTTTCCATTCCGCTGTGATATTCTTTATTTATTTTCTTTATTTCTCTGCTTTTTTTATTTACCCCATAATAATCTTCTCTTTTAAATGGTTTGAGTCTGACGTCAGCAGTTTATCGTCGATTTAAACAATCCGAAAAGGCAGTCATTACATCGAAGGTCTTACTTGTTATATGGCAAGGACTTTATCCAAGAATCTATGACATAGGTTTCGACCCTGTCGAATGCAAGGTTGATTAGCTATTAAGATTTAATCCAAGATTCCAGGATTGGGGTTTCGACCTTATTGGAAGTTGTAGGCTTAAGTGTCCTGGGTTTGGATTTGATATCTCAAGTTAGAGTTATTTGGAACTAGGAGTCGACCTTGTAGGAAGGTTTCTTTTAGCATCTTGTATTTATCAAAGGTTTTAGTAGATTGAGGCTTGGATTAAACCTTGTCGAAAGCAGATTCTCATGGGAAGATTACTTGGAATGTATAACTGAAGTTATTTGAATAAGTCAGGTTTCGACCATGTCAGAAGGATCCTTTCGATATAGGCAACACTCGTGACACAATATTAAACCTGATAAGTGCTTCCGACTATGCCGATAGGCTTTGTTCAATAGTTTCGATGATGTTGGTTACGTTAGAGCTCTTGTTTCTGATTTGATGCAGAACCCTCCTGGATCACATTGGCTTCAACTGATTAGAAAGGATCATTATAGCTTTCGAAGGGGCTGTTCAGGACAATGCTTGCTTCGCGTGGTTTAAATGAAGGTGAAACCTTTGGTTTCTAAAGGTTTGGTGCATATTCAAAGAGTTATTCTTCATTATCATCAAAAGGTACTATTTCGACTCATTTGAATGGTCTTTATGCATATGGATTCATCTAATCAAAAGGTTGTTACTGAAGGCGGAAGGGTGCTTTCGACTCCTTCGAATGGTATGAATCTACTTGATCCTAATTGTAGAAAACTTTCGGCACCTTTGAAAGGTTATGAAAGTTTCAGACTTTGGCGATGACATTCCTTCGACTCTTTTGAAAGATTTAGTTGGAACCTTTTCCCCTTGTTCTTCTTTGACCTTTGCTCAAATTGGTTTCGACTAAGTCGAAAGGTGGATTTTAGGAGTAACATAATTAAAAAATTTAATTAAGAATTTAAGTATAGTTAAATTACATTAAATAAATAATTAAATTAGAACGTTCTAAAAAAGAATTAAATAATATTTATAATTAAATAACTTTAAGAAATACTTTTAAGAATAAATTAATAAAATAATTAATTTTAATCATTATTAAAACAATTGTAAATTATCTTTAAAATATTATTACTAATAATTTATTGCCTTTTTAAATCTTACTACTAAATAATAATTATCTTTAAACCTTATAATAAAAATAGTTATTCTTAAATAATTTTCTAATCAACAATTAGCATTTTAAATTTTGAAGGAGGCTTAATGATCACCATTGTACTTAAACAAGCTATTATATTATTTAATTAACTTTTCATGTTAATAACAGATATTTACCTAATCAACGACTATAAATAAATTCAACACTCAACCATCTTTAGTTAACATATCACTTATTCAAAATGGAATACCAACTGCCAATATATAATCAAATGTTTAAATCTATAAAATAGTAGAATGGGGATTTATTCTGTTGATTAAATGTCAAATTATTTTAATTAGAGGAATGGTGTTTTATTCCGCTAAACGTATGTCCAATTACCATATTCGACCCAGTTTAACTCAACTATAATTTATTTCGCCAAATAAACATCCATAATTATGGTATATAAATTTTAATCGACGTTATTATTAGAATAACGTGATTTAAATCCAGTCCATTTAAACATGTCATAAATCTTTACTTGCCCAAAGCTATCGATAAATTACACTATAATGGTGTACTCGTCCATACGAACCCAGTGCAAAACCCATCGGATAAACAGATTTCACATGAGCGAGATATGAATTTTCAAAGTTAACATGTTAATATATATATATATATACACATACATACATACATACATATATATATATATATATATATATATATATAATTAAAACAAAACAATATATATTAAATACTCACCCACTAGCATATGGGCTCTACACAACAAATCCCCAACCTGACTCAAAAGCTCCCCCTGCTTCCCTCATGGACAATTAAGTCGAACACAATATTGAGAACCAAGTTGTAAAATGCTTTGAAACAAATAGTAAATTATGACATCGTTTAAATGTTTCCTGCTAATGCTTGCAAATCCCATCATGCTTGCTTCCCATTTTCATGTTCTCAACCATGTTCACGTGCATACACACTTCCTCCACCTACACTTGATATTCACCAAGAATGCCCCTCTAACTATCCCACCTTATACTTAAAGCACGATGCATGCTTCTCAACCTCATCCACAGATGTTAGCACATCTTCTCCCCATCTCCAAGCACTCACACCACCAATGGCTAGCGCCTGCACACTTCTCCTTTTAGGATATATGGCAAGACATGCACCTCCACTCACCCATGTGTACACATGCATGCACACCACTCACACACATGGCTACATTAGCAAGGCTAAAACTTCTACCCTCCCCATCTCCCTCTTGGCTCGACTGTCTGGAGTATAATGTGAATGAAAAATGTAAATCTTTATGCCCACTACAAGTTTTATGTTAACAATTTTTGCTAACTTTTAGTGTAGGGATCAGTATTGGAATTATTAAATGGAAAGGAAAAATGGTAATATAATTTGAAAATGAAAAGTGGTTGCTATATATAAATTTATACGCAGTGAAGAAAATGTGTCCATCCCCTTTTTCGTGATGTATGCGTGGACACACACACACACATATGTATATGTATATGTCCAAATATATTTCAATCATATTATTTTGTCTCCCTGAACATGTCAAAAGTAGGCAAAAAGGACAACAAAAATAGTCATGCAAAGATTTTGTATGCGCTGTGTTTTAAAAATTTAAATAATAAAAAGTTTTGGGGCAATTTGGTAAACCATATCCCGTTCGCGTACGAGTTGTGAAGGACGGAAATAAAGATACACTCATGCACAACAATGCGACACTATTAAAAATAGAAATAAAATAGATAAGTTATCATTCTATGAAGTCTCAAAAATGCCAACATGTGACGACCCGTCCTTCTACTACCAGAAAGACGCATCATCATAAAGAAAGAAAGGGATAGAAATAGAAAGAAAGAGAAAGAAAGAACAACAACATCAGAATCTCACAGCGGAACGGAACAAAATAAAATATATCACATAAATATTACATAGTTTTTTACATATATCAGAGTTATACAATATCAATACACATGACAGTCATATACATACATCTATCACTATATACATCATAGATACAGCACATATCAACTAACACAGCGGCACTAGATAAATAACTACATACGTCTGGAACTCCTGCTCCAAGCTCCTCCAGAATCAAGCCCGAAACCTATCACTTGGCTGAGTTTATGAAAAACAAAATATAAACTACGGGTCAGACATGGGTCTGGTATGAGTAAACGGTTTAAAGTTGTTTAACTTTGAAAAACATTTGAAAATAAAGGTATCACGTAAGACTCCCCACAAATAAATACGGGTAAGTTTTTACCTTACGCTAACCAAAACATTTCATAGGAAATCCAGTGATATTATAATAGTGTCTAGGGTTTTCAAGTAAATAGAAAATAGCCGAAATTGTTACATTCATTAAATTCCAGCTACTAGCCACAAAAGTGGGTAATACAAATCAAAACCGTAGGGTCTCGTAGGGAAAATGGATTTCCAACAATGGCAGGGCTACTGGGGTACCGCCCGTCACAGTATAGGGCCTAGATCACCGTACCGAGGATCACTCCCGACCCCCTACAACACAAAGCCGGAACTATTCCTTACTGAACAGTCCCGAACAAGATAAACCCCACGGTTGTAGCTAGCAACCGCCCACACAGCCGAAATAAAAAGGGACATCTAGACAGGGGAAATATCTTGTCCTACTTGGGCATGACTCACCTAACCTTGCTGCATCTCCCCTATTTTAGCCATTCCCGGTTGACGAGGCTTGAGGCTGCGATTACCCTATAGAACATTATTCTTAGAATACTCATCGTCCGCCTGACGATGTGCTGAAAGCATTCAATCCATACAAGTTCGTTCCGGGTTCGAACGAAACCGAAGGCATTATCTCGTTACACTCGTTTTGGAATCACCCTCAGAGTCAACAACGATAACCCTTGCATTCTGAGAAAACCATCTCGATCTTCATTTCAGGATTCACGACCTAACGTTTAAATTGGATCGATGTGGTTTTCGGAGAATCAAATTTGATTTTTCCGATCCCGGTCTCATCGAATCCAAACGCCATTTTAAGGGCCAAGTTGTCTAATTAACTTAAACAGTTTAATTCAAGTTATAATTCAAACATCTATCACAGATAAATATATACAGTCATCATAGATATATCACAGCATATCAGAGAGCATCACAGAATATCATCAATTTAAACATCACAAACCAGACATTCTACATACACAACAATCCATAAGCAATTACCTTTAATTCTTATTTGTAATTAATTCAATTTAGAATTAATTACCTGAGAGTTAATCACTTAACTCTATTTAATTAATCATTAATTTAACAATTAATTACCTATTTCATTTCAAATTGTTTAATTAATGATTTCTTAATTAATCATTTAGTCTTAATTACATACTTATTTTATTTCACACTATCAATTACTTAATTATTTCTTAACTCAGTTATTTACTTTAATTAACCATTTAATTAATAATCTTAATTATTAATCAACTTAATTACCCATTTATTAACTGCTAATTACTTCCTTAACCCTTTATTTATTCTTAATTATATTACTCGATTAATTAACTATTAATCAGTCATAAATTAACTTAAGTAGTTAATTACAATTTTATCAGTTACCTATAATCTATTACTAATTACAATTTTAAGAGAAATTGTTCTTAATTTCTTTCTAAAATAATTTATATATATTAAATGTTTAACTTAAATAAACATTTAAAAGTCTTCCTTTAAATTTTTTGAAAACCAATTATAATATTAACTCCAAACTTAATTATTAGATAGCCTTATACTTAATTTTAATTACTTAATTAAATAGAAGCTAAGAGGTCGAAACATTGTAAAACATTAATTTCATAATTAAACTTGCATTAATGTTTAACTAAATTTTGTTAAACATTGCACCTATATATTATTTTAAGATCAACAGCTTGAACCCGAGACCTTCCCTGTTAGAACTCGTGTGCTACTTCGAGTTCTTCCCCTAAATTTCCTGAGCTGCCCCTGAATGCATCCTTCTTCTCTCTCCCTCTCTCTCTTTTTACAGTAAGTTAAAATCTTAAACTAAGAATAAGAGGGAACCATCAGGAAATTTACATTCGAACACAACAAAGTAACCCGAAGCTTCCTCCACTTTCGCTCGAGTACGACTCGCGTCCGTTGAATCTCAACAGCCACGTTAACACGACACGCCGCCGTACATGTGCACGGCGGCATGGTCGATCTCCGGCCATCACCAATATTGCCCACAACTCAGAAATCATCCAGAAACACGAAATTTAAATTCAATTCGCATTCATCTGATTAAAATCAAAAATTGGTCCTCTGCTCTAAACTACAAACCGACCCATCATCATAATCTTCTCGCCACCACCCCAAACACCACCGAAGACCTCAAAACTTCTGCCACACCACGATGACGCGACAACCCACCTTCCACCATGAATTCATAACACTCGGTCGCGTGAAGAAGTCCCACACACCTCATATATAAACAGGACCTGAAACTCGAACTAAACCCTAAATTCAATTCATTTCCCTAGTTTATGCAATGAAAAATTTATACAGCAATTTTCTCAAAATCGGTGAAGGTTATACGCGCTTCAACCCAAATTTCACTATTTATAATTGGATTGATTGTTTGAAAATGGAATAAATGTAAACTTAATTCAATTACAAACTTGTTTGGAAAATGAAGTTAAAAATCTTCGTTTAAGTTTTGAAAATCATGAATTCCAGTATGGATTCAATCTATGACCTTGAATTAATATTTTACAACAACCTATTTTTATCAGATTATCGTTTAATGCCCTGTAAATCAGTACAGTGCTTATATTTTACCTTAAGATTTAGTCAGCTTCTAAATTTAGGTTATAACATATTGTTTTAGTTGAGTACATATAGATTACCAACGTTTGATTAGGATAATTTGATTTTTACTCAAAAATATGCAAACCTGTAACAATAACAGAAGGCACGGAGTACATGGAATTATATACAAGATCAAGCATACACCATATCATATGATGATTAAATCATGAACTGTTTTAAAAAATGGAACTTAAAGCTTTAACTAATCTTGTTTACTCACCTTGCATAATTCCAGAACAAAGAACATTCATGTTCCATGAACACTGCAGTATGAATATGCTTGAGGCCTGCAACTGTCTGTATATATATATATATATATATATATATATATATATATATATATATATATTTGAATTTAGTTTGATTTCTTTTCTTTTTTCCATCTTGTTCTCAATTTTCTCAAGTTTTTGTTATGTGTTTGTTGGACCAACTAAAACTAAAAAGTAACTGCATATATATATATATATATATATATATATATATATATATAAGATGATAGTAGTATGAAGGAGGTATTATCAGGACAAGCTTTATTTGTTTTGACCAAATATGACTTTGAATTAACTTACTGCAATATGACATTTCGGCTGAAACATTATTTTGTAACCTGAAATGACAAATTGTACTTAGCCTTAATGAACATGTCTTCAAATTTGTTAACACCTAATTAATGTTCCCCTGATATTTGTAGGTGTACAACTTGCAGGTACATACTTGGCTTAGGTATGAAGCTTTGATTATGAAGATATTTTGTTTTGTTATTATATTACTTGTTTTTTATTAACTTCAAGTTTGAACTACAATATACATATTTGTTTACATTTAATTAATGCTTATGCTTCCTTCATGATAACATGTAATTAATGTTTCAGATTTTGTTTATTTTTATACAAGACAAAGAGCTGTTTTATTTTACTGAAGTGAACAACTTCTGTTTTTCTTATGCATATAAACTTCTCAGCAGCATCATATAAACTTTGTTAAATTTTTGTTTTCTACAGAAAATTTGTTTGAAGTTATCCCTTTAACTTATGCATTGAACATGTTCACATGATATTCAAAAATGTAAATGGATTTTGTTAAAAGTTTTATGTTGTACAAATGAATTTTAAAGGTTGTTATTTTGACTATATTAGTTTTATTCTATTTGTACTTCAGATTTCCAAGCATTTGATAATATTGCATTTGTAAATTTTATACCCCTGGTTATAACTTATATTTGTATATTTATATTCTTAGTTTCATTTTATAATTTATAATTATGGTTTATACTTATGTTTATAATTATGATTTATACTTGTTTGGTATGTTTATGTTTATAATCATTTATATTGTTTTATACTTAAGTTTTAAATTTCCATGTTTTAATATTCATATGATAGGTTATTTTAAACATTATTATTTAAAGTTTATAATTAGATATTCATACCTATATTATCAAATAATAAAAATATAGAGTCTCCATTTGATTTTATTGAATAAGACAGATTTTGTTTTAAAATGGGTTTGAAGCATTCTATTTTAAATTTTCAAATCAAAACTTTCTTTTACAAACACATATAACTGTTAAATATCAAAGACCTCATCATTTTAAAAATTTAAAAGCTTGTATTTACTTTAAATTAGATTAAATATTTATTAAAATAATCGAGGCCAAAATCCAGGGTCGTTACATTCCTCCCCCCTTAAAAGAATTTCGTCCCCGAAATTTAAAACAAAGATATTTTTAAAAAGCTGATATACCAACTATTCAAATATACATATCATTTATATATTAGCAAACAATCAAACAGTCTATCATAACTAACAACACTAGTTATCCGAACACAAATCCGGATAAACTTCCCTAACATTATCGAGAGTTTGTTTCTCGATGATTAACAATCCAAACTGGATTCCTGACCATCGTTAAATTTGATTCAACTTCCAAATTCCTGAATTACTGGTTTAACAACTAATGATGAATCATGAACAAATTTCTAAGATGGGATATACGGAATACATTATGAATTCCAGATTTCCGTTCTAGCAATTCAATATTGAAATCTACAGTATTAACTCTTTCCAAATTTTATTGACTTCTTTACAGAATTTCAATATCTATTCAATCAAGCCCGTACGATGTACATATACCATTCGTATGCAATATCAAATCCGATTGCTCGATCACACAATTTCATTTCCGAACTAGTATCGTCCGCCCGACTTCCTAGTGCGGACTCAGAACTGGTTTCTTGATCAGAAACTGTCATTCTCCTTGCATAGTCACAACTATGATAGAGAATTTCCAGAATCAATCAAAATCCATATCCATGGTTCGTCGTCGAAAATCGAGTGAAAAATCCTAACTCGGATCGATATATAATTATCTCGAAATTCTGTGCTCGAATCTGGATCAAATTGTTATGCGAATAAAATAATATACGTTCATCCTACGTATTTATATTCATTGATTATCAACTATATCAATTTCCTTTTATTCACATTATTCTGCGTTCTATCCACTTGGAATAATTTTCTCAATATCAAATTCACTTAAGAATTTCACCATTCATTTCTTAAGTTTAATATAAACATTATATATATTCTTATATTATTACTCTACCACTTAAACTTTATATCTTCTTATTTCCAATTTGAATTTCTAATTCCATGTGAATTCAATTTACCTTCAACTCTGAATATTTAATTTTATTGGCTATCTTTCATTAATGACTGGTTCTTATCATTATTTTTAAATTAGTTTCACCCACTAGTTTATTTCAATTCCTAATTTGAAACTGTTTTGTTGCTAAATTTTAATTTTTTTTTTGTTTTTCAAAATTTTGAAAAGCTTTGGCAGAGTCTCCATTACATATTTTTATAAGCACATATGTAAGGTTTCAATCCTTATCACAATTAATTCCAATCAATTCTCAAACCATTCCCTTTAATTTAAGTGATTTACAACTTACTTGCTTACATATAATTTATTTAAGCAAAACAAACTCATATTCAAAATCATCCTATTTTGCTTCTAATAATTCATAAAATTTTATCTGATCTCTTTTACTTCAAACAACCCATTTTTATATGCAATTTAACAATATCATTGTGAATAAATAATTACTTAAGCTTTATGACAAATCTTAAATTGATTCCAACTCAATTTACACTTGACTCCACCCCAATTAATTTATTCACAATCCTTTCATTGCATTTTCTTTCATTCAAAAAGTTTGATTCCAAACCATTTTATTAAATTCGACAATCCATATTTTAAATAATCATCTCACAATTTACTTAAGTCGTTTATTTTCTTCAAACTGTTCCACCCAACAACTTAAGTTTATTCTATTCCACAATTTCCATTTAAATCTTTGATTTGATTTTCTTTTAATCAAATCCCAACTATTTACTAATTTATTTGATTAGTTTATTCTTTTATCCATTCTTAAATTTTAATTTACATTAACAACTTATTATTAAATTTATTCATAATAAGGTTATTCAATTTATGCTTGAATTAGATTTGTTTACACTCACACCAATTCTGTTTTAATTCAATTCAATATTTACTTACTTACATCTACTTATTTTCATAAGAATTTTATTCCATTCAATATTATCTGTAACTCGATTGAATTCATTTGAATTCAATTTTATTTTAACTGAACCCCAGTTAAATTTAGCTACTTACCATTCCTTTAAATTTATTTCTCAAAATATGAGCTCAAAACTTATTTATTTACTTAAAAGTTTATATTACTCATTTGGGTTACATCATCTTATAACCACAATTTCAGATTATATATATATACAACACTTACTGTCCTAAGGTATAAATTTCCACCTCACAATTACAATCATTTTACCTTCAAATTTTATATCCAATTAAGTTCATTTTGAACTCAATTCCATTTAACTTATCTTAGGTTAAGCTCCAATATGTTTTCATATTTTTATTTACTTAAGTTAAATTTTAATTCCAGGATTAAAATTCTCAATTTCTTCTTATTAATATCAACTTTACCTTATAAGTTTAATAGTTGATTTATTTAAACTTTCACATTATCAAATAGAAAGTTTAGAATTCAATTGCCCGGTTCTCATTTCCAAAACCATTTTGAAAGGATAACTACACTTACCCACTTGGTGTCAAATCAAATTTTCAAATTCCATACACTTGTTTTCACCAAAACAAATTTTCTCTTTTTGAAAATTTCTAAAACAACTTGTATACCCAACAAGCCCAAAAAATTATCATGACCAACTATCCTGGTAGCAATTCATCACTTTAGAAACTCGAAAATGAATACTGATGATGTGGCCATCATCATCAGGATTATTTTCCAGCGACTGAAGTGAGTTTAGTGCTTCCTTACTTTCACAATTTCCTCCCAAAACAATTTCCATTCAACCGTATTTTTCAAAACAACATTCCATTATTGCCTTCAAATCTTTGGAAAAACATTTCAAACATTCCCAAGATTTCAAATTCCCAAATCCTTTTGTTTAAATTCATTTAAACACCTTTCAAATTTCCGGGACTTAAATCCTAGTTTAATTAAATTTTAGTTGTATTCCTTTTTATTTAAACCCATACTTAGACAATTTTATTTGGTTATAAACCATTTCAAATTTTAAATTTTTATTTGGTTGTAGTATTAACAACCAAACATTCAAATATATATAATAATTTCAGAAAAATATTTCTTTTATATCAAAATATAATTTTGGATAAAATTATTTCATTTACCCCACTTTAAAAACAATACTGTGTCGGTCTACCTTGTTTAAAAGTTTTAGAAATCCCTATCGATGAAATGGCGTCCCACACATCGACCAGAATTCATAAACACTCAACAGATACATCAACACAATATAAAAACAATTTTGTATTCACTAACAAGTACGCGCTCATATCTATTAATACACTCAAACTCATTTTAGAGTTCTACAAACTCTATTCTATGAATAATTCCTACCAGAGCTAAGGTTATCACCTAACCCACGCTCTGATACCATGTGAGACGACCCGTCCTTCTACTACCAGAAAGATGCATCATCATAAAGAAAGAAAGGGATAGAAGTAGAAAGAAAGAGAAAGAAAGAACAACAACATCAGAATATCACAGCGAAACGGAACAAAATATAATATATCACATAAATATTACATAGTTTTTACATATATCAGAGTTATACAATATCAATACACATGACAGTCATATACATACATCTATCACTATATACATCAGAGATACAGTACATATCAACTAACACAGCAGCACTAGATAAATAACTACATACGTCTTGAACTCCTGCTCCAAGCTCCTCAAGAATCAAGTCCGAAACCTATCACTTGGCTACTCATAAAAATTTGAGTACCCAAGAGTTTATGAAAAACAAAATATAAACTCGGGTCAGACATGGGTCTGGTATGAGTAAACGGTTTAAAGTTGTTTAACTTTGAAAAACATTTGAAAATAAAGGTATCACGTAAGACTCCCCACAAATAAACACGGGTAAGTTTTTACCTTACGCTAACAAAACATTTCATAGGAAATTCAGTGATATTATAATAGTGTCTAGGGTTTTCAAGTAAATAGAAAATACCCGAAATTGTTACATTCATTAAATTCCAGCTACTAGCCACAAAAGTGGGTAATACAAATCAAAACCGTAGGGTCTCGTAGGGAAAATGGATTTCCAACAATGGTAGGGCTACTGGGGTACCGCCCGTCACAGTACGGGGCCTAGATCACCGTACCGAGGATCACTCCTGACCCCCTACAACACAAGGCCGAAACCATTCCTTACTGAACAGTCCCGAACAAGATAAACCCCGCGGTTGTAGCTAGCAACCGCCCACACAGCCGAAATAAAAAGGGACATCTAGACAGGGGAAATATCTTGTCCTGCTTGGGCATGAGCCACCTAACCTTGCTGCATCTCCTCTGTTTTAGCCATCCCCGATTGATGAGGCTTGAGGCTGCGATTACCTTATAGAACATTATTCTTAGAATACTCATCGTCCGCCTGACGATGTGCTGAAAGCATTCAATCCATACAAGTTCGTTCTGGGTTCGAACGAAACCGAAGGCATTATCTCGTTACACTCGTTTTGGAATCACCCTCAGAGTCAACGACGATAACCCTTGCATTCTAAGAACACCATCTCGATCTTCATTTCAGGATTCACGACCTAACGTTTAAATTGGATCGATGTGGTTTTCGGAGAATCAAATTTGATTTTTCCGATCCTGGTCTCATCGAATCCAAACGCCATTTTAAGGGCCAAGTTGTCTAATTAACTTAAACAGTTTAATTCAAATTATAATTCAAACATCTATCACAGATAAACATATACAGTCATAATAGATATATCACAGCATATCAGAGAGCATCACAGAATATCATCAATTTAAACATCACAAACCAGACATTCTACATACACAATAATCCATAAGCAATTACCTTTAATTCTTATTTGTAATTAATTCAATTTAGAATTAATTACCTGAGAGTTAATCACTTAACTCTATTTAATTAATCATTAATTTAACAGTTAATTACCTATTTCATTTCAAATTGTTTAATTAATGATTTCTTAATTAATCATGTAGTCATAATTACATACTTATTTTATTTCACACTATCAATTACTTAATTATTTCTTAACTCAGTTATTTACTTTAATTAACCATTTAATTAATAATCTTAATTATTAATCAACTTAATTACCCATTTATTAACTGCTAATTACTTCCTTAACCCTTTATTTATTCGTAATTATATCACTCGATTAATTAACTATTAATCAGTCATAAATAACTTAAGTAGTTAATTACAATTTTATCAATTACTTATAATCTATTACTAATTACAATTTTAAGAGAAATTGTTATTAATTTCTTTCTAAAATAATTTATATATATTAAATGTTTAACTTAAATAAACATTCAAAAGTCTTCCTTTAAATTTTTTGAAAACTAATTATAATATTAACTCCAAACTTAATTATTTGATAACCTTATACTTAATTTTGATTACTTAATTAAATAGAAGCTAAGAGGTTGAAACATTGTAAAACATTAATTTCATAATTAAACTTGCATTAACGTTTAACTAAATTTTGTTAAACATTGCACCTATATATTATTTTAAGATCAGCAGCTTGAACCCGAGACCTTCCCTATTAGAACTCGTGTGCTACTTCGAGTTCTTCCCCTAAATTTCCCGAGCTGCCCTTGAACGCATCCTTCTTCTCTCCCCCCTCTCTTTTTACAGTAAGTTAAAATCTTAAACTAAGAATAAGAGGGAACCATCAGGAAATTTACATTCGAACACAGCAAAGTAACCCGAAGCTTCCTCCACTTTCGCTTTAAATCATGTGATATTAATTAACTGTTTTAAAAAATGGAACTTAAAGCTTTAACTAATCTTGTTTACTCACCTTGCATAATTCCAGAACAAAGAACATTCATGTTCCATGAACACCGCAATATGAATATGCTTGAGGCCTGCAACTGTCTGTATATATATATATATATATATATATATATATATTGAATTTAGTTTGATCTCTTTTCTTTTTTCCATCGTGTTGTCAGTTTTCTCAAGTTTTTGTTATGTGTTTGTTGGACCAACTAAAACTAAAAAGCAACTGCATATATATATATATATATATATATATATATAAGATGACAGTAGTACGAAGGAGGTATTATCAGGACAAGCTTTATTTGTTTTGACCAAATATGACTTTGAATTAACTTACTGCAATATGACATTTCGGCTGAAACATTATTTTGTAACCTGAAATGACAAATTGTACTTAGCCTTAATGAATATGTCTTCAAATTGTTAACACCTAATTAATGTTCCCCTGATATTTGTAGGTGTACAACTTGCAGGTACATACTTGGCTTAGGTATGAAGCTTTGATTATGAAGATATTTTGTTTTGTTATTATATTACTTGTTTTTATTAACTTCAAGTTTGAACTACAATATACATATTTGTTTACATCTAATTAATGCTTATGCTTCCTTCATGATAACATGTAATTAATGTTTCAGATTTTGTTTATTTTTATTCAAGACAAAGAGCTGTTTTATTTTACTGAAGTGAACAACTTCTGTTTTTCTTATGCATATAAACTTCTCAGCAGCATCATATAAACTTTGTTAAATTTTTGTTTTCTACAGAAAATTTGTTTGAAGTTATCCCTTTAACTTATGCATTGAACATGTTCACATGATATTCAAAAATGTAAATGGATTTTGTTAAAAGTTTTATGTTGTACAAATGAATTTTAAAGGTTGTTATTTTGACTATATTAGTTTTATTCTATTTGTACTTCAGATTTCCAAGCATTTGATAATATTGCATTTGTAAATTTTATACCCCTGGTTATAACTTATATTTGTATATTTATATTCTTAGTTTCATTTTATAATTTATAATTATGGTTTATACTTATGTTTATAATTTATACTTATGTTTATAATTTAGTAAAATCCAGGGTCGTCACACAACATTTGCCATAAAAAGCGTCACCAGAAGTTAATAATTTTCTAAATTTTTAATAATTTTCTAAATTAAAAATTAGGCAAAAATTCTAAAAATTAAATTAAGAACACGTCATTGAAAATTAGGTCTTAATTTGAAACATAGATTTTAATTGAAATTTAATTCAACTACGAATATTTAAACTAATTCAATATACAAATTCGAAGACCAAAAATATGGGGAGTTACACTAATGTATCATACTTTAGGCTTTTTATTATAGAGTAATTCATATGGTATTTTCTTTGTTAATGGTCTTGTTAAAATTCTACTTAATATACAACATGTAGTACCAAATTCTTCAGTCTAATTTTTTTAGCTAATTTACGGTCATTTCACATAATTTTAGCGCACTCTTTAATCATACTAATTTTTAAATTCCACTACTCCATTTTGCGTTGGTGTTTTGGAAATGAAAAATTATGAGTTATGCCTTTCTTATTACAGAAATTTTCAAAATTTTCATTTTCAAATTCTCCACTGTGATCACTTCGAATTGTTTAAATTTTCAAGTTGTTTGATTTTGAATTCATTTAACAAGGATTTTAAACATTTCAAAAGCATCTCTTTTAAGTTTTAAGAAAATCATCCAGGTTAATCTAGAATAATCATCTACAATTACAAATATATATCTTTTGTGATTTATAGAGTGTATCTGTGTGGGACCGAAAAGATCTAAGTGAAGAAGTTCAAGGGGTTAAGAGCATATCTTTTGATTTAATAGAACTTTTTATAAATTTTCCTAATTGACATGCATCACATAGATTGTTAACGTCAAAATTTATTTTGGGAAGACCTCTAACTTGATCATATTTAGCATAGATATTAGCTTGAAATTCAAATGACCAAATCTTTATGCTAAATCCAAGGGTCACTTGATTGAGCCCAAAGACATAAGTTATAATTTGAGATTTTCACACCTAATATATAGATGTTTCGCTTCCTAATGCCTTCAAAGATAATGTATGAGTCATTATATTCAACAAAACATTTATCTTTTACATATTTAATTTTGAAACCCATATAGCGCAATTAACTCGCACTTAGCATATTATGGTTTAAATTCCTAACTAACAAAATATTAGAAATAGTAGGAGTTTTAGAATTATCGATATTTCCTATGCCAATTACATGTCCTTTAGAGCTGTCTCCAAAATTTACCGACCTGCCGTCTTTGTAAACTATATGTTTCAAAATCTTTAGATTTCCAGTCATATGTCTTGAGCATCCACTTCAAATATCAATTTGTGCAATTTGATTTGTAGAGTTTGATCACCATGTATCTGTTCATTAAAAGCCATGTAGCATATCTGGTTCTGCAATTCATAACTTTTTAAAAGACCATGATTTTATATAATGAATAAATGCAAATTTATGAGACAATATTATGATGATTTTGCAAATTATCTTTTCGAAAACAGCGTTAAAAATATTATCAAAAATTGCCATTGAAACTTTTTCATAAACCAGATTATGAATAATTTGAAAACTAATGCTCTGATACCAGATGTAAGTCCGCGTAAAGGCTAAATTAACAGTAGAAGGTGGGTGAATAATGTTTAACATATTATAAATATTTTAAAATTCTTTAAGATTTTACTTGGAATGATTTAGTTAACCACAGAATCAAAGCGTAGACAATATTAAATGCAAAAAAAGTAAAATGGAAAGAATGCACTAGGATTTTATACTTGTTTTGAATTACCCTATATCCAGTCCTGTGTAATTCTTTATACAGATTTTTCTTCAACTAATAAATGGAAATACAATCTCGATTTTATGGCTTTGAGGCACATCTTCTAGAATCTTGACCTCTAGGTAGAGTCACTTGATTTTCAGGCTATAAGCACACTTACTAGATATATGGTGTACTACGAACACCCAATTGATTTTACAGGCTACAATTACACTATTAGATTTCAAGGATAACAAGCACACCACGAAGTATAAGAGTATGATTTGGTAGGGTTTACAGACTCAGATTTCCGATCTTGATTACAATTGAGCCTATAACTCTTGAATAACACTTAATCTTGAGAGAGATGAGAGAAATTAATGAGTGGTGAAGGAGAATCAAATAAGTAATAATTGAATTTGATTCTAGCCGAACTTCGTGGAGTTTCGATAAAAATTGATCTAGAAATCAAGAGAGCGAAAAGAAGAGATAAGAATAAGAAAGTAGTTAATGAAAATTCGTTTGGATGTCTTGTATATATAAGGGAACAATGGTCATGTCCATTCACGAAGAGATTTGACAAAAAGATGCTTCCATTCAAACTTGAATGTCAAATTTCACGGCCACTACGTCGACATACATGGATGGGATATGTCAAAATATCCCTTTGTATCTTGAAAAATGCTTTAAAAAAATTATTTTGAAAATTCGTTGCTTTGTAAAATAATTTGATACTTTGTGGAATCGTTTTAATATAGTTTGCACACATTTTAATCAAAATAAAACTTTATAAAATAATTTCGAAATATTTAATAAAAATATTCAATAATATATATAAAAATCAATACAATTATGACTTATTAAAATATAAACAAACATTCAATATATATATATATATATATATATAAACTTAAAAACATTAAAACATATCTTTACAAGTAAGAGATTGATTTTGGAAAATATTTTGAAAAGGTTATTTCAAAAGTAGAAAATTTGAAAAATAATTTAAAACAAAATTGGAGAATGTGAGAATGATCAGGAAAGCACCAAGGTTTTAACTTGAATTCTATGACTTTATAACTTATTTGGAATACCATGAAATCATTAACTCCTTAATACTCACGAGTCTCCGTTCTTGTGAACTTTATATTAGCGTCTTGAATTTATTCTTGATATTGTGTAGTCTACTTAATCAAAACCTGTCTAATATCCCACACTATATACTATATATATCTTAATAAAACATTGATATCTACATTATGTATAATGTCCTATGGTTTTTATCATCAAAACCAATACCTTAGGTACTAACACTATCTTCGAATGATAAATTGAGTTGTCGCAAAGAGTCTCTTGAAGATTATTTGGATGGCCTTATAAAGCTATAGTGAGAAGTTATACTTAGTAATTGCTGACAATCTTCAAATGGTAAACAAGAGCCATCGTTAGAGGTCTTTTAAAGACCCATCATTATAATGCATTCAAAGAGTCATCACTAGGAATCTTCTAAAGGGCCATCCTTAAGAGTCATCCATAGAGCTGTCTTTAACGACCAGAATTTGACCATTCTTAATAATGACATTTAAGATGATTTTAAATATGAAATATGTAAGGTTATATGATTCAAACAATATTAGATAGGATTTGAAAAGAGAAGTATACACAAAAATAGTAACATTTGCCTACATCGACAAAAGTGGCAAAATGCTGATTTTAGTAAAGCAAGTTTCAATGGTTAAATAAATTATTTTAATTTATTTATGAATGTTTTTATTTTTAAATAACATTATACAAATTTATTTTTAAAATTTGGTTTATATAAATAAATAGTTTAACTAAAACATCAAAATGTTTTTAAAATGTTTTATTAATATTTAGTAGTTAAGGCACCTCTGCCTTACTCCTGTACTTAAAATTTATTACGTTCGTAATAAAAAGTGGACGGTCCACTATAAACCGGCTGGCCTTGCCAATAAAAAACATCAAAATGTGATCGTAAAGCATTTCGGCAAAAATCAACGTTTTGTCGATTTCAAAGTTGTCACGATTGTCGCACCTTTATTTTTTTATATACGAATATATATTCAAACAATATGGGGATTAATTACTTCACTAATCAAGTTTACTTTTACTAAACATACTTAGAAAATTCTAGAATTTCACTAAGAAAAAGTACACACAAAATTCCAAAACATGTCAAATCAAACCAAACATAATTATTACTATACTTTTCTTACCCTTTAAGTGAAAGTGACATAAAGCATGATTTGAAATGCGATGTTAAGTGTTAAAAAAATAAGGTTGCTTAAAAAGTAAGTAAAGGGTATTTTGGTCTTTTTACAAAATATTATTTTAATCAAAAACTTTTTCTACAAATAAGCTACCACTTTCTCTCATTTTTTCACACTTTTTTTCTTCCTTTTTCAAGCTTTTCTTCCACTTTATAATGGCTACTTCTCTTCTTTTTCCTTACTAACTTTTCTTAAAATCAAATCAACTCCAAACATCGCCAAACTTTGCCAAAGTACTTATGTCATCATCAAAACATGATTTACCATCTTAGAAATGAAGAAATGTTAGAGGAAGAGGTGGAGTAGAAGGAGGCTGAACCTATGAAGGAGGGAGGAGCAAGATAGAAAGGTCCGGTGCAAGAAAAAGAGAAAGAAGTTCTACCCGTTTCATTCCAAGGAAGTAGGAGAAAGTTTGAAGTACAGCGGAAGCTTTGTCGAATTTTCCAAATTTGGTCAAAGTTGAAAAAATAGTGAAGTGCTGGATGATACGAATGTTGGTAGAAAGTGAACAATTTGATTGAAGGTGAGTACTCAGTGTTATTTAAAGTTAAATCATCTTTATAACTATTTTAATATATGCATTAAAACTCCTGAATATATCGTATGAATGTTTGGTAACTTGGATGCAAAATTGGTTGATTATATGATTGTTTATGTGGTTGATAAATTGTTTGATAAATGATAAAAGAAATGATTAGTATTTAACCATAGTTAATTAAATGAGAATGAAATCCTTAAAAATATGTATACGGAAATTTTTTCGCCTCCTAATGATTTCAAAATATCAAAAAAAAGATGGAAAGTGATATTATAATACTATAATATTATAATATCAAATGAAATGAATAATGAGTTTGAAAATATAAAAATATTGTTTAAGTTGAGTATAAATGATTTCTAAATATTTTATAAACATTTAAGAGTGTTTCAATGAAGTTTAAAAAGAAATTGAAAAACAAGTCAAAACTTAGCGCGTCGTGTAATGGTAGTTCGCGATTTCATGCCATAATGGTTAAATAAGTATACGAAGTGGAATAAAGCCCAGAATCCTTCGAGATAAGATTTTTCCAGACTATTATATCCAATAATTTTCTAACGAAGAAAGAAAATCAAGATTTCATTTAGTAGATTTTGAAATATGTCCAAAACAATTTTCTAAAAATATCGCGGGTTTGCTGCTCGGAATCCAAAAAAGGATTTCTTTAAAAATAATATTTTTAAATGTTTTAAAGATATGAAACTAATTATAAAAATCTTTTAAACTCGATTTAAGTTGAAAAGATGGATTTCTAAATGATATAAAAGTCGTTTTGGAGAATATAGTTTTTAAAACACTATCTGCAACACTTTTCGCAATGCGTTTCACAACAGTTTTAAATAACCTTTGAAGTGTAGTTTTAAACTTAACAACTCTTTTCCAAAATTTTTGTGAATGATTATAAAAGAATAATTAAGTATTTTAAAGTCGGTTTAGAAGTTTTAATAAGATTTTGAATAAATGGTTAAGAGAAATTGTTTGTAACATTTTAAGTGAAGAATATTGAATATAATAACAAACTAAGCATGCAAAAACGACTAGTATATTTGTCCCGTTTATGAGATCTAAATGGTAAAACAAGCTGTGTAGCTATGGTTAGGGATGGAGCAAGCAATGCCCTGAACTTACCTGGCATTCGCTTAGTCTTTTAGACGAGGGTGGAACAAATCGAAAGGAAAGCCCGAATAGTCTAAAAGATCATGTTTAAGTTTTTCCAAGATAAAAAGAAACAAATTTTGGAATATTAATTAACTACTTAACATCTTTTTATTGATGAGTAGTATGTAGGAACTGGGATTGGATTTGGGCGATTCCTATTCAAAAAACCATGATCAGATTTGGGTGATTCCTATCCGAAAACCCCGTCAAACTAAATTTTGAAATAAAACATATTGAAGACAAAAAACATTGAAGACGAAGATCTTCATGTGTAGGATTACTTACCACTAGTCCCTGGAGGTGAAATTTACCATATCTAAGGTGGTGTAGTGCTTTGTTATGAATATCTTTGGCTTGCAAGAATATGATTTAAAGTTAAGTAAGAAATTTATGATTAAGATTTAATGAATGATTTGGGTATATATTCCCTAAGTTAAAAGTTATAACTTAAATAAGAAATCATTGATTAAGATTTAATGAATGATTTGGGAATTTTTTCCCTAAGTCAAAAAGTTATAACTTAAATATAAGAAATCTATGACTAAGATTTAATGAGTGATTTTGAAAGGTTTCTTAAGTAAAAGAGAAAATGATTGAAATTTTTTCAAGATCTAAAGAGGTTTAGTAAATCAAAAAATTTAATAAATGAGGCTTAATGATTCCATATACTCTAAAAAATAAAATGGAATAAATTGAAAAGAATATATCTAAGAAAGATATTTGATTAAATGGAAAGATTAAGTAGTTGATTGATGATTGATGATTGATGATTAATAATTACATATGAACTCAGCAATTTTAATCGATAATTGGCTACGAAGGAACCAAGGTTGGATTTGGACGATTCCTATCCGACAACCACTTTGAACCAATGTATACCTTCAGAAATGAAGATGTCCTGAAGATGATTATTATTGAAAACCAAGGATCTTAAGAATGTAGGGATTTCTGTCATAAGTCCCAAGGGTTTACCCCATATTTTATTTGGCAGCGGTATTTGCATTCTAAAATCTCCATTGTATTGAAGGCCAGAGATCTTCATTTGCAGAAGGAAAACTTGTTGACATTATCACGGGTAACACCCAATATAGAGATATTTATAGTAGTGGTCTCATCTGTTTTGAAATCTTTGGATTACAAGGACTAATCACTACTGATCGTAGGGTTGATTCCCAAAAAGGATGTGGTAGGAGAAGTGCCTTCGGTTTCGTTCAATCCCAGAGTATACTTGAATGGATGAATGTCTAACATTGCATTTATAAGGCACAACATTTGCCTTTTACAAATGTACATTTGCTTGGTGGCAGAGAAGGTAACTTCTCTTAGCTTAACACCCTTCTCTAAGACATACGAGCTCAGATGTTATATACTTGTGGAAGTCAAATAATGATCAAAGGAATGATAGTGTGGCATTCAAAGTGGAACTTGTTATGATCTAAAGTGTGGCTTTATGAAAAGCAAAGCGTGGGTATGAAGAAATTGAGCATAGCCTCACTATCCTCGCATCCAAGATGAGATAGGATACTATGTAGTCTGATAGACACAAATTCGTGATAAGTAACTATGTATGGTGGTGTCCAATACGTTGAGCCTATTCGGGGAAAACATCCCTCAAGGCATTTATTTCCCCATTTTGATAAAGTGGTTAGCTTGAGAAAAGCAAGGAACTACTGGTTATCGGTAGTAGTATAGCAAATATAGTTCCAAGTGATTTGCTTGAGAAAAGCGATTAAGGTACCTCAGGAACTATATTTGTTATGCATGGATCGAAACAAGAAAAAAGCCACTAGTTCCCTATCATGTTCGAGATCCAATTCCAATGCAAGATTTACGGTTTTGATTATAGTCCCAAAATAGCTTTAATGCTTTGCAAACGTTTCATCTATCGCTTTTGGTATCATATAATCCGTCCGATATATTCCACTAACCTACTCTGGATATATTCCCTTAGATTTAGTCCAGGTATTAATCTCTTATTTGAATAAGTTTATTTTCAAAAGTTTTTTTCAACAGAATGCCACTAAAATAATATCAAATTATTTTGGTAATAAAAGTGTTTTGGTTATCATAAGGGAAAAATCCGTCTATATTCTTTTGTGGGAGTGGTCTTATGAGATATCCTTCTTTTTGAAGGTTTTTATAATGTCATCATGATATATACATTTAAAATTTCAAGTATCTCATGCTGGTTTATCAAGCTTGATCTGGGTATCTTTAATACTCGGGTCAGATCCGAGTGGTTTCAGGTTTAGCTGAGGACGCTTGGAGTTTCCAGAGGAGAGTTGGAGATTTTCATCATCGTATGGACATATTCTATTATCCCCTGCACATATTGCATTTGTTTTGTTGCTTTCAGCATTTGTAAGTATAGAGTTTTATAACTGTCCAGGCTGAATCTAGATTAGACTCTGATGTTGAATTTTAAAATTTTCTGCTGTAAAGTTTATTATTTAAATATATGTGTTCCCTTCGTGTGAGATTCTGTTCTGTCTTTATTTTCTTTCTACCCTTAATGATCCGCTTATTCGTGTAAATTGAGTTGGACATGTGTGGTTTATTCGATTCAAAGGGTATGGAAAAACGTCATTACATTTGGTGTCAAAGGTGAAGGTTAAGCGAGAACCTTGGCTTTGGTGCGGTAAAGACACATCAGAGATAGGGTTAGTAATACCCTAGGATGAGTGACTTATTAGAGATAGGGTTAGTAACAACCAAGAACGATTTTGAGTATATTATATATGAAAGCGTATTTGTTAGTGACTAATAAATTATTTTGTATTGATTTATCTATTGAGAGATTATGGATTTTGTTCGATGTGCCCGATCACCGTTATCGATGAGGGTTCTAAACGTTTAAACAAGGCGAACCGACACACCGATTTTGAAAAATTGGTAAATGAAATAATTTTACCTAGGATTATATTTTGAATATAAGGTACATATTTGAAAAGTTATATAGTTAGGAATCAGGATTAGTGAAATTCAAATATGAAGATCTTATGAGTAGAAGTTCACAATTTGGCTATAAGGTGTTTGATAATAAGATTTGTTTAAGGAATAAATATATAAGATAAAATTGTATTTAAATAATAAAATATGATCATGTAAAAATATATAAAGGAATGAAGATTTAAGTTCGAGTGATTTCGAAGAATTATGGTAACTTAAATGAAGTTAATTAATATAAGATGAATTTATTAAAAGAATTTATAAAATAAGTTTTACAAACAAAAATAATCTCTAAAGGATATTGAAAACGGTATTATTTGAAATAAAAAAAGGTATTTTATGATAACAAATTCGATGGGCTCGAAAATAAACTAAAAATGGGCAAGTGATATGTTCGGATGGTAAACACTTCTCTCAAGTATTACTCTTCTTATTAAGAGGATATATTAGTTGTACCCAGTTCCTTGGATTGTTTTGGAGTTACACGATCTATATAATTTTCATAAGTTAAAGAGATAATGTGAATCGTTAACTGATAAATTGATTAGTAATCTTTATAAAAGTGTTTATACCAAAGATAAGTTGGGATCGCTCAGTGATGAGATAAAGCGGAATTTCCGACGATTTTGGACGGTCAAAATTTTTCGAATCACACCTAACTTAGAGCTAAGAAATTGATGAAATTTTTCGGTAAAAGATTGTGAAGTATTTTGAGTAAATACAATTAGATAAGTTTAATTTATAAATGTGATGATTGTGGGAAAGAAAATATATACATATGTGAGAAAAGTTTATTATAATAAAGATAAATTACCTTTTGAGTTAAAAATTGTTCCTTTGGAATTTTTTCCTTTAATAAAAATATTTAGAAATAAATAAATAAAGAAATTATATAAAGAAGCATCTTTATAAAATGTCTGAAATTAAGATAAAAGTTTTTATGAAAAGTTTTTGAAAGTTAACAAATGCATATATTATACGTAGATCATTTCGTCGCACAAGTTTTGATCTAAGATTCGAGTACAGAACTTTAAGGTCTTTACACCGGTCCAAAAATGAATTTATCACTTGATTCTTGACGGGGAAAATTGTTGAAGGTTTATGGTTGGATACCTGAGCTTTCTATCTTAGTTGAGAAATATGCAAGGAAAGAAAATGTTCTGATCTAGAAGCCTGATCAGAATCCGCACTAAAAGATCAAGGGATTGGTACTAGTTCGGAAATAAAGTTGCGTGTTAGAATTGGAGACCGAATAAGACATTTCATATAGATGATCTATGTATATTATATGGAAATAAGTTTAAAGATAAATGTTTTGGGCAAACTCCTTTGATTTTTAGGTTCGGGGTAATTTCGAGTATGAAATTCTTTTAAGTAGAGGAGAATGTAATGACCTAGAATTTGACCACTCTTAAAAATGAGATTTAATATGATTTTAGATATGAAATATGTAAGGTTATATGAGTCAAACAATATTAGATAGGATTTAGAAAGAGAAGTATACATAAAAATAGTAACTTTTGCCTATATCGATAAAAGTGACAAAATTCTGATTTTAGATAGAAAGTTTCAATGGCTAAATAATTTTTTTTAATTTGTTTATGAGTGTTTGTATTTTTAAATAGCATTGTATAAATTTATTTTTAAAATTTTGTTTACATAATAAATAGTTTAACTAAAACGTAAAAATGTGACCGCAAAATATTTTGTCGATTTAAAGTTGTCGCGCCTTTATTTTCTTATATATAAACATATTTTTAAATAATATAAGTATTAATTAATTCACTTATCAAGTTTAGTTTTACTAAACATACTTATAAAATTATAGAATTTCATTAATAAAAAGTATGCACAAAATTGCAAAACATGTCAAATCAAACCAAACATAATCATTGCTTTACTTTTCTTAATGCTTAAGCGAAAGTAATATAAAACATGATTGAAATGTGATGTTAAATGCTGAAAAAATAAGGTTTCTTAAAAAGTAAGTAAAGGGTATTTTGGTCATTTTACAAAACATTATTTTAATCGAAAACTTTTTCTACAAATAAGTTACCACTTTCTCATTTTTTCACACCTTTCTTCTTCCTTTTCCAAGTTTTTCTTCCAACCAACTCCGAATATCAACAAACTTTGCCAAAGTTCTTATATCATCATCAAAACGTGGTTTAGCTTCTAGAAAGTGAAGAAATTATGGAGGAAGAGGTGGAATAGGAGGCCAATCCTATGGAGGAGGGAAGAGTAAGCTTGAAAGGTCTAGCGCAAGAAAAAAAGAAAGAAGTGCCACCCGTTTCATTTCAAGGAAGTAGGAGAATGTTTGAAGTACGGCGGAAGCACTAACGAATTTTCCAAAGTTGGTTGAAGTTGAAAAAATAGTGAAGTATTGGATGATATGAATGTTCGTAGAAAGAGAAAAATTTGGTTAAAGGTGAGTACTCAATGTTATTAAAGTTAAATCATCCTTATAACTATTTTAATATGTCTATTAAAACCCTTGAATAAATTATTTAAATGTTTGATAACTTGGACACAAAACTGGTTAATTATATGATTGTTTATGTGGTTGATAACTTGTTAATGATAAAAGAAATAATTAGTAATTAACCATAGTTAATTAAATGAGAATGAAATCCATAGAAATATGTATATAGAAATTTTCTAGCCTCTTAATGATTTCAAAATATCAAAAAAATGATGGAAAATGATATTATAATATATAATATAACATCAAATGAAATGAAAAATGGTTTGCAAATGTATAAATATTGTTCAAATTGAGTTTAAAATGATTTATAAACGTTCTATAAACATTTAAGAGTGCTTCAATGAAGTTTAAAAAGAAATTGAAAAAAAGTCAAAACTAGATGCGTCACATAACGGTAGTTCGCGATTTCGCTCCATAAAAGTTAAATAAGAATACAAAGTGGAATATAGCTCAAAGTCCTTCAAGATAAGAATTATCTGGACTGTTATATCCATAGTTTTTTAATGAAGAAAAAAAATCAAGATTTCATTTAGTGTATTTTGAAATATGTCCATAACAATTTTCTAAAAGCATCGCGGTTTTGCAGTTGGGAATCCGAAAAAGGGATTTCTTTAAAAATGATATTATTAAATATTTTAAAAATATGAAATAAATTCTAAAAATCTTTTAAAATGCTTTAAAATATATTTAAGTTGAAAATATGGATTTCTAATTGATATAAAATTCGTTTTGGAGAATATAACTTTTAAAACATTATTTGCAACACTATTCGCAACGCTTTCCGTAGTAGTTTTAAATAACCTTTGAAGTGTAGTAGTTTTAAACTTAAAAATTCTTTCCCAATTGTTTGTGAATGATTTTAAAAGAATAATTAAGTATTTTAAAGATGGCTTGGAAGTTTTAATAAGAGTTTTAATAAATGGTTAAGAGAAATAATTTGTAACCTTAAGTAAAAAGTGAAAAATACTGAATAAAATAACAAATTGAGTACGTGGAAACAATAAGTACATCCGTCCCTCCTGTGAGATCTAAATGGTAGGACAAGGTGTGTAACTAAGGTTAGGGATGGACGAACCAGTGCCCTGAGCTTTCCTAGCCTTCGCTTTATCTTTTAGATGAGGGGTGGAACAGATCGATAGGAAAGACTAGATGCTCTAAATGATCATGTTTACATTTTTCCAAGGTAAAAAGAAACAGATTTTAGAATATTAATTAACCACTTAACATCTTTTTATTGATGATTAGTATGAAGGAACCGAGATTGGAATTGGGTGATTCCTATTCGAAAAAAACAGAGATCAAATTTGGGTGATTCTTATCCAAAAACCCCTTCAAACTAAATTTCGAAATAAAACATATTAAAGACAAAAATCATTGAAGACGAAGATCTTTGTGATGTAGGATTACTTACCCCTAGTCCTTGAAGGTGAAATTTACTATATCTAAGGAGGTAGTGGTTCTCTGTTATGAAAATCTTCGATTTGCAAGAATATGATTTGAAGTTAAGAAAGAAATCTGTGATTAAGATTTAATGAATGATTTGGGAATATATTCCCTAAGTTAAAAGTTATAACTTGAATATAATAAGTCTTTGATTAAGATTCAATGAATGATTTGAGAATATTTTCCCTAAGTTAAAAGTTATAACTCGAATATAACGAATCTTTGATTAAGATTAAGGAATATTTAAAAGGTTTTCCTAAGTAAAAGAGAAATGATTGAAATTATTCCAAGATCTAAAGGGGTTTAATTAATCAAATGATTTAATAAATGAGGCTTAATGATTCTATATACTCTTAAAAATAAAATGGAATAAACTAAAAATAATATATCTAAGAAGGATATTTGATTAAATGGAAAGATAAAGCAATTGATTGATGATTGATAATCACATATGAAATCAACAATTTTAATCGATAATTGGCTCCTAAGGGACCGAGGCTATCCGAAAATCACTTCGTACTTGGAAATGAAGAAGTGTTGAAGATGATGATTACACAAGAACCGAGGATCTTTAGAATGTAGGGATTGCTTTCACGAATCCTAGGAGTTTTCCCTATATTTTATTTGCCAGTGGTATTTGCATTTTGAAATCTTCGTTGTATTGAAAACCGGAGATCTTTATTTCCGAAAGGACTGCTTATTGACATTTTCTAGGTAGCTTTTAATATAGAGATATTTATAACAGCGGTCCTATTGTGTTTTGAAATCTTCGATTTACAAGGACTAATCTCTACTGATTCTAGGGGTGATTTCCAAAAAGGATGTGGTAGGAGAAGTACCTTCGGGTTCGTTCAATCCCAGAGCAAAGTTGGATGGATGAATGTCTGACATTACATTTTTGAAACACAACATTTGACTTTTATAAATGTACATCTGCTTGGTGGCGGTGAAGGCAACTTCTCTTAGCTTAACACCCTTCTCTAGGACATACGAGCTCAGAAGTTGTATGCTTATGGGAGTCAAGTAGTGATCAAAGAAATGGGAGTGTGGCATTCAAAGTGTAACTTGTTATGATCTAAAGCATGACTTTGTGAAAAGTAAAGCATGGCTTTGAAGAAATTGAGCATAGCCTCACTAGCCTCACATCTCAGAAGATGATATGGGATACTATGTGGTCTGATAGACACAAATTCGGGATAACTAAGTATGTATGGTGGTGTCCAATATGTTAGTCCCATTGGGGGAAAACATCCCTCAAGGCGGTTATTGCCCTATTTTGATAAAGTGGTTAGCTTTAGAGAAGCAGGAAACTAACGGTTATCAATTGTAGTATAGCCAGTACAACTCCTAGTGACTTGCTTAAAGAAAAGCGATTAAGGCACTATTGGAACTTGTTTGTTATGTGTGGATCGGTGAAAGAAAAAAGCCATTAGTTCCATATCATGTTGGAAATCCAATTCCAATAAAAATTTTATGGTTTTGATTGTAGTCCCAAAATAGCTGTAATTCTTTGCAAATATTTCAGCTACCCCTTTTGGTATCATATAATCCATCCGTAAATTCCGTTGACCCAGTGTGGATATATTCCCTTAGACTTAGTTCGGGTATTGATCCCTTACTTGAGTGTCATTAAAAATAATATCAGATTATTTTGGTAGAAAAAGTGTTTTGGTTATCATAAGGTAAAATCCCATCTGTATTTATGTGTGGGCATGGTCTTATGAGATACCCTTCTTTTCAAAGGTTTTGATACCATTGTTATGATCTATACATTTAAAATTTCGATTATCTCAAGCTGGTTTATCAAGCCTAATCCTGGTATTTTTAACACTCGGATCAGATCCAAGTAGTTTCAGGTTTAGCTGAGGATGTTTGGAGTTTCTAGAGGAAAATTGGAGATCCTTATCGTCGTATGGACGTATTCTATTATACGCTGCACCTATTACATTTGTTTTGTTGTTTTCAATAGTTGTAAGGACAAAGGTTTATAACCATCTAGGTTGAATCTAGGTTAGACTCTGATATTGTATTTTAAACTATTTTTCTATAAAGATTATTATTGAGAAAATATATGTTATTCCATTCGTGTGAGATTTTGTTCTGTCTTTATTTTCTTTCTACCCTTAATGATCCGCTTGTTCGTGTAATCTGAGTTGGAGATGTGTGGAAAAACGGTCATTACACTATCGCTAAGTGTCTTTCAAAGAGCTACCGCTATGTAAATTTCCTTTTAAGCCATCGCGAAGAGTTTATAAGATAAGTAGGAGTTGCTATGTGGTAACTTTAGATGCCGAAAATTATACCGTCGCGGCATTTTATGGAGGCAATCACTCAATGAAGTAAATGTACTATTGCGGGAAGTTCTATAAAGCCTTCTCGATGAAAAATAATTAGGGGTATTATGAAGCAATATGACAAGAGCCTGCGCTAAAAGTTCATTGAAGCCATCATGTGTCAATCTTACCGTAATGCCATCTTTTCCTTACAAAAATCACAATCTACCGTTTGTTTACTCTAATCCAATACCTAGAATCCTTTATAAAAATAAGGGTACCCCTTGAAAAGGGGATGGATTTTCCTACTGGATCTTCTTATTCATTTTCATTTTTTTATCTTATAAAAAAAGGGTAAAGTGCATTAATGGTTTTCAATACCGACCTCAGCTTGTAACTTTGTACAAAAAGGCTTGGATAATAAAGTAATTGCATGATGACATCTCAGGAGTGTTAAGTTAACATCCATTAACTTGTGATCAACATACTTGATTAGTTGTGTAATGTTATTCAAGCGTTGAAAATTATCTTGATCTAATTTTAGTACCAACACTAAGTACAGCTTTCAACAAGAGGACAAATCAAGGCCTTATGAATTTTTATCCGATCTTTTGAATTGGCTATATCAAGACTATTGGACAAGTTAGACTTGATAGTAGACAAGGCAAGGAGCCTGAGAAGCGATCATTTAGTTTAGAGATCAAGCACATATAACAAAATGAAGCAACGATCAAGCAAGACAAGCGATAGACACTCCAGAATATTCTAAGTATGGATCAATGCCTCACTAAGGCAGGGAATCGGTACCTATCCCTTTTTCTATGCAGGGGATCAGATCATATCATCATGGCTATGAGGAACATCAACCAATAGTTCAACTCAATGGGAATCGGTCAATATCTCCAAAAACATTTATACAATTATGCACACAACTTTGGAAACACGAAACTAGCGTAAAAGAGGACCCACCAAAGCCATCGCGAACTGCAACGTGGCAGTATTGACCGATCGATATCGATCCCTTATCATTAGGAAATGGGCCATGAAATTTTTTAAGTTACATCGTATACATCGTGATATCTTGCTGGTGAAATTTCAGGAAGATATTTGTCATTTACCTCTATAAATACAAAGTTCATTGTTAAGATCCCTATGATCTTTACGCTTATATTCTACATGTACTCCATTTAATTAAGGATCGATGTGGATCGATCCCCTCTGTATTTAGAAAAAAAGGTGATTAATAAAGTAATTTCATCAACGTGGACATAGGCAATCAATGTCTAACACTATCAATCTACGTATTCTTGGTTTCTACTTGTTTCTTTAGTTTTAGTTTTAGTTCCTTACTTTATTTCTCTATATAAAATCTACTGGGTGTTTGCGATCAATTTTTGTGTAAACATTTTGGTGCTTTCACTAAGAAAGAATTCTCAGCTTGATTGGATCTCATCATCTACTTGTGGATTCCCATATTCATGAGATAGATCCAGATTTCTACCGACTAGTTTCCGTTTCTATTTATATTTGATGAAGATCTAAATGGAAGCTATTAGCTACGGTTAGATGAATTCTACCGCTTTATATGCTTTTGAAGGCAATAAAGGTACCAACGTTCAACAAGTTGACAAGAATGTGCAACCGGCAAAAGCTAATGCCCCAAATCCTCCTGATTTCATCAACAAATCCGACTTTGAAGTCCCGACAAAGGAACTGCTTGATAGCAATTTGCAACTCAATCAGCAAATCTAGGCCAATATCAAACTGATGAATCAGTTGAAAGACTAATGTGGGAAGACAAGAAGGGAGCCTACTCCACACTCAGGATCAGAGAGCTCCTCTTTATCTTATGAATGTCATAGAAGTAGACGACGTAAGTTGGATACATACAATGCTGGAACTTATAGGAAAACTATGCGGCTATCATCAGACTGCACCAATTGGTACCGAATCTTACAGAGGATCGGCACCGAACCCTCGAACCAAGGGAGAAACTTACCTACTGATGGAGAAGCAAACTCCAGACGCGCCACGACCAACTAAGGCTCTGGAGCTCAAGAAAACGTGAATGAATCCCTATTGAGAGATGATGGTAAGACTATTGCGTAGGAAGAGCATCAAGAGCATACTAAGCCAAGGCAATGTGGTGCGGTCGGAACACACAAATCGGGTCATTTAGGTGAAGTGGAGCACGACTACTTCCAAGCATCGGCTCTTCGAACACTAGACCTAACGACTATGGTAAGACTGCTTGTGAAAGAAAGTCAAGGCCTGAAAAAAGATGATTGGAGACTCTCTAGGAGTCATACTCCATTCTCTGACAATATATTACACGCAAAGTATCCGTGGAGGTATAATGTGCCTAAGATGTCTTCTTATGCGGGAAAAATCGACGACAAGTAGCATCTCATGAAGTACGAGTGGCAAATGGACTCTACATGAGCCACCAATGCAGTCAAGTGCAGATGTTTTCCATTTTTCTAGGAGGGGTTGTGACTATGGGGTTCACTAAGCTACCGCCATGATCAATTTCTTCGTTCGATGAATTAGCAAAGAAGTTTGTAGAGCAATCACATGTTATGTCTATCAACTTGATCCAGGCACTAGAGGAGTCACCGAAAGATTATGTAGAATTGTTTAGTATAGCTGTTAAAACGTTGGTAATCCAAAAGATGATGCAATACTGATGGTGATGACTAAGGTAGTTGTCCTAGATTCTTATTTTGGTGATTGGTTGGCAGGAAAGCCTCCATCTACGTTGGACTGTTTTTATTTAAAGGAAGCTCAGTACTTGAGGAAGGAGGAGGAAAAGTGGTCCACAAAGAGAGATAATGTAGACTCAAGCGCAAAGAGAGTAAAAAGTAAGGTGGTGGTGAAATAGTCCAAAGAGAGTTCCGGGATGTTGTAATTAATGTTAAATTGAGCAAAAGAGAGGTTTGATAGAAACTTCGATCGAAGATGGGATTTTGGAAGAGAGAAGCCAAGGATCCCAACGTTTGACACCTATGCACCATTGAAAACGTCATTGGAGAACATCTACTTATCGACTTGTAGTACTATGTAGTATAGAAAACAACTTCCAAAAGAACTGACGGAGAAGATGAAAAAGGCAGGGAAGTATTGCAGATTCCACGAATGTTATGGCCATACCACGAACGAGTGTTGCCACCATCGTGATGTCATTTAAAATATAATCCATGAAAGAAAGTAACATCAATTTGTTAAAGCCCCCAAGGAAGGCGAGTAGGGGACAGCCGAACCCAATAAAGGACTAGCTTCACCTAGTGTTGAAAAACCTAGACGGACGGAAGGGAGGTTAGCCATTAACACCATTGTTAGAGGGCCACATCCGACCGACATAAGTTGGAATAAGATGAACAATAGGTGAACGCTCTAAGACAGGTCGATATTGAATGCTGCTAAAACGCAGAGGATGGTGCTTCAGCCAAACAGCAAAGAACTATGAATGACGACATCATGTTTCAAAGTAGAGACACAAACAAGGTGAAGGCCCCTATGCTAGACCGATGGGGATCTCAACCTTGATTCGCCCTATCTTGGTGTGAATGATTCTAATTGGTTGCGAAAGTTGTATTAATATCATTTTCAAGAAGGCATACGACCATATGTTACTAGAAGCCAAAGATTTGAAACCATGCAAAGCCTGTATTTATGGCTTTAATGGTAATGCTACTGAAGTGGTAGGGTATGTCGAGCTACCAGTGGAATTGGGAGACAACAACCATAGGAGAGTGCAAGTGATACTGTTTGTTGTGATGGATGCGCACTCTCCATGCAATGCTTTTTTCGGCTGATCGGCCCTTTCTAAATTCAGGGTAGCCATCGCCCCTTGGTGTTTAATTCTCAAATTCCTAACAGGGAATATCATGGGAAGTATTCATGGAGATCAGGGGACAGGTCACGCTTGCTATGTTGCTGAGTTAAGGGATGCTCAGTGAAGGACAAAGGAAAGGGTGTGGAGACGTATCTCTGCATCAAAACTGTTAATGCTTTAGCAACCAGCGTCCGAGCCTTGACTCAGGCACCACGGTCGGTTCTATTAAGATATAGACCTAAGAGTTGAGGAAGAGGGGCCCAAAGAACGTAAGGTTGTGCCCGCTAAGCTGACAATTGACATCACGGTCAGCCACAATGTCCCATCACGGGTCCTGAAGGTCGGATCACAGCTCAACGAAACTGAAATTAAAGAATTAACTAGCTTTCTTTGGACGAATCTTGATGTGTTCACTCGAACCCATTCTAACATGTATGGGATCATGTCGATCATTGTGAGCTATGCATTGAATATCGACCCAAGGCATGCTCTAGTGACAAAGAAGCAACACATCATGCATCCAAAGAGATCTACTATATTTAAAGAGGAGGTGGATAAACTCAAGAACAATGGGTTTATCCGCAATGTCCTCTATCCGAAATGGGTATTTAACCACGTACTCGTAAGAAAGGATTATGGGAAGTTGAGGACATGCGTCGTTTACTCAAACCTAAATAAAGCATGCCCGAAGAATAGCTTTCCACTTCTAAGGATCGACTGGCTGGTAGACTCAACCGTTGGACATGAACCGCTTTCATTTATGGATGCGCACTCCGGTTACAATCAGATCCCGATGCACGTCCCAAACCAAGAACACACTAGCTTCATTACCGGCCTAGAATTATATTACTAAATTATGATGCCTTTTTGATTGAAAAACGTAGAAGCAACTTATCGGAGGCTTGTAAGATGGATGTTTAATGGCCAAATAGGAAGATCTGTGGAAGTTTATAGGGATGATATGATGAAGTCATGGCAATCAAATTACCACATCAATGATTTGGTGGAGATGTCAGTGGTCTCCAAAAATATGGAATGGAACTCAACCCCTTGAAATACTCTTTCTATATTGCGTCAGGGAAGTTGGTGGGTACCATCATTAACTCTCATTGAATTGAGGCCAATCCCGTGAAGATTTAGGTGATAAGAGATATCCAAACACCGAAGACAGTTGAGCAGGCGCAAAGCCTAAACGAAAAGATTTCCGCCTTGAATCGATTTATCTCTAGAGCCACCGATAAGTGCTTTCCCTTCTTTACTTGATCGGAAGGGGGAAAAGGAACTTCGCATGGATGTGGGATTGTTTTAACGCATTTCAAGCTCTGGCATACTACTTAGAGAGACCCCTTATCCTATCCAAGCCGTTGGATCGTGAAGAATTGTACATCTATTTGGCGGTGTCGATACATGCCACAAGTGCCACACTATTACGAGAAGAGAATTGGATCCAAAGGCCAATATACTGTTTTAGCAAGTGGTTAACATGCATTGACAGAAATTACCCAAAATTGGAGTAGCTCACATACTGCATGTTGATTGCATCAAGGAAGCTCTGCTCTTATTTTCAGGCTCACGCCATCAATGCCTTCACTGATCAGCCATTACGATAGGTCCTACAGCGACCTGAGACATCTGGGAGGTTACGAAAATGGAACATCAAATTGAGATATTTTGATATCATTTATCTCCCTTAAAGAGCTGTTTAGGGTCAGGTGTTGGCGAACTTCATAGTTGAATTCAGTGCACAAGATGACTCTCTTGAGAGCAGTAAAGAACCTACCATCCAATGGAGAATGTACATAGGTGGAACATCTAACGATCTATGTTCTAGCATCAGAGTCATAATAGTCACTCTTGAGGAACACTCCATCTGCTATGCCCCTAAACTCGACTTTCCTATGAAAAAGAACAAAGTTGAATATGAGCCTTTGATTGCTGGGCTCATACTTGCTAAGGAGCTGGGAGTGCAAGCTTTGAAAATATTCTTTGATTCTTAGTTAGTCGTGCACCAAGATGGGGGAAATATTAAGCTAAGGAAGCACGACATGCTCCTTACCTCAATCGAGTCCCAGAACCGCTAACCGACCTTGAGCGTTATACTATTGCCCACGTTTCTAGAAAATAGATTGAGAAATCCAACAAACTGGTCAAGCTAGAAAGTTCTAGAGATGCATGTTTGAAATACTTAATACTTCAAGTATTAACTAGATGGAGACTGATTAGGTCATAGAGGTGGAGCCTGAGAAGGAGTTATCGATTAATCGATAAAAGAATATCTACAGAGGGGAATCCTTTCTGAATGTTGGAGTGAGAAACAATAGGCTCTTTATAAAGCTTTACAGTACATCCTTCAAGAAGGAGTCATGTATAGAAAGGATTTTCCATTCCCCTATTTTGGTGTATCGTCTCTGATGAAATCAAGAATGTATTAAGAGAACTCTATGAAGGAGAACGTGGCAATCACACCGAGGACAAACCTTAGTGAAAAGTATATTTAGCTATGGTTATCATTGGCTAACTGTCAATCCAGACACAGCCGATTATGCTAAACAATGCGACGAGTGCGTAATATTTGTAAAGATTACGAGAGCCCCACTGTAATAACCCGAAATTTAAGCTATAATAATTAATTAATGAATTACTCAAATGATAAAATAGCTTTGTGAAATAATCAGAATTAGGACACAGGAGTTGTACCATTATGTCCATGGTAATTTTCTGGTCAGTTTCCATATATAGAACGTCAGAATCCGAGTTAATATGAGCGAGACACGAATTAAACAAGAATAATACAAAATCGAAAAAAAGTATTGGAGGGTCGACCTTGAGGTTGACCATCCCACACTAGGTCGACCTGGCTAGATGGGCCGTCAACCTGCCTCGGCAATTGAACGAAGGAATTACTCCTTCGTTCCAGTAATGTTCAAACACCTCATTTTGCATTATTTTGTTCAATCTAGTCCTTCCTTGCTTCCATCCGATGGCTCCTATTCAGCCTATGACATGGTTGCATCCTATTCAACCCCCAAATCCAACAGTCTGAGATCCACTTCTACCCCTATAAATAAGACCCTAGGCTTAACACCATTTCTCATTCTAGATTTTCCCCTCTTGGGTTCACCTTTTAAGGAAGGACCCTAAAAGGAATAATTTTCCAAGGAGAGAATCCTTTTAATAAAAATATTTTAATACCCTCAAATGGATGTAGGAAGACCTAAAGAGAAGAGCTTAGGACCACAGGGGAGTGATTGTAATTATTTTAGATTTTTAAGTACTTTAAAATAATTGGGTTTTTAATAGTTGTAGTTTTACTATGATTTTTGGAATAACCTTTTTAGTTGTTTATAAATAGTTTTAGATTTATTTTCAGTCTATTTCTTATTAGCTATTCTTTTTTGTTAATTCTAGTTTATTTCTGTTAATTATGGCTGTCCCATTTATTTAAAGTTTATTTACAATGTTTGAATTTATTTACTGTTATTTATACGTTACTTACATCTTTTCCTACGCTTTAGATTTTCTTCTATTTTCAGTTTTCTTGGGTCAACATATGGAAAGAATTAGAGAAATGGTTTTGTATGTTTAGGTTCGGATTGTGAAAATCCAAAGAGTGATAGGCTAAGGATTGGATATGTACAATAGATGCAGTTGATAAGAAAAGAAGAAAGCCCATGTGTAGATAATTACAAAGATTACAATTGTATTACCTTGAGGTAGATATAAGCATACAAGAGGAATAGGAACAAAAGATTTTAGTAATAAAATGAGATTTCCAAGGTTTCAGGAGGATACTCCTAGGGTAATAAATAGGAAAATCCACTTTATGTCTAGCTTAATAAAATATAATTGTTAGAATTGAAATATTTTCTTTTAGAAAATAAGTATGGGGTTTTTGGAAATTTGCATGAAATTTAAATTGGTTTTATATGATATAATTTTTTTTAAAAGTACGATTCCTTTTGAAGAATTATAGCTTGCTAGTTTCTTTGTAGAAAAAAATTTAATATAAAAACTTAAAGTTTATTAAGCATCGAAAACGTAGGTTACAACAATTATTGTTGTAATAGATGCTTTCTTAAAAATAAAGAGAGCATAAACTATAACACTATTATTATAGTAAATGACTTCCAAAGGAAATGTTTTTACATAGTATATAAGATTTATTTATTTTTGAGTCTATGGGCTAGATTTTTTTGTTGTAGTAACGGTGTTTTACGCAACATCCATTTTAACCCAATAAAAATGTATTCTAAAAAGATAATTTCTAATAATAGAAATAAAGTGATTTGTGAATACGCTTATTATTTAAAAGTATAAGAAAATGTTTTCTAGTTATGGATATATGAAATAGTTTTGAAAATAAATTTCTCTGAAAGTGTAAGTTAGATATTAGAAAATTAATATATATAAACTGAACATACTTTAATCTATTGGATTGGATTGAAAAGAATAATGGTATAATTTTCTATGGAATAAATAAAAATGTTTTGTGCAAGTTACAAGTAATACATGAAAGAGATGTACAAGATATGGGAAGCACCATATTTTGTATAGCCTAATTTGAAAAATATAAAAATAAGTTCCTTGTAATTCCACATAAACATGAAGTCCTCTTTTGAAGGATTCATAGAAGGTTTTAGCATTAATAATTTCTCATAAGGAAAAGTAGTTCCAATACATTAAGATATAAAACTATTAGGTGTGATAAAAAGATGCTTTGTAAACTCGTAAGGACATTTTAAAGATATTTTAAATGAAAAATGGTTTGGTAAAAAAGAAATAGATAGTTATTTAAGCGAAAAGTTTAGTAATGGTTAAATTTAAGATTCCCAATTTTTATAGAAAGCTGTTAAGGTCTTTAAAAGTAAATATGAATAAGTTTTGGACCAAGAATTTGAAAGTCTACCCTCTAAGGTGTGGGAAATGATGTAAATTCAAAAAGTTGTAAGGTTGTACGTCTAGAGAGATAAACTATTAAGCAACTGAATGTTGTTTGATTTTAATAGAAAGATAATGATAACGCTTTTAAAGACAAAGTTTTTGGGATTTGAAAATTTAGAAGGCTTAGTTTTTGGAATGAGAGGACAAATACCAAACCAAACTCTTAAAGATGGAATAGATAGGAATCATTTCCTAAGGAGTGACGGAAAGGGTGTAAGGCTACAAAGGAGATAGCAGTAATTACTTTTGGAAGTCATAATAGAGTTTCCATAGAGTGTATAGGACCCTAATGAGAACCTTAAGCATATTAAGAAGAACAATAAAGTGGAATTAGTAAGATAGTAGGACACGAATGGTTGAGTATGAGTATTCTTGATTTTGGAAAAACTTGGGGAAAGTAATTTCCTTTAGTGAAATTCGTACATGATAGTGGTTTTCAAGCTAGCATTAGAGTGGCACCTTTTGAAGTTCTTTATGGAAGACCGTGCAAGTCGCCCTCTTATTGAATAGAGTCTATAAAGGGATTGCCTTAGTTCTGACATAGTTAAGGAGACCTCGGAGAAGATTGGTTTGATTAGGAGGAAATTTGTATCTTATATCCGAATTTCTTTGATAGCGTGTTTTAGAATTTCATTTTTCCATCTTTAATTTTAAATAGGTTATTTCCTTATTATCCTTTGGGAGGGTAGAACTTAAGATTTGACCTATGGATGGTAGGATTTTATGCAAACATGTTACTAGAACATGTTATGAATGATGAATGCAAGTGGTTGCAAGTGTTTACTAGTGGATGATAATGGACGCATATACTTACACTAGGCACTATTATCTCTTAGGGATCGGGCTAACTAGGACACTAGAGCATATGCATATAGATGTGTGTGCGTTTTATTTTATTTTCCATGGTTGCTATAAATGGATGATTCTCACATGATTCTTGCATTTGGATGGTGTTTTTAGCATGCATATAGAACTATCAATTATCATCAAAAATTTGCATTCATTTGGATACATGGCACGTACACGATTGCATAAAAGGAGGTCAACTGAATCAGTGAATTGCCTAATCTTTTGCATTAGTTAGAGACGTTATCACTACACTAATTGCATAAGTATCATAAATTACATTAGAAAAATTAAGGACAATGGATAAATGGTTGATGATTGAGTAGTTGGTTGTTGGTATTGGATGAAAACATTCAGTTCATTCTTTTATCCTTAGAGATTTCGGGGTCGATATCCCTTAAGGAGGGGAGAATGTAACAACCCAAAATTTAAGCTATAATAAATAGTTAACGAATTAATCAAACGATAACAAAACTTTGTGAAATTCTTAGAATTGGACCACGGGAGTTGCACCATTGTGTCCGTTGTACTTTTCTGGTCAGTTTCCATATATAAAACATCAGAATCCGAGTTAATATGATTGAGATACGAATTAAACAAGAATAAGAGAAAATTGAAAAAAGATAAATAAAAATATATTGTGGGGTCGACATAGAGGTCGACCATCCCACTACCTAGGTCAATGGTCGGTCGACCAAGCCATATGGGCGTTCGACCTGTAGGTCGACCCACCTCCGCAATTGAACGAAGGAATTATTCTTTCTTCCAGTAACATTCAAACACCTCATTTTGCATTCTTTTGTTTAATCTAGTCCTTCTGTGCTTCCATCCGATGGCTCCTATTCAGCCTATGACCTGGTTGTATCCTATTCAACCCTCAAATCCAACGGTCTGAGATCTGCTGCTGCCCCTATAAATAAGACCCTAAGACTAATACTTTTTCTCATTCTAGATTTTCTCTACTTAGGTTTACCTTTTCAGGAAGGACCCTAAAAGGAATAATTTTTCAAGGAGAGAATCTTTTTAACAATTTTTTTAATACCCTCAAGTGGATTCAGAAAGACCTAAAGGGAAGAGCTTAAGGCCACAAGTGAGTGATTGTAATTATTTTAGATTTTTAAGTAATTTAAAATAATAGGTTTTCCAATAGTTTTAGTTTTACTATGATTTGTGGAATAACCCTTTTAGTAGTTTGTTTACAGTTTTAGATTTATTTTCAGTCTATTTCTTTTTAACTATTCTTTTCAGTTAATTCTAGTTTATTTCTGTTAATTATAGCTATTCCATTTATTTACAATTTATTTACAGTGTTTGGATTTATGTACTGTTATTTATATGTTATTTACATCTTTTCCTACGCTTTGGATTTTCTTCTATTTTTAGTTTTCTTCTATCCCTCCTTTTTTCTTCATGAATGAATTAGAATAAAATTAAACACAAATATGGATTAAATTATAAGAATACTAAAATAATGGAAGATAAGATGTAAATTGTAAAGACCGCAATAAAAATGGAATCAGACTGAAATTGAGCATAATAATGATTATTAATGTTAGAATTGGAATAAATTAAAGATATTGGTCTAGTTATAACTTAGAATTATAACTAAAAAGAGTAAATGATGAAAGAAGCTTATTATTGGGTTAAGCAATAAGCATGATTATAACATAGGTTATAATAAGAAACAAAACATAATAAGGCTTATTTTAAGACTTATAATAAGTTAATAAGCAAATATAGTAAAGGATAAACAGTAGAAGCCTATTTAAAAAAAATTATACTAAGTTGATAAGCATAGAGATGAGATCCGTACAGAAAGCATTTCCCTTATGTTATTTAGGGTAGATAAGTGGTCAATAGTTAAAAGGAATATCCATACCGGTAGCATTTCGCTTATGCTGTTTAGGATAGTAAGTGGTCAATAGTTAGAGGAAAGATCCGTACCGGCAGCATTTCCGTTATGCTGTTTAGGGTAGGTAAGTGGTCAATAGTTAAAAGAAAGGATCCATACCAGCAGCATTTCGCTTATGCTGTTTAGGGTAGATAAGTGGTCAATAGTTAAAATAAAAGATCCACACCGACAGCATTTCCCATGGGACACGCTTATGCTGTTTAGAGTAGATAAGAGGTCAATAATTAAAAGACTAAATTATAGGGATTTGGATAAGGGGCGCAACTAGATTTTGTTTGACATGGACCAGTACCAACAGCTTCCCTATTTTCTATGGACACGGTATCTCACAACAGCCTGTAGTGAGATAAGGGCATGCTTATGTTGTCTAGGGTAAATAAAAGGTCAAAAGAGGGAGCTTAGATATGAGAACCGGCGGTGACCGAGCGTGTGGCATCGATTAGGGGAGAAAAGTCACTATTGAGTTCCAAGTGCTTGGCGTGTGTCTTTCGTAGACACCATTGCCTTCTATGTAGGGAGCTATCTACGTCTAGTTCATAGTAGGTATCATGGAGTAGCAGGCCAATCAAAGGGTAGATTTAAGATTTTAGCCTAACTAAAATAGGATTAGAAATTCAGCCTAATCAAAGTAGCTATCAAGGACAAGTGCAAACAATCAAATTTAACTAATCATATTAATCTAATAATAGTTAACTCGTATTTATTTCCATCTTTATCTTTCTTCCTATTTCCTTCGTTTCCCTTTATGTACTTGAACCATTGTAAAGTCCATTACTTTTACTTTGCTTAAGAATACTTGTAGTTGCTATCATTCATCGGACTTTTAGTCTGACCCAATCCTGTATTTTTCTCTTTCCCCCATAGGTAATCAGGGGCACGGACTGTAGATTGCAAATTCCTGGAGGTTTCTTTGGCGAAGATTATCTTACGTATTTCTGTTCTTTTATTTCAGTTTTCAGTTCTTTCATTGTACTGGCAATATTTGAGGGATAGTTTGTACTCTATTATTTATGAGAGTGAGGTTTTTAATTTCAGGAGACATATATTGGTATTTTGAGATAGTGATGTATTTGGTTTTATAATTCTATATTATGAAGTCTGGCTTTTTGAAAGTTATTATTTTTAATTGTTTTCGTTGTTTTATCTATTTTTGGCTTGTGAATCTTAGTCTTTGCTAGTTTTGGTTATACCTACAACGCAACACACCTTTTAGTGTGCTCTTTTGGGTATACTAAGGGGTGTGGGGGTGTTTCACCCACCGATGGATATTGCTCAAATGGTAAGTCTATGGCCATTTTCTACTTGGGGTATTGACATCATCAACTCCTTAACGATTTCCAATGTAAGTGCAAAGTATGCTATCGTAGCTGTTGATTAGTTTACTAAATGCACAGAAGCTGAGCCATTGGCTACAATCACTATAAAGAAAGTAACATAATTAGTTGTTTGAAACATTATATGTTGTTTTAGTCTCCCCAGAACAGTCATAACTAAAAATGGAACCCACTTCAACAATGTTGAATTCGACGACATCTCCCCTGACATTTTATTGAGAAAAATTTGTAGCAGTTGCTCACCCTCAAGCTAATAGATAGGTCAAAGTTGTTAATAAAATCATAGTCCATTCTAAAAAAGTGCTTGGAAATGACTAAAGGCAAGTGGGTTAATGAACTCTTGTTAGCTCTATATGCATACAGAACCACCTACAAGTCTGTGACTAGCTACACTCCATTCGCCTTTGCCTATTGCTATAAAGGCATGATTCCTATAGAACTTGAATTCCCTTCTCATCGAGTGACTTGCCACGACCCAAAAATAAACAGAGATCTCCTTTTGGAATCTCTAGACATGGTCGATAGAAGCGATAAGAAGCTGACATGAAAGTAGCTGCACACTGACACCGAGTTGCTTGGTACTACAACATTAACGTCCATGCTAGAACCTTTGAAATTGTTGATCTCCTTATAAAACAGATCTTTCCTAGCCCTGTCAATATGGATTCTAGATAGGAAGGACCGTATGTCATCGATCAGAAGCTTGGAGATAAAACTTTCAAGCTAACGACTATCGATGGCATTGCACTCCTAGAGCAAGGAATGACAAGCATAGATGACGCTATTTCACTTGATTTTGTTTCATTCATTTGTATTTCATTTAGAAGTTATTTATACATTTTGGAGCAATGTAAAAAGACATACACTATCACTTTCTCTTTCAGTTAGCAATAAAACTTGAAGTTTCTTCTAAGTTTGTAAATTGTTTATGCGTAGTATAATAGTTGTGACATGCGACCAACTTACATCTACATATGCCTAATATAAACTACTAAGCGCCTTGAGTCTGGTGCCAACCAAGTTCTCTGGTCCATCATCTAATTGATCAGAATGAACGTGACTCGAACGATCATCCATTAATTCTCGCATATGATCCGACGGGCTAAGTATTAAACTTAAAACGGATGTGAATCCACTATCTGTTATCTAGCTCCATCCTTTGATTCAATGTGAGGAATGTAAAGTAAAAGTGGACGTGATACGACCAACCACTCTTCAACTTTTACTCCTAACTTGGGGGCGAAGGAATTAACCAAGAAAATTGTGGTTCGACCCTTTACGAAGTCAACTCTTGTCTCCAAAGTGTGGGCTGCAGTACAAACATCCAACGTGTTCGTTGAACCGCCCATCAATTAACTCTAGTCCTCATAGCATGGTTTGGAGTATAAACAAACGAATGTGTGCGACTCGACCATTCATTTGCCAACTCTAACCGGAGTCTGGCAAGAGGACTAGGGGTAGGAATAAAATCAGTTAATCACTAAATATGAAAACGTAACACTATGGCTTGCTCCTTGTTTTTGATAGGACTTAAGGGTACAACCGAAAGGAGGCCTTGAGATGAACTTATCAAATCGATGCCTGATGAAATGAACGATTGAATTGCATTGCAACTTAAACGACGAGCGATAAATCACAAGTACACTGAAATGGAATATGTAATAGCTCGAACACTTAAAAAAATCACATAAAAGTTAAACTGAAACAAAAGAAGTTTTTATTCATAAGTAAAAACTTAGAAAGCTAAATAAAAGTTTATTTCTAGAACTAGAAACCAAACATGGGGGTCGTACCCACACAACCATGATCACTAAAAAGGAACTAGCTACGTAGTTATACATGACCCAAGTCGAGCCGATGGCTCTTTCTTCTCCTTCTTAGGCTTTTGTGGGGTAGACTCACTGGAGCTCTCACCCTTACCTCTCCTCTTCGACCTTCCTCTACCCTTGCCACCCTTAGGAAAGTGCTTTTAGAGATAGAAATGGAAGCCGTCTAACTTTGGGATATGGAAGTGTCGACCTTGTTAGGGACGATACTGTCGGGTAGTATGATTTGGAGCGGAGTTACATCTATCTCAGCATGTTCTCTCTTGGCTTGCTTGTCCAGCTTTTCTTTCTCAGTCCGCTCCTTTAAGCTATGTTTGTCCATGTGCCTAGAGGCATGAGTCACGACGACATCATCTATTTTATCCTAGACTTATTGATCATCGACTTTTTCTTTATTTAATGCCAATATAACCTTAGCATCTGGGCCAGAGGTCTATGTAGATTGGGTGATTGGGACCATCTATAAAGTGGCAACCACTGTAGACTCCGTGGTCATTGCCTACCATCCTAATGGCTTCACCATTAGGAGCATGTATATATGCAAATAGACTTGCAATTTCACAAGATTCAATGGATAAGCCCATGACTTTCATGTGCAAGATGTAAACAGTGTTGAACATCAGGAAGGTGAGAGATATAGCTTCTCCCAATTGTCCTTCGATCAAAGCGGGAGTACCTCTTTCGTGAATCGGAGATAGTCCAAAAGACTTGTGGATTTCAGGGTGATATGGATCATTGCCCATCTCCTTTCTAAGGGCATGAGAAGTTGAGACACTAATTGCCTGACTGGTGAGAGGGTTTTAAGAGCCAGACCTAGAGGCTTGCCTTTCTCAATGATCAATGGGTCATGGAGTAAACTATCTCGAGTAGCCTTAGAGTTCTTCAGGCTCTTTATCAAACATGATTTCATGCATAAGCTGCTCTTCCTCAATCTTAGCGCGACCGAAGGATTCCTTTTTCAGCTCAACAATATAGTTTCTAGGCTTTGATTAGTGATTTAGGGTACCTCTCTTTAAGGAAACGAAGGTTGTGGTTCATAAGGATGCTTTCATTATAATATTTCAGTATGTGATCAAAGTCATCCTTTATCTCTATTCGAATAGCTCCGTAACTTCCCCTTCGAGGGTCTCTATTTGCGCAAGTTATTTATCAGATTCAATTTTGGTCAAGAAAGCCTTGACTATTTCCGCTCAACATCGTTGGGACTTCAGTCGAGTCTCAAGTTTCTCTTTTTTTCTTAAGCTCCTCCTCGAGTAGTTGAATACAAAAGGCCGAGGCATCATTATATTCTTAGCGCATCTTTTTCCTTCCGCAAAACGTTATTCTCAAAGGCTAAAGTGACACTGTGGTGTGTCCTATTCAATTTGATGCACATTCACCAAATGTTCCACTGCTTCAGAAATTCGTTGGCTCTTTTCTTAGTGTAGGCTAACTTTGTATTCAGCCACTTGGCATCTTCATCCAAATGTTTGATGATGTCTTTATCACGAACCGCTTCAAGAGTTAAGTGATCGATCTCATGCTTCCTTTCAATTGACACTTCAGAAATCCTCTTGGCCATATAAAGAGTTATGTAATGCTGGACTTAGACATCGTTAACACAAGAGAGAGTCATGTCCTTGGCCTTTAGAGGAATTGGATGTAAAGCAGGAAAATTTTTGAGCTTATCAAAGCATAACTTAGGAAATGTGGACTTAAGCTCGACCATCTTTTCTACAACAGTGGAATCAAGAGCATTGGAGCTAAATAGGACTGTTTGTTATGTCCATGAAATAAAGTATCAAGACTGCATGTGCCAGTCTAGCATTTAGATGATCACCGAGTGTCAAAAGAGCCCGAATTTTGCTGGGTGGTGTACCCGAAGTAGGGCCATGAGGTAATGACTCGCTACTACTATTGTTAACTAGGTTTTTAACCTAGCTAAATTCGAAAGGAGTTAGTACATTCAATTTAATCCAGAATGACTCGAAACTTGACCGGAAGGCCTAAAAGAGCATCATCGAAGCATCAAGAAGTATGAGCTAAAATTAGCCTATCTTTTCGGGTCGGTGCCGATCTGATCCAATTGGATCGATACTGATCCAAATTAGTTGTTCTTTGGTCCTCAAATTCTCTTATATCATGAACCTATGCCTCCGCTAAGTTCATCCAAGAAATTTGGTAGCAATCCATGCAGCCTAGTTCAAGAAGCGGAGGTTCATCCGCTTTGGAATACAGTTCAATCCAATCCATGGGAGAACCATCATCAATGCAAGTCAATAAACTATGAAATTATATGGAGAGCATCAAAATGAAGCAAGGGAGACATCAAAGTGATCAAAGCATCAAAAATGCTTAACTATTTGGACCGGTACCGATCTAATCCAATTGGAATGGTACCAATCCAAATACTTAGCTCCAATAGCCTCCAAACTTTTCGAGTTCCTTCTTCACACTAAGTGCATGCTTTTGACAAAGCGGCTCTGGCCCAAATGCTCTCTGACACCTATAAAGACTATCCTATCTACAATAATAAAAGGACTTGATCGGATCTGATCTCTGCTTTACTAATGACAACAACTCTGTCATTGTTTCTCTACTCTTCCTCTCCCACACACAACCACTAAGGGCCAGTTGAGATCCTTCAAATTGTCTCTAACAATGGTGGCTTGATCTACCTTAGGAAAGAAGAATCATATTGTAGTCTAGATCCTTTGTAACAATAGTTGATCAACAAAAGCTATAAAGTGGATGTAGGCTTCATTAACATCCAAACCACTATAAAAATCTCTTTTCTCTTTACGTTTTCTGCTCTTTTTATATTATTTGCTTTGATAAACAGGGCTGGTGCTTTCACACTCAAGCCGGGGTATTGATCCATTTTTTGGTTAATATTTGAGTGCTTTCACTGTGAACACAATGAATTCATTCATAGATCTAGTTTTCTCTTTAGATCCGTCAGATCCAAAAACAAGATCCATCAAATCAGCTTTAGGAAGTTTGAAGCTTACCGTTGAAGATCAATGGAGGGAAGAAAGAGAACTGCCTTTTGAAAATCCATAGGAGCTAGTATAGCTAGAGAAGGCACCAATCCCCAGCAAACTGAAGTTAACAACACCAATAATATGCTAATTGGGGCAAATTCTTGTGCTAACACCAAAGGTTGGGTTCCAGTATCTTCTACCCAGCTTGGGGTCGTTTCCAAAGATAAATTGAACAAGATGGTTGATGATATCAAACAAAAGATGGAGAACAACCAAAAAGCCCTTATGGACAAATCAAATGTCCTTCTAACCTTGCAATCACTAGCTGCTACCATAGAGCAAGAAAACTCTTCAATTTCTAGCCTAAATAGAAGAAACGGAAAGCAAAAACAAAATGGAGTAGGGTGTGGAGTTGTAGGAATCGTCGTAGAAGGAAACAAAAGTACTCCGCTAACTACAAAGCAACCTGCTATAAACATGAATCTGGGAGCGAAAACCCTATGAGAAGATATAGTAGTAGATCTCTCCGACTCTAAAGATGGTAAGCAACTTAACGACGACAAGTTAGAAGAGAATGCTAATGCGCTCAATATCAGTAAAGAGGCCTAGACTACCCTTACCTGACCAACCGCAAGCCAATGGGACTCCAAGGGAGTGGCTGTACCGAAGATTGGAGCCTATGCTTCAACCCATGTACCAAGATCGTTTGCAAAATCAAACACTTGGCACAGTCACTGATAGCCAACCCACAGACTAATAGACATCAGAGACATGAACCGTGGATATGATTAAGTGCTTGATGGACAAAAGAACAGATAGGAGAGATGATGAATGAGGATACGCTCCAAGCGTGCTCGCTTCACTAATGACATTTGGAAGGAACAATACCCTTAAAAGCTTAATATGCGAACTATTCCGTCTTACGATGGAACTAAAGATCCAAAACCCCACTTGTACAAGTATTGGTACATGGATGGAGCAAATGATTCACATGTTGTTCATTGTAGATGTTTTCCTACCTTCCTAGAGGGAATTGCTTCTATGTGGTTCACCAGGATCCCACCAAAATCCATCTCCATTTTTAATGAATTAGTAGCAAAATTCCTTGTTCACATTAGGCTTCACATGGCACAGCCAGAAGACGTGATGTTCTTATCTGGCTTATTCCAAGGATGAAATGAATCTTTGGAATCCTTTTTGAGTTGGTTCAACACCATAGTGACTTAAATAGGTAATCCAAATGATGGTAAGGTCTTCATGGCCTCGGTCCATGCTATCCACCTCAATACTGAATTCAAAAAATGGATCAAATTGAAGCAATCTACCACTAGGAAGGATTATAACCGGAAAGCAAGCAGTATTTGAGATTGGAAGAGGCTGAGGAACTAGAATGAAAACTTGCTAACCCACAACCAACCAATGCTGGCCAGAACAGTGTGGCAGCTGACCAAGCCCCAAACATCTCCGCAACCGCTGTAGGAAATGCAGAAAAGGATAGGAACTAGAAAAAGAAAAACCAGAATTTCAACAAGCGAAACGTTGGCGACAACCGACTTTTAGGCTTTAGGACCAAAGATTACACCCCGCTCAACAATGCTGTAGAAAACATCTACCTTGCAATACAAGGAACATAGGAGTACAAGAAGCCACCTAAAAAGGAAGCCATTGAACATAAAGCATTTCGGAAAGTACTGTTACTTCCATGAAACACATAGTCACAACACGAATGAGTGCCGACACCTAAGAAACCAGATTGAAGAGCGAATTCGGGAGAACAAACTTCAACGGTTCATGGGAAAATTGCAGAATCCTAACCAGCCTACTGCACCCCAACCTCCTAACGCTTGAGAAACTAAGCTAAAACTAGTTAAGAGGGTTTCAGACAAACCGACCAAAGAAACATCATCGAAGAAATACCTGGAGGACCTCATCCCGTGCAAAAGAGTTGGGAAGAAACGAAGCGATATGCAAGCTCATTGAAACATGCCCTGAAAGATTTATGCATTGGTCGAAGATGGAACTCCTACCAAGCAGCAGAGAACCTTGAGTGATAATATAGTATTTCGAAAATGAGATACGGAAGGAATAGAAGCTCTAACCCTCGACCCTTTGGTCGGTGTCGGTAGGAATCAGACCCACTATGGTCTGATGTGTATATGTGGACAGTGATAGGTCTGCCAATATCCTATTCAGACACACGTTTGATTGAATGAGGATTAGTGTGAAAGACTTATCCGCTTGTCGAATAAAAATTTAAGGATTCATTAGTGAACCTAAGCAACCTGTCGGAACAATTGACTTGCCTGTGGAACATAGGGAAGGCGTCTAAGTTTCGTCCTGATCGACATCATTGTGATTGTAGATGAAATGTCCGCCTACTATGCTTTCTTGGGTTGGCTTGCTTTGACAAATTTCAGGATTGATTCAGCTCAGTGGTGTTTGACCATGAAATTTTCAACGGAGAATGGAGTTGGAGTGGTCAAAGGAGAACAAAGTGTCACTAGAGAATGCGACATCACAGAACTGCATGAGTCTGGAAGAAATGAAAAGGGGAAGAATATGGGGAAAACTCTCCACATTTGTGAACCTAACGTAGAGCCTTTATAGAGCTGTCCCTAGCATGGAAACCATAGCCAATTTGACAAGGATTTGGACCCTAGAAAGAAGAGTCCAAAAGAGGATCGGATAGCATCGGCAAAATTAACGGTGCCTGTCCAAATCGATATGGATGACCTAACTCGGGTCCTAAAAATTGGGTCACTTCTAGAAACAAGATGCGACAGGAACTAATCAAATTTCTTCATGCTAACCTGGACGTATTCGCTTACAAGCAATCTATTGTGTGCAAGGTATCGTCAGAGATTGAATGCCAAGCACTCTATATCAATCCTAGGTATACACCAGATAGGCAGAAGGGGCGCACCTTAGGACCTGAATGGTCCAAAGCATTAAGAGAAGAATTGGATAAGTTGATGGCGAATGGTTTTATCCATGATACAACTTATCCCGAATGGGTATCCAACGTGGTCTTGGTGAAGAAATCGAATGAAAAAAGGAGAACTAGGATCGACTACTCAGACCTGAACAAAGCCTGTCGAAAGGAAAACTTTCCTCTGCTTAGAATCGACCAGCTTGTGTAGGGGATAGATGGACATGAATTACTATCATTCATGGACGCCTAATCTGGATACAACCAAATCATGATACACGAACCTGACTAAGAAAGCACCAGTTTCGTCATTGATATAGGTTATACTACTATAATGTGATGTCATTCGGCTTAAAGAATGCTGGGGTAACTTATCAGCGACTAGTGAATGCTATGTTCAAACATCCAAACAGGAAGATTATGGAGGTTTATGTAAATGATATGCAAGATAAATCACACATAGCCATAATTCTCTTTTATAACCTCGCCGAAAATTTCAAAATACTCTGCAATTATAGAATGAAACTCATCCACTTAAATGTCACTTCGACGAAACCTACGGAAAGTTCTTAGGATTCATTGCAAGTTCCAGAGGCATCGAAGCTAATCTGGAACAAACTACCACTTTATGGGAAGTCGAGGCCCTAAGGAACAAGAAAGAGTTACAAAGCTTGAATGTAAAAGTTGTAGTGCCAAGCCAATTCATCTAAAAAGCAACCTACAAATGTATATTGCTCTTTGATGCACTAAAGAAGGGAACGAAGAGTTTTGAATTGAATCAAGCTTGTCAGACTGCCTTCGAGGTATTGCTGCGACATATGGAGACTTCGATAATCCTATCCAAGCTGGTAGATGGAGAAGACTTGTTTATTTATGTAGTAGTCTCGTCCCATGCATTAAGTATCGCGCCTCTGCGTGAAGAAGCTAAGGTCCAACGACCCATATATTACATCATTAAACAGTTCACAAGAGCCGAGAAGAATTACCGAAAGTTGAAAAAACTAGCTTATTGCCTCTTGAACACATCCAGAAAGTTACAACCATACTTCTAGGAACACCCAAACAAAGTGCTAATAGAACAACCTTTGAAGCAGGTGTTGTACCGCTTCGAGGCCTCTGGACAGCTTATCAAATTGAACATTGAATTGACTCAACATGAAATCACATATCATCCTCGAAGGGAGATCAACAGGAAAGCATTGGCGACTTCGTTGCCGAGTTTACACTAAGAAATAACAAAGAAGAAGTAACTCCAGAAGTCGAGACACACTGGAGGTTGTTTGTCGACGATGTATCTGACAACTTTTGCTCGAGGCAAGGAGTCGTGCTTGGAACTCCCGAAGGACGATCCATTTACTACACCTTACACTTAAAATTACTACAACAAATAATAAAGTGGAATAAGAAGCATTGATAGTCGGATTGAATGTTGTAAAGGAACTCGGGATAAATTCCATACATAGCTATAGCGACTCTTGGTTAGTCGTCTATCAGGTGAGAGATGAATGTCAATCCCGAGGAGAGTACCTTACCTCGTATCTATCCAAAGTGCAGGTATTGCTGAACGACATCAAGAATTACACCATAACTCATATCTCGAGTGAAAAAAACATGAAGGCGGACTATCTAGCAAAACTGCTAGTTCCAGAGATGCTAAGTCATTGGGACTGGTCCCGATTAAAACTCTGACCACTACAACATAGGCGAGACGGATATCGACTGGATTTTCAAAACGACCGAAGAATCAAAGTCATCAATGACACAGATCAAGGACTATCTACTTAGAGGTACACTCCCCGTCGACAAGAATCAACAAAAAGGCTCATTCAAAAGGCACCACGGTTCATAATACAGGATGGAATACTCTACTGAAGTGGATTCTCTACCACCTTACTCAGGTGTGCGACCAACGACAAAGCTTGAAAAATCCTCATGGAATTTCATTAAGGTGACTACGGAGAACAAACTAAGGGGGAAAACCTTAAAAAAGTTCTTTGATATAGATTTTTTTGGCCAGCTTTCAACCGTGACGCAGAAGATTATGCCAAGTGGTGCGACAAATGCCAAATATTTGGCAAGATCAAAAGAACTCCCTCAATAGGTTTAACATAGATGGTCAGCCCGTGGCCATACAAAATCTGGGGAATCAATTTGATTGATGTATTTCTAATAGAGGAAGGAGGAGCCAAATATACTATCATCGTTGTTGACCACTTTACCAAAAAGGGCAAAGCAGAACCGCTGGCCACTATTACCACAAAAAAGTTATTAACTTTCTCACTAAAGACATTGGTTGTAGGTTTGGAGTGCCATAAAAAATCATCATGGATAATGGGACTCAATTCAAAAGCGCAAAATTCAATGACTTTTGCAAATGCTTTCAAATCAAGAATTTTTTTTACTATTGCACATCTGTATGAAAATGAGAAAGTGAGGCAGTAAAAAAGATCATCAAGTCCAGCATAAAAAAGCGGCTAACTAAAGCCAAAGGAAATTGGGTTGATGAACTTTCGCTCGCACTATGGGCCTATAAAACAACACATAAATCTACAATCAAATACTCTGCATTCGCCCTGGCATATGGTTTAGAAGCAACGATCCTAGTTGAAATAGAAATCCCTTCTCATCGAAGGTGAAGCTTAAATTAAAAGGCAGAATGAGCAGCTCTTGCTTTAATCGCTCAATATGGTCGACGAGAAGTAGCAAGAAGTGGAGCAAAGGACTGCTGCTTATTAGAAAACGGTCGCATGACATTTCAACCCCAAGGTTTGTAATTGTACTTTCAAAGTTGGAGACCCTGTCCTCAAATGAGTCTACCCTGTACCAGGAAAATTTAGACCAAATTGGAAAGGGCCCTATGTAATCGGCCAGAGGCCCGAAGATGGCACGTTCAAGCTAACAACCATTGACAGAAACCTAATTCCCCGTTCATGGAATAGCGAATCGCCGCATCAGTACTTTATCTAGGATTATCTTATTTATTTCCTATTTCCACAAAATAAGCCATCATATGATACCAGAGGCATTGCGAATAGGCAGAAGTTTCCCAACTTTTATTTCAATTAATGAAATTCCTTTGCTTTCTGAACCAATAAAACTTTGTTCACATAAGTAACCAGCTGAGTTGACGGGGTCAAATCGACTTAAAACCAATGGATCGCTACTTGAGATATTGGAACCATGCTCAAGTGTACTCCATCGACCCGTGGAGTCGATGGAAGAAAATCGACCTAAACTGCTGATCGACGGAACTCGATCCCTACCTTCTAAGAACCATTGTTGCTCCAGCGACGTTGGGAAGGACCGAATCAAAGCTATGCATTTCGTAAGCCACAATATCTCAAACCATTGGATTGGCAGAACTTGATCCCTGCCATCTAGGAACCGGTGTTGCTCCGGCGACACCGGGAAGGCCTGCAACAAAGCGATGCATTTCGTAAGTCGTGCATCACCACTTAGATTGTGGAATCATGTCCAAGTGAGCACAATTACTTAAGCTGTGAATTTCATAAGCCGCACACCACTTCTTGTTTTGCAAAACTATGACCGAACAAGCCTTGATACCACTATACGCATTTCGTAAGCTGCACCCACTACTTGGATCAGCAACATTGCATAACAGTATTTTAACCGTATTACGACAAAATCACTTAACAAAATTTTATGTAATTACTACGTATGCACAATAGTCTGAACATTAGCATTGTGATGAAATCATTTAACAGTATTTTAAGTAATCGGTGTTCCTCTGGCAGCACCAATGAAATTCTTAAGCGCATAAATCACTCTCCGTAAGCCGCTAAAGAGGTACATGGATATCTCAAGTCGAAAATCAAAATGGGATATCTAAAATGAGGATAATTAAATCAAACTCGAAACCTTATAGATAAGGACAAAAGTTCCTTTAACCAACTATACTAGAAACTCCTAAATATAGGGGTTGCGGTATAAACCCGACTAGGGCATCCGAAAGACTACCATGGGCACGTAGTTTTGTATCAAGTGTTCGGAGTAAATAGTCCCATAAACTATGAGGCCATAAACCAACGCTCAACCAAAATAGTAAATACTTCACAGTTCCGTTACAGCAAAAAAAGAATTTTAGCAGTAATCACGGGACTAAATAAAACAATATAGGAAAAATATGAACGACTACTTACATGTACATAATCATGCTGAATAAAAAACAGTGGTATATAAAAGGTAACAATGCATGAAATATTGCGAAGTAGACAAGTTAAATTACAATCAAAATTTCAATAGTTTAAACTTATAACATTTTTCATATGCAACAACAAATAGCGGAGGCTATATCTGCATAATATCGGCCAAGAAAAGGAAAAAAACACCATTGCTACAACAACAATAAGAAATTCTAAGTGCAGACTCTGCACCTCTAAAAAAGAAACCAAAAAATTAAAAGTTCCACTTCACAAACACACGGAAAAATCATGTCTTCTTGTCACTACCTCCCCTGTCGCATTTTCTACCTCTGATCGGCAACTTTTCAAGCCTCTCCAAATCCCCTCTTGGAGTAACCTCGTTTTCAAAAAAATTGCCACTGGCCGACCCTCCTTTTTCTTTGTGCTTGCAGGATTTGAGAGAACTCTCCGCTGACCTTTTTTACTCTTCAACCTTCTCCTTCTTACCCAGTAACATCTGTTGCTTAGTCATCGGCTACTCGGTCTCTACTTTGTCTGGTTATTGAGCTTGATCCTCCTACTTCTGAGCATATGTAGACGCACTTCTCTTAACATACAAAGAGGTCATCCATACCATGCCACATTGTAATTTTCTTGGAAGGCGGACTAAGCTACGAGCCGGGTGTGGAGACGACATTCGATGCGGTATAAATAGCAGTAGATCCGATGCCATGAGGAGGAGATAGCTCAAGATTAAGAGAGGGCCGATCTATAATATCAAAATAAAGGGCAGCTATCTTGGCAATTTCATCCGGCGTAAACTGAAAATCTTCAAACAAGGGAGACATAAGAAAATTACCTGCCATAGGGGTCTGTTCATGTATCTCAAATTCAAAGACCTCACCATTGCCCCCTTTTGATGGTTGCATAATAACAGGACTATTATTAGTGACCGAAGAAGTACCACCTACTAAAGCAGGAACGATCCCCTCATGTAACACCCTAAATTTTTGGTAACATTAATTAGAATGTTTGATTTTCTAAATTAAACAAAATAATGTGTTGATTAGGGGATTGAGATTTAATTTTATTAAAGTGGTAGCGGTGCCATTTAACTAAAGAATTAAAAGAAGATTAAAAATGAACAAGAGGAAGGGGTAGAATGGGAAAGTATTTCCTATATCTCTTAAACTATGGCCTTATAAACTCCATACACGTTCATTTCACATTCTCAAAAAAGTTCGAAGCTAAGGCTAGCCACCATTAATAAGGAAAAGTGGAAAAAGTAAGAAGACAAGCTAGGAAGAAGCTTAAGCATATCAAATCAATTCATATCTCAATCTCATTAATCACAAAGGCTAAGGTGAATAATTTTTACATCTCATTTTTGATTATGCTTTCTATTTTAAGACGAATTCCGAATATTTTGCAATGATTTGCCATTTTTTGAATGATGGAATATATATATATTAATGAATTATTGTTTTTCAAAATGAATTTATGATATATTTTAAGATGAAAACCCTATTAAATGACATCCAAATGCCATGTGAATTTTTATGACGATCATAAATAATATTTTGGAGACGGGTTTTAATTTTTAGATTTTTAAAAAATTTCGTGGAATTAATATGATTTTCCAGTCAAGAAAATGGTATTTTGGGTTATAAATTATTTATAGGTAAATTATTAATTGTTTGGATCTGAAGTTTTTATATGTTAGAAAACATGTATAAAGTGATTATTTGGAATTTTTCTTGATTTTTCCTCATAATTCTGATAGGTATATAAAATTATTTAAGGTATGGGACTTAAATGTTTTATGTTATTTTAAAATGGTGAAGTGGATTTTTGTAAATAATTTTAGTCTGTTAATTCTAGAAAACGATAGCACTATTGAAAAGGTAATTTGGAAACCAGTCATATTTAGATGAACAAGGAAGGTTAAGCACAAAAGAAATAGTTTAAAAGTACAAATAAATAGGTTTTTCACTGTTTCGTCTCCTTCGGCACCAGGTTTCTCCTCCATACAATCGCCTCCGACATAATTGAAACCAATGCATATGGTATCAGGCAACTGGTATGTAATGAATTGGATGTGGGTGAAAGGTATAGGGTTGAAATGATAGGGTTCAAAAAGGGTTGAAGCTTTGCTTTGGTTTTAGAGAAAAATGCGCCTGCTTGCTTTCGATTAAGATGCTTTCGACTTGGTTGGATTTCGACTAGGTCAAATAGTTTAAAAGGAAATGGTATCAATTAAGTTGCATCTTTGTTTTAAATGAATGCTTTCGATTAAGTCGAAACATCTAACTGCCGCCTTTTAACCTTTCGATCACAGTAGGTTTCGAAGGGGTTGTTTTGTTTTAGAAATTCTGCCCACCTCTCCAATGCTTTCGAAGTGATGGTTTCGGCACCATCACTTCATTACTTAGGAAGTGGTTTCGAAATAGATGCTTTCGACTTAAATTTTTTTAAGACCCTTTTTCTTTGTTTGAAGTAATACCAAAAATGCTTTTGAAAGAGATAGTTTTAAATGGTTTCGAAGGAGATGCTTTTAACTTTAATAGGTTTTTGATCCTTTTGCTCTACTTGAAGGCAGAATCCAAATTATTTCGACCGAGATGTTTACAAAGGGTTTCAAAGGAGTTAACATTAAATGATTTTGAAAGGTTTCCATATGTTTTAAATTGAACCCAAAACACTTTCGAAGGGATTGAGTTTTGAAGCTTTCGAAAGGTTTTAAGGAATGGTTTTGAAATGGGTGGTTCCCCAGAGTTTCGATACAGTTTAAAAGGAAGGTTTTTCCTATGTTTTCGAAAGGCAAGGTTTAAAAGGTTTTAAAGTAGGATGTCGAATATTTTAAAGCTTTCGAAGGAATGACTTCTATTGATTTTGAAAGAATTGCTTTTAATGGTTTCAAAGGGGTTACCTTCAAGGGTTTTGAAAGGGAGTTTAAAGGTTTTTAACATGGGTTTCGAATGTATTGAATAGGCAATATAGCCTACATGTTTTAAGTTAAAAAGTGGGTTTAACTTATTTTGAAAAGATAGCCAATCCTCATTAAAATTTATCGATATTATTCTAATTAACACACACACACGAATATATATATATATATATATATATATATATATATGTCACGGAAAAATGTCTTAGATCAAAGTAAAAGATATATTTTCCTTGTATGTATATGATTTAATGGATTAAATCCTTTTGAAGTGGTTTTCAAGGAAAATTTAAAGGGTAGTTAACCATAAAAAAAGATTTTGGATAGTTAGTCCATTTTATAAGCAGCCAACCAAGATTTCGAACAGTTAGCCCATTTTAGTCCAGACAGTTAGTCCAGTTAGCGGCAGTCTGCCCAGTTTTATGGATAGTTAGTCCATTTTAGCATAACGAACCTTGCTATTGTTTTTCGGACATATAGTCCTTTTGTTAGCATAACGAACCTTGCTATAATGTTGTGGGCAGATAGATCACATTTTACGTGTTTTATGGGAAGATAGTCCATTTATTAGCATAAAGGATATTGCTATTTTGATATAATCAGTTTGCTTAACTAGTTTGGTTGTAGGAAGGAGATAGCGAAATAATTATGTTTTGAAAAGGATATTAGTATGTGGAAACCCATTCCGCTAAGCGATGTAGTCTCACTTAATATCTATAAACAGAGATGTAATAGAATTATTCACACTAAGCTTTATGTTTGCATTGATGTTTTTGTTTCCCCTTAAACTTTCGATTATTCAGAATTGATTTGAGTAGGCTGAGGGTTGAGGTTTTTAGGTTTTAATCTTTTGGCGAATAAAGCATTCGAAGACAAGCTGGTAGCTGATGGATAGCTAATTAGACTTTGCAGTTTTTTTATTTGAATCCGCTGTGTATTAAGTCATATATGACTATATTGCTTTGATCATCCAAGGGGGCATCATTATATATCACTCTTGATGTATTATCGTAAATTATATTTGATCAATGCTTAGGAAACGTTTTGGGATTTTATAACTTGGATATGATATTGTTTTGAGATGTAATCAGTAAAAAAATGATTGTTTTGAAAATCTACGATTTTGTTCATGTTCAAATGCTTCTGAAATTATGGATACCATTAACATAGTCGTATTTTGTCACTAGATGTTAATACTATAGATGATTGCAGCATCAATAGCGCTTAGCTTTTGGCCTCTAGATACGGGTGTTACAACTTGGATTCATAGCAAAGCTTTATGAAAGGTTTTAACTAATTTTTTTTTTAAAACATAATCCTAAAGAAGTTGAGTAAGGTTTGGGCATGGGATAATGCTATAGTTATGTACTTGTATTTGATTTACATAAATATATGCTTTATCTCTTATCTCCTATCTTTATTAGGTTATTTTCTATATCTCATGAGGTTTGAATACAGATATGGAAGGAAGAAGAGGAAGAGTTAACCTAGGAAGGGAAGGCATCGATAGGAATGCCAGGCCTAACGTGAGAAGAGGTCAAGGTCAAGCACAAGTAGAGAATGTGGGTGCTGGAATCCCGCAAGTTAGAATGGAAGCTATGTATCAGTTCTTCATGAATATGGTGTCGGTAGGTGTTGCTGCTGGAGTAGGGGAGGAGAAATTCCAAGAGATCTAGTTGCAAACGACTATGTGAAGTTGAGTGGGGACTACATTAAGCTTGGAGGGAAACCGTTTGTTGGAATAGAGGATGCCATTGAGGTAGAGAATTGGTTATTGCTCTGCGAAAGGAGTTTTGCAGATTTGAGGCTCAATGATGAGTAGAAGAGGGGGTGGCATCTAGAAAGCTTCAAGAGGTACTTTGTTCCGTGGAATAGTGTGACTATGGTGGTGGTTGAGGAGGCTATGACCTAGGAAGATTTCAAGGGAAGGTTCCAAGAGAGGTTTTGTAACGACCCGGAAATTTCGAATCCGAAATTTCCAGATAGTTAGAGAAAAGAAAAAGAGATAGAAGAAGAAGATCAGAAAAGAAACACACAATTTCACATTCGCAGTGGATAAAATATAATAACAAATATTAATAACAGTTTACAATGAAGAACTGTATCAATACACTTATACATTTATACATCAGAGTTACAACTATTACACAACATTGGACAAATTTGAAAACATGTCCTAGCTAATCAGCAATAATATACACAGTTGAAATCACTCCGTACGTTCCTGCCATCCAGCTCGCCTCCTGAGCTCCAGAACGTCCTTACCTGAAAATCTGTAATACTCGGTCTGACCCGAGCATTACATTAAAGTAACACCCGGGTCAGGCTGGAAACCAACGTGAGTAAACCATCTAACTTAGAATACAAAAGCATACAATTTATATAAACCCGGGGTAACTTATATCAATTTACAACTCACAAGTTGTTATAGACATCAGTTATTCCACACATCAATTTCTAAGCGCCAAGACTTAGATTAAATGGTCCAATTCACTTAAGTCATTCCACTTCATTCTATTGGTTTCATATATCAAATTACAAAGAATCGAAGTGGTTTCGGATATTTACTAATACCCGACTCCGGTCTCTTCGAAACCCTTGTCAACTTAACTTAGATTATTTAAGTGAAATACAATTCTACTTTTAATACAGAATGTCAAAGTAATTCATCATCAATAGATAACTATATCTTCACAGTTTAAATCAAACATATCTTATCACATAGCGTCACAAACCTCATATTAGGAATAATAATTAATCAAAGGCTTCCAACATCATTCTATTCATCTTTTCATTACATTTAAGTAATTAACCCTTGGTTAATTTCACAAATTAATTATCCTTAACCTAATACGGTAATTCATCTGTAATTACTCTATCAATTAATTATTAGCCATAATTATTAATCACCCTTGATTAATAACATCCAGTAATTAACTACCCTTACTTACTTTATCCAATAAATTAATTACTCCTTGATTAAATTTTTCTAATTAGTCCCTTGATTAATTATATAAGGTAATTTAATCAAATTCGAGTTAGAATCACTAAGGTTGGTTTAACCCTTAAACCAAGTTAACCTTACGCTATCACATTTAATTAATCTAAATAATGATTAAAATTAATCACATTAGTTAATTATTAAATAATCCTTAGTTAATAATCTTCATTAACTATTTAACAATTCATTAATTCATATTTTAATCATAATTGATTACAAATTAATTAACCATTAATAGCCCATTAATTAACCCCTAATTATTTAATTAATTAAGTGTTAACTGTAACTTAATTAATTCTTTATCACTTGATTAATTAATTACAAATCATTAATTAAAATCTAATCTTATTTAATTAATGATTCATAAATTACAAGATAATTATTCTAGGAATAATAAATCTTAAACCTTTAGTTGAAACCCTTAATCTCTATAAATAATTATCCCTTTCATTAATTTACTAGATAAATTAATTATCCATTTAATTACTCTAATAATTAAATGAATTACCATCATTAAATTCCAATTTAACTTTAAGATAAAACCCTTTTCTTATCTATAGTTAAACTATCATTCACAGAGATATTTGAAAACATTCATTTCCAAATTTATTCCAATTTCATTTTAAATTCCAGTTTAAAATGAATTCAATTTATCTTCAACAAAATTTAAAATCAATTTAAGAACTTAAATTTACATGATAAAGAATACTTTCCTTATAAAAGAAATTTATAATAATAAACAAAAAAAAATTCTTTTTCCTTTATTCAAACATTTAAATTTTACTTTATTATTCAAAATTGTTAAAACTTTCAAATTCAGATTTGAATCAGATCTAAACTTTGTTTAAAACATTTCTTTATATCACAAATTCCAATATATATTCAAATTTCTTTAAAAACATTTTAAACACTTAACCCCTTCAAGTTATTTAAACAAATTTGAATTTAAAAACTTCATTCATTTCCAACTTAACGTTCAAATTAAACTTGAATCCATAATTTAAAATTAGATTTAAAACATATTTTAAATCTTGCTTTATACCTTACTTCTTTTTTTTAGTTTAAATTTTGAAAACAATACAGGATTCTAACCCGAACAAAGCTAACTCGAGCTACACCTGAGTCACTCGAGCCTGACCTATCCTAACTCGAGCATACACTAAAATAACTCGAGTAAAACTTCGATTAACAATCCATTTGAAAACATTAAAACTTATATACTGTCAGGTCTTCACAAATCTGAACAAACCAAACACACCCGAGACCATATAATCTCTACTTCGAGACAAATGACCCACAGCTTCGAGTAAAATTCGTTTCTACTCGGAAAAAAAAACCTCGAGTACCTTCTTCCCCAAATCAACCTCTGACAATCCATGTCCTCCGTGCACATGCACCCACACGGCACCCCATTTTGACCCCTCGCGACGACACTCACAAGTCAACGGTCATTCCCCAAACCTATTCCAACCATCAAACCGATAGCAGAACCCAAAAATCAAAATCGAGCAGTTGAACCCAAAACTAGATCAAACACCCAAATCTGGAACCTCTTCATTCTCGCGCCTCATACCCCTAGAGTGCCTTCACCTTCGGCCATGACCTCGTCTATGCCCTAGCTATCATTCCCTTTTATTATGTTGAACTCGATCAACTAGTGAAGAAATGCCGATCAAAAATTTGAGAACAAACCAAAACTAGGTTTACAGGATTCAACCCTCCACCGCCACTTCCACGATGATCAATTCGCCTATCTAACAATTTTCCAAAACTCCCCTGTTACTCAACTATCTTCAGTGAAGACCACGCCATCTCTGATCTCCTAGATCGTCAGAATTCCCTCAGAACATAAACACAGAGCATAATCGAACTGCTCATTCGATCCTTCTCTAAAAATTGAGTTTTTAGTTTTAAAAATCATGCTTTCGAACAAGGATTTGATTTATGTTTCTGAATTCATGAATCAAGGAAGTTGAAATTTTATTTATCTTCAGCTTATACTGCAAACTTTGAATTCTAGTGATATTTCAAATTTAATTTAGTTTGAAATTTTTTTTAAACCCTTCTCTATGACAAAACAAACAAGTTTTTATTTTAAACTTGAATCAAAACAAAGATTGGGTTGAAGGGCAATGATTTTTGAATCAAACTGAAGCCTGGAATTCAAAATAGAGAAGTACAGCAACATGCATACACAACTATATGCAACTCAAAGAACTATCTACAAATTCACACAAACATAATTATCTCATAAGTTATCAGGTAATCGTATTTACTTAGTTTATATATATATTTATTTATTGTTATTTTTTTTAAAAAAATACTGTGAACAAGGAACAGAGATTTTCATGCATGCATATTTATATAGGAATTCATATTTTATATACACATGCATGCATAATTCAAATCATATCATTAATGATCATTACAAGCATTTAGTTTTAAAATAAATTATAGTTCATTTACTCACCCCTTTTATGATGTAGAGATTCTTTTATGCTAAAATATCAGATTTTTGAAAATCTGGAAAGTAAAGTTTAACTGGAAACTTGTTGTCCAAACATGCACTAAATCTTATTAACTTTCATATACATTCCTCATTTCCAAACAATCATGCAAACATAGTTTTCATCCAAACTTTGATAATTGCTTCATACAAACAAAAATGCAGGTGAGTTTTGAAACATTAAGAGCAGTTTTACTCACTTGTTTGAACAAGGCAGAGTAGTTTTTTATTTATTTATTTCCAGGCTCCTGAACATCTAAAATCTGAAAGGGCTCTTAAATTTTGAAAATCCTTGCATGCTTCAATCTGATGCTTTTGATGCTTTGCTGATGAAAATCCCTTGCATGCCTCAATTTTTTTAAAATGTTGTTGAAACTGATGATTTTGCAGATTTTCTTCCTGATTTTGTTTAGCTTCCAGATTTTTTTGAACTTGAGCCAATTGATTGTTGAATCTGTTTTGATTCAATCTTGAATCTGGTTCTTGATTTTGAACTATATATATATATATATATATTTTGAATGGTTGAATAAAATTGATAAGAGTGTGAATTTTTTTTCAAAGATGAAAAGAATATTAAAAAGAAAATGACACTTGTAACAAGTCCTAACACTTGTCATTAACATTAGTTAATCACCCTACATCTGTTATTGTGAGTATTAAACCCCTTACACTTGTCCTTATGCAATTATTTTAAAATGTTAATAAAAGCTTTTATCTTTATTTTCTATAAATAAATACTTTCTTAACTTATGTAGATAAATTCTTTTTAAGAAAATATTATAAAACAAATCTTATTCTAATAAAATCTTATTCATGTATTATATATTCAAAATATTTTAAGGTATATATCCTTTGAATTCAAATTTAAATCTAAATTCAAATTAAATTGCAAATTAAAAATTAAAAATCCAATTGATGGATACATACCATTTTAACAAATTCAATTTTCAATTTTCATTTTTTTTATAATAATTCTAATTTAAAATCTACTTCAATATATATATTAATTTTTTAAATAAACACAAATTAAATTTTTTAAAAATATTAACTTTATTTAAAATCTATGTATATATATACAACACAGTTACAAATACAAATATTTATTTGATCAGATTCATTTGTTTAATCTATATATATATATATTATATATTTATTTATTTATTTATTATTATTATTTTTATTAACCCAATTATATTATTAATTACAATGCCCAGAAATCCGGGTTATTACATTTCTCCCCCCTTTGAATCTTTTCGTCCTCGAAAAGGATCGAAGCCAGGATTTATAAATATTTTAAAACCAGTTAAAATATTCTTTGATCATTTGTAAAACACTTTTTAAAATCTGTAATACTACCAAAATAATTTTATAAAAATACTTTTTATAACTCGATGTTTCAACCATTCCATCCTTGTTCTTACAGAAATTCGGTCATACGTTGATCAGGCGTAAGACTGAAAATCTATAAGTACTTAGCTGACCCATTTTCAACACCCAGATTTGGAAAATATTTTTTATTGAAAATATAGAAAACATTTTGAAAATAGAGGAAATGTCTTTGGTGAGAATGCTCTGGAAATCATCACCCCCATCCATGGTCGCAGTTAACCCGATGGTTACGTTGCCGTCCCGGCAAAATCCACAGATAACTGTAGGCCTCCCGCCCCTCGATTACACCATGGAACCCGCTACAGATCGCAGTTACAACTGGGATTACGTAGCTATCACAGTAAAAACCCATATAACTGTAGGCATCAGTACCCTCGAATTTCGCTGCCAAAAGAATGAAACTTCTCCACTCCACTTGACCATAGATCGCAGTCTACCGATGTTGCGTTGCCTTCCCGGCAAAATCAAGTGTAGATCGTTGGCACTCATCCTCCACACAATTTTCGCTATGGTCCCCACAGTAGATCGCAGTGACATCGAGTTACACTGTCGTCACAGCATAACCCAAATGCCCCTGTAGGCATCAGCGCCCTCGACTTTCGCTACCCAATAATCCCCAGGAACTAGTTTGTCCGGACTCCTCAAAGGATCAACTTTAGAACCCCCCTTGGGGCTCAAGGCAGCACCACCCGGTGGTACTCCTGAGAAGTCCATTCCAAGGGAGCGCCTTTTTCCCCAGAGCCATCATCAAAACATTTTATACTATATATATAGCATCTTTAAATCATACACCTAGTTTGATCTCATACAAAGCTCCTTTACACAAAATCGATTATTCCAAAATCGATAATTCTCAAACTAGGCTTTCCAAATTCTCATATTGATTTTACCCAAAAATCAAAAGCCTTTTCCAAATCCAAAGGTTCCCAAAACCCTTTTTCCAAAATCCTCATATGATCTTTTATATATATATTCAGATATATAAAATCCTTTAAAACTTTAGATCATTTCAAACTTGTATAAACTCCTTTTATACTTCAAAACACCTTCAAAATCCTTTTCTTCTGGCAAAGGATTCATGTAACATTCCTGAATTTTGAACGAGTTTAATTTGACAATTTATTTAATTTTGAAATTAAATTGTGAATTTAATTATGAAGTGATTGAAATTATCTTTTGAGAATAAACATGACTTGTAATAAAATTAAAACAAACATTAACAAGATAAAATTTCATTTGATAATACATTTTCTTTTAAAATTTATATGAACTAAGTTGTAAAATTAATTGAACTTAAAGACCAAAACAAAATTTATAAAATAAATTCAAGACAAGGTTAAAAACATAAATATACAAAATTTTAACAAATGTAAGCTATAAGACAAAGATTAACAAGTGTAAATGAATGTTACAAGTGGCAAACTTGATTTTATCTTCATAAAAAAAAAAGAAAAAAAAACAAACAATAACAAATCTGAAATAAAAGAAAACAAATAGAAACCAGGCTATTGTTCTTCACTACTCAAACCTTGTTTTCCAATTCATTCTCAAACTGAAAAATATATCAAAATCTGAGAATGAACAAACTACAAACCAGATTTCTAAATTCATACTCAAAGTATTTCAAAGATTATCAAGTTGCTGTTTCAAAATCTGAAGAAAAAAATTAAAATCTGGAAACTCTGTGCAAGGAAATACAAATTCTAGTAAACATTTTCAAACCATTTACCTGAAATCATTTTCAAAATGAAAAGGAAGTCAGCATTTCCATTTCAATCTGGAAAAGGCTCTACATGCAAACCTGGTTTTATCTTCATTTAGAAAAAAAAAAAGAAACAAAACCAGATCTGGAAACAGAAATAAGATCAAAGCAAGAAGCAAGTTAAAGTTTCTCAGCAACAAGAAGTAATCAAACAACAAGTTCAAAATTCAACCTGAGCATTTAAATCTGAAGCAAGTTGAAGATCTGGGAAACAAAACAAAAAGAAAATCTGGAGCATGCCACCTGAGAAAAAAGGCAAAATTTAAAACTGGAAAAAAACAAATGAAGAAGGAAATTAAAAGCAAACAACTTGAACTTGTCAGAGAATAATGCAAAGTGAATTCAAAATCTTCAACCTGGGAAAACTAAAGATTTGAAATTTGGAGTCATGCAAAGGAAAATCAGAAGCCACAACTTGATATTTTAAAACCAGGGAAACAAGACAGTGCAGATTCTATCTAAAAAAAAAAGAGATAAGTAAATTTTCTTAAACTTTGAATTTCATATCAGTGTTAAAGTATAAATTTAAAACAATTCAAACAAAAAAAATCAAAAAAATGCAGATTCGACTTGAAAGCCAATTTGAAATCTATTCTAAAGTCTGGAGCATGCAAGCATGCATCTGCATTTCAACCTGCGAATCTAATCAAGCCGGGAAAACAAATTCAGTGCAAAGAAAAAAAGAAAGAGAGGGTTCAGGCATTTGGAACTGTCAACACTCCTATGTCTCTGTTCTTCTCTGAGCAACAAAACAGTGAGTAAACACTTTCACCTCTGCTTTTATGGTTTGATGCTTGTGATGAATGAGGTTATGGGATGTTGCTTAGGTATTGAGTACACTTGCATGCTTTAAATTAGAAGATGAAAATATATTATAAATCTGTTGTGTACATATTTATGAATGCATGTTGGTTATACTCTGCTGTGACTATGAATTCATTTTTTTTTCCTATTTAAAGGAATTCACAAAACCTGTTTAGAATCTGGTTAGTATAGGTTTTAAAGTAGTTATAATTTGTTTGTTTACTTTAGGTTAGTAACAAAATATTCTTTTTGGTAAAATGTTTATTCTGCCTGGGGTTGTCTAAACTTAAGTAAGAATGTGTTTTTCTTAAGTCAAGATTTAAGTTTTTAGGTGAGTTAAATACAGGGTGTATCTCTGTAAACACACGCAATCTTATCATATGTTGTTCTAGATCAAAATCAAACACATTAAATCCAGATTCATAAACTTAATTCATTGACATAAATTTAAATTATAAATCAAATATTAATATTTTTAAGTGTTTGTTTCATTTACTGTCTGGACTGAAACAATAATATGAATTTGGGGCAAATGTATATAATCTGTAGCTTAAGGGAACTCAAATTTATTTTGAGTTATCAAGAATGGGTCATAGATCTTGGAAAAAATAAAAATAAAAAAATCAGAGAAGTGATTAAACTGATTTGATTGAGTGTAGTTTTAAGTTTCTTCAGTTAAACCTAGTTTAGTATTGGGTTGAGCTTTGAGTCAGTTTGAAGTGGTGGGTTGACCGAGAGCTTTGGCGTTTTGGATATGGGTAGAGCGTGTGTAGAAGTGTTCGTGGTCGAAGAGAGTGGATGTCAGGTGGTCGGAGATGAGAGTTGAGGCCGCTGACAGGTTTTGTCATAAAACCTGTTTGAAAGTTTACAGGTTTTGAAAATTTGGTGAACTTTTGAATGCTTGATTTTTGATCGATCTGGGTTGGAGTTGGAGTAGTGGTGGGCTGCTGGAGTTGATTGGATCATCTGAGATGATCGGCAGAGGTGGCGGCGATGGAACCACTGGTGAACTGGTTGGTATGGGAAGTTTCAGGGGATACTTTGAGTTGCTCGAAGAAGTTGTTAAATGACTCGAAGCAAATTGTTTTTAAACTCGAAGTGGGAGAGCATAAAACCCGAAGTAAAAGTTATGTTTCTCGGGTAACCTGTAGTTTACAGATTACACAGCAAAACTGTGTTTTGTTTTAAAAATTTGGGTTTTAAAACTTTTTAAAATCTGGGTTTGTCAAATTTAAAAAAATCTGTAGTTATAGGTTTTAAATAAGGTTTAGGTTTAAAACTTAATTTTAAAACATAATTCAAGTTTGAATTACTTTGAATTTAAATTCCAGGTTTGAATTTGAAACCTGTTATCTGTATCCTGCAAATCAAGGTTTAAGCTCTTTTAAATCTGCAGTTGTGGTTTTGAGTAAAATTTAAGTTCAAATTTAAATGTAAGTTTAAAATTCTCATTTGATTTTAAATTCCAGTTTTTTTTTTTTATAAAACAGAAACTTAAGTTTTAAATTTAACTTAATTAACTATTTTATTTTGTGTAAAATAGTTGGAACTTTAATAATGAAGTTTTAAAAGGTGATTAAGATTTAAGAATTAAATTTAAACTGGAATCTGAGTATAAATGAAGTTCAGTTTCAAATTTAAAAGAAAATTTAAATTTGAAAGTTTTGAAAACATAAATGATTTAAAACTTCTAAAATTTTGAAATAAATTTAATTTCAAATTCTTATGATTTCATTTTTAAGTCAAACTTTTGTTTTGACTTGTAATTTTAAATAAGTTTTAAATTATTTAAAACTTTGATAAGTTTAAAATTTATTTTATTTTAAATTTGAATTTTAAATTGAAATTCAAAGGTAATTTCAAAAGCACTTTGTTTTGAATCAAATTGTTTTAAACATAATTAAGTTATGTTTTACTTTGGAAATTTGATTAAGAATTATGTTTTGGAATTTATTAATAAGGGTAATTAAGATTTGTTAATTAATTTAATTAATTAATTGAATTTGGGATTAATAATTGATTAATGATTAAATCATTTTGGAATTAAGATCATTAATTAAATTTTAATTAATGATAAATGAATATTAATTATGTAATTAAGTTTTAAATTAAGGGTAATTAACTTTATAATTAACTTTAATAAATAAATGATTAAAGATAATTTAATTGGTAATTAATTTAAGTTAATTACCTTATAAAATAATTAAAGAATGGTTAATGAAGGTCATTAACCAGGATTATTTAACAATTAATTAATTTGGTTAATTTTATTTATTAATTAGATTAATTAATTTAATAATAATCAATTATAAATGGATTGAGTAATTACTTGATAAAGAAATTAAGAAATTAATTACTTAATATAATTAATTTAATTGAATGAGATTGTTTAATAAAGTTTAATTAATTTTAAACATTTGGGTTTTATAAATAACTACTTTATGTAATTAATGATTTGGAAATTTCATAGTTAAGTAATTGTTTAATATTTACAGATGTAATTAAGTGGAGATGTTTAAGTGAGAGATAATTTGGATTAATTATTTAGTAATTAATCAAATAATTAATTTAAGAGATTAAATTAAGGATAATTAATTTGGGTCAATATAGTAATTGAGTTGTTAATTACTTTGAGTAATTAATCTAAGAAATAATTTAGATCATTAATTATTTAATTAGTGATGTAATTAAGGATGATTAATTAGGATTAATTAATCAATAATAGGTAATAAATTAATGTAATTAATTTAGAAGTAATTAAAGAAGCAATTAAGGGTAGTTCATTACTAATGGAAGTGATTGTGTGAGGAATAGATTTAAAACCACATAGATTTATTCATCTTAATTGTAGATGTTTGATTGCCAATTGAATGCTTCATGATGGATTGATATGTTTTGTGATGCTATGTAATGCTTTGTGCTGGGCTATTTTATTTGAGACGTATATATTGTTATATGTATATGCAACCCCTTGACCCATAGAACGACATTTGAATTTCGATGCGACAGGGAGTCGGATTCCAATTGGTTACCCGAAACCCACATCGAATCATATGAGTGAATCTTTGTGATTGATAAATTCATCTTATCTATGAATCTATGAATAAAGATAAGCGTTATGGGTTATATCGCTTATCGATATGATTGAATCGGTGATGATGATGTTGTGCACTATTGTGTTGAACCCCTGGACCACACTTATACACACACAAATATGGATTGCACGTGGAAATGGGTTAAGTCACAGATTTTTGAAATATATTTAAAATTGTATTTTTGAATCCAAAATAGTTTTGGAATTAGAATTGAAGCTTTTGAAAGTAAAAGTTATTTTGAATAACTCGATTGAGTTTTGAAATTTAAATAATTTGATTTGAATGCAATATTTGAATTGAATTCTATGATTTTGAAAACTATGTTTAAAAAGTTATTCAACTTATAAATGGGTTTATATGGGTTTTTTTAAAACCATTTTTAAAGGTGATGTTTTGAAATTTTAGTTTAACCCAAGACTTAAACTGGTATATATTTGGATTCTTTCTGAAAACGGAAACTGTTTGTGAGCTTTCACAAAAGAAATGAATTTCCAATTGGTGTTAAAAGGAATTCAAGTCTAAAATGAAATGGTTTCCAAATTATAGATAAATCTTTGGAAATGGGTTTGAAAGCTATAAATCTTTAACTTTAAAGATTTAATTGGGTTAATCCAATTGAAATGGGAATTGTTTTGAAATCTATGAATAGATCTTTGTGAAACTGGGTGAAACTTTGTGAAATAAATCTTTTTGTTTAAAGATTTAAAAAATGGTAATTTGTTTAACCATTTAAAAGAAAAGTTTTGGATTTTATAAGTTGTGACTTAACTAAAATCCCATATCCATATGTTTTAAAATATGGCGCTTACTATTCGGTTTAGCCGGGAGAGGACCTTGTGTCATATAGCCCATTCCGAATAGTGATACGACGTTATGGATAGCATTTGAAGACCAGTGGTGAAGACCGGGTATTTGTGAGAACGATAGGATAACCTGTCGATTGAATCTGCACCGAGTTGCTCCGGTATAGAGTTCTCCCTAAGTGATGGAAAGTCCGATCGGGATTGTGGATACCCGGATTTGCAAGGGCTTCTTCGGAAGTGCCTTCGGTTCTGTTCGAACTCGGAACAGACTTGTATGGTTGTATGTCCGACATTACACTTTGAGATGTTATCTGATCTCTATCAAATACATTTCTGCTTGGTGGCGGAGAATTTATTCTCTTAGCTTAACACCCTTCTCTGAGACGTACGAGCTCAGAGGTTATGTAGTTGATATTTATCAGTGATATTCCTAATTTGGTAATGTGGCATGCTGAGTGCTGCTGTGTGATGATCATTGGTTGATCATTTGTGATATGATCATTTGTTTGATCATTTATCTTTGTGATCATTGCTTTGATCATCTGTTGACCCAAAGCATGGCTTTGTGCCAAAGCATAGCTTTGTGGACGAGACTGCATCAGGACCTCACTCCCCGGAAATGGTCGAAACAGGAAAGATGCGGCAAGGTTATGAGGGTCGCTCCCTTTAGGGTATGCCATTCCCTTCTGGCAAAGGGTGGTATCATGGTATGGAGCCCAGATACTTACTCATGTGGTTGCTCCAATCTCATTTACTGTGTGGTTGTTGCTTTGAGGCGCCTCGGATAAAGGTCCCAAAGGACCGGGGGATGGCATATTCGTGTAGTAGTTACCTAGTTACAGAGGTAACCCGGCCTTGTGTTGGCAGAGATCTAACCGTAATGTTAGTTTCTCGGGACGTCCCGCCAGAGGCGATCCCATTGACAGTAGGAAGTTCCTTAGCCTGACCATTTGTTGGGAATCCATTCATCCAATACGTGCCTTGTACGGTTTTAGTTTTATTACCTGCCATTCACTTATGGTGGTCACCACTGTTTGGATGGTAGCTATAGTAGGCATAGTTCGGAATGTCTATGCTGGCTAGGATTTATATTGTACTTTCGAAATGGTTTTCTGCACTATGCACTAGTAATAATATCAAAGAAAACTTTCTCGTATTAAGCATATTTGACTGTCATAAGGAGAAATCTCCTCCAATTCTGCGTTTGCATTGTGTGTGTGGCGGGAGGCCTTATGGTAGTTTCATTTTCCAAAAAGCATTACGGATTTATTTTAAATTCCTTGTTGCTTGTTTTTAAAGACCAAATGTTTTTGTTTGCTCATACCAGTCCCACGACTGACCTGGAGTTTATTGTTCCTTTCCTAAACTCTGGGTGCCCACTATTTCCCACACGGGCAGTCTAGAGTTGGGGTTTTCAGATAATCAATAGTAGGTGTAGATTCGATTTGGCAATCACAATTGGATCGAGTTGCTTCTCTTCATCTTGATTGGAGTTCGAGCTATTTCTGGATTGGTGCTTTGGAGATGGAGATTACTGATACTGGAGTTCTTTCTTGAAGACTATATTGAAGATATTGTTCCGCTGCTAGTGTTATTATTATATTTCCGCTGCTATTCTTTGTATCTCTGATAATGTTGATATCTATTGTACCATTCTGTTGTATCATTCATGTTGTATCAGTTATTGTATCAAATGTTGTATATCGATATATTCTTTTTCTTCCGCTGTGTTGTTTTACTTAATGGTGTTATAAGCTCCGGCGACTCGAATTTGAACGGTCGAATCTGCGGCATTCGAGTACAATGTAAAGTATGGATGTCGATTTTCGAACGCGAAAAATTCGAATCGTTACAATTCAACAGGGGAGTTTCATTTTATAAAACAAAGATATTTAACTTTGCTTATTCAAAATTAAATATTCAAATTTGATTACTCTTTACAAAACCACTTACCATATCACTTACTTCCATAAACAAAATTTCAACCATAGAAATATCCAATTTCCACTTTACTTCATCATATATTTCATAAAATATATTTTTCATTTCAAAAACCATTTCACATTTCTTATCCACAAATTCCCATTATCAATTTTTATTCAAATCCGTATGATATACACATATCATCCGTACGCTATACCAATCTGATCGCTCACTCGATCACACAATTTCATTTTCGAACTAGTATTGTCCACCCGACTTCCTAGTGCGGACACAGATCTGGTTTCTTGATCAGAAACCATCATTCTCCTTGCATAGTCATAACTATGATAGAGAATATCCAGAGCCAATCAACAATCCATATCCAGGTTCGCCTTCAAAAATCGAGTGGAAAATTCCAACTCGGATCGAAATAACTATCTCGAAATTCTGTGCTCGAATCTGGATCAAATCACTATGCGAATAGAATAACATACGTACACCCTACGTATTTATCTTTATTGGTTATTAGCAAAATCAATTCCATTTCTATTCACATTCATTTTGATTATCCTTCACTTACTCACAATCGCTTCAATCCATTTGGATTATCACCTCTATTCTTATCTCGATTGGGTATTTAACCAACAACTGTTTAGACTCTGTCCAATTTATTTAGAAAATTGCTTGAAAAATTTAAAAATAAATAAGTAGTTAGAAAATAATTACTAGTTTGAAAAAATGGTGTAAAATAGTTAGAAAATAGATAAAATAATTATAGAAATTTAGACAATTGCAAAATAATAGTAAGATAGTAATTAGTTTTTTAAAATAATTGAAATATAGTAGTTAGTTTATAAAACAGTTGGAAAATGTTAAACAGTTTTCTAAAATAATTGTAAAACAAGTATAAGATAATTTGGCTTTTAAAAGTAAGGTTGTATATATAATGAATAGCTTGGAAAAATAGGTTTATATTAAAACAATTTATAATAAAAATAGTCCAGAGTCAAAACTGTTCACTTCCCAATCTTCATTCTCAATCAATTCAATTTAAATTTCCTCTTCCATTTAAATTGACTTAACTCCAATTTAAATAACTTCAATTTCCATTGAAATTGATTCAACCCCAAATCAAGTTGAATTAACCTCAGTTTCTTTTCAAATTTAACTTTATTCAAATTTGATCTAAAATTCTTCAAATTCAGATAAATTTCAATTGAACTAGTTCCAATTTCAATTCATTTCAACTCCAGTTTAAATTAATTCCAATTTCAAACTCCATTTCCAAATCAAGTTGAATTATTCTTGATTTCTTTCCAAATTCAATTCAAATTCCATTTGAATTTTATACTATTCAACTTTAATTATTATTCCAAATTATTCAAATCAATTCGGACTAATTTCAAATTGAACCACTTCAATTTCAAATCGTTTCAAATTAATCCAATTCAAATTTTCCCTTTGAATCTTATACTCATACATCTTCAATCACCATTTCAATTAATTCAAATCAAATTCAATTTGAACTAATTCAAATTTCAAATCCAAATCATCTCGAATTATATAAATTCGAGTTAATACTTCAAATGTTGATTTAATTCCTTTAAATCAATTTTCCCTTAAAGTTTTTAAACAATTCAATTCAGCGTCCAAATTTCAAAATTCTATTTTAAAACATCCATCAAATTCCAAATTCCAGATCTCAAACCCATTTGAGATCACACAAACTCCCCGTTCAGATTAACCATTTAACTTCCCATGTTAAATTCAAATTTCACCTTGAAATTTCCTAATTAGGTTGATAATTTCAAATTTTAAATTCCACATAAATAATCTTCCCACTTATTAAGTTCAAGACTTATCACTTTGGGTATCATTCTCATTCCAAATTTAAAACTCAATATTTAGAGTTTATCTCAAACCATCTTTGATATTATGTATATTCACATATATACATGTTAACTTCTTTTACATACCAAACTTTACTTTAAAATTTTAAACTACCTTTGGCTTTTAATTTCAAAAAAATTTCTTTTAAATTTTCAAACAACTCTTGTTTGAAATAGGACCATTTCATTCAATTTCCTTAAATAATATTATTTATTATTTCTTTAAATTAATTACATCATTAATTAATTCCAATTAATCACATTCGGTAATTAACTTATTTCTTAATTACCTTCATTAATTATTTGTCCTTTAAATTGCTTATCTCTAGTTACCTCATTAAGTAACTCCCTCTTTATTTATCATTTCTAATTATTATCCACTAATTAATCTCATCAAGTTTAATTAATTACATAAATTAATTGATTATTCTTATCCTGAAACCTTTCCCAATTCAAGATTTAATTTCGGTTTGAATCCATTTCAAACTTGCCTTTAAATTTAATTCCAATTTGGTTGTAATTATTACCACTTAATTCTTACTATAACTTTTAGTTTAATTAATACTACAATCAATTTCCATAATATAATAGATAATCTATTTCTTATATAAGATCCATTTACTTTTGAAATCATTTAAAAACCTTTATATAAGAAAATAACAAGTACGCTCTCTCATATTTATACACTCAACTCATTATAGGTTACCACTTACCCTATCCTTAATGAGTAATCCCCAACAGAGCCAAGGTTCTCGCTTAACCTGGCTTTGATACCAAATGTAACGACCTGGAAATTTCGAATCCGAAATTTCCAGATAGTTAGAGAAAAGAAAAAGAGATAGAAGAAGAAGATCAGAAAAGAAACACACAATTTCACATTCGCAGCGGATAAAATATAATAACAAATATTAATAACAGTTTACAATGAAGAACTGTATTAATACACTTATACATTTATACATCAGAGTTACAACTATTACACAACACTGGACAAATTTGAAAACATGTCCTAGCTAATCATCAATAATATACACAGTTGAAATCACTCCGTACGTTCCTGCCATCCAGCTCGCCTCCTGAGCTCCAGAACGTCCTTACCTGAAAATCTATAATACTCGGTCTGACCCGAGCATTACATTAAAGTAACACCCGGGTCAGGCTGGAAACCAGCGTGAGTAAACCATCTAACTTGGAATACAAAAGCATACAATTTATATAAACCCGGGGTAACTTATATCAATTTACAACTCACAAGTTGTTATAGACATCAATTATTCCACACATCAATTTCTAAGTGCCAAGACTTAGATTAAATGGTCCAATTCACTTAAGTCATTCCACTTCATTCTATTTGTTTCATATATCAAATTACAAAGAATCGAAGTGGTTTCGGATATTTACTAATACCCGACTCCGGTCTCTTCGAAACCCTTGTCAACTTAGCTTAGATTATTTAAGTGAAATACTATTCTACTTTTAATACAGAATGTCAAAGTAATTCATCATCAATAGATAACCATATCTTCCCAGTTTAAATCAAACATATCTTATCACATTGCGTCACAAACCTCATATTAGGAATAATAATTAATCAAAGGCTTCCAACATCATTCTATTCATCTTTTCATTACATTTAAGTAATTAACCCTTGGTTAATTTCACAAATTAATTATCCTTAACCTAATACGGTAATTCTTCTGTAATTACTCTATCAATTAATTATTAGCCATAATTATTAATCACCCTTGATTAATAACATCCAGTAATTAACTACCCTTACTTACTTTATCCAATAAATTAATTACTCCTTGATTAAATTTTTCAAATTAATTCCTTGATTAATTATATAAGGTAATTTAATTAAATTCGAGTTAGATTCACTAAGGTTGGTTTAACCCTTAAACCAAGTTAACCTTACGCTATCACATTTAATTAATCTAAATAATGATTAAAATTAATCACATTAATTAATTATTAAATAATCCTTAGTTAATAATCTTCATTAACTATTTAACAATTCATTAATTCATATTTTAATCATAATTGATTACAAATTAATTAACCATTAATAGCCCATTAATTAACCCCTAATTATTTAATTAATTAAGTGTTAACTGTAACTTAATTAATTCTTTATCACTTGATTAATTAATTACAAATCATTAATTAAAATCTAATCTTATTTAATTAATGATTCATAAATTACAAGATAATTATTCTAAGAATAATAAATCTTAAACCTTTAGTTGAAACCCTTAATCTCTATAAATAATTATCCCTTTCATTAATTTACTAGATAAATTAATTATCCATTTAATTACTCTAATAATTAAATGAATTACCATCATTAAATTCCAATTTAACTTTAAGATAAAACCCTTTTCTTATCTATAGTTAAACTATCATTCACAGAGATATTTGAAAACATTCATTTCCAAATTTATTCCAATTTCATTTTAAATTCCAGTTTAAAATGAAATCAATTTATCTTCAACAAAATTTAAAATCAATTTAAGAACTTAAATTTACATGATAAAGAATACTTTCCTTATAAAAGAAATTTATAATAATAAATAAAAAAAATTCTTTTTCCTTTATTCAAACATTTAAATTTTACTTTATCATTCAAAATTGTTAAAACTTAAATTTATAAAATAAAGATTCAAATTCAGATTTGAATCAGATATAAACTTTGTTTAAAACATTTCTTTATATCACAAATTCCAATTTATATTCAAATTTCTTTAAAAACATTTTAAACACTTAACCCCTTCAAGTTATTTAAACAAATTTGAATTTAAAAACTTCATTCATTTCCAACTTAACATTCAAATTAAACTTGAATCCATAATTCAAAATTAGATTTAAAACATATTTTAAATCTTGCTTTATACTTTACTTCTTTTTTTTAGTTTAAATTTTGAAAACAATACAGGATTCTAACCCGAACAAAGCTAACTCAAGCTACACCTGAGTCACTCGAGCCTGACCTATCCTAACTCGAGCAAACACTAAAATAACTCGAGTAAAATTTCGATTAACAATCCATTTGAAAACATTAAAACTTATATACTGTTAGGTCTTCACAAATCTGAACAAACCAAACACACCCGAGACCATATAATCTCTACTTCGAGATAAATGACCCACAGCTTCGAGTAAAATTCGTTTCTACTCGGAAAAAAAAACCCTCGAGTACCTTCTTCCCCAAATCAACCTCTGACAATCCATGTCCTCCGCGCACATGCACCCACACGACACCCAATTCCGACCCCTCGCGACGGCACTCACAAGTCAACGGTCATTCCCCAAACCTATTCCAACCATCAAACCGATAGCAGAACCCAAAAATCAAAATCGAGCAGTTGAACCCAAAACTGGATCAAACACCCAAATCTGGAACCTCTTTATTCTCGCGCCTCATACCCCTGGAGTGCCTTCACCTTCGGCCATGACTTCGTCTATGCCCTTGCTATTATTCCCTTTGATTATGTTGAACTCGATCAACTAGTGAAGAAATGCCGATCAAAAATTTGAGAACAAACCAAAACTAGGTTTACAGGCTTCAACCCTCCATCGCCACTTCCACGATGATCAATTCGCCTATCTAACAATTTTCCAAAACTCCCCTATTACTCAACTATCTTCAGTGAAGACCACGCCATCTCTGATCTCCTAGATCGTCAGAATCCCCTCAGAACATAAACACAGAGCATAATCGAACTGCTCATTCGATCCTTCTCTAAAAATTGAGTTTTTAGTTTTAAAATCATGTTTTCGAACATGGATTTGATTTATGTTTCTGAATTCATGAATCAAGGAAGTTGAAATTTTATTTAACTTAAGCTTATACTGCAAACTTAGAATTCCAGTGATATTTCAAATTTAATTTAGCTCGAAATTTTTTTTAAAGCCTTCTCTATGACAAAACAAACAAGTTTTTATTTTAAACTTGAATCTAAACAAAGATTGGATTGAAGGGCAATGATTTTTGAATCAAACTGAAGCCTGGAATTCAAAATAGAGAAGTACAACAACATGCATACACAACTATATGCAACTCAAAGAACTATCTACAAATTCACACAAACATAATTACCTCATAAGTTATCAGGTAATCGTATTTACTTAGTTTATATATATATTTATTTGTTATTTTTTTTTAAAATACTGTGAACAAGGAACAGAGATTTTCAGGCATGCATATTTATACAGGAATTCATATTTTATATACACATGCATGCATAATTCAAATCATACCATTTATGATCATTACAAGCATTTAGTTTTAAAATAAATTATAGTTCATTTTCACCCCTTTTATGATGTAGAGATTCTTTTATACTAAAATATATGATTTTTGAAAATCTGGAAAGTAAAGTTTAACTGGATACTTGTTGTCCAAACATGCACTAAATCTTTTTAACTTTCATATACATTCTTCATTTCCAAACAATCATGCAAACATAGTTTTCATCCAAACTTTGATAATTGCTTTGTACAAACATAAATTCAGGTGAGTTTTGAAACATTAAGAGCAGTTTTACTCACTTGTTTGAACAAGGCAGAGCAGGTTTTTTTTTTTCCAGGCTCCTGAACATTTAAAATCTAAAAGGGCTCTTAAATTTTGAAAATCCTTGCATGCTTCAATCTGATGCTTTTGATGCTTTGCTGATGAAAATCCCTTGCATGCCTCAATTTTTTTAAAATGTTGTTGAAACTGATGATTTTGCAGATTTTCTTCCTGATTTTGTTTAGCTTCCGTATTTTTTTGAACTTGAGCCAATTGATTGTTGAATCTGTTTTGATTCAATCTTGAATCTGGTTCTTGATTTTGAACTATATTTTTTTTGAATGGTTGAATAAAATTGATAAGAGTGTGATTTTTTTTTCAAAGATTAAAAGAATATTATAAAGAAAATGACACTTGTAACAAATCCTAACACTTGTCATTAACATTAGATAATCACCCTACATTTGTTGTTGTGAGTATTAAACCCCTTACACTTGTCCTTATGCAATTATTTTAAAATGTTAATAAAAGCTTTTATCTTTATTTTCTATAAATAAATACTTTCTTAACTTATGTAGATAAATTCTTTTTAAGAAAATATTATAAAACAAATCTTATTCTAATATAATCTTATTCATGTATTATATATCCAAAATATTTTAAGGTATATATCCTTTGAATTCAAATTTAAATCCAAATTCAAATTAAATTTGCAAATTAAAAATTAAAAATCCAATTGATGGATACATACCATTTTAACAAATTCAAATTTCATTTTTCATTTTTTTAATAATAATTCTAATTTAAAATCTACTTCAATATATATATATTAATTTTTTAAACAAACACAAATTAAATTTTTTAAAAATATTAACTTTATGTAAAATCTATGTATATATATACAACACAATTACAAATACAAATATTTATTTGATCAGATTCATTTGTTTAATCTATATCTATATATATATATATATATTATTTATTTATTTATTTATTTATTATTATTATTTTTATTAACCCAATTATATTATTAATTACAATGCCCAGAAATCCGGGTTATTACAGGTTTATGTCTACAATGGCATAGTCAGCTCTGATCAGGATGTTTGCTGAGTTAGAGTAGAGGGAGATGTCAGTCCTGGATTATGCTAGGAAGTTCGAAGAGTTGACCGGGTATGGGTATGCTTCAATGGATACGGTCATGAAGAGAAATGAGACGTTAATCAGGAGATTGAATCCCGTGTTAGCTAGGGCTACATTATCTCATATTAGAGATCCTTCTGATTTTGTTGTGGAGACGGCCTTGAGACTTGAAGAGTTGCTTGATTCTTTATGGAAGAGTAAGGCTAAAGAAGTCCCGATTGTGCAGGGTAAGAAGAGGAAGTTCTTTCCTAAGAAAGGTGCTCTGAAGGGTAGAGTAGCTAAGAAAGGAAAGTCTGAGATTGTCTATTTCAAGTGCGACAAGAATGGGCACTTTGCCAATGAGTGTCATGCTGGGAAGGCAAGGAAGTGGCTGGGAGAAAGAATGTCAGGTGCTACAACTATGACCAGATGGGCCACTATAAGAGCCAGTGCAAGGAGCCCGCTAAGGATGAAAAGGTCAAGGTGTATGCAATGGAGCTTGCTGCTTCTAAGCCAATAGTTCATGAAAAAGGAAAGGAAGTCTTGGGAGGTATGCTTTGGATTCATGGTATGACTGTTGGCGTTCTATTTGATACTGGTGCATCGCATTCATTCATATCTAAATGTTTGATAGATAAGCTTAACCCAGAACCCACATATTTAGTTACTTCCTTACGGGTTGCGAATCCATTAGGAGGGTATGTAACCTTAGGGTTGAGATGTGACTAGTTAGAGTTTGACCTGTTAGGTCATACTTTTGTTTGCAGTTTGCATGTGTTTGATTTTTGGGGTTTGAGATTATTCTCGGGATGGATTGGTTAAGTGAGTACAATGTTAGGATATTTTGATACAATAGGAAAATGTCGCTTAGACACCCAATTGTAGTAACGAGATTGTTTATACCGTAGAAGGTTCTTGCGGTGAGATGTATGCTTTGTTGGGTGCTATGGAATCGAATGATGAGTTGAGTCGAGTTTTTGTGGTTAGAGAATTTGCAGATTTTTTTGAGTCTGTAGTTGGATTTCCACCGAAATAAGTCATTGAGTTACGGATAGATTTGGTTCCGGGAGAAGAACCAGTGAGTAGAACACCAAGCAGAATGACCCCTTTAGAGATGTGGTGTTAAAGGTCAGTTGGTGGATTTAGAACGCAAGATTTTTATCAGGCTGAGTAGTTTTCCATGGGGTGTAGCTACTGTTTTTGCTAAGAAGCCGAATGGATCGTTAAGGCTTTGTATCAATTATTGTAAGCTGAATAAGAGGACGATAAATAATCAACATCCATTGCCCATGATTGACGGTATGTTAGACCAGTTGAGTGGGGCCAAGGTACTTTAGCAGTTGTATTTAGTGACAGGTTTCCATCAGCTTAGAGTAGCAGTGGATAGTATACTTTTGACGGCGTTTAGGACCAGGTATGGGTCGTACGAATGGTTAGTTATGCCGTTTGTACTGACTAATGCGCCAACTTTATTTGTGGATTTGATGAATCAGGTTTCTCGAGAGCACTTGGATAAGTTCGTATTGGTTTTCATAGATGATACCTTGATATACTCTAAGGATGAAAGAGAGCATGAAGTTAATCTTAGAGTGGTGATTGAAACGTTGAGGAAACATCAGCCGAAAGCATAGTTTTCAAAGTGTCACTTCTGGAAGAAAGAAGTGAAGTTTCTTGGTCATGTAGTCTTAGAGAAAGGATTACCAGTTGATCCGACTAAGATTGAGGCAGTGAATAGTTGGAAGAGACCCGATCGAGATAGCAACCAAGATAAAGAGTTTCCTCGGATTGGCTAGTTATTATCGAAGTTTCATTAAGGATTTTTGTGGATAGCGGCACCAATGACCAAGCTAACAAGAAAGGATGTGAAATTTGTGTGGATCGATCAGCGTGAGGAAGCATTCCAAAGTTTGAAACACTTATTGACCCATGCACCTGTGTTTATTGTTCCAGAAGGGAATCAGGATTTGGTGGTTTACACAAATGTGTGTGGAACGGGATTAGGAGCCGTGTTGATGCAGAGGGATAAAGTGATTGTCTACGCTTCTAGACAGCTTAGACCGCATGAGGTCAGGTATCCAACGCTTGGTTTAGAATTAGCTGTAGTTATTTTTGCTTTAAAGGCGTGGAGACATTACCTTTTGGGAGAAAGTTTTGAGCTATATACAGAACATAAGTCGTTGAAGAATTTATTCTCTCAGATGGAGTTAAACATGAGACAGCAGAGGTGGTTAGAGTTTTTCGCTACTTATGATTTTGGAATTGAGTACTCATCAGGGAAAGGCAACAAGGTTGTAGATGCACTTAGTAGGAAACATCAGAATGCAGTTTCGGCGATGATTGCTGAGTGGAAGTATTTGGAAGCATTAACAGATTGCAGAGTATAGTGGAGGACCAAGGTTGGTCTAGTGGAGATACAGTTGTATAATCTTGTTTTGAAGTTCGACCAGTGTTGATCTAAAAGATAGCTTCTAAACAGATAGAGGATCCAGTGTTAGCCGAATGGATCAGGAAGCTAAGAGAAATAACTGAGAGTGATGACTTGAAAGATTTCAGTCTTGACCAGAATGGACGGTTGAGGAAGAAAGGAAGATTATGTATTCCCGGTGTAGGAAACATAGAAAGAAGTCTAAGAGGAATGCCATCGTTCAAAGTTATCTATTCATCCAGAAGGTACTAAGATGTATCATGATATGAAGAGGGGTTTCTTCTAGAAGGTATGAAGCAGGATATTGGTTTATGTGTGAAGCAGTGCATGATTTGCCAACTGGCATAGGTCGACACTAGAAACCAAGTGGGTTGCTTCAGCCATTAGATATTTCATTATTGAAGGGGGTTCTATATCCATGGATTTTATTGACACGTTGCCAAGGTCGATAAGGGAAATGATAGTATATGGTTCATAGTGGACAGATTGACCAAGAGTGCCCATTTCATTCTGGTTAGGTCAACAAGAACACTCTTTTTAGCAAGGTTGTTTATGACGAATGTAGTTAGACCGCATGGAATTCCTAGTAGCATAGTAAGTGATAGGGATCCCTTATTCACTAGCGAGTTCTGGAAGAGTCTGTAGGAAGTTTTAGGGACCAAGCTTTAGATCAGTATCGCTTACCTTCTGTAGATAGATGGTAAAACGGAAAGAGTTAACAAAACCTTGGAGTATTTGTTAAGAGCGGGAGTTCTAGATTTCGGGGGTGGAAGACCACCTGCATTTAGTTGAGTTTTCGTATAACAACTATTATCAGACTAGTATTGGGATGGCACTTTTGAAGCTTCGTATGGAAGGCCATGCAAGTCTCCCATTTGCTAGCCAGAGACTGGGGATAGGTTGGTTCTTGGTCCAGACATAGTAAGAGAAGCTGCAGAAAAGATTGAGGTCATTCGAGCTAAAATGAAGGAGGTTCGGTCTAGCCTAAAAAGTTATGTAGATAAGCGACAGAAAGATCTAGAGTTCTCAGTTAGAGACCAGGTTTTCTTCAAAGTGACACAGATGAAGGGTTTGATTAGGTTTGGAAAATTGGAAAAGTTATCATCAAAATTCGTTGGACCTTTTCCTATTATTGAGAGGATCGGGAAATTCACATATAGGGTTGAGTTACCCAGCAGTTTGGCAGGTGTCCACAGTGTTTTTCATGTTTCTCATCTCAGAAAGTGTACTAGAGACCTACATACTACTATTGCATCGGAAATGCTCGATGATTTAGTGGTAGAACCGGTTTGGTCATAGTGAGGAAGACAGTTCGCATTATTGCGAGTGATAAGAAGAGGCTTAGAACTAACACGGTCAAATTAGTCAAATTCCAGTAGGGTAACGATGATAGGGATTGTACTTGAGAGGTTGAGAGCAGGGTTAAAGATACTTATCCTGACTTTTTTGATGGTATGTTTTACCCTCTTGTTTGATTTATTGTGTACCTTATCATAATTTAAAGGATGAAATCTTTAAGGAGAGGAGTCTGTAACACCCCAAATTTTTGGTAACATTATTTAGAATATTTAATTAGCTAAATTAAATAAAATAATGTACTGATTAGAGGATTGAAATTTGATGTTATTAAAGAGGTAGCTGTGCCATTTAATTAAAGAATTAAAAGAAGGTTAAAAATGAATAAGAGGAAGGGGTAAAATGGGAAAGTCATTCTTATATCCCTTAAACTATAGCTGTGTACATTCCATCATGTTCATTTCTCATTATCAAAAAATTTCAAAGCTAACGCCCACCACCATTAATAAGGAAAAGGGGAAAAAGAAAGAAGATAAGCTAGGAAGAAGCTTAAGAAAATCTAATCAAATCTATTCTTATCTTAATCTCTTTAATCATAAAGGCTATCGTGAATAGTGTTTACATTTCATTTTTGATTGTATTTTCGGTTTCAAGATGAATTCCCATTATTTTGCAATGATTTTCCATGTTTTTGAATGATGGAATGAATCTATATACTTGTTGATGAATTATGGAATTTCATAATGAATTTATGATATGTTTTAAGATGAAAACTCTATTAAATGACATCCAAATGCCTTGTGAATTTTTATGAGGATCATAAATAATATTTGGAGATTTCAATTTTCAGCTTTCTTAATTTGTGTGGAATTAATATGAATTTTCTAGTAAAGAAAATGGTATTTTAGGTTATAAATTATTTACGGGTAAATAATTAATTGTTTGGGTCTGAAATTTTTATATGTTAGAAAACATATATAAAGAGAATATCTGGAATTTTTTTAGATTTTTCCTAAGAGTTTTGATAGGTATATAAAATTATTTAAGGTATGAGGCTTAAATGTTTTATGTATTTTAAAATAGAGAAGGGACTTTTTGTAAATAATTTAAATTTGTTAATTCCAGAAAAAGGCAGCACTTTTGAAAAGGTAATTTGGCAACCAGTCAGATTTAGACAAACAAGGCAGGTTAGGTACAAAAGAAATAGTTCAAAAGTACAAATAAATAGGTTTTTCACTGTTTCATCTCCTTCAGCACTAGGTTCTACCTCAATTCTATCGCCTCCAACATGGTCGCAACCAATGCATATGGTTTTAGGAAACTGGTACGTAATGAATTGGATGTGGGGAAAAGGTATAGGGTTCTGAAAGGGTTGAAGCTTTGCTTTGGTTTTAAAGAAAAATGCGCGTACTTTCTTTTGATTAAGATACTTTCGACTTGGTTGGGTTTCGACTAGGTCAAATGGTTTAAAAGGAAATGATTTCAATTGGATTGCACCTTTGTATTAAATGAATGCTTTCGACTAAGTCGAAACACCTAGTTCCGCCTTTTTACCTTTCGACCCAGTAGGTTTCGAAGGGGTTGTTTTATTTTAGAAATTCTGCCCACCTCTCCAATGCTTTTAAAGAGATGATTTCGACACCATCACTTCATTACTTAGGAAATGGTTTCGAAATAGATGCTTTCAACCTAAATGTTTTTATGATCCTTTTTCTACGTTTGAAGTAAAACCCAAAATGGTTTCGAAAGAGATAGTTTTGAATGGTTTTGAAGTAGATGCTTTTGACTTTTGTGGGTTTCCGATCCTTTTTCTCTACTTGAAGGAAAAATCGAAATGGTTTCGACCGAGATGTTTTCAAAGGGTTTCGAAGGAGTTGACTTTGAATTGTTTTGAAAGGTTTCCACATGTTTTAAACTAAACCCAAAATGCTTTCGAAGGGATTGAGTTTTGAGGCTTTCGAAAGGTTTTAAGGAATGGTTTCGAAAGGGGTGGTTCGCCAGGGCTTCGATGAAGTTAAAAAAAAAGGTTTCTCCAATGTTCTCGAAAGGCATGGTTTAAAAGGTTTTAAAGGAAGATGTCTAATGTTTTAAAGCTTCCGAAGGAAAGACATATATCGGTTTTGAAAGAGTTTCTTTCAATGGTTTTGAAGGGGTTACCTTCAAGGGTTTCGAAAGGTTATTTAAAGGTTTTAAACATAGGTTTCAAATGTATTGAATAGGCAATATAGCCTACATGTTTTTAGTTAAAAAGTGGGTTTAACTTATTTTGAAAGAATAGCCAATCCTCATTAAAATTCTTCAACATTATTCTGAGTAAAGTATATATATCATGGCAAATGGCTTAGATTAAAGCAAAAGATATATTTTCCTTGTATATATATGATTTGAAGGACCAAATCATTTTAAATAGGTTTTCAAGGAAAATTTAAAGCATAGTCAACCTTAAGAAAAGATTTTGGATAGTTAGTCCATTTTGCAGGCAGTTAGCCTAGATTTCGGATAGTTAGTCCATATTAATCCAGACAGTTAGCCCAGTTAGCAGTAGTCATCCCAATTTTACGGACAGTTAGTCCATTTTTTAGCATAACAAACCTTGCTATTGTTTTGTTGAAAAATTGTCCATTTGTCAGCATAATGAACCTTGCTATTATGTTTTGGGTAGATAGCTCATATGTTACATGTTTTACGGATAGATAGTCCATTTGTTAGCATAAATGATATTGCTATTTTGATATAATCAGTTCGATTAACCATTTTGGTTGCGAGAAGGAGATTGCAAAATAATTATGTTTTGAAAAAGATATTAGTGAGGGGAAACCCATTCCTCTAAGCAGCGCGGTCTCACTTAATATCAGAAATCAAGATGTAACAGAATTATTCACACCAGGCTTTATGTCTGACTCGAAGTTTTTGTTTCCCTTTAAACTCTCGGGTACTTAAAATTTATTTGAGTAGGTTGAGGATTGAGCTTTCAGGTTTTAATCTTTTAGTGAATAAACCATCCGAAAATGAGAAGGTAGTTAATGGATATCTAATTTGGATTTGTAGTTTTATTTTGTTTGATTCCACTGTATATTAAATCAAATATGACTATATTACTTTGATCATCCAAGGGGCATCGTCATATGTCACTCTTGGCGTATTATTGTATATTATTTCTGATCAATGCCCATGAATGTTTGTAATGTAATCAGAAAAAATATGTTTGCTTTGAAAATCTATGATTTTTTCATATTCAAGTGCTTCTGATATTATGGATACCATTAGCATAGTCGTATTTTATCACCAGAAGTTAATACCCTAGGTGACTGCACCATCTTTAGCGCTTAGCTTTTGGCCTCTAGATACGAGATGTTACACCTCATCAGCACAGTGTTGTGAAGATGACTCACTAGGATCTAAAGGAAACTGCTCAATTATAGTCTTAGCCACAGCCGCGACATCTGTAGCTTCTTGCTGCCTCTCCAGTCTCAAGATCTCCTAGCCCTCCTCTAAAGCTTGACGGGACTCTTCATTTAGACATGCTTGAACCAATTCCTCTTCAATATAACCATCACCGATGACTTGAAATTGAACCAGAACCTCTTCCCTTACTACGGCAAGTGTAGGAGGGAAAAACGGACCAAATTAACTAAGACTCCCCTAATGCAGCACAAGTTGACATAGAAGCCCAAAATAGTAGAATCCAAGCCTTCATATTCTTTGTGAAGGTATCTTGTAGCTCTAAAAACCTAACATTCATGTTAGCCTTCTCTAGCACCAGATGTTTCTTCATAGCATCTAAATTCGAGACTTGTTCGCAAAGTGAGATGATATCTTGAGTCTGCTCGGCGATGGTTTTCTTATGCATCTCAACAATTTTCTTGCTTATCTTAAACTATTCTTTTAATGCTGCCTTATCTATATGGCACTTCTTTATCTCATCTATAAATATGGTTGCGGCTTGATTAGTGGTTTCCTTTAGCTCCTTAAGCAAAGAAACACATTTACCCTCCTCCTTTAGGGCATCATCTCTCTCTTTCTTTAGACTCTCGATCTCCACATCGTGATCTGCATGCTGCATTTCCTACTTATAAAACAAGATGATTTCCTGTAGTTTGTTTTGGTTAACAATAGACAGCCGTATGAATAATTTTTTACATCCTTCAGCTTGCTCTAAACCACTATGAATTGCTTAGAAATTAGGTGAATAAGATTCGACATGAACTGACTTTAGATTGGGCTTATCAAACACAGTCCTCTTTAAGAACAAATTAGGGAATGCAGTTTATAGATGCAAGGGACCAGCAGGAAGAATATAAGGTGCATGTCTAGAAATATGGGGAGTGGTAATAATGATAGTATGAGCGGAAGAGGTCACAGAACTAGAAGTAGGGGCATCTATCCAAGTGGAAGCAAGAGGCTATGAAGCGAATTCATGTTCATGATCTCTTTTCGACCTCTTCTACAATCTCCCCAATCAGTCGGGCTCTTCCACTTTTCATAGCTGCCTCTCCTATATCTGACTTGACCTCTTTCATCATGATGACGTTCTTCTGCCTCTCTCCCCTTCCTCTTTTCCTCTCCTCATCAGTCTCCCAGGAAGTATAGTACTTTGAAAAGTGTCTCTATGTACGTTGAGACTCCAAAAATCGATCAAGATCATCGTAAAGACCATGAGACATGATTCCTGCAGCAAGCGATAAAATGGCTTTAGGAAAAGGCACTCGATGGACTAAAACATTCTAAAGAAAAAATAATATAAAGTGTGTGTGATACAAGTGAAGTGTATGTTGAAATTTAATGACCAGTAGAATACACAAACCAGATCGTCACCAACTAATGTTAGAACACTACCTCTTTCAGGGGTGATCTAAATAGACTAGGAAGGCAACGCTTCCGAAATAAACTCATCCATCAACTCATCCATATTCAGAAAAATGTTACCTTTTATCTCCTAAATCAATATCTGTATCTTTTTACAGTGAGTTGGGCATAGGCTCGGTCTTGGGAGAAGCTCCCTCGATAAGCTTTGTGACATCCCCCCTTGGAGGCCTAAAAATGATGGCTACGGATGCTGCAATCATCCATAGTCATTAATCCTCGGCGACCAAATACGATAATGTTAGGTACATTAATATAACAGAAACATATGGATATGGAAAAATTTTAAAATCAACAAACAACTTTCTCATTACATTTCAAAACATTTCAAATTTATTACATATTCCCAAAACATGAACCACGTTTAGAGAAAATATAATTATCACAATATATGCCACGAGTAATATATGAAGATGCCCCCTTAGATGGTCAGAGTATATAGGCAATTAAACATCTTTGCTTTACATCAAAACAAGCGGAATCAAAATAGAAAAGAACTCTAAATAGATATCATTCTTCCTATATGTCTCCCAAAGCTTATTCCTTTAAAGAGGTTCTAGAAAACCTCAACTCTCAGACTACTCAGAATCAATTAAGCACCCAAGAGTTTAAGGGGAAAACATAAACTTCGAGTAAGACATAAATCCGGGTATGAACAATAATCTACCATCTCAAACCATTTAGATATCTAGTGAGACCACGCTTCTTAGAGAAATAGGTTTTCTCCCCACTAGTACCCTAAAACTTTATAAAACCATATACTGTGCTCCTGCATCCACAATGGTTAAAACATAGTAGTTCAAAATAATATGATGATAAGAAAACAAGTAAATCAATTCTAGATTTCCCATCCCCCTTTCATTTTGACTAACTATCTTATTTGTAGTTTTTAGGGTCACTATTAACCTAATAGTTTTCAAGGACTTACGCTTAACCTATTTCATGCATATGAACTCCTTGTCCAATTTCATAGTTTTCATAAGATCACTCGAAACCTATTGGCCCCTGCAAATAACTTTATTGTTCCATGGGTTCTCCTTAAACTTATTAGTATCTCCAATAACTTCCCTCTTATCCCAGTCTTCATGAGTTGACTAGGAACATTTGACATCTGTCAATAGCTTAATTCGGATATAGTTTTCATGGGTTCACTACAAACCTATCGGCCCCTGCCAATAACACATTCAAATCATAGTTTTCATGGGTTTACTATGAACTGTCTATCTGACAACTTTAATAATTAGGCATCCAACATTCTAATCTACTTGACCTCCTGGATGTTATTCTACTCATTCAGGATTTAGGTAATTTTTATATTCACTACTGGGTCAACCAAGCTAGTTATTCTAAACCTTCCACAAAATAAATTTATGGGTCCATTACAATGTGAATATATATATATATACCAGTATAGGCCCGTGCTTCGCACATGTGCTGTTTGTGTTATCGTATACGTTGGTATTTTGTTTGAGCGCAAATATGTAAACATAAAGCAAGGGCATTTTTGAAATTTCAAAAAGACACCGAGTAAATTAGTTCAACAAATTTTCTTTATTAGTAGTAGAGATATATGAAGAAGTAAACATACTAACATAATAATACCATTCCCTGTGGTTTTATATCCTTAAAATCATTTTGTATAAAACTTGGTTAATCCCTTCAACCTATTAATCAAGAAAAACTTCTTCAAAAAATCCATATTAAAGTCAGTTCAAAACTCCTTTCTTATTTTATGGTTTTCCTTTAAAATGAGATTGGGTTATTTTCTTTTAAAACTAATGCTTTCAAAACATTTAATCATTAGTTTCGAAACCATTGGAAAACTTCCTTTCGAAAGCATTAAAATCTTCTTTCCAAAACCCTCGACACCTGCCTTTCAAAACACTTTAAAACCTTTCTTTCAAAACCTTTCAAATGTAGTAAAGTATTACCATTCAATCATAGAAGCCTAGTTTCAAAACCATTTGAAAGTGCCCCTTTTGAAACCATTAGGTTATTCCTTAAAGTATTTTTTGGGTCAAAGTGAACGTAAATGAAAGTATCCCGTTTGCAACTATTATTTATCATCTAGGAGTGTTTGGCGAGGAACCTGATGGCATCAGAACCACCCTTTCAAAAGCTTAAACCACATAAGTAAAATGTTTGAAGGCTAGCTTCGAAACCACTTTCAAACCATTGCCTTCAAAACCATTACCCCTTCCGAACACTTTAGGAAATGTCTCATATTTACAAAACAAACGCTACCTTTTGAAAGCTTTGATATCTTCAATTCCTTCGAAAGGCATAAGGTTGGTAGAAGGATTTTGACTAGGTCGAAACTACCCCTTTGGAAATCATTAGTTTTGAAACTAAGTAACTCATTCGAAAGCTATACTTAAAACAATAAGGTGGCAACCTTCCTTCGAAAGCTATTCAAAAGACCCCTTCGAAAGCATATATTTCGACACTTTCGAAAGCATTTAGTAAAAAAGGCAGGTGCATTTCATTAGAAAACAAAACAAAGGTTTTGTTCCCATCGAAAGCTAAGTTTCGACACCATGCCTTTTGCCTTTCTCCCATCCACTACCTACCAATGTTGATACCTTGTGTAGTGGTTTCATCTTGGTGGGTTTCAACCTGGCAGGTTTCGACTTGATTGAAGGTGGAAGCTATAAGTCAAAAATGTGCTTCTGAAAGAGGCGGAACCCACTTTTCTACGCAAAAACTGATTTAATGCCAGTTAAAGCAAATATTTTCTAACTAACCTGCCTACTTGTAAACATGTGATTGGTTGCCTCAACTTTTCAAATTCTTTATAGAAATAATTACTGCATAATTTCAGGTCAGTACAAGATTAATTTAACTAACAAGTCCTTCCATTAAGCAAAATAATTAAATCATTTAGGTCCTCGTTTTAAAATAATATAATTCTCATAGTAAATCACTTACGAAATATCCCCAACAATCACAGAAATTCACTTTTGATATGTTATCTAACATATCTAAATTTGAGACACAAATTCTTAATATAGTTTCCAAAATAAATTTCTATACCCAATTAACCAAATTTTTGTTTGAAAATTCATAACAAATTCTCCATAACTTGGATAATTATGAAAATTTAAACCTAACTGCAAAATAATGTTTTACATGACATAATTTTTTTTCATGGCATTACAAATTAATTTTAATTGGTCTTACCCTTAATACCACATAAAATCATATTTAAACAATCTTATTTAAATCAAACATGTTATGATCCATGCATATCATTATCCAAACTATTATAAAAATGGATTTAATCTTAAATAAAACAAATGATCATTAATTTTTTTTAGAGATGATCTAGATTATTCACCTTGATTTCGATAAGGACTTTAAGATTTGATCGAGTTTAGTTCCCCTTACTTTAATTCCTTAGCTTTAGATTTAATTTCTCCTCTTTTCTTCCTTAGCAATGGCTGGCTATTTTTCTCTTTTTTTTTGTGTTTTTGTGAAAAATGAAAAAAATTGTGAACGGAGGATAAAGCCATGGATATATAATTAGCCTATAAGCCATTCTTAAGCCCATTTAAATAATTAAGCATGACCTTTAATTTTATATTCGAGTCTTAATTCCCTTATTACTCTAATTATTTAAATTATTCTATTTAATGTATCTAACTAAATCTCCTTAATAATGTTATTAAAAATTAGTGGTGTTACAAGCTCTTTCGAAGAAGGTGAGGTGCATGAACGGGGCTTTACTCCGAGGCCTTGTTGCTTAATTTAACGTTACCCTCATTAGTATCTCATTGTATTTCTTCCTCTTCTTGAAGACTCTCCTCGTTGATTTCTTCTTCTTCCTTTTCTTTAATAATCAGAACCTTGCCCTTTCGTTGAATAAATTCTTCCACTTTATTTTCTGGAATCGAGGGCATTTCAGGTCGAGTGTCGGCCCCAATTTGAATTTTAACCACCTTAGGGGTCTCCTCTGTCCGAACGGATAGGCTACCTTCCTCACCATCATCCTCACTAGAGTCATTGGAAGAACAAAAAGAATGGGTTCGGGATCTAGAATAGGAGGGATTATTAACAAGTCAAACGGATCTCCTAGGGTGTAAAAGCCTATATCGGTGAAGGTTCTCATCTATGAGCAGAATCTAATCATGCGCTCTTGAGCATCGATCGCTATCAAGGTGCCTAGAAAGGTGCTGAGTGTCGGGTCCTTATCAATTCTCGGATGGAATGCAAAGAACATTTGATCGTTAAAAAAATTATAGCAGTTAAAGGGAAATCTAACAAAATGAAGGAGACTTACATCCCCCTGTTTGTCCATAAACGGTGAACCCTTTAGGACATTTAGCAAAAGAACCGATTCTTAAATAAGGGAATTTTCTGGGATGATCCAGTATAAGCTTCTGGTTCAAATGCGCTTCAATATAAATAAGCAATGGATTAGCCCCTCTTCTTGAAAAATTGGAGTTACCATAGCTCGAAGAAGCTTGCGGCGCGGTTAAGATTCTGCATAAATAGAACGTACAAGCATGTAAACATGGCATATCCTTTTGTAAGAATCTGAAATGGGGCTTACCTCATGTTCGCAAGGGTGGTGGTCAATAAGAAGTGATGAATGGAGGCACCGCTCTGTACATGTATATATCGATTGTAGTCCATGTACCTAAGATGCGGTCTACAGGTGAACTCTTGTCTTAAAGGCAAAAGCACGTTATCCTTCGAAATACCATATTGTGAGAAAATGCTTTGCAACATCTTAAGTGTAATAGTTGCAGATGCCTTTTTTGAATGATCGAGTAGGGCTCTGAAATTAGGAGCAGTACGATCAACCATAGGCCCGATCATAATTAAATGACCATATTGACTTGAAGTTGAAGGAACGGCAGACCCAAACTGGATCGTTGGTGACTTCGATTCAGAATGAGGTGAGTTTCCTTCAATTGATTTGCACCGTGAAGTTTTATGTTCCATTTTATACAACAAATCTTGTGTTTGAAATGGTCAGGTGCACCTAATCTCTAAACTATAAACCCTTATGTGGTCGACACTTAAAAATCCAAAAGACGACGTTTCCTAACTAATCAGATTCCAAGTGTTAGTTGGGGTCATGTTTAGTGTGCAATCTAAGTGAATGGGTCCGGTGTTCAGAACTCTGCAAATGATCCATCTTGTGTAGATAGATCATTCATCACAGGAAAAATGTTTCGTATCATTCATTGAATTGGTTATTTCTATACATACTCGTTATCGACTAGTGATCAATAATGGATCCATTATCCAAAGCGACACGGAAAGCTCTTCCTATTCCAGGAATGCCGGTTGTGCAATAAAAAGATTGTTGTGGTGCAAGTAGCTCCCGATCATTAAGTCTAAACTAAAAGAAAATCTTTAGCATTAGTCGAATTCAGTTTTTTGGAGGAGGATAACAGCATATGCTATGTACAAGATAATACGCCAAGCTATTATCACTCTCCCAAAAAAATCAATTCGCAATAAATATTGTCCCCGCTGCCAATTCTAGTTAACCGCTAGTCAACCACCAGAACATCAAATCCACATCACCAACCTTCAAAATAAAGGAGAAGGAGAAATCAACTCAATCGACAGTTTAAAGCCACCAAATTAGAGATACAAAGCAATTGGATCAGCAATGCTTCAAGATGTTGGTGGTCTTGATGGTTGGTCCTACTTAGAACGTTGATGGCAGCTCCAGGCAATAGCAAATGGTGGCAGTGGAAAGAAGTGAGGGCGACTGTTGGAAGGCTTGGATCGGCTAGCTAGCATTTCGAGAGGTCGGATCGGCTAGAGAAATGAGGGATCGGGTCAAATGAAAATGAATTGAAGTGAAGTGAAAGGTCAACTCGTATAAAGCTTAGGTAACAAAAAAAGTATGGAAATTATTTTTTAAAGTACTTGGATCGGTACCGTTTTGATCCAATTTGATCGGTACCGACCCAAATTTACTACTCTAAATGTTCCCAAATTTCCCCTACGCGACCTACTCAATGTTCATATTCATACTGAAAATTATCAAGTCAAGGTCATTACGTAATCACAAACAATGGGGATTCACACTAAGGACTGAACAGTGAACCAGTACTTCATAGATAGCTTTTTCCAGATACGATCAATGAAGCTCCTGAAAATGGAAACCCAAAGATAGTCAATTCCAGAGCACACCTTATTTTCAATGAAAGCATACTCTAGGGGGAAAACGTTAACCGGATTTTCAACCCAGCTGAACTAAAAAGGAGTATGAACATTTAAACTAAGCCAAAATGACTCGAAACTTGATCGGAAGGCCTTAAAGAGCATCATTGAAGTTTCAAGGAAGTATGGGCTAAAGATAGCCTAACTTTTTGGATTGGCGCTGATCAAGAAGAGGAGGTTCATCTGATTCAGAATATAGTTTAATCCAATCCATGGGACAACTTCCGTCCAAGCAAGTCAACAAGATATGAAACTATATGGAGAGTGTCAAAGCGAAGCAATGGATACGTCTAGTTGGTCAAAGCATTAAAAATGCTTAACTATTTGGATCGGTATTGACCCGATCCAATTTGATCGGTACCTATCCAAGTACTTAGCTCCGATGGCCTCCAAACTTTTTGGGCTCCTTCTTGACACTGAGTGCGGGCTTCTAACAAAGTGGCTCTGGCCAAACTCTCTAACTCCTACAAATACCATCCCATCTGCAATAGAAAAAGGACTGGATCATGATCTCTGTTGAACGAACGACAACAATTTTGCCATAGTTTCTTCACTCTTCTTCTCTCACACAATACATTAAGTGGCAACTGAGATCCTTCTAGTTGTCTCTAAAAATAATGGCTTGGTCTAACATAGGAAAGAAGAATCATATTGGTAATCTAAACTTCTTTGTAATAGCAGTTGATCAATAAAAGCTTTAAAGTGGATATAGGCTTCATGAAAAGCCGAACCACTATAAAAATCCCTTGTCTCTTTACTATTTCTGCTCTTTCTAGGGTGTTGGTCCATTTTTGGATTAACAACCATAGACAACGGGGTGTGCATCGACACCCTTGTGATAAAAAACTAGGACCTTGACTTGTCCCTGGATGATGAATCCTTAGATTAATGACTTCTATCACCATCCTCCCTTCCTTCATGGCTCTCTCTTTCCTAGCCAGGCCATTGGCCAGAGTCGGGACCTCGATTGGATTCAAAATAAGACAGATAAGAATATGATGATTTCTTCAAGCGACCATAGTTGCAAGAGTGCCCAATGGAACTGCAAACAAAAAAAGATGTATTGGCATCACTTGAATTGGAGATGGAAAGGTGTCATGCAGTGTAGTGCATGTGATTGTGAGTTTCATAGTGTCTCCTTGACAAACCAGGTACTAGAGCATTGCTAGCCAGAGTGATTTCCCCTGTGTTAGTGGGAGGAATGTCAGTATCAATTCGAATAGGAGAATCAAACCTTCCAAGGCTTAAGTTAGCAAAATCATGACTCCCAACATTCTCTAGTATCGGGATGTTCGACAATCCCCGTATAAAATTTCTAAAGGCCAGGAAGTGGATTGATCAACGGCATTAGCGATTGCTTTGAGTTGCTTGGAAACTTTCCTTCTACGAAGCTTGTATATAATCCTTTTTATTTTCTCTTCTCATAAGCTAAAAGCCTTGTGTATTGGGTGGATCAGACTGTAGGCTCATGACATGAACCTGCACCGTCATGACTGAGCTAATTAGCATCGCCCCTTACTTCGCCTTCTTTGGCGACATTTTGAGCCTGCTTGACTATGGGCACAACAGGATTAACATCGCCACTTCCCTACCGAGAAACGCCTCTTTTCCCTCTCACACCATCATCAGCATTCCCTATTAACTCGGTACTATGGCCTTCTTCTAGCAAGTCAAAGGCAAAGAGGCGCTCATCGGTAATAAGGAAGCTTAGCGACTGCCTCTGAATATCTATCACCGATCAAATGTGGATAGCTACTTGAAGATTCAAAGAGATGCTTAGTTCAATGTGACTTGGATATAAGCGCATATGGTTAAGTAAAACGACACTCACATCCTTCTAGCCATCCTCCCGCGAAGCCGGGCAGGCAATGCACATAAAACCACTCATTCTTGAAAGCACTTAGCTTATGCCAAGCACCAATCACGACATAATAATTACTAATTAACTTAAGAAATGTATATTAGAGGCTTCCCTTTCATCGCTTGAAATTGAGGATGAATCTAATGTCCTCCGGAGTTGGTTCAGGTAAAAGAATTTGAGGAATATCATGTATGTTGTAACAACCTTGGTACTGGTGATTAACTATGATATTAATTTATAACAATAGTTATAATTTACACTAGAATAAAATGAGATAGAGAAGATAATTTGGTAAAATATGTTTATTTTAAATAAATAATATGTCTTGGGATTAAATATTAAATAGACAAGTATTTGGTTAAATAAATTGGAAATATTGCGTTTTATTTGTTTGAAGCTAATAAATTAAATAAGTGATGTATTTCAACATTAAATTGTTGAAATAAATCTAAATAGATGAAAAAAAGTTTTAAAGACTTTAATTTGATAATTTGGAGAGAAAATGATCACTTATTGATTTTATTTGACTAAATGTTGTTATATTGGAAATTAACGCCAATATGAATCTTTTATTGATTTTAAAAGGGAGAAATATGCGGTAATTATGTATTTTATTAGTATAAAAGATGAAATACAATTTAAAATTAATATTTTGATGGTTTAAAAGAGTTAGAATGAATTATTGCAATTTATTTGACAAGAAAATAATTTTTGTACAAATTGTTGTATTAAAAATTGTGTTTTTGTAATAAAATAGTGTAAACTGTGTAATTTGATAAAAATAAGGTTTTATTCATAAAAATAACTTTTTGTTGTTAAAATAAATTTTTATTGTTAAAATAACTTTCATTTTGTTATAATAACAATTTTAGTTACATACAAATTGGTTGTATGCATTTTATATGGTTTTAAAATTGAGAAATTAGTGCATATGTTGATAATATTGGTTAAAAGTGTACATATTTCAATTTTTCTCTAAGTATTATTACTTTTGGGCTTATTGGTTAGTTTTTAAAATCCAAAACCCTTAATCTGGAAACTTTGGTATGGAGAAAACATTCAGTACGTAGCTTAGTTTCTTCTTCTCCTCGAAAGTCATTTACAGTAAATAGAAAATAAGAAACTATGGCATCCACTTGTAAATTCAATTTCCACTCAACACTGCTGCTAATTCAAAGAATAAATCACCAAAAAAATAAAAGAGAAAGGTAATCAAAAACAATACTATAAAAATTTCATTCAAATCTATGAGCTTGATATGAATTTTTCTGCAACCTGCTCTATTTCTTTTGCATGTCACTTTTCAAGCTTCTATAGGTTGCCGAAGGTCGTTTCTCCAACAAAAGCCATCCTCCTCCTCTTGAAATCACACAAAATCATGATAATTTTCTATGGAGAGTTCCAAACTCACAATAGCTAACTAAATCATGTGCTGCTATAAAGAAAATTACTCAGAAAAACTTACCGTATACGTATATTTCTCTGTTTCTGGTTTCTAGGTGTTTCTTGTTTCTGGTTGCTACTTTGAGCAGTTGTAACGTCTTGATTTTATCTCGAATTGCTGTCATATTTTTTTTAATTTTAGTTTAGTTGTTTAACTTTGTCTAAGTCAATTTTCATTGCAAAAGACCTCTGTTTGATATGTCAAAACGATGCTAGAAAATCAATACGAACTGGATTTGCATACAGAAAAAATTCATGTAACCTAGGTCGACACCATTGTCGACCTAACTACCTTCCCAGACGATAGGCCTGTCAGCTAGGCCACTCTCCAAGTCAACCAGAGGGTCGACCTCCCTGTCGTCTTGTGCACTGGTTGTCTTGGCCCCTTTTTCTCCTTGTTTCTACCGCTTTTCCTACTTTGTGCTATGCTTTTAACACTTATTATTATACATTTTTGAGATGAATTTCTAGTGCTGTAATAGCGAATTTGTAGTGCTCTAATCTACATAGGGATGAGCAAAATTTATAGTCAATCCGAATATTGGATTGATGAGTTTTCAAGCTGTTTCCGAATATCGAATTTCGGTGATTTTCTACGATTTCTATTGTTTCAATCAAAAGATTTCCTAGAATTTTTTTTTGAAATAATTTTATAATTCCAATGACTTTGAAATAAATATTTTCCAATATTTTCAAATTATTTTTATATTATTTTAAAGTATTTAAAATATATTTATTTCCTATAATAAGGGGAATTTTTAATAAATTGTTTTCAAATTGATTTTGAAAAATTGTTTTAAAATCTCATTTTCTCTAGTAAATTATTTTGTAAATAATATACAATGTTTTATACTCTTTGGATGTATGAGGAAGCGAATTAAACAATTTAGTTAAACATGTGGTATGGGACACATGTGTTACTTTTTTGGTTAATCCCGGACTTGTACGGTCGAAGCAATTCTGGGCTATTGATTTGAGATGATTTCTACGATTTGCCATTTTATGGTGTGTTTTGAGATTTATAATTCCTATTTTTGGGAATTATATAAGATGGCCAATATTTGGCAAGATTTGTGGTTCGAGATCTCCTAATTTTGGATTCATAATCTATAAGAACCCGATATATTATTTTACTTGCCGATGAGATGAGGCGTGTCATGAGATTTATGAGTTTTTAGATTTTGATGATTTCGTTTTCTAATGTGGCATTAACTAGTGGTTAGGAAAACGTTAAGTGAGAACGTGTGGTATGAGACACACTGTTACCACTCTTCGTGTTCCTCTTTGAGAGTTTGTGACACATTTTGGGCATGCCGGTGCTATAAACCTTTGGGTCTTCTGAATTTACGACTTCGGTCGTTTGGGATTTACGACTTCGTGTGTCTGGGATAGGTACCTAATATATAGCACTGGACAAGAGATAGCACGTGCAACATTGCTTTGGCATGCAATCGAGGATCTGGCCAATCCGGGCTTTTTGAGTTTTCTTAGTTTTTGTTTATTATGATTTCACCATTTTGAGATGTCTTCATTACATCGATAGCCTAGAGTTATATGAGATGTTATACATATATGGTGATTTCATTTTATGAGGTTTTGATCTCTTATCGAGTTCCTTGAGTTATGATTTTTAATGATTTCTTGATCTTGAGGATATATTCTAGCTTTTTCCATTTTGTCTTGTTTGAGTTTTGAGTTATACACACACACACATATGTATATGTATGTATATACATATATGTATGTATATGTATGTATATACATATATGTATGTATATGTATGTATATACATATATGTATGTATATGTGTACACATATATATATACATGTGTGTGTATATGTGTGTGTGTGTATATGCCGATGAAATAAGGCATAATTGAGTTGGAGATTTTGATCTTTCCTCTTGTGGCTATTATGTTGCTTATTTGCATTTATGTTGAATAATCTTGAGTAGGAATCACTTATGGTATGTTAAACTTATTCATGAGTTAACTTTGAGCCATTATACCATTGCCACCCTTGAAATTGTGAATAGAACTTCGTTTTTATCATTAATTTCTATTTAAAGGAATGTTTCCCTTATATAATTATATCCATTTATCTTGCTAATCATTATGTTCTAGTTAGCCTGACCCATATATTTATTACTTGGGTCAGACTGAGTTGTAGGTTAGACATTTGGACTTTTGCTAGTTATGCCTTTTGGACTTCATTATCAATCTCGGATAGATGGCATAGTTTTTGTATTAGTTTTCTTGTTGGGAACTTTGTTATGTATATTCTTTTGTGGGGACGTATGTATATATTGTGGTTTAATACTACTTATGACATGTTGTGTTACATTTGATGTATGTGTATGTGTATATCCATTTGTGTTACTGTTCTGTGACTTTTGATTGTTATTGTTATTATGTTTTATCTTTTGAATCGATCCAGTAGCCACCATAGAATTATTTTCCATAGGAATTAAGTATGTTGAAACAATTGAGACGAAATGGAAAAAAAGTATGAAATCGACGTACTTTGATCTTAACCAGCCCTATTCTCCGCATTAGCGACAAAGTTACCCAGTAATTCTCTTTGCTAATGTGGGTCTCAAGGTCGGGACGTCACAGCTTGGTATCAGAGCTAGATTTATAACAAAATGTAATAAACACAGAACAGTTTACACAATTGCAATACATGAAGTATAATACAAGTGTAAACATTATTTTCAAATCGTAGTTGTACCCAACCTTGTCCTTAATCTTTTATGTCCTTTGAGGGTAGATAGAAAGGAATATGTCTAGGAATGTTAATTTTAAATTACATAGTATTCCTTATTTAATAAGTTCCAATTGCTAATATCTAGGCCTATGAATAATCCTATCTTGTCTTAACTTTAAGCTCATGAATGAAAGAAGAACAGGTCACACTTAGGAGACGGGACAGTCCAGTGGTTCTCCTCTCGAAGAAGTTTATATGTCATCCGATCAAATTCTCGACCATCTTAAGAGCACTCAGCCTTCCACTCTTACTCATCCCTCTCCTCCATGCAAATCTGCATTTGCGCGCATGTGTAGCGGACTCACTCTTCTCGAAGGCAAGCCATTCAGAGGCTCCGAGACAGTTTTAGAGGTTTAGGCTTGGCACCGAACATGCGAGCATATCTTTACTCACATGGAGATATCCGATCATCATCATGTTCTTGTGGCATCGGGTATGCTGCAAGAACGAGCACTAGACTGGTATGAGCTCCTTATTGCCGAGATAGGTGAGTTTACTCTTACTTGCAGCATTTCCGAGATCGTTTTGAGCTTAAGATCATGCTAGAATCCGAGAAGGTTTTTCTTGCCCATCGCTTCCTAGAGTTAAAACGAGGAAAATCCACCATTTTAGATTATGCATCCTTCTTCGTGTCCTTGTACAAGTATGGACTCGAGTTCATTAGCACTCCATGCAAGAAGAATCTTAAGTTTGTTTCTGGGCTTTAGAAATATTTGAAGAAGTCGGTCATGCTTCAGCTTAAGCTCTCATTTGAGGAGCATGTAGATTAGGTGCTTCACGTCGTAGCCATCGAAGAGGAAAGGAATAGTACTGATGAGGCTGAGGTTTAAAAGAACCAAATAAGAAGAAAGTTCCCTTTTGGGAGATCTTAATCCTTTCCTCCGAAGAACAAGGAAAAGCAAGGCATTTCTAGGTCTTATACTCTTACAACACCTTCTTCAGCTAAAGTTTTAGCATGCTTCAATTGCGATTATCGAGATCATCTAGCTTGAGATTGCCCTCAGCCTCATAAGTGCCTTTATTGCAAGCAAGAAGGGCATATGATCTCTTCATGCCTTAAGGAGAAAAAGGATTCTTGTTCTGGTAATTTGAATGTGGAGAAAGCTTCTGGTAGTGCATATTTGTCTCGAGGTATATCTCCTACAAATTTGAAAGATTCTATTCTTTTCCATGATCGTTCTATTCGAATCCTCTTCGATACGGGTGCTTGGGATTTATCTGTATAGGAGAAATTTGTTAATGTTAGTAGATGTGCTGGTCTTTTTGCTTACTTGGGGTTGCGAATTCTTTTGAAGGGATTCGCAATACCTGACGTGAGAATTTTGAGGTTATTCCTTGCAACTTATCTTTCGTGCGGGTTAGCATGATATTTTCTATCTAGATTCTCTATCTAGAGTTTGGAATGATTTGAGAGGGAGTGGCTTGTATTTATCAAGCAACATTCTGTTATTTGAAAGATCTTATATTTAAATATCCTAATTCAGTTAGTTTTTTAATTCTTCTCCTCGGAATATTGATAATGATTCCAAAGTATCTGTGTCCATTCTTGAGTTTCGAGATGTTGATGATATATCTCAAATTCCAGTCATTTTGACTCTGTTGATTTTCATAAGTCTGTTTGGGTACGATACCCAATTGGGCAATCGAATATTGTTTTGACCTCATTCCCTATTCTCAGCCTGTAAGTCATTCTTCTACAAGGATGTACACTAAGAAAATGAGGTAATCATTGAATTTATTCAACATTACCATTCTTACATCTTTTGAGATATCCTCTTAGGATACTCATTTGATAGGGTTTATGATATTGCTTCATTCGGAGTTATGATATGTTGACAAGTGTTCTTCTTCTAATTTGAGAAGATGTCTTGCCCTTACCCTTAAATCTCATATGTTCCTTTTTAATCTATTGGGTAGTGTTAGGGTCATACCCCAGTTTACTCTACACCGATCTTCTTGAGTTACGAGTTACATAGAATAGCGTTCCTCTTACCGTGATATGCACTTGTATGAGTTTTGTGAGTAGTTCGTTATATCTTTTAGAATTATGAACACTCTAGTCTACCCCATCAATCTTGTGAATCGAGTATTCTGAGGATCTCTCGATGAGTTCTTCGTGTATTTTAGGTTTTGAGTATAGGCAATAAAAATTGAGAGTTCCAAATTTTCAAATTTTAAGAAATGTTTTTAAGAGAAATTAGATTTTGTTTGAGTTAGATAAAGAATATTTTGAGTATCGAATATGAGGTGATTCTTTTAAAGAAAATGATCTTTGTGTTGGGTTGTCCAAAAAATGCATGAAGAATTCTGGTCGATGCGCCTGATCAACGTTATCGATAGGAATTTCCTAAATGCTGTGTTGAGATAATCGGACACGATAAACTAAGTTTTAATAAGATTTTATTTGTAAATTAATTATATAGTATTGAGAATTAAATTTTGTTTGGATGACATATGCAACCATTGAACCATAGTGGGTTGGATGAGTGGTGAGGCGGTTTTGATCATTTGGTCAACTCTACAGCCAATCGAGAGGAATATTTATTATAAATCAATGGCGTGGCAATGCCATTATGATAATTGAAATGTATGAGTTTAAATATAGTTAAATTTTATTGCTGAAATGATGAGATAATACTTTGTTTGAAAAATAAATGTTTATGGAATATTTTAAAATGAGTTATACATGTTAAAGATGGAGTTTGTTATGAGAATTTTGGTATTTGAAAACAAAGAGTAGTAAATTTTAAAATTTTATCTTAAGTATTGTTGAAATGAAATTATAAAATTCTTTTGAAAATTTAATTTTGGAATAAAAGGGAATATGAGTTTGAAATTATTTGTCTTTTATATAAAAGCTATAGTAAAGAGTTTGTAAAATTTCCAAGTGTTGAAAAATGAGATTTTGAATACAAGGATAATAAGTATAGGAACTTTAAGAAGTTTTGATTGTAAACCAATATTCGATTTTTTGTATTTATCCTGCCTTAATACAATGGTCTAACAACTTGCGCTTTTACAGTCGTTCGAGTATGGTGGCCATTGAAGGAACCACCTCTCATCGAGTTTTTATATCTCTGTTGTTATCAAGCTAGTATTGTAGTAACTCTTTCCGTAGTGACATACAGAAAGTCATGTTGATGATCACCTTGTTAATTGGAGTTCGGGATAAAAGTTGAGTCAAAATCCTGACTCTATTTGAGAAGTTTCTAAGAAATCAATCTCACTCGATTTATTTTTGGGTAGCATTCTGCTATGTGTTCTTACTTTGAAAGAGAGATGCCCTAAAAATTATGAGATATTGCTCATACAAATTCTATAGTCCGATAATCTTGACAAAGATACTCAGGAAATCATAAAATTTATCGGGCAATTTTGTTTTGGTTTTCTTTCACATTGAGTTGGGAGTAAGAAACCTTAATATCAAGCTTGTCTATCTTTCTTTTGATTGATGAAATAATTGAGTTGAATATGGTTCTTCCCTTAAAATTGCGAGGACGCAATTTTTATAAGGGGAGTCTGTAACAATCCTGGTATTGGTAGTTACATATGATATTAAATTATAACGATAGTTATAACTTAATATTGGAATAAAATGAAATAGAGAAGATTACTTGGTAAAATATGTTTATTTTAGATAATCAATATGTCATGGGACTATAGATTTGGATTAAATATTAATTAGATAAGTATTTGGTTAAACAAATTGGAAATATTGGGTTTTATTTGTTTGAAGCTATAAATTAAATAAGTGATGTATTTCAGCGTTAAATTTTGAAATAAATATAAATTGATGAAAACAAAGTTTTAAAGACTTTATTTTGATAATTTGTGGAGAAAATGATCATTTATTGATTTTGTTTCAGTAAATGTCGTTATATTGGAAATTAACGCCAATATGAATCTTTTATTGATTTTAAAAGGGAGAGATATGAAGTAATTATGCATTTTACTAATATAAAAGATGAAATATGGTTTAAAAATAATATTTTGACGATTTAAAAGAGTTAGAATGAATTATTATAATTTATTTGACACGAAAATAATTTTTGTACAAGTTGTTGTATTGAAAATAACGATTTTGTAAAAATAGTATAAATGTGTAATTTGATAAAAATAGGGTTTAATCCATAAAAATAACTTTTTACTATTAAAATAAATTTCATTTTTTTACAATAACAATTTTAGTAACATACAAATTGGTTGTATGCATTTTATATGGTTTTAAAATTGAGAAATTAGTGCATATGTTGATAATATTGGTTAAAAGTGTGCACATTTCAAATTTTCTCTAAGTATTATTACTTTTAGGCTTATTAGGTTAGGTTTTAAAATCCAATACCCTTAATCTAGAAATTTTTGGTATGGAGAAAACATTCAGTACGTAGCTTAGTTTCTTTTTCTCCTCAAAAGTCATTTACAGTAAATGGAAAATAAGAAACTATGGCCATCCTCTTGTAAATTCAATTTTATCTCAAATTTGCTACTAATTCAAAGAATAAATCACCAACACAGGAAAACCGAAAGGTAATCACAACCAACACCATACAAATTTCAATAAAATCTATGACCATGATATGATTTGTCTGTAACCTAATCTATTTCTTGTGCATGTCTCTTTTCAAGCTTCTACAAGTTGCTGAAGGTCGTTTCTCCAACAAAATCCATCATCTTCCTCTTGAAATCACATAAAATCTTGCTAATTTGCAAAGGTGAGTTCAAAACTCACAACAGCTAACTAAATCATGTGCTGCTGTAAAGAAAATTACTCAGAAAAACTTACCGTATACGTATATTTCTCTGTTTTTTGTTTCTCTGTGTTCCTCGTTTATGGTTGCTACTTTGAGCAGTTGTAACTTCTTGATTTTATCTCAAATTGCTAGTGGATCTTTTCCGACTTTGATTTTAGTTGTTGAACTTTGTCCAAGTCAATTTTCATTACAAAAGACCTCTGTTTGATATGTCAAAACGATGTTGGAATATCAATATGAACAGGAATTGCATAAAGAAAAAATTCACGTAGCCTAGGTCGACACCACTGTCGACCTTGCTACCTTCCTGGTTAACAGGCCTCCCTCTAGGTCGACTAGGGGATCGACAGGCCCATGCAATGGGTTGACCTCCCTGTCGTCTTGTGCACTGGTTGTTTTGGCCCCTTTGCTCCTTGTTTTTGCAGCTTTTCCTACTTTGTGCTATGCTTTTGACACTTATTTTTATGCATTTTTGAGATGAATCTCTAGTGCTCTAATAGATGAGTTTCTAGTGCTCTAATCTACACGTGGATGAGCAAAATTTATGGTCAATTTGACTCCCAGATTGATTAGTTTTCTAGCTGTTTCCGAATATCGAATTTTGGTGATTTTCTGCAATTTCTATTGTTTCAATCAAAAGTTTTTCTAGAAAACTTTTTGAAATAATTTTATAAGTCAAATGAATTTGAAATAAATATTTTCCAATATTTTTAAATTATTTTTATATTATTTTAAAATATTTAAAATATATTTATTTCCTATAATAAGGAGAATTTTCAGTAAATTGTTATCAAATTGATTTTGAAAAATAGTTATAAAATCCCGTTTTCTCTATTAAATTATTTTATAAATAACATACAATGTTTTATACTCTTCAGATGTATAGTAAGCGAATTAAACAATTTGGTAAAACATGTGGTATGGGACACATGTGTTCCTTTTTCGGTTAATTCCGGACTTGTACGATAGAAGTAATTCTGGGATATTGATTTGAGTTGATTTCTAGGATTTGCCATTATATGGCGTGTTTTGAGATTTATAATTCCACTTTTTGGGAATTACCTGAGATGGCCAATGTTTGTGGAGATTTTTGGTTCTAGATCTCCTAATTTTGGAGTTATAATCTATGATAAACCAATATATTATTTTACTTACTGATGAGATGAGGCGAGTCATGAGATATTTGAGTTTTGATATTTTTGATGATTTTGTTTTCTAATGTGGCATTAAATAGTGGTTAGGAAACTGTTAAGTGAGAATGTGTGGTATGGGATGCATTGTTACCACTCTTCGGGTTCCTCTCTGGGAGGTTGTGACACATTCTGGGTATGCCCGTGCTATAGACCTTCGAGTTATCTAAGTTTACAACTTCCATCTTCTGGATTTACGACTTCGGTCGTCTAGGATTTATTACTTCAGTCATCGTAGTTTTATGACTTCGGTCGTCTGGGATAGGTACTTAATATATAGCACGGGACAAGAGATGGCACGTGCAACATTGCTTTGGCATGCAATTGGGGATCCGACCAATTTGGATTTTCTGAGTTTTTTTGTTTATTATGATTTCACCATTTTGAGATGCCTTCATTACATCAATAGCCTAGAGCTATATGAGATGTTATACATATATGGTGATTTCATTTTAATAGGTTTTGAACTCTTACAGAGTTCCTTGAGTTATGAGTTTTCATGGTTTCTTGATCATGAGGATATATTCTTGGTTTTGCCATTTTGGCTTGTTTTGAGCAACACACACACACACACACACACACACACACACACACACACACATATATATGCCGATGAAATGAGGCATAACTTAGTTGGAGATTTTAATGCTTCCTCTTATGGCTATTATGTTGCTTATTTGCAGTTATGTTGAATAATCTTGAGTAGGAATCACTTATAGTATGTTAAACCTATTCATGAGTTAACTTTGAGCCATTATACCATTTCCACCCTTGAAATCGTGAATAGAACTTCGTTTTTATCATTCCTTTCTATTTAAAGGAACGTTTCCCCTTATACACTTATATACATTCATCTCGTGCTAATCATTATGTTTTAGTTAGGGATAGCAATGAGGTGGGTCTTGGGTCCAAACCCGGTCGACCCGCCTCTGTTTTGGCCCGTCCAGACCTGCCCCATTGGGTCATTGGGGCGGGTTGACCCGTGACCCATTCTTGAGTGCTTCGGGTCTAGGGTCGAGTCGGGGCTCAGTAGAACCGCCCCAACCTGACCCGCACTTCTAACATCTTATGAAACTGCTTTACTACTATAATGATTTATTAATCTTCTTAGATATAAGTGATTCTAGCATGGATATTAAAATGTTCTAATAAATAATCTAATATAAAAATTAGAGTATCAAGTTGCGTCATTGATAATTATACAATAACATATGTATATATTTTCTGAATTGTTATTGTACACATCATTTTTACTAACTTTCCTTAGACACGTTGTTATTTGTATTTCATGTATTTTTTGTTGATAATGAGTATAAAAAAATAAATTTATGTAAGTTGGTACACAATTTTGAATCAATACATGAGACTCATCGGGTCTTGGGGCGGGTCTACCTTGACCCGTACGGGTCCCGGGTACGGGGCAAAAATCCAGACCTGCATCGGGTCTACGGAGCGGGTCTGGGGCGAGGTCTAAAAAATCCAGGACGGGTAAGGGGCACTAAAAGCCCGCCTCAACCCGCTCCATTGCCATTCCTAGTTTTAGTTAGCCTGGCCCGTGTATTTATTACTCGGGTCAAACCGAGCTGCAGTTAGACATTTGGACTTTTGCAAGCTACCTCTTTTAGACTTCACTATCGACCTTGGATAGATGGCATAGCTTTTGTAGTCGTTTTGTTGTTGGAAATTTTGTTATGTATATTCTTTTGTAGGGATATATGTATATATATGATGGTTGAATACCCCTTAAGACATGTTGTATTACATTTGATGTATGTGTATATGTATATTTGTCTCTATTGCTGTTCTGTGACTTGTAATTGTTTTTGTTATTATGTTTGGTTTTCTGAATCGATTCGATAGCCACCGTACTATTGGATTCGATAGGAACTAAGTATGTCAAAACACCTGAGATGAAAAGAAAAAAATGATTACCACATCGACACACTTAGCTCTCATATAATACAAGACTATGATGGTTGCCCTTAACCTGCCATATTTTCCACATTAGCAGACAGAACTACCCCGTATTTCTCTTTGTTAATGTGAATCTTTGGATGGGACGTCATATATGTACAGTGAAGAAATGCATAGCTGTACGGATGCAATTGGGCTAGAGCCAATCTCACATAATGTAACATCTTTTGGATGAATGGATTAAAAAGCGAGGCGCATCCTGCCTAGCACATATAACTGTTACAAGCAGTATATCCTTCTAGAGGTGAATAAGCTCCGTCATTATGAGGCGAGACTCATACAATCCTTATACTGGATCCTATGTTGGATGCAAAGATTTTAGAGAGAAACCTCATCGACTATCGAAGCCATAAAGTATTTCAGATCCATTAACAATGTAGCTTTTTCTAAAGTGTCAGGAGCTGGTTCTTCTTTTGCTTCTATGTTCATAGGAATTTCAGGCGCTTATTGAGAACTTTCAAGCTATTCTAATTGATTTCCTAGAGTGTGCCGAGTAGACACTATTGTGGAGCTTGACTCAGCATCAGAATCGATGTGTGAAGCAGTCGGTTCGGTAGCCATATCAGTTAAACGCTCTGAGTGTTAGCAACCCATGTCTATCAGACTTAGTAGATAGTAATTGTTAGAGGAAGAAACTTGTTCCCCTATGTAAAGTGTAAATTAGTGCGGTGTGGTGCAGTGTTATGCAGTGTAGCAATAAACAATTGAAGATTAATTGATAATTGTGAAGAGAATCTAGGATTCGACCAGAGTGACCGTTATCTCTGGCTATCCTAACTGGTTTTCACGTCGATGGTTGTGGATTTCACATAAGCTTTGGGAATAGTTACTGACATAACGGAGTATGATCTTTGCATTCAAGTTTATTCAAGTCCATAAGATAGGCATATTCCAATTCAAGTTCCAGTTCAAGTTGGAGATCTTATGCAAATATCAAAGTTCAAAAATGTTCATGTTTGAGTTTTTTTTACAAGCTCATGCATTTAAATAAGGGTTCAGGTTCATTCATGCAAAGAAGTTCATGTAGTCAAGTCCTAATGTTCAATTATGCATGAACCAAACTAAAAATCACCTAAGTCTCCATAGGCGAAGGGATCATACACGATCCCACACCTAGGCAGCACTGCATTGTGCAATTTCGAACTCCATAAGCTCATAATCGATCCCTCCATCTCAACCAACAACCGATCCATCATTTGTCACAAAACCATCACCATCCCATGCCTACAAATGATCCCAAAACCATGCCTAACGCCTGAACTTCACCACTCCCTTTCAACTTCTCCAACATATTGTCGAACCTTCCACTAATCCCCGCTCCATTTCACTTTTCCCTAGCTAATACTATTTCACTCCTCTTCAACCACCAACAAAATCCCAAACATCCCATCATTTCCCCACAATTGCATACAACTGATTTAAAATCCCACTTACATAAATCAAATGCAAATGAGGGCCAAAGGTTAGGCAAGGACAATTGCGGTTTGGGTTCAAGGTTGGATCTGAAATTGAATTAGCAAGATTGGAAGGGGAAACAATTTGGGGCAATAGCGAGGGCTTTTAACAAGATGGGAGATGGAGTCCCATAAGTGATGATGAATCGGTGGAAGATGTTATGGAAATATTAAGCTCGATAATGGCATAGAGAAGGAAGGTAGGTTCAGTTCGGTAGGCAATAAGAAAAATGAGCAAGTGAGGGAGAGAATGAGCGAAGTGTTGGAATATATGCTAGTGCGGCCCACTTCCACAAAGCCTCAAATCGATTAAGTATTTGCAAGCAAAAGGATCAGTACCAATCCACCATCTAGGGGATTGACCTAACCCATATTCCAAAAAAGGAAAATATAATGCAATGCAATCGCATTTGGAATATAATGGAAACTTGCAATGACCCATAAGCATGTGAACGTGCTAGGGGCCCAATAACAATATGTGTACATGAATGTACATGCACGTGGGCATACTCAACATTCGATTTCTCAAATCAACAAAAATTGAATGAACTATCACTTGTATTTTCAAAAAAAGTCCAATTAATTTGATCGACAAGCTCAATAGGAATGAGCATTAGCAAAGACCGAGGATTACACCTTGGATTTATACTGAATAATATTGACCTAAATCCATAGCGAACCAAGAGAGATACGACTCTTTGAAAAGATATGTAACATCCCCATACTTAGAGGCCCAAAACTAATGGCTACGGATGCTGCAGTCATCCATAATTATTAATCATTAGCGACCAAATACAACGGTGTTAGATTCATTCATACACAGAAAAAGATGAATATGGAAAAAATTTAAACTTCAAACAGAATCACATTTCATATCAAAATATTTCCAATTCATTACATAATCCTATATTCACAAATTACGTTCAGAGAAAATATATTTATTACAACATAAGCCAAGAGCGACATATGAAGATGCCCTCTTATATGATCAGAATATATACAGGCGATATATAACCATTGCCATTACAAGTAACAAAGCAGAATCAAAAGAATAGAGAACTCTAAATAGCTATCATGCCACTTACACCTCTCCGGAAGCTTATTCGTCTTAAAAGGTACCTGAAAGCCTCAACTCTCAAACTACTCAAAATCAATTGAGTACCTAAGAGTTTAAGGGGAAAACATAAAATTTGAGTCAAACATAAAGCCTAGTATGAATAATAATCCACAATCTCAAATCATTTAGATATCTAGTGAGACTAAGCCACTTAGCGGAACCGTTTTCCCCCTTACTAGTATCTTAAAACATTTATAAAACCATATACTGTGCTCCTGCATTCATAATGATTAAAACAATTCAAAAAAGTATAATATGATGACATGTGAACAAATGAATTAATTCAGGATTACCAGTCCCCATTCATTCTGACAATCTGTCTCAATTATAGTTTCTAGGTTTACTATTAACTTATTAGTTTTCATGGGCTAACTAATAACTGTAAGATATTTAAGGACTCCCCGTCCAATTTCATAGTTTTCATAAGATCACTAATAACCTATTGGTAACTCCAATATCTATACTCTTATCCTAGTTTTCATGAGTTGACTAGGAACCTATTGGTGACACAAATATCCTTTCTTCTCACCCTAGTTTTCTTGGGCTTACTAGGAACCTATTGACATCTGTCAATATCTCTTTTGGATATAGTTTTCATGGGCTAACTACAAACCTACTGGCCCCTACCAGCATCAAATCATTGTTTTCATGGAATTACTATGAACCTGTCTTTCCGAAATCTTCCTTTATACACAGTTTTCATAGGCTAACTACGAACCTGTTGGCCCCTGCCAATATCTTTTCCTATGCATAGTTTTCATGGGCTTACACCTTTGCAAATATCTTTCTTTATATTTTTAGCATCCTATATTCTGGTCTTCCTGACCTCCTAGACGCAATTCTACTCATTCAAGAATTAACTTAAATTATATTCGCTAGTGGTTAACCTAGATGGTTCTTCTACCACCCTTCATCCCCAAAATGCAATTATGTGTCCATTATATTGTGAATATATTTATATTTGATGAAGCAAACCCAACAACATAGCAATACCACTTCCGTGGGTTTAATATAAAAATTGGTTAATACCTTTATCCTATTATTTTATCAAAGATAGCTTTTTCTCAAAACCATTACAATCTCCTTCAATTTCAGCCAAGGGTTTTTCCATTTAAAAATAGAGTTTGGGTTATACAACCTTTCGAAACTTGGCTTTCGACTTCATAGGATGGCCTCCTTCGAAAGCCTTAAAATATATCTTCAAAATATTAGGTTCCTTCCTTTATAATACTTTAAAACCTTTCTTTTGGAACCTTTCGAAACCTTTCGATTGTATTAAAGTATTAACATTTAACTTTAGAAGCATAGCTTCGAAACCAGTTGAAAGTACCCCTATCGACACCATTGGAAGTAACTCTTCTGAAACCATTGAAAGCCCCCCTTTCGAAAGCATTGGGTTTATACTTGAAACTTTATTTGGATCACAGTGAATATAGGCGAAAGCATTTATTTCGAAACCATCCTTTATCATATGCAAATATTTGGGAAACATGATGGTGTCGACACCATCCTTTCAAACGCATAAAAATTTTGGGTAAAACAGTGGAAGGTTTGCTTTGAAACCCCTTTCGAAACCTTTGCTTCGAAACCCATAACCCTTTTTAAGAGCTATAGGAAGTGGCATAAACTTATAAAACAAAGTACCTTTCGATAGCATTGATATCTTCAATACCATCGAATGGCTAAAGAATAGCACTAGGGTTTTGACTAGGTCGGAACCCCTCCTTTCAAAACATTCATTCATAAGTAAAGGAAACCAGTCGAAAGCAAACTTAAGTTAATGGCAACCCTTTTGAAACAATTTAAAACCTCTTTCGAAACCATATGCTTCGACTCCTTCGAAGGCTTAAACAAAACAAAGGCGGGCGCTTTTCTTTTTAAAACAAACCAAGGTAGCGACTCCTTCGAAAGCAATGCTTTCGACACCTTACCTTTCACCTTCCTGCAATCCACTATGTCCCATCTTTGTGATATCTTGTGTACTTGTTTCAGCTTAGTAGGTTTCGACTAGGTTGAAGGTGGAAGCTCTCTGTCGAAAGGTACTTCCCCAAGTTGGCGGAACCCACTTTTCTGAGTAAATATGGTTTATTGCTGCTTAAAGAAAACTTTTCTCTAACAACTTACCACCTGTCAACACCAGATTGGTTGCCATAACTTTTTCAAATACTTTACCAAAGTAACTGCCATTCATTTCATATCTGTACCATGGTTAAGTTAATCAAATAAGCCCGTCCATTAAACAAAACCAATTTTGCAAAGAAGTCTCTCTTCTAAAATAATTTAATTTGCAAAGCAAATCACTATGGACAAATCTCCAAAAATTTCAGAACTTCACTTTAATCATGTTATCTAACATATCAAATTCTAGACCCAAAATCTTATTATAATTTCCATAATAAATTTATAAACCCAAATAACCTTAATTTCCTTTAAAAATTCATAATAATCTTTCCATAGCTTGGTAAATTACCAAAACTGAAACCCAACTCCAAAATCATGTTTCTCATAACATAAAATTTTCCCATGGCATTTAAATATAATTAAATCTCGGTTTCACCCTAAAACCGTGCATAACCTCTTTCAAACAATCATATTTAAACCATGTAAATTTTAAATCGAGCGTATCATCATCCAGTATATTATATAAACAAATGTACCTTTAATTCCAAAAATATAGGATTCAAAAGCGAAATAGAGATGGAACTATTATTCACCTTGATCTAGATAAGGAGATTGGATTGAGATTGTTTCCCTCTTTAGCTTGATTCTCTAGCTTTTAATTTGTATTCCTTTTATTCTCTTAATGGTCGGCCTTCCTTTTTGCGTTTAGTTTTCAAAAGATGTGAATGGGCAGTGAATTGGTAGGAACGAAAATATATAAGGCTAAGGATCATTGGGTGACAAATTTCCTTATATACCCTTATGTAATTTGTTTAACCAAAAACTATTATTAAGCCCATTAATTATTATATTAAACTCGACCCTTATTAAATTAATTCAAGCCTCAATCCCCTTATCACTTAAAATTTACATTATTCTATTTAATTTATCTTGTTAAATCTCCTAAATAGTGTTATCAAAAATTAGGGGTGTTACAGGCTTTCCTTCTTAAAGAATTTCATCCTCGAAATTCAGTGAGGACTAAATACTAAACATTGCAACCATACGTAAGAACTACTAACAACCATACTAGTCTACCTGACTAGTAATTATCTATATAACTCTAATGTAGAAATACCCTCAAAGTAGATTAGGAAAAGTATCCCGAATCATGTCCTCTGTCTCCCAAGTACAATCCTTCTCGTTGTTGTTCCACTGAACTATGACCTACTTGACTGTCTTGTTCCACAATCGTTTCTATTCTCTCACAACAAACCAAACTAGTTGGCAATACTGCTTGGAATCATGCATATACTTACGAAGATGAGACAAATGAAATGCATTATGGACACTTGCCATACTGCTTGGCAACTCTGCTCTGTATATGAGCTTTCCAATCCTTTCTAAAATCAGGAATGGACTAACATATCTCGAGGCCAACTTTCCCAATTTCCCAAATCGTACCACACCCTTAGACAGCGATAACTTAATCAAAACTTTGTCTCCGACTGAGAAGTCTATGTCCTTACACCTTTTATCTACGTAACACTTCTGTCTGGATTGAGCTTCCTTCATTCGTTCTCGGATTAACTCAATCTTTTCTAAAGCCTCCCTAACCAAATCGAGACTTCAGACCAATCTGTCTCCAGTCTCCAACCAACATATAGGGATTTTGCATGGTCTTTCTTACAAATCTTCCAAATGTGCCATTTCTATACTAGTCTAATAACTATTATTATAAGAAAACTCAATCAAATGTAGGTGATCCTCTCAAGATTCACCAAAATCCAACACACAAGTTCTCAACAAATCTTTGAGTACCTTATTGACTCTCTCTGTTTGCCCATCCGTCTACGGGTAATATGCAGTACCTATCTTGAGCTTAGTGCCTGACACATTTTGTAGACTCTTTCAGAATTTGCTAGTGAAAAAAAACATCTTTATCACTGACTATGCTACTGGGAACTCCATGAAGTCTAACTACGTTCTTCATGAGCAAATTCGCAAAAACAGATGCCGTCTTGGTCGACTTTACTGGAATGAAATGGGAACTCTTAATCAACCTGTCCACAATAACACATATACTCTCATTTCGTCTACTTGACCTTAGCAACGCATCTATAAAATTCATGAATATCGAATCCCATTTCCAAATTAGAATCTTTAAAGGTTGAAGTAACCCACTCAGCTTCTGATGTTCGGCCATTACTTTTTGACAGTTTACACACTGCCTAACCCACAAACCAATATCCCTCTTCATGCCTTCCCAATAGAAGCTCCTCTTTATATCTTCATACATCTTGGTCCATCCAGGATGAATTGTAAACTAGGATCGATGACACTCTTCAAGAACTCTCTTCAAGTTCTCTATATCTGGAATACATAACTATCCCTTCTTTCTCAACCATCCTCTTTGGTCAAGACAAAAATCTTTCAATTCATCGACCTCTGCTTCAACCTCAAGCCTTCTGACCCTCTTGGCTAATAGGGGTTCCTCCTTCTACTTAGAAGAAATTCTCTCAATCAAAACTAGTAGAACTTCTAAACAAGACAAAATCGCAGTACTCTGTAACAACCCGCATATTTATAAATTTTATATTTAAATATTTTATCGATACTTGGAATTTTGTCCGAAAAGCTACTTTTTGCAAACAGTCGAATTAGGACTCGAGACCCCGCCCATTGAGTTCAAAATGCCGTTTGCAACCTTTTTGAGTATAAACATTAATATGTTTGGAGCTAGCTAAAAATTTGACCTTTTTCACTTTGGGTTTGGGTTTGGATTCAGCCCACTAGCCAACTTAATACCCAAATCTGAACCACTTCTCCCCATTCACTCTCACTTCCTCCTCTTTTCAGTTCTAAAGCAAAAATGGTGGAAGAGAATGGGAAATAGAAATCCAAAACCCTAGTTCATTTGCAAAATCCAAAATCTAGCTCCAAATTCTAAGAGAACCCATTGGTAAGCATCCTCTTCATCTTCTCCAACTCTTTCTCCATTCCATTTCAGAAATTCCTAAATCTAACATAGGAAATATTTTACTTGTAAGCTTAGATTGAAGCTTCTTGAGTTGTTATTGAAGAGGAATTGATCTTAGCTTGTTTTAAAAGCTTCACCTTCATTGATTTGGATTCAAAGGTGAGATTTTTATCTCACATCTAAGTCTATGATTATCTATGATTGTTAGGTATGAATTCCTAATACTTATTCATGTGCATTTGGTTTTGAATTGGATTGGTTCTATGAATATTCAAATTTTTAGTGTTTTGAGTTCAAATCTTCAAAAATCGTAGCTTTATTGTTTGAACATGTTTTTGGTGATGCATCGAGAAGCTTCTAAGGCTGGGTAGTCAATTGACATAAATCCCTAGTGTCCGTTGCTCGCCCGGTTGCATTTTGAAGAAGATTGCATCTTCATTTCATAGGCTAAGAAAACAGCCTTGGTGCCAGTCAGTCGACTGGTCTTGAAATTCAGTCGACTGGCTGTAGCACAAAGGCATTCCAAAGGCAAAATTTAGAGGCTCGGGTCCTCCGTTTCCCTGCAATCAGTCGACTGGATTTTTAGGTCAGTCGACTGACTGCAGGAAATTAAAGATTTTAGTTTCTGGTCCAGTCGACTGAACTCAGTGAGCCAATCGACTGACCTGCTCCTATATGCCTAGTATGCCTATTTTTGCCTATTTTTGCTTGTGATTCCAATTTTTATCGATTTGTTTTGATTCCTAGTTGATGCTATCAACTATTCGACTTTGATGACTTCTATTTGGAATTTTGGAAAATATCCATTTTGATGGATTTGATATCGATTTATTTGGAATAAATTCACGTCTTCGAATGTGAATTTTTGTGATTGATTGTTTCTACAATCATTTTTGTGATTTGTCTATTTAAAAATATAAAGGTTTCAATACTATAGTAAAAATCAAAACCCTTTCATCAAAACGATTTGAACACTATTTTATTACAAAGCTCGTTTCTTAATCTGTTTTCTAACATATTAGTATATACAAACCTTTATCTCACTCGTATGAGAAATCTAATTAAACGGATTAGTAAAACGTGTGGTATGAAACGCTTGCGTTTACTTCGTTGGTTAATTCTTGGACTTGTTCGATTGAATCTCTTATGACAATTTTCTAGTGGAGATCTACAATTTGCTCGTAAATATTTAAGTTAAGCTAGTGGTTATGAGACATGTAGCTAAGCTCATATATTTACTAGCCTAGAGTAATTGACACTTTCTTGATGATCATTGAGAATCATTTTTGTGTTGTAAACAAGCGCTATGCTATGTTTCTTTGTCCACGTAGGGGACAGTACCTCGTTTTATTGAGTTTCGCCTCATTTTATTATAGGCTAACGACCTATTTATTTCTTGGGGTTTCGACCCAATTTTTGGGGGCTAGCGACCCTCGTTTTTATGGAGTTTGGATCTTCGGGCGTACCGTTGTACTACGTCGTTGTTTAGAATTTTACGAGTTTCGGGTTCTTCAGGCGTACCGTTGTACTACGTCGTTGTTCCGAACTATTCGAGTTTCTGGTTCCTCGGACATACCGTTGTACTACGTCGTTGCACCGGCTCTATGGTTAGCGACCATGGGATAGCGTCCCGTTTTGTGATACACGTGTCGTTGAGTTTTCATGCTCCCGTTTTGTGATAGGCCTCCCCCTTTTTGTGATTTGATCGTTTCTACGATCATTTTTGTGATTCGTGGATTTCTATTGATGAATTCTAGAATTTGAATTTCACTAATTTTATGATTGGCATTTATATTTTGTCAATATTTGTGGCTTGGTGAATGAAATAAAGAGTATGACATTCCTTTTGATCTTTGAGAAGATTTTTGTGATGTTGATTAATCTCTTGTTGATTTTCAATTACTTATTTATCACAGCTTGGCATTGTGATTATTATAAGTTTAGTCATATCTCTTATTCTATATCATTTCATCTGATATTTATAGCCAGACTGATCCGTTTATTATTTTCTTATTAAATAATACTCGGGTCAGACCGAGACGTTACAGGTGCTTCTGCTTGACTTCACTTCTAGGATATCATCCTGACTTTTTGCTAACTACTTAAATTAGTAGTTTTTGGTTGTATACATTTGAGATATAGACTCATAGTTGTGTACATATCCTTTTGTACAGCACTTGTAACCATTCTTTTGTGATATTGTGGTTCTTGTTTGGCCACTACTCTGATGTACACTTTCATGTGTTATATTCCTATCTTTTTCCGCCTTTGTGATATGAATTATCTGTGACTGATTTGTGTTATGTTTATTTCTATATTTGTTTTCGAAGACATATAGCCATTGTGTGTAGCTTTAAGTTTGTATCGGCATGTCGGATTTCCTCTTGAGATGAAAAGTTATATTTTTATCTGGCATATCGGTACTCGCACAAAGCAATTATACATATGGTCGCTCCTCAACAGCCTTATTCTCCGTGCTTGTTGACAGCATTACTCCGTAGTGTTCTTGGCTAGCGTGGGTATAGAGGTGGGGCGCGTCACATGCACTAACCATAAGTAGAAGTCAATCTTAACTGCACACTGCAACTGGCCATAGCTTCTAGATACTTCCATTCTGTTAACATAGCCAACATCACATTATGATATCTTCTGATAAGAGCATCCACTACCTTATTACCTTACCCTAGAGTATATTCTATAACAAAATCATAAGCAGCCAAAAATTCCAGCCATCTTTATTGGTTCATATTCAACTCCTTCTAAGAGAATAGATATCTTAAAGACTTATGAGCGGTATACGACTCAAATGTCTCCCCCTACGAGATAATGCCTCCATATCTTCAAGGCGAGGATCACCGTAGCCAACCTTAAGTCATGAGTATGATATCTTACATCATGTGGTCTAAGCTGCCTAGATATGTAGGCAATGACTTTGCCCCTTTGCATTAGCACTGCTCCCAATCCATTCCCACACGCATCAGTGCATACCACCAAGCCTTGGTTTCCATCTAGGACTACTAACACTGGAGCATTGGTTAACAAATTCTTTAACTTAAGGAATGCTTCCTCATATTTGTCGGACCAAATAAACTTCACTTCCTTCTTGGTAAGCTTAGTCAAAGGCGTTGTTATCCTTGAGAAATCCTTAATGAATCTTCGATAATAGCTAGCAAGTCCAAGAAAACTTCTAATCTCCGTCACTATCTCTGGTCTCTTTCAATTGTTCAAAGCTTTGATCTTATCTAGATCGACTGACAATCCTTTCTCTGAAACCATGTGACCAAGAAACTTAATCTCTTTCTTCCAAAAATGACACTTGGAAAACTTCGCCTTTAGCTGACTCTCCCTCAACATCTCTAGCACTACTCTAAGATGATCTTCATGCTCTCTTTCATCCTTAGATTATACCAAAATGTCATCTAGAAACACCAACATGAATATGTCCAAACGTTCTCGGAAGACTCGCTTCATCAAATCCACAAAGAAATTAGGTGCATTAATCAACCCAAATGGCATTACTAACCACTCGTACGAACCATACCTAGTTTGAAATGTTGTCAAAGGAATACTGCCCTCCTCTACTCTCAACTAATAGAACCTTGTCATCAAATTCTGCAAGGAAAACAACCCGGCTCTACTCAACTGATCAAAAATATCATCTATCCTCGGTGTAGGGTACTTATTCTTTTTCGTCCTTTTGTTCAAATTACGATAGTTGATACACATTCTTAATGACCCATTTGGTTTCTATACGAACACCACAGTTGCTCCCCAAGGCAAAATACTTGGTCTAATAAAATTCCATCCTTCTAGATCCACTGGCTGCACCTTCAATTATTTCATCTCAATCAGTGTCATTCACCTAGATGGTCTACTCACAAGTTCAGCTCCTAACACAAGATCTATTCGAAACTCAATAACTTGTTTTGATGGTAGTCCTATGACTGGTTCAATGACATATGCAAACTCTCTTACAATTCGAACTTGACTTAGCTCTTCTCCCACTTCCATTCCACTTAACAGAGCACAACTACGCCGATTAGAATTATCTACTGAGAATATAATTTGGTTATGACTATCAAGGTTTCTCAAAGATGTTTCCCCATCTTGGCAGAATATCCTGGCCTCATGCCTCCTCAACCAATCCATACCCAAAATGTTTCTGAAATCTACGAAATCGTATATATACAAACTGCATTCAAACTTATGACCTAACTGGTCACATCTCATCACAGAGTTGTATACCCTCCTATTAGATTCGCTACCATTAAGGAAGTAACGAGGCATGCAGGTTCTAAGCATAACCTATCAACCAAACACTAGGATATAAATGGATGTGATGCACCTGTGTCAAAATGTATCCTAACTGGTCTACTCTGAACCAAAAATGTACCTTCCATCATAGTCTTTCTTTTATCAACTGCAGTAGGCTTAGTTGATGATCCCACAAAAAAAACTTTCCCCTTATCCGCCTTGACAGGCTCTGGGCACTAATTCTTGTAATATTCAAATTGATCACAGTTAAAGCATTTCACATTCTTTATTGTCTACAGCCTTCTTTCCCTTGCCTGACCGGCACTCGCTTACATAATAACCCTCGTTGTCACATTTGTAGCATACCAAATCAGCCTATTCCTTCTTGACAGCATCCTCTTTTTGGGCTCCGTTCTTCTTAAATAATTTCCTCTTCTTTCCTCGAGGACCCAGGATTCAATTTGCTTTTCTCTAGCAGACACAACAATTATCTCTTCATAGTGAATAGCAATCTCCACTACCCCATTACAAGGCTCTCGGATATGTGTCATGGTCATTATAGCAAGCTAAGGTCTCAATCCCCCAATGAACCAATCATTCCTTCTGACATCCATGTTAACCATAGCATATCCATATCAAGATTGCTCATCAAACTAAGCAAGATACTCGATTACTTACATCTCTCATTGAACTAGATCCATGAACTTCCTCATCAACGTCGACTTATCAACTTCAGATAAAAACCTCTGTTCAAACCTCCTCCTGAAATCATCCTATCAGTTCTTTCTCCAGAACTCCAAAAGTAACACTATTCCACTAGTAAAGTGTTGCCCTTTGCAAGTTCCTAGAGGCCATCCTTCTCTTTTGCCCATCATCTAAGCCTAGATCAAAAAATATTCTTTCACGATGCAATTGCCAATTCTCAACTTCAACTCATCCTCCATTCCTACAAACGGCTTTCCACCTAGATTAGAGTAGTCTCTGCTTAGCTTAGCATAGTAATCCCCAACTGAAGCCACATGATTAGCTCCTCCAACACTACCAGCAACTCCAGCTTGCAAAAGATTGGCTAACAATTGATACACCATCCTCGCATCTACTGGCGGATTTCTAGCAACTACATTCGCTTTAGCGTTTGGATTAGCATTAGCCTGTCGACCTTAGTTCCTCCTGGTATTAGATCGAGCATTTCCATTGGTTGTGGTGCTTCCTCCACCTAGATTTCCTCTTCTGTTTCCTACTTCCATATCTTTTTTCTCAAAAATCTTCATACGAGCCTTATAAGATAAAGAAGAGTGGTCTAAGAGAGTAGGGAACACATACTATTACATATATATATATATATATATATATATATATATATATATATCAAATACAAGTATGTTACTGTAGCATTAACCCAAACCCAGATCACATTTCCAAATTCATTGGATTATGTTTAAAAATCTTTTAGGTTTAAGTTTCTTTTAAAGTTTCATAAACTTATGCTTTGGTACCAACTTGTAACAGCCCCCTATTTGAAGGCCTAAAACTAATGGCTACGGATACTGCATTCATCCATAGTCATTAATCATTGGGGACCAAATACAGCAGTGTTTGATTCATTGATACACAAAAACACATAAATATTGAAAAAATTGAACTTTAAATAAAATCACATTCAATTTCAAAATATTTCCAATTCATTACATAATCCTAGATTCGCAAATCACATTCAGAGAAAATATATTTATTACAACATACGCCAAGAGCGACATATGAAGATGCCCCTTGGATGATCAGAGTATATACATGTAATATAACAACTTTGACATTACAAACAACACAGTAGAATCAAAAGAATAGAGAACTCTAAATAGCTATCATGCCTCCTGTACGTCTTTGAAAGCTTATTCATCTTAAGAGCTAGCTGAAAACCTCAATTCTTAAACTACTCAAAATCAATTATGTACGTGGGAGTTTAAGTGGAAAAATTAATCTTCGAGTCAGACATAAAGCCTAGTATAAATAATAATCTACCGTCTCAAATCGTTTAGATATCTAGTGAGTCAACGCCACTTAGCGGAATGGGTTTCCCCTTCACTAGTATCTTAAAACCTTTATAAAACCACATATTTTGCTTCTGCATCCATAATGGTTAAAACAATTCAGAACAGTATAATATGATGATATGCGAACAAATGAATTAATTCTAGATTACCCATTCCCATTCATTCTGGCAATCTATCTGAAATTTAGTTTCTAGGTTTACTATTAACCTTTTAGTTTTCATGGGCTGACCAATAACCAGTAAAACATTTAAGGACTTCTTGTCCAATGTCATAGGTTTCATGAGATCACTAAGAACCTAAGAAAACTAGAGTAAGAAGAAAGGATAATGAGGTCGCTAATAGGCTCCTAGTCAACCCATGAAAACTATGATAAGAGTATAGATATTGGAGTTACCGATAAGTTTTTAGTGATTCCATGAAAACTATGAAATTGGAAAGGGAGTCCTTAAATATTTTGACGGTTATTAGTCAGCCCATAAAACTAATAGGTTAATAGTAAACCTAAAAACTATATCTGAGATAGATTGTCAAAATGAATGGGGATGGGTAATCCATAATTAATTCATCTGTTCGCATATCATCATATTATACTGTTTTGAATTGTTTTAACCACTATGAATGCAAGAGCACAGTATACGGTTTTATAAAGGTTTTAAGATACTAGTGAGGGGAAAACTCGTTCCTGTAAGCAGCTTAGTCTCACTATATATCTAAATGATTTGAGATGATAGATTATTATTCATATCAGGCTTTATGTCTGACTCGAAATATATGTTTTCCCCTTAAACTCTTGGGTACTCAATTGATTTTGAGTAGTTTGGTAGTTGAGGTTTTTAGGTACCTCTTAAGACGAATAAGCTCTTGGAGACATACATGAGGCATGATAGCTATTTAGAGTTCTCTATTCTTTAGATTCCGCTGTGTTGTTTGTAATGGAAACGTTGTTATATTACATGTGTATACTCTGATCATGCAAGGGGCCATCCTCATATTTCGCTCTTGGCATATGTTGTAAATAAATATATTTTCTCCGAACGTGATTTGTGAATATTGGATTAGGTAATGAATTGGAAATATTTTGAAATGAAATGTGATTCTATTTGAAGTTTAAATTTTTCCATATCCATGTATTTCTGTGTATCTGTAACGACCCATAAATTTTGATAAATAAATTGGTTAATTTAATAAGATTTTGGTAACTAAGTTTAGAAAGAAATAAAACTTTATAATTTATAATGAAGCGAAAGTTAGAATGAAGTGTAGCAATGGTTATTAAAATTAATTATAGACAATTGGAGTAAAATCCCAATAATGAAATAGTCGAAACATTATAATTCGTTTATAAATGAAATATAAGTAAAACAAATGCAAGTATTGAATTAATTAATGAAATAATGCAGTGTTAACGGGACGTAATAAACTTATAAGTGTAAGTAAGAGTAAATAGGTGACGACTAATATCTGTTATTTATTTATTTATTTAGTGTGTTAAATAAAATTGGTAATCAAATTGCAATTAAAGGTAATAATGTTAATGCAAGGTAAACAATGCTAATTTAAGTTAATAATAAATGAATGGAAGGAAATTCCAATTAATGAAAATAAATTTAAATGTTATACTTGACTATGAATTGAACATAAGTGAATAAATGAAATATTGGATTCACCAAGGAAATAATAGATAGTTAATGGAAATTGAATGAAATTAGTATTATGAAAATAAATGGTAACATTGATTTGTAAGTAATAAAAGCTTATTAATGTAAGAAAACAAAGGCAGACATTAAAAGTTATAAATGTTATAATCAAAAAATAAAATGACCATTGTATAAAGATTTGGCATATGAAAATGGTAATGTTTTGTGTGTAAATAATGAAGTCAATATTATGTAGGCAACTATGATAATTAGTTGGAAATAATAAACCTTAGTATATTGTAAAGTTAATGGTAACGTCTATTATAACACATTGGTATACTAAATCAAAATAGGAAATCAATCAATTTATTTGGGGCTAATTAATTGTTATTCAAATTTATAATAAATGGGTTTATTGTAAGAAATTGAAATTTGATGCTACAGTAAATTGGAATTTAGATGAAATTGGAAGTAATGTCAATTCTATTTATATTATGACAATTAGTTGATTTAAAGAATGAAAATCGAGATTTATTAACTTATTGAAATTTAAAATTCAATAATTGGATTAATTGAAAATAAATGAAATAAAGTATTTAATTATTACGTTAATTGAAAATTAAGTTGAAATTGGAGAATACTAGATCATGAGTCCAATATTAATTTAACCCATTGATATCAATGAATTGAACAATAGAGTGAAAAGTAAATTAAATAGAATTAGTGGATATTGAATTTATAATTTTGAATTAAATGAAATTGTGATAACCTGGATTATTGGACAACTGTTAATTTGTAATTAACATGACTAAATTTGTTAAAATACTGATTTATAGAGTGAATAAATAAACCTGATAATAAATATTTATACCTGGACAAATATTTATTTGGTAATCTCCTAATATAATTACTTAAACTTACAAATTATTCTTTTAAAAACAAATAATAATGATTATATATAAATATGAATAGATTTTAAATAAAATTTATTATTTTCAAATTGGATTTATGTTGTTTAAATATATATATATATATATATATATATATATATATATATATATATATCTGTGTGTGTGTGTGTGTGTATGTGTGTGTTGATTAGATATTTGGGTTTGATATTGAATTTCAAAGGATAGATACATATCTTAAAAATATTTTGGATTTAAAATTCTGATGTACATATATAATATCAAAAACAAATAAAAGGATGTTCCAATTATAATATACAAAATTAGTGGTTAAGAAGCATTGTTTTAAATTTAATATAATAATTCTCATAAGACATTTAAAGTTAAAACCTATATTTAAAAAAAAACTAAAGATAATATTTAATAATAGGATTTAATAAAAGATGATACTTTCTTTAAGTATATATATATATATATATATAAGTTGTATTTATGTATAATAGTATTTAACTATAATATGAAAACATATAATAATATAAGATCATGTAAATTAACAAATGTAAATATTAATATATGCTTATGACATTTGTAAGATAATAATAATAAGGCTTAAACATTTGTAGGTTTCATATAATATGCATAAAACATGTGTAAGCTTATGGTAGCTTGCATTTACAAGTGGCGATGATCTTCTTCTTTGAATTATAAATGGGTTTTTTTTAGAAAAGAAAAAAAAACTGAACAACTTTAATTACCTCAAATTTTCAACCTGAGTAAACTCAAAGGAAAACTAAAATAAAGTGAAAACAATCTATAACAAAACCTAGTAAACAAAATCAATTTCAAACTACTTAAATCATTCACAAGTTCTCAAACCTGAAGCAAAATATCAAAGCAAACAACTTCAGATCTAAGCCAAGCAAAAGCAAGTACAAGGTCAAAGATTCAACTTAATATGAAATCAAGATCAATTCAAAATCGACATTAGCTTCAATTTCAAGCATTTTTCAGATTTCTAAACACTGCCTAGAGTTCTCAGTCCAAGGATTTAGGCATGTTCTCTGTTTTTTCCTATATGTGAGTAAAAAATATTTTTTTTACTTAATCGGTTGCTATCTAGTTACATGTGGTAAATTTGTGCAGTAATATGAATGCATGGACGTAAATTGTTGAGGAATATCTGAATCACCTTGTTATATACATGTGAATGTCTGCATATTGACAAATTTTGCTCTGTCTTTGTTTAAAACAGACAAAATAAGTTTAAAAATCCTAATATCCTTTTCTAATCTCTTTGGAAATTTGATCTCTTGATGAATTATGTTAGTACTAAATAGGATTGATGTTTAAAAATGTATTTAGGCAAAATTAGTAAGTAAATTACTACTCTTTTTAGTGCTTAATCCAGTTTGAAAATTTTATGCTTGTGAGAAACATTTAAAAAAAACAAAAGCTTAAATAAGTGAAATCTGTTGAATGTGATTTCCTGAAATGAAGATTATTTTGCATGTATATACACAAATATAATCTTTGTTTGTACATATGTGTTTATGATGTGCATCTGTTCAACTTTGTTTCTTGTTACAGGGTCTTAAAATTTGGATAAATTTCATTTTCTCTTCCACTGATCTCTGTTAGGATTAAATTTTCAAACAAGAAGTGTTTGATTAGTTATAGATTAAATCTCTGAAATGAATTTAAGAAAATAATTGATGATTATCTAAAAAAAAAAGTGAACATTCTTTTAATCTTGGTAAAATCAAACATTGTAAATTGTTGTTTCAGGAATGTAACATGAATCTTCATTGTGAAATTTGATTTTTAGAATGAAAATCAAAAAAAATTAATTGAATTTAGAGTGAGACATTGGGGTTTGATCAGAATGTGAGTTTTGTGCATTCGTGGGTGATCGGAGTATTGTGGAGGGTCGGGGTTTTTGCTTGAGTTAGCTAGATGATCAAGGATGCTAGCAAAAATGGTTGGTGGGTGGAAAAGCCACTATGGCAGCGGTGATGGGTTGGAGTGGTTTTTAACCCTAGTTTTTGGGGAGATCGAAATCTGAGGTCACTGCAGCAACTCTGGTGATCGAGTTGCACGAAACTTTGGGTAAAGGTAGGGTGGAAGCTCGGGAAGGTGAGGATGAAGTCGCAGCAACTTCTGGTGGTCGGTGTCGTGGTTTCGGCAAGGTTTCAGGTGATGGGTAGCTTCCAGGTTTGATCGTGATAGCTCAATCTTGTTTTGGGGTTTGTGGAGAAATTTGGGTGATCGAGGTCAAATGGTTGGGGCGTCAGCGACTTGTTAAGGGTGGTCGTGGTGGCCGGAGCTCTGGCGATCGCTGGTGCATATGCACAGCGAGTTCTGGTGTCAGCAGTTGAGGAGAGAGTTTGGGTCTCGGGTTGAAGCTTGGGTCTGAGGGATATTTGCTCAAGTTTAAACTCGGGTAGTTCGTGATGTTTAAGTATGTTAACAGTTTAAGTTGCTACAGGGTTAAATTTTTTAAAATAAATTCAAGTTTTGAAATGGGAAAGAAAGGGAACTCGGGTTTGACCTGAGTAAGCTTCGGGTTCGACCTGAAGCAGAAAATCTTAAAATAGTTTAAAAAGTTTTAAAAACTAGGTTTTTGAAAATTTAAAATTTAAATTAGTATAAACCTTTATACGAATTACCATATATTTAATAAATGTTTTCCTTTAACTGTTTGATTTAGAAGTTTTAAATTTGTTAAATTTAGATTTTGTTAAGTGAAGTTTAAAAGTGAATTTAAAACTTTGAGTTAGGAATGAAATTTAGAAAAAAGTTTTTATTAAAGCAAGTTTTTAAATTTAAATTTGAAACTAGTGTTTTTTTAAAAAACTATTAATTGATCAACGTTTAAGTTGTTTTAAAAAGTTATGTTTTGATAACTTTAATTTATCAAGTTAAATAATTATTTTATTTTTAGAACTTAATTAATGAGTTAATTAAGTATAGTTAATTTTAAAGATAAAAAGGTTTAAATATGCTAATATAATTAAGGTTGTATTAAATAATTTTTATCTTAAAATAATTAAGGTTTTAAGGTCTTGAAAGTAATTAAATTAATTTAAGGAAATTAAGTATAATTAATTAGTTTAATTCATTATAAAGGATTAATTGAGAAATTAATTAAGGGTAATTAATTTACTTGATTAATAAATGATTAAGGATTAAAAGTTAATTTATTTTAGGGTTAATTAAATTGTAATTCATTAAGTAGATAATTAAAGATTGATTAATCAAGGTTAATTAATTTAGAAATAATTAAGTAAGAAGAAATTAAGAGGTTAATTACTTAATGTAAAAGAATTATTATGAATAATTACTTAATAAAGTAATTAAAGGAATTGATTACTCAGTATGATTAATTAATCGGATGTGGTTAATTTTGGTTAATTAATTCAGTTTAATTAATTAAAGCTAATCATTTGATGTTGGGTTAAGTATAATTACTTAAGGTAATTAATGAGGTGTAATTTCTTAGTGAAGTAATTAATTGCTGGATGTAATTAAATAAAAGAAAATTACTTAATAGGAAGTAATTAAAGGATAATTATTTGGTGGAAGAAATTAAGTGATAATTACTCTGTGTAATTAAAGGATTAATATGATTAATCAAGGAGTTAGTTTAATTGATAGAGAAATTAAGGAAAGTTAATTTCTGATTGTGATCTATCAAGATTGATTGATGAAAGTAATTAAGTTAAAGGTTGATTATTAAATAAAATTTAAGAATAATTAACTGATGGAAGTAATTTGAGGATCATAAATTAATGTAATTTATGGAATTGATCAAATCTTACTTAAGAATGATTGAATAATGATAAGTGCTTTGGATTGGTTGATATCTCTGTTATGAATTGCTTTGAGATATGATATGTTGGATGGATACTGACAATGTGATTATCTATCAATGATGAATTACTGTGCAAAAGCATTATTCGATAATTAAAGTTGAGTTGTATGTAATTGAATAACGTAGGTTTAGATGACATTGAATTCGAAGAGACCGGAATCGGGTATTAGTAAATACCCGAAACCACTTCGATTCCATATAGGTTTATGTGTGAAATCAATAAGCTGGAATGGAATGATTTAAGTGAATTGGACTATTTAATCTAACTTTTGGCACTTACAAATTTGTGTGAGTGAATTGAGAAGTGTCTATAACAATTTGTAAATTGTAGTTGATACAAATTACCCGGGTTATATATACAAGTTGTATGCTTTTGTCATTCATGTTAGTTGGGTTTACTCACGCTGATTTCCAGCCTGACTCGGGTGTTACTTTGATGTAATGCTCGGGTCAAACTGAGTATTACAGATTTTCAGGTAAGGATGTTCTGGAGTTCAGGAGGCAAGCTGGAGGGCAGGAATGTATGGAGTATTTTCCACTATAATATATAATTGTATAACTAGGACATGTTGTTTTAAACTGTCCAATGTTGTGTAAATGTTGTAACTCTGATGTATAAAAATGTAAATGTATTGACACAGTTCCTCTTTGTAAAACTGTTATTTTATTTGATATTATATTTTCTCCGCTGTGAATGTGAGGTTTCTGTGACTTATTTCTGTTTCTTCTTCTTTCTCTTTTCTTATTTTCCTAACTATCTGGAATTTTCTGGATCGGAAATTCCGGGTCGTTAAATTTGGTATCAGAGCTGAAGGTTAAGCGAGAACCTTGGCTCTGGTGGGATTACTCATTAGGGATTGGGTAAATAGTACCCTAGAATGATTTTTGTGTGTGTGTGTGTGTATGAGAGAGCGTACTTGTTATTTTCTTATAAAATGATTTTTAAATAAGTTTTTATTTTGAATTTATATATAAAGCAATAGTTTTCCAATATATAAAGAAATTGGTTGTTGACTACTGGAATTAAATAATGAGAATTAAGTGGTAAAAGTAATACAACCAAATTTAAATTGAATTTAAAGATAAGTTTGAAACAGATTCAAACTAAAATAAAAAAACTTGAATTTGGTGAAGAATTTTCAAAATAAATGATATTATTCAGATTATTTTGAATATGATCTTAATTTAAAATAGGAGTTGTTTGGAAACTTTAAAGGAATTAGTTTTGAGCTAACCAAGGGTGGTTTGAATTTTAAAATTCGGCTTAGTGGGCCAAGAAGAAAATATGTATATATGTGAGGAATATACATAATATCAAAGATGGTTTGAAAATAAACTCTAAATATTGAGTTTTAAATTTGGAATGAGATGTGATACCCAAAGTGTTAAGTTTTCAAACTTATAAGTGGGAAGATTATTAATGTGAAGTTTAAAATTGGAAATGGGAATTCAAATTGGGTAAGGTTAGCTGGATTAAGTAAATTGAATTTAACTTTGGGAAAGTTAAATAAGTTAACAAGCAACTTAAATTGGAAATTTCAAGATGAAATTGAAATTTAACTTGGAAAGTTAAATGGTTAATTTGAATTGGTAGTTGAGTGATCTCAAAATGGGTTTGAGACCTGGAAATTGGAAATGGATGGATGTTTTAAAATAATTTGAATAATACCATCCTGTTATTATTAATAATCTTTAAGCTGAAATTGGATTTGTTTAAATGAATAAAGAAATGAGGTATGGTAATATATCCATTATAAAGATAATATGGAATTTGGATTTAGAATTAAATGGTTTAAAGATATAAGTTGATTTGATTTGATTTAACGGATTAAATCAACATTTAAAAAATTAACTCGAATTTATATAATTCGGGTTGGTTTAAATTTGGAATTTGAATTGAATTATTTCAAATTGAATTTGATTTGAATTAATTGGAATTGTGATTGAAGATGAATAAGTTTAAAAATTCAAATGGAAAATTTGAATTGGATTAATTGAAATGAAATTGAAGTTGAATGAGTTCAAATTCAAATGGGAATTGGGATTAATTCAAACAGGAATTGAGATAATTTGAAATTGAAGTGGGTTCAATTTGATATTAGTCCAGATTGATTTGAATAATTCGGAATTGTAATTAAAGTTGAATATGTTTAAAATTCGAATGGAATTTGATTTGAATTTGGAAAGAAATTGAGGTTAATTCAACTTGAATTGGGATTAAATAAATTTCAAAGGAAATTAGAGTTATTAAGCCAATTTAAATGGAAGTGGGAATTTAAATTGAACTGATTGGAAATGGCGGTGGGGAATTGAAGAGTTTGACTCTGGACTATTTTCAAAATAAATTGTTTTAATATAAATCTATTTTCCAAACTATTTACTATACAACCTTTCTTTTTAAAGACTAAAACTATCTTATACTTGTTTTACAATTATTTTTGGAACTATTTAACAATTTTTCAACTGTTTTATAAACTAATTACTATTTTTCAACTACTTTATAACTAATTACTATTTTACAACTATTTTGCAATTATTTAACTATTTTCCAACTATTTTACAATTACTTAACTATTTTGCAGCTATTTCAAAAATTAATAATTATTTTTCGAATACTTATCTATTTTAAACTCTTCAAGCAATTTTCAAAATTTAAACTGGTCAGAGTGCAAACTGTTTATGATTAAATACCCAATTGAGATAACAATTGAAGTGATAATCCAAATGAGGATTTAAGAAATTGTGGATAAGTGGATAGAATTTAAGTGAATGCGAATTGAAAAGAGAATTGATTTGGTTAATAATCAATGAAGATAAATGCGTAGGATGTTTGTATATTATTTTATTCACATAGTGATTTGATTCGGATTCGAACACAGAATTTCGAGATGGTTTATCGATCCGAGTTGGGATTTTTCACTCGATTTTCGACGGCGAACCTGGATATGGATTATTGATTGGTTCTGGATATTCTCTATCATAGTTATGACTATGCAAGGAGAATGATGGTTTCTGATCAAGAAACCAGATCTGAGTCTGCACTAGGAAGTCGGGTGGACGATACTAGTTCGGAAGTGAAATTGTGTGATCGAGTAAGCGATCAGATTGATATAGCGTACGGATGATAGGTGTGCATCGTACGGATTTGAATGAAATTGATACTAAGAATTTGTGGATAAGAAATGTGAAATGTTTTTAAAATTAAAGGTATATTTTGTGAAATATATGATGAAATAAAATGGAAATTTTATATTTCCATGATATATATTCATTTTATGGAAGTAAGTAATATGGTTAATGGCTTTATAGAGTAATCAAATTTTAATATTTGATTTGGGATAAACAAAGTTATGTATCTTTGTTATATATAAGATAAATCTCCCCTTGTTGAATCTATAGCCGGAAGAAAGGATTTTGAAGGTGTTTGAAGTATAAAGGGATTTTATACAAGTGTGAATGATCCAAAGTTTTTAAAAAATTATATATATATATATATATATATATATATATATATATATATATATAAAGGATCTTATGAGGATTTTGGAAAAAGGTTTTGGGAACCTTTGGATTTGGAAAGGCTTTTGATTTTTGGGTAAAATCAATATTGAAATTTGAAAACCCTAGTTTGAGAATTATCGATTTTGGGATAATCGATTTGTGTAAAGGAGCCTTGTATGAGATCATACTAGGTGTATGATTTTAAAGATACTACATGTGTATAGTATAAAGTGTTTTGATGATGGCTCTGGGAAAAAGGCGCTCCCTTGAAATGAACTTCTCAGGAGTGCCACTTGGTGGTGCTGCCTTGAGCCCCAAGGGGGGGGGTTCTAAAGTTGATCCTGTGAGGAGTCCGGACAAAACTAGCTCCTGAGGATTATGAGTAGAGTATACCATAGCGAAAGTCGTGTGTGCCGCTGAGAGCCAACAGTCTGCGTTTGATTTTATATCAGTAGACTACGACCTATGGTAACATAGCGAAAGTCGTGTGTGCCGCTAAGAGCCAACCATTTGCGTTTGATTTTATATCGGTAGACTGCGACCTATGTAGGAGTGGAGAAGTTTCATTTTGACAGCGAAAATCTTGTGTGCCACTGAGAGCCAACAGTTACATGGACTTTTGCTGTAATGGCAACGTAACCCTGGAATGTAACTGCGAACTATTGTGGGTTCCATGGCGTAATCGAGGGGCGCGGAGTGCCTACAGTTACATGGACTTTTGCTGTGATGGCAACATAACCCAAGATGTAACTGTGACCATGGATGGGGGTGAAGATTTCCAGAGCATTCTCACCAAAGATATTTCCACTAATTTCAAAACTGTTTTCTATATTTTCAATAAAATTATTTTCCCAAGTATTTTTACTGGAAGTTGAAATGGGTCTGCCAAGAAGTACTTATAGATTTTCAGTCCTACTCCTGATCAACATAAGATCGAATTTCCGTAAGAACGAAGATGGACTTGTTGAAACATCGAGTTGTAAAAAGTATTTTTATAAAAAATATTTTGATAATATTATATAGATTTTAGAAGTTTTGAAAATAATCAAAGAAATTTAGCCGATTTTAAACATTTTAATAAATTCTGGTTTCGTTTCTTTTCGGGGAAGAAAAGATTCAAAGGGGGGAGAAATGTGATAACCTGGATTGTTGGACAGCTGTTAATTTGTAACTAACAGGATTAAATTTGTTAAAATACTGATTTACAGATTGAACAAATAAACCTGATAATAAATATTTATATCTGGACAAATATTTATTTGGTAATCTCCTAATATAATTACTTAAATTTACAAATTATTCTTTTAAAAACAAATAATAATGATTATATATAGACATGAATAGATTTTAAATAGAATTTATTATTTTCAAATTGGATTTGTGTTTTTTAAATATATATTTGTGTGTGTGTATGTGTGTGTTGATTAGATATTTGGGTTTGATATTGAATTTCAAAGGATAGATACATATCGTAAATATATTTTGGATTAAAATTTTTGATGTACATATATAATATCAAAAACAAATAAAAGGATGTTCCAATTATAATATGCAAAATTAGTGTTAAGAAGCATTGTTTTAAATTTAATATTATAATTCTCATAAGACATTTAAAGTTAAAACCTATATTTACAAAAAAAAACTAAAGATGATATTTAATAATAGGATTTAATAAAAGATGATACTTTCTTTAAGTATATATATAAGTTGTATTTATGTATAATAGTATTTAACTATAATATGAAAACATATAATAATATAAGATCATGTAAATTAACAAATGTAAATATTAAATATATGCTTATGACATTTGTAAGGTAATAATAATAAGGCTTAAACATTTGTAGGTTTCATATAATATGCATAAAACATGTGTAAGCTTATGGTAGCTTGCATTTACAAGTGGCAATGATCTTCTTCTTCGAATTATAAATGGTTTTTTTTAAAAGAAAAGAAAGAAAAACTGAACAACTTTAATTACCTCAAATTTTCAACATGAGTAAACTCAAAGGAAAACTAAAATAAAGTGAAAACAATCTGTAACAAAACCCAGTAAACAAAATCAATTTCAAACTACTTAAATCTTTCACAATTTCTCAAACATGAAGAAAAATATCAAAGCAAACAACTTCAGATCCAAGCTGAGCAAAAGCAAGTATAAAGTCGAAGATTCAACTTAATATGAAATCCAGAGCAGTTCAAAATCGACATCAGCTTCAATTTCAAGCATTTTTCAGATTTCTAAACACTGCCTAGAGTTCTTAGTCCAAGGATTTAGGCATGTTCTCTGTTCTTTCCAATATGTGAGTAAACAACTATTTTTTTTTACTTAATCGGTTGCTATCTAGTTGCATGTGGTAAATTTGTGAAGTAATATGAATGCATGAACGTAAATTGTTGAGGAATATCTGAATCACCTTGTTATACACATGTGAATGTCTGCATATTGACAAAGTTTGCTCTGTCTTTGTTTAAAATAGACAAAATAAGTTTAAAAATCCTAATATCCTTTTCCTAATCTCTTTGGAAATTTGATCTCTTGAAGAATTATGTCAGTATTAAATAGGATTGATGTTTAAAAATGTTTTCAGGCAAAATTAGTAAGTAAATTACTACTCATTTTAATGCTTAATCCAGTTTGAAAATTTTATGCTTGTGAGAAACATTTTTTTTGAAAACAAAAGCTTAAATAAGTGAAATATGTTGAATGTGATTTCCTGAAATGAAGATTACTTTGAATGTATATATACAAATATAATCTTTGTTTGTACATATGTGTTTATGACGTGCATGGCTGTTAAACTCTGTTTCTTGTTACATGGTCTTAAAAATTTGGATAAATTTCATTTTCTCTTCTACGGATCTCTATTTGGACTAAATTTTCAAACAAGAAGTGTTTGATTAGTTATAGATTAAATCTTTGAAATGAATTTAATAAAATAATTGGATGATTATCTAAAAAAGAAGAAAAGACAGTGAAGATTCTTTTAATCTTGGTAAAATCAAACATTGTAAATTGTTGATTCAGGAAAGTAACATGAATCTTCATTGTGAAACTTGATTTTTATAATGAAAATCAAGAAAATCAATTGGATTTAGAGTGAGATATTGGGGTTTGATCAGAATGTGAGTTCTGTGCATTCATGGGTGATTAGAGTATTGTGGAGGGTCGAGGTTTTTTCTTGAGTTAGCTAGATGATCAAGGATGCTGGCAAAAATGGTAGGTGGGTGGACAAGCCACCGTGGCAGCGGCGATGGGTTGGAGTGATTTTTAATCCTAGTTGTTGGGGAGACTGAAATCTCAGGTCACTGCAGCAACTCTGGTGATCGAGTTGCACGAAACTTTGGGTAAAGGCAGCATGGAAGCTCGGGAAGGCATGGACGAAGTCACAGCAACTTCTGGTGGTCGGTGTCATGGTTTCGGAAAGGTTTCAGGGGTGATGGGTAGTTTCCAGGTTTGATCGTGATAGCTCAATCTTGTTTTGGGGTTCGTGGAGAACTTTGGGTGATCGGGATCAAATGGTTGGGGCGTCGGCGACTTGCCAAGGGTGGTCGTGGTGGCCGGAGCTCTGGCGATCGCTGGTGCATATGCACAGCGAGTTCTAGTGTCAGCAGTTGAGGAGAGAGTTTGGGTCTCGGGTTGAAGCTCGAGTCTGAGGGATATTTGCTCGAGTTTAAACTAGGGTAGTTCGTGATGTTTAAGTATGTTAACAGTTTAAGTTGCTACAGGGTTAAATTTTTTAAAATAAATTCAAGTTTTGAAATAGGAAAGAAAGTGAACTTGGGTTTGACCTGAGTAAGCTTCAGTTTTGACCCGAAGCAGAAAATCTTAAAACAGTTTAAAAAGTTTAAAAGTTTAAAAAACTAGGTTTTGAAAATTTAAAATTTAAATTAGTATAAACCTTTATACGAATTACCATATATTTAATAAATGTTTTCCTTTAACCTTTTGATTTAGAAGTTTGAAATTTGTTAAATTTAGATTTTGTTAAGTGAAGTTTAAAAGTGAATTTAAAACTTTGAGTTAGGAGTGAAATTTTAAAAAAAAAGTTTTTATTAAAGCAAGTTTTTAAATTTAAATTTGAAACTAGTTTTTTTTTTAAAAAACTATTAATTGATCATTGTTTAAGTTGTTTTAAAAAGTTATGTTTTGATAACTTTAATTTATCAAGTTCAATAATTATTTATTTTTAAAACTTAATTAATGAGTTAATTAAGTATAGTTAATTTTAAAGATAAAAAGGTTTAAATATGATAATAGAATTAAGGTTGTATAAAATAATGTTTATCTTAAAATAATTAAGATTTTAAGGTCTTGATAGTAATTAAATTAATTTAAGGAAATTAAGTATAATTAATTATAAAGGATTAATTGAGAAATTAATTAAGGGTAATTAATTTAGTTGATTAATAAATGATTAAGGATTAAAGGTTAATTTATTTTAAGGTTAATTAAATTGCAATTAAGATCATTAAGTAGATAATTGAAGATTGATTAATCAAGGTTAATTAATTTAGAAATAATTAAGTAAGAAGAAATTAAGAGGTTAATTACTTAATGTAAAAGAATTATTATGAATAATTACTTAATAAAGTAATTAAAGGAATTAATTACTCAGTAAGATTAATTAATCGGATGTGGTTAATTTTGGTTAATTAATTCAGTTTAATTAATTGAAGTTAATCATTTGATATTGGGATAAGTATAATTACTTAAGGTAGTTAATGAGGTGTAATTTCTTAGTGAAGTAATTAGTTGCTGGATGTAATTAAATAAAAGGAAATTACTTAATGGGAAGTAATTAAAGGATAATTATTTGGTGGAAGAAATTAAGTGATAATTACTCAGTGTAATTAAAGGATTAATATAATTAATCAAGGAGTTAGTTTAATTGATAGAGAAATTAAGGAAAGTCAATTTCTGATTGTGATTTATCAAGATTGATTGATGAAAGTAATTAAGTTAAAGGTTGATTATTAAATAAAATTTAAGAATAATTAACTGATGGAAGTAATTTGAGGATCATAAATTAGTGTAATTTATGGAATTGATCAAATCTTACTTAAGAATGATGGAAAAATGATAAGTGCTTTGGATTGGTTGATATCTCTGTTATGAATTACTTTGAGATATGATATGTTGTATGGATACTGACAATGTGATTATCTATCAATGATGAATTGCTGTGTAAAAGTGTTATTCGGTAATTAAAGTTGAGTTGTATTTAATTGAATAACGTAGGTATAGATGACATTGAATTCGAAGAGACCGAAGTCGGGTATTAGTAAATACCCGAAACCACTTCGATTCCATATGGGTTTATGTGTGAAATCAATAAGCTGGAATGGAATGATTTAAGTGAATTGGACTATTTGATCTAAGTTTTGGCACCTACAAATTTGTGTGAGTGAATTGAGAAGTGTCTATAACAATTTGTAAATTGTAGTTGATACAAATTACCCGGGTTATATATACAAGTTGTATGCTTTTGTCATTCATGTTAGATGGGTTTACTCATGCTGGTTTCCAGCCTGACCCGGGTGTTACTTTGATTCCATGCTCGGGTCAGACCGAGTATTACAGATTTTCAGGTAAGAACGTTCTGGAGTTTAGGAGGCAAGCTGGAGGGCAGGAACATATGGAGTGTTTTCCACTGTAATATATAATTGTATAACTAGGACACGTTATTTTAAACTGTCCAATGTTGTGTAAATGTTGTAACTCTGATGTATATAAATGTAAATGTATTGAGACAGTTCTTCTTTGTAAAACTGTTATTTTATTTGATATTATATTTTCTCCGCTGCGAATGTGAGGTTTCTGTGACTTGTTTCTGTTTCTTCTTCTTTCTCTTTTCTTCTTTTCCTAACTATCTGGAATTTTCTGGATCAGAAATTCTGGGTCGTTAAAGAAATTAAGGTTAATACTGAAATTGATAAATTTATCAACTCTAAATTGACATTTAAATTTGTTTAAATCATTGTAAATGATTGAGAAATCAAAAATGATGAAATTTGTCAATTAAAGAATTGAAATTGAAAACTTGATTTAATTAGTTAATTTGTTAATTTAATTAATTAATGTAAAAATAGCCATTTAAGCCATTGACTCGGATTTCAACGAAACCATTATCATCTGTTCCGTAATGGTGAATTATTGTAGGATTTCAAGTTTCGTAACGATTGGGCTTGTCATTTTTGTTCGTATGGGCTTGAAACACCTTGAAATCGATTAATTGAAATCAATTGAAATCAATTTGAAAAAATTTGATTTTAGCATAACTTCTTCATACAATGGAATTTGGACCAAAAACCTGTTCCATTGATTTTAAAATATTTTAAAACATCTATTTTGATACATGGGCTGTTCCAGTTTCGTTCCGAAGTCAGAACGGGCTTTTCGGGCCATTTTATCGCTCAACGCGTATATCAATCTTGTCCATTCATCTCTATTTCTGACCTACCTATATATACCTTGTTAAAAACGCTGGCCTATCTCTTATATTCATTTTTCTGTATGTTCAGTTCTATTAGCTCCTCTTTCCAATGGTCGCAAACCCTAATTCCCATATACAATTCCAAATCGAAACCAAATCGAAATTTCAAACTCTTCAAACTATATCATATTTTATATCATCGGAAAGCTCTCGGCGTGCGCATCTCAATTCTTTGATTCATTTTTCAATTCGAAGTATCATTTGATCAGAAAAGGATAGGGAAGCTCGGCCGTCCGTTGCTAGGGTTTCCAAGTAGATGGTGGATATTCAATTTGAGGGCGATCGGGGGCCAGGGTCTGATGGAGATTGCCGAGGCATGTCGATCAGTAGGTTTAGTTGGGTCTCTGGTGGTCGTAACTCGTCGTATTTGGCTGTGCATCGTCACGGCAGCGTTGCCGTTCTTGGAAATTTCGAGTGGCCGCGATAAGTCAGGGGGGTCGGCCTGAAGTGGAGATGTAGACGGCACAAATTGATTTTGGCATAGGGCCATGCGGCGGCGTGCGTTCGAGAAGGGGAGATGGCGGCTCGCATACGATAGCAGCAACAGGGTTCTCGTGTGAACTGTAGAAGGTGTATGACGTGTATAATTCTATATTTTATTCATTTTAATTTCATGTTTTGATCATTAATGTTCTAATCATAATAACTTTCGCATACAAGGTCATTTTTGCACGCGGTTTTCTCCGCTTGGTTCGTATTGGAATTTCAGACATTTTGGCTGGGTTTGAATGAATTCTGAGGCTGTTTATATTTTGGGTTTAAATTGGATTTAAATTCATTTTAAATTCGAAAGGTGAGTGTTTTAACCCACTCACAACTTCTAAATATGTATGTTAAATTGATACATAATGTGAATAGAAATTGATTTATGACTGTTTGGCATATTTTTATTCATCATCCCAGTTAAATTGAATTTATTTGAATTAAATTGTTATTAAATTTATTATTGCATATAAACTGCAAGTTAAATAGTTGTTTAATTTATTATTGAATATAAACTGCCAGTAAATATCTGTTGTTATTTTCTGTTATACATTGATGTTATTGTTTGAATTGGATGATGATTGTGATAAATGGTTGATGACTGATATTTGATGAATGGATGTTGTATTTTATATGGTTATAAACTGCAAGTTGTTATGCATTTTTATTTCATTCGGGATTGCGGTTTGAAATGAATATAACCGTATTTTTATTTCAAATTGCGGATTGAAATGATAAACATCTGTATCACCTGATCATAGGATAAAAAAAAATTATACAGACACCGCGGTCTATATATAAAAATATTTTTGAAATGATTTCTATGTCTTTGTAAAGAAATATATGATTTTATGAGATATTGATTGGATATTTTATAAATGTTATTTTATATATAGTTAAATTTTGGTTTTAAGCTATGGATAAAATTGTTTCAAGTATGAAATAAGTTTAATAATAAAGTTTGGTTTTATTAGAATATAATATGGATAAGTATTTACTTAAATTACATTTTAGTATAAAGTTTATATTGATTTTTATAAATCAAGGTTGAGAAGGTAGTCTTGAAATTGATTTGACATTTTATTTAATTAAGAGTTATATTCAATAAGAATCCATTTGGAACTTATTGAAATTGAGATTTTATAAGAATATGGTTTTATAATTTAATTTGGGTTTAAGGTGATTTAAGTGAACATATCAAGTCTAAATAAATTGAGGAATATTGAGCTATTGAAATTTGAAGTTTTATTTAAAGGATATTTGATTTATTAAGCAATTATTTCAAAACTAAATAACAGTAAAGTAAATTTGGTATATATTTATATATGAATTATAAAATTTAGTTTTTAAATATTGAATATTTAAGCTTTGAAATATATTGAATTTGAAATGGTTTATTTTGTGGATCAAATCTGTTTTGAAATCAGTATAATTTGGAATGGTCTATTTGAAACCGAATTAAATTGAAATTTATGATTGGGGTATTTGGTTAAATTTAAAATTTAGAAAATCGGGTTGTTTTGGAATTGATTTGTGAAATTTAAGAATCTAGTTTATTTTATAAAATATTTTAATATTTAAACCATGTACGGGGTGGAAGTTATGTTTCAAAGTTATAAATTTCAAAGCATTACGTTTTGGAAGTGTTATTGTTTTAAGTCTTTGGTTTCAAAATTTTAAAACTTTGAAATATTATGATTTTTAAAATGATATAATATTATTTGGTTTTTAAAACGAAAATGATATCATATTTATATAGTTTTGAAATGAATATTATATCCTGGTTTTGAAGTATAATTATTTTTAAATAACCGTGGTGTTATAATAATGATTTATTGGCAAAGGGACCGGGATCAGATATGGGCATACTCTCTGTCGATACCGAAAACTACTTTGCCAACCGTGTACGCGGTGGAGGTTCCAGAATGAAGTAGGATGGTGGCGACGTTCCTTTGTGGTAAATACGTGGACCCGACTCCCGTGAGTTGGCATAAGATGGCTAAAACAGGAGCGATTGACGGGCCAATGAGGTAGCTCTTTTGATCGGACTCATCCCTTCGATATTGTACTCTGACTTTTGGATTGATTCGGTGGTCACTTTTGATTTTTGATTTGGGGTTGTGGCTCGAGGTGGGCGGTAGCTGCACGCTACGCGTTAGCAATGGCCGGAAGCGTAATTGGTATATCTACCCTGGCATTGCCTAGTTGTGCCGTGTCACCTACCCTAGCGCGCCTTATACAAGTTTTATTTGTGTTATACCTATGGAATATCCTCTGGTAGCCTCCCGATCAGGGGGTATTACGGTACTGTATAGACTATTGGCACTTTTACGTGTTAAGGGCTATATGGGTAACCCCTTAACGCTATTTAAAAGTAAGTTTATTTTACTATAGACATTATTATAATAGCGAAATATTACTACGTAGTAAATAGTTTAACGGATCCTTAGGAGATGTGAATCCCGAGTATCTTTTAAGTTACTGCATTCACGTTAGACAATCGATAGGAGATGTCAAATCCCATAAACATCTCCGACGTCGTTCCACTCATATTTATTTCTGTTGATTTAACTTACATAAGATCTTTTAGTTCTGACTCGAGTGTTTTTACTTTTCGATTCGCTCGGCTCAGCCTTAGCATTTCAGGATTTGGAAGACCGTATTCTGGAGGACGAAGACGAAGATTTATAATTATTTATTATAGTATTCCACTACATTCATATCATTCTGCTGCATTATTTATTGTTCTCTGGTATATGTAGCTCTGATATATATTGTAAAAGTATAATCGAATATTTTGTAAAATAGCTTCATGGTATGTATATTTGATTATTATATTTTATCGTTCCCCTGCAAGATTCTATTTCGTTCTTTTTCTTTCTTTGCTTTTTCTTATTTGTCCCATAACGATCCACCCTTTTGTATGGTATAAGTCTGACGTGCGTGGTTTATCGTCGACTTATGGGATGTTACATCTGGTATCAGAGCGAGGTTTAGCGATAAACCTTAGCTTTGTGGGGTCTGACTCTTTACTAATGGGGTAGTAATACCCTATGATGAGTTGCTGAGTGTGTGTGTGTGTGTGTATGAGAGAGCGTATTTGTTAGTGTTATAAAAGGTTTTAATATTGTGTTAATTTGTTCCGTTTTGTATTTATAAATTCTGGTTGGTGCATAGGACGCTATGAAATCAATAGGGATTTCCAAACACTTAATAGGACAGACCGACACAATATTTGTTTTAAAATATAGGTAAATGAAATAATTTTGCCTATTGTATATTTTATATATAAAATAATATATTTTATAAATGGTATATTTGGTTGTAATATATTTGTTGTTAGGTAGTGAAATTTTTAGATATTAGTTGAAAATAAGATTTGAAATAAAATACACGAAATATTGGAAACTTAGAACATGAGTTTCGGGATTTTGGAAAATTTCTTTTGAATGATATGGAATATAGTAATATTATTTAGAAGTATTTTCTGATATAAATATTCCAATAACATTTGAAAGAATTATTTTTACAGAAGTTTTTGGAAAGAAATAAATTCTGTACTCCCCTCTCTGACGCTGGAAAATAATTTCGGTGATTAGTGCACGCATCATCGACATTCATTTTCGAGTTTCGAAGTGGGAAGGCCACTGTAGTAGTTTTACTACAGATTTGTTCTGATAAACAAATGTAAATTTTAAATTGTTTTAAATATAATTTGATATATAAATTGTAAGTATATATTTATCTGTTATTTTGAAACGATTTGAAATTTAACCCGGTATTTTGTTCTTAAGTTTCCATTAATTGATGGTTTCAATTAGTGTAGTGAAATGGAATTTAACTAATAATTGAAATTATAAATGAAATAAGAGATTAAATGTTGAGTTATAAATGAAACTATGAGGAAGTTGAATTTGTAACTTATAAACCAAAAGTTATAATTATTGAATATTAGAATAAATTAAAAGAAATGAGGTAAAACTTGTGTAAGTTTCATTTGCATTCTTTAACATATATATAACTTACCAACTATAAAAAGTTTAAAATGTTAAAAGAAATGTAATGGGAAATTTTACAAGTAAAACTTGAAGAAATGAAAGCATTCAATGAATTTGCTTTTATAAATAAGAATTCAAGGTTATAATTGTTATAAACTTAAGCCAGACTTAAGGGCCACTAATTAAATATAATAGAAAGGTTATAAAGAAATGATAATAAACTGGAGTAAATGTTGAAGTTATTTATAATAAAAATAAATAGAAAGATTATACTGTAAATAAATGAAATTAAGTAAAAAAACGAATGAATAGAAAATGAAAATTTGCAAGAAATAAACGTAAATTAAAAGATAAATCATTATATGAATAAAAATGGAATCAAACAACAAATAGTATGAAATGAAATTAATAAGATGAACTTAATTTATTGTTTGGATTTGTTGTTTGTTTTGGTTTATGGTTGTTTGGGTAAGTATACTTTAAATTTGTTTGGATGTATGAATAATCTATTTAGTTTCATCTAAGACTATTGAGTAAATTGTGCACTTAATAGTTTACTCTCCATTCTGTACGATTTAAAGTTTTTAAACCCGAACAACTATTTGTTTGTTTGCCATGGATGGTTGATTTTATTGGCTTCATATGATGGTTATATGTTGTGATTGCAAGTGATTGTTGTTTATATTGATTTGGTTTGTGACGACCCGCAAATCCGTACTCCTTGAATATACACTAATCTCCATAGATTAACTCAAGATGAACAGAAATACGAATTATCAATGTTTAAGAAAAAGAAAAAGGAAGAAGAAGGTAGAAAAAGATAGTAAATAGAGAGAAAAGAAAATAGAACGGAACAGAAACAACAGAACAATATCAGAATCTCACAATCGCAGCGGAACAACATATAATAGATAAATGAATAACCTTTAAACAAAGGACTATATCAGTTATTACATTTCATTACATTTCATTTCATTACATCATCATTAGAGTGTACAACAAACAACAACAAACAGCGGAAAAGAAATACTATATACTAGTAATACGCCATGCCATCCAGCTTGCCTCCTGCAACTCCTGAATTCCAGAATATCCTGATAAACCTAACTCTTGACTGCCCGTGTGGAAATTGGTGGGCACCCAGAGTTTAGGAAGGAAAACAATAAACTCCGAGTCAGTCATGTGACTGGTGTGAGAACTCAAAACAGTTTATTTATCTTTAAAATCAAAATAGAGGAATATTTTTAAAGTTAATTCGGAATGCTTTTAAAAATGAGACTACCATAAGGCCTCGCGCACACACACACACATGCAAACGCAGAATCGGAGGAGATTTCTCCTTATGATAGTCAAAGATGCTTGATACGCATTAAAAAGAAACATTTGATATTATTACTAGTGCATAGTGTATAAAACAATTTCAAAAGTAGAATATAAATCTTAGCCAGCATAGGCATTCCGCACTTATGCCTACTATAGCTACCATCCAAACAGTGGGGCGCCAACATAAGTGAATGATAGGTTCTACAACTAAAACCGTACAAGTCTCGTATTGTTTCTTTGGATTCCCAACAAATGGTCAGACCAAGGAACTTCCCATTGCCACATGAGAACGCCTCTGGAAGGCCGTCCCCGAGAACCAAACCGGATCTCTGCCAACACAAGGCCGGGTTACCCCTAACTGGGTAACTACTGACACGAGTATGCCATCCCCCGGTCCTTTGGGACCTTTAACCGAGCGCTCGTAATCAACATCACACCATAATAATAAGTGTTTCAACATGAGTAAGTATCTGGGCTCCATACCATGATACCACCCTTTTCCAGAAGGAAATGCACATACCCTAAAGGGAGCTACCCCTCATAACCTTGCCGCATCTTTCCTGTTTTGACCATTCCGGGGTGTGAGGCTCGACGAAGTTTCGTCCACAAAGCCACGCTTTATACAAAAGCTGTGCTTTGGGTCAACAAATGATCATAGAAATGATCACAAAGATAAACGATCAAACAAATGATCATAGAAATGATCACAAAGATAAACGATCAAACAAATGATCATAGAAATGATCACAAAGATAAACGATCAAACAAATGATCTTATCACAAATGATCAACATAATGATCATTTCACAGCAACACTCAGCATGTCACATTACCAAATTGGGAATATATTGCTAAAAACCTTCAACTACATAACCTCTGAGCTCGTACATCTCAGAGAAGGGTGTTAAGCTAAGAGAATAAATTCTCCGCCACCAACAGAAATATATTTGAAAGAAATCAGCTTTATATCTCAATTTGTAATGTCAGACATACTATCCATACAAGTCTATTCCGGGCTCGAACAGAACCGAAGGCACTTACAAAGAAGTCCTTGCAATCCGGATACCCACAATCCTGATCGGATTCCCCATCACATATGGAGAACTCTATACCGGAGCAACTCGGTGCAGAGTCAATCGACAGGTCATCCTATCGCTCTCGCAAATACCCGGTCTTCAACACCGGTCATCAAATGCTATCCATTACGTCGTATCACTATTCGGAATGGGTAATCCGAATAACGAGCGCAATAATTTAAAAATAAGTGTGGCATTCCAATTCAAACAAATCACAACAAATACCTTTCAAAGGTAAATATTGATAGTCGGTTATTGAACTATCAATGGATATGCACACATCACCAGATTCCAAATAATTTTCCAAATTATTTATTTTCCAAAATATCTTTACAAGATATAAAATTTTCAATACTTCAAAAATAAATCAATATTTATTTTTAAAAAAATTCCCCTTTCTTTTATAAATTCCATAGTGAATTTATATTTCACAATATCTACTGATATACGATTTTCAATAGGTTTCAAATATTCATTTTCAATTTATCTTCAAAAAAGATAAATTCTCAAAATATTCACTTTATATTAGAAAACATTTCCATACTTATTTAATAAGTAATTCACAAATCCATTTATTTCCAACACTTGGAAAATATTCGATATACTTAAATCGAGTTAAGTATATATTTCATTCTTTAAGGAAATCATTCTCTTAAACATATTTATTTGGGCCAAAACGAATGTTACGTAAAACATCGTTACGACGTCCCAAAATCACTAGTATAGGGATTCGAAATTAAGATAGATATATAAATCCCAATACTATATAAAATATTTCCTTTCGGAAATCATTTACTATAACAACAGTGTTATAGACCACCATTTCCTTCTATTTCTCGAAAACGTCTATTTCAACAATAAATGTTGAAATCTATGGTTTCGAATCTTAACCCAATTAAAACATCGTTAGATCGTTTTAATTCTATTCAAAACATCACATCCAAAACATTTCTTTAACATATTATTCACTTTTCAAAAACGTGAATATACCTTGTTAACCAATTTCATCCTTTCTATTCATTTTATTTTAAAGGATTATTCACTGTCTAAAACGTGAATATAACTCCATAAATAAGTTACAACAATTTACTTATCAAAATAAGTCGTTTGCGAATTTATAAAACGATGTTTATAAATTCCATTTCTATTTATTTTATAACAACTTCCTTTTATAAATTTCCTTTATTAACCTATTTCAATTTATAACTCAATTATAAACCAAAAGTTCATATATAAGTTAAATGCTTATAATTTATTTGTTTGCAAAATCGTTCCTTCAAACTTCATAATTATAAATCTTATAACTTATAAGATTCATTTATTTATCAAAAATCTATACTTTTAATAACTTTACAAATTTTATAAACCTACTGCTTATAAAAATTCCCTTTATAACTTCACCGTTTATAATTCTATAAATTTCATTCATTTATGAAATTCATTCACAATTCATTCCAACACTTATAAAACCCCTTTTTATAATTCAAATATTTTTAATTTATAAATATCCATCTTATAAATCTTTTATATAAATCAATTTATATTATTCTTTTAAAACGTCTTTAAACTCCTTTATAATTTCACCATTTTGATTTATAAAATAATCAAATTTTATAAATCCTATATTTTACTTTTCACAATAGATTCAAAAATCCTAATTTAACTATTTTTTAAAATCATTAACCCCATATTTTCAAAAATCAACTTTTAACTATATTTCGCAAAAATCATAATTTTTATAACATAAAAATTATAACGTTTATTTATTTAAAATGGTTCAATTCCAAAAATATAGTATATTTTCAAAAATCACTTTAAAAATCATTTTAAAATTCCAAAATTTGGCCCAATGATGCTACACACCAAATAGTCTATTCCGGGCTCGAACAGACCCGAAGGCACTTACAAAGAAGTCCTTGCAATCCGGATACCCACAATCCTGATCGGATTCCCCATCACATATGGAGAACTCTATGCCGGAGCAACTCGGTGCAGAGTCAATCGACAGGTCATCCTATCGCTCTCGCAAATACCCGGTCTTCAACACCGGTCATCAAATGCTATCCATTACGTCGTATCACTATTCGGAATGGGTAATCCGAATAACGAGCGCAATAATTTAAAAATAAGTGTGGCATTCCAATTCAAACAAATCACAACAAATACCTTTCAAAGGTAAATATTGATAGTCGGTTATTGAACTATCAATGGATATGCACACATCACCAGATTCCAAATAATTTCCCAAATTATTTATTTTCCAAAATATCTTTACAAGATATAAAATTTTCAATACTTCAAAAATAAATCAATATTTATTTTTAAAAAAATTCCCCTTTCTTTTATAAATTCCATAGTGAATTTATATTTCACAATATCTACTGATATACGATTTTCAATAGGTTTCAAATATTCATTTTCAATTTATCTTCAAAAAAGATAAATTCTCAAAATATTCACTTTATATTAGAAAACATTTCCATACTTATTTAATAAGTAATTCACAAATCCATTTATTTCCAACACTTGGAAAATATTCGATATACTTAAATCGAGATTAAGTATATATTTCATTCTTTAAGGAAATCATTCTCTTAAACATATTTATTTGGGCCAAAACGAATGTTACGTAAAACATCGTTACGACGTCCCAAAATCACTAGTATAGGGATTCGAAATTAAGATAGATATATAAATCCCAATACTATAAAAAGCATTTCCTTTCGGAAATCATTTACTATAACAACAGTGTTATAGACCACCATTTCCTTCTATTTCTCGAAAACGTCTATTTTAACAATAAATGTTGAAATCTATGGTTTCGAATCTTAACCCAATTAAAACATCGTTAGATCGTTTTAATTCTATTCAAAACATCACATCCAAAACATTTCTTTAACATATTATTCACTTTTCAAAAACGTGAATATACCTTGTTAACCAATTTCATCCTTTCTATTCATTTTATTTTAAAGGATTATTCACTGTCTAAAACGTGAATATAACTCCATAAATAAGTTACAACAATTTACTTATCAAAATAAGTCGTTTGCGAATTTATAAAACGATGTTTATAAATTCCATTTCTATTTATTTTATAACAACTTCCTTTTATAAATTTCCTTTATTAACCTATTTCAATTTATAACTCAATTATAAACCAAAAGTTCATATATAAGTTAAATGCTTATAATTTATTTGTTTGCAAAATCGTTCCTTTAAACTTCATAATTATAAATCTTATAACTTATAAGATTCATTTATTTATCAAAAATCTATTCTTTTAATAACTTTACAAATTTTATAAACCTACTACTTATAAAAATTCCCTTTATAACTTCACCGTTTATAATTCTATAAATTTCATCCATTTATGAAATTCATTCACAATTCATTCCAACACTTATAAAACTCGTTTTTATAATTCAAATATTTTTAATTTATAAATATCCATCTTATAAATCTTTTATATAAATCAATTTATATTATTCTTTTAAAACGTCTTTAAACTCCTTTATAATTTCACCATTTTGATTTATAAAATAATCAAATTTTATAAATCCTATATTTTACTTTTCACAATAGATTCAAAAATCCCAATTTAACTATATTATAAAATCATTAACCCCATATTTTCAAAAATCAACTTTTAACTATATTTCGCAAAAATCATAATTTTTATAACATAAAAATTATAACGTTTATTTATTTAAAATGGATCAATTCCAAAAATATAGTATATTTTCAAAAATCACTTTAAAAATCATTTTAAAATTCCAAAATTTGGCCCAGTGATGCTACGCACCAAATAGTCAATCACGATAATGACGATATCATATATCGATATGATAATCAACGAATATCAAAATATCCATAATCAAATAAATACTGTTGAGGAATCCAGTTGGATCCCTCCAACCTGTTTTCCTGCATACAAAGATGTTAGCACAATACCAATTCCGTTCCAGTACGAAATTATCGCGGTATATAGGATTTAAAATATTATCTTCTTAATAGACGGCGCAATAGGGTCTCATCCGCTATACAATGCGGGAAATCAATAACTGCAATATATACATATGCCAATATATATATTGCTATTATATATAATACCAATTTCACTGTTTATGAAATATTCGCGGTATATGTTTTTAATAAATAACATCCGCTTACTAACGGCGCATAATGTCTATTTTAACAATCAATAGATAACAATCATCATTCAAACATACATTCAACAATTTTAAATCTAACTATTTAAAATTAAAATCGAAACCGATTCGATTGAGTGAGAAGTTCTCACCTTGATTTCAATTTCGTTTTAGCGATTTATTTCGAATAAAATTAAACGAACATTTAATTTTACCTGAAATTCTCACTAACTCCAAACGACTCCAATCCAATTCCATAGCGTAATGTTCGTCCATACGATTCCAACGCAACTGGTTTCGCGCATTTTCGACCTCGTATGAAAAAGATATGCATTTATGAAGTTACACGAATTTTTATATAATAATTTACAACATTTATTTTTATATTTTAAACCTAATATTCAGATCTGCCGTTCATTTCTTCTGAAACAAATCTGGGCCGTGTGCTTCTACTTCTTCTTCTTCCAGATGATACGCGAGTGTTTCCAAACCCATTAACTTGATTTTTGCACCTCCCTACGAGCACCTACACGTCGATCAGGCTACGCCATCTTGTAGCCCGTGCCCAACATCACCAACGCCCAGAGGCCGACCCCTCACGGCTGTTCCCCCTGCGCACAAAACGAGGCCGAACGACCACTCTTCCAGCCCCAATTGCCGTCAAACGGCTTCGCCTACAACGATCTCAGCCGTTGAATATGTAGAGCTCACTGGCCTCTACGTTTTCCTAGTTGACAACATATCGAATTGATGAGTGGATTTGGAGATTTTGAGGGGAGAAGACGAGTGTATTTCGGCCATTGAAGAAGGAGATGGTGGCTGGCTTTGCAAATTAGGGTTTTTTTTTAATTTGTGAAGAGAGGATGGTCTATTTATAGGAAATTGAACGAAACACTATTCACTTTGGATTTTCCAAACTCCGATTTACGCGCGGTGACCGACGTTTCTAGGGTTTGCCCCACGTTCCGGACACAATGGAACAGGTTTCGAAAGCTAATTCGGTAATCTGTGCGAGTTATGGCAATAAACGTTCAATTTAAAATTAAACCGATTAAACGATTTTCTAGGCGTTTTAGCTTGCACCGGACAAACGATAAATCCGATTGACACGAAATTTTAAACCATACAATAATATCACATTACGGATCTGATGAAATGGGTTTCGTCGAAATCCGAGACTTTTTGAAAAATGACTATTTTAACTCGCCAAATTAATATTAAAAACAATTTCGATGCGTTTCGAGCTGCTACTATCAAACGATAACTCCGATTGCTACGAAAATTGAAATCCGGTAATAACAAACTATTACGGATCCAATGGAACTAGTTTCGTCCAATTCTGAGACTTTCGAAAATTGGCTATTTTCACTAGTCGATTAAATATTAAAATATTCAATTTTCACAAATAAACTTTTAATTCGATTTTAAAAGTTCTATAACATCATTCTAACTCCAATATGATAAAATAAAATTTTGCAAATCATTTTCAATCATATTTTACCCAATTTTCAATTATTTTTGTATTTTCACGTATTAAATTATTGATTTAATTATTCAATTAAATCTAATTATTCGAAATAAAATTTATTCGACTTATAAATTTCACTTATTAATATTTAAAATTAATTAAATACACAAATTTTAATTAATTAAAATTTTGGGTCGTTACATGGTTGCTGGTGGATGAAACAAAATTAATATTTCATTCTATATAATTATTAACTCTTTTAGATTATATAAGTGAAATGCAGGTTATGGAAGCAATTGCTACTGCTTTTGGTTACATAATTAAGCATTAATTGCCCGACAATTAGGTACGTTCTTGGATTATGGTTTTCTAACGTTATTATATTATTTTTTCCGTGTTGGGATATATTATTTGGAAAATATATGTTATATATTGTTATATTTGATATTATACCTTCTCCCGTGTCTCTCCGTACAAAGGAAACTCTGCCGAATTTTTCCGTAAATTTTGGACATAGAAAAAAAAACTTTTGAAAAAAAATGTTTTCCAAACTTTATTAATTTGAGTATAAAAGATTTAATGGTTATAAATTGGTTTATTTTATTTAAATTAATTAATTTTGTAAATTTATTTGTTTATAAATTTAATATTTTAAGTAAGATATATTCATTTCGTAATTCTTCTTTTTCCCTTTTTTTCCTTTTTGGAGACGAAATTTTTTGAGTGGGGGAGAGTGTAACGACCCGTAAATTTTGACAAATAAATTGGTTAATTTAATAAGATTTTGGTAACTAAATTTAGAAAGAAATAAAACTTTATAATTTATAATGAAGCGAAAGTTAGAATGAAGTGTAGCAATGGTTATTAAAATTAATTATAGATAATTGGTGTAAAATCCCAATAATGAAATAGTGGAAACACTATAATTTGTTTATAAATGAAATATAAGTAAAACAAATGTAAGTATTGAATTAATTAATGAAACAATACAGTGTTAACGGGAAGTAATAAACTTATAAGTGTAAGTAAGAGTAAATAGGTGACGACTAATATATGTTATTTATTTATTTAGTGTGTTAAATAAAATTGGTAATCAAATTGCAATTAAAGGTAATAATGTTAATGCAAGGTAAACAATGCTAATTTAAGTTAATAATAAATGAATGGAAGGAAATTCCAATCAATGAAAATAAATTTAAATGTTATACTTGACTATGAATTGAACATAAGTGAATAAATGAAATATTGGATTTACCAAGGAAATAATATATAGTTAATGGAAATTGAATGAAATTAGTATGATGAAAATAAATGGTAACATGGATTTGTAAGTAATAAAAGCTTATTAATGTAAGAAAACAAAGGCAAACATTAAAAGTTATAAATATTATGATAAAAAAATAAAACGACCATTGTATAAAGATTTGGCATATGAAAATGGTAACGTTTTTTGTGTAAATAGTGAAGTCAATATTATGTAGGCAACTATGATAATTAGTTGGAAATAATAAACCTTAGTGTGTTGTAAAGTTAATGGTAACACCTGTTATAACAAATTGGTCTACTAAATCAAAATAGAAAATCAATCAATTTATTTGGGACTAATTAATTGGTATTCGAATTTATAATAAATGGGTTTATTGTAAGAAATTGAAATTTGATACTCGGTAAACTGGAATTTAGATGAAATTGGAAATAATGTCAATTCTATTTATAATATGGCAATTGGTTGATTTAAAGAATGAAAATCGAGATTTATTAACTTATTGAAATTTAAAATTCAATAATTGGATTAATTGCAAATGAATGAAATTAAATATTTAATTATTACATTAATTGAAAATTAAATTGAAATTGGACAATACTAATGAAATGGATCATGAGTCCAATGTTAATTTCATCCATTGACATCAATTAATAGAACAATAGAGTGAAAAGTAAATTAAATAGAATTAGTGGAAATTAAACTTATAATTTTGAATTAAATTAAATTGAGGTTAGTACTGAAATTGATAAATTTATCAACTTTAAATTGACATTTAAATTTTTTTAAATCGTTGTAAATGATTGAGAAATAAAAAATGATGAAATTTGTCAATTAAAGAATTGAAATTGAAAATTTGATTTAATTAGTTAATTTTTAATTTAATTAATTAATGTAAAAATAGCCATTTTGGCTACTGACTCAGATTTCGATGAAACCAGTTTCATCGGATCCGTAACAGTGAATTATTGTAGAATTTCAAGTTTCATAACGACCGGGCTTGTCGTTTGTTCGTATGGGCTTGAAACACCATGAAATCGATTAATTGAAATCAATTGAAATCAATTTGAAATAATTTGATTTTAGCATAACTTCTTCATATGATGGGATTTGGACCTAAAACCTGTTCCATTAAATTTAAAATATTTTAAAACATCTATTTTGATATGTGGGTTGACCCAATTTCGTTCCGGAGTAAGAACGGGCTTTTCGGGCCATTTATCACTTAGTGCGTATATCAATCGTGTCCATTCATCTCTATTTATGACCTACCTATATATACCTTGTTATAAACCCTAGCCTATCTCTTGTATTCATTTTTCTGTACGTTCAGTTCTATTAGCTCCTCTTTCCAATGGCTGCAAACCCTAATGCCCAAATACAATTCCAAATCAAAACCAAATCGAAATTTCAAACTCTTCAAACTATATCATATTTTATATCGTCGGAAAGCTCTCGACGAGCGCATCTCAATTCTGTAATTCATTTTTCAATTCGAAGTATCGTTTGATCAGAAAAGGATAGGGATGCTCGGCCGTCCGTTGCTAGGGATTCTAGTAGACCGTGGATCTTCAATTTGAGGGTGATCGAGGGCCAGGGTCTGATGGAGATTGCCGAGGCAAGTCGATCAGTAGGTTTAGTTGGATCTCTGGTGGTCGTAACTCGCCGTATTTGGCTGTGCATCGTCGCGGCAGCGCTGCCGTTCTGGGAAACTTCGAGTGGCCGCGATAAGTCAGGGGGGTCGGCCTGAAGTGGAGATGCAGACGGCACGAATTGATTTTAGCATACGGCCATGCGGTGGCATGCGTTCGAGAAGGGGAGACGGCGGCTCACGCACGATAGCGGCAGTAGGGTTCTCGTGTGAACTGTAGAAGGAGTATGACATGTACAATTCTACATTTTATTCATTTTAATTTCAAGTTTTGATCGTTGATGTTCTAATCATAATAACTTTCTCATACGAGGTCCTTTTTGCGCGTTGTTTTCGCCGCTACGTTCGTATTAGAATTCCAGACATGTTGGCGCTGGTTTCGAAGAATTCTAAGAGTGCTCAAATTTTGGGTTTAAACTGGATTTAAATTCGAAAGGTGAGTGTTTTAACCCAATCACAACTTCTAAAATTTCTTATGTTTGTTAAATTGATATATGATGTGAATAGAAATTGATTTACGACTGTTTGGCATATTTTTATTCATCATCCCAGTTAAATTGAATTTATTTGAATTAAACTATTATTAAATTTATTATTGCATATAAACTGCCAGTTAAATAGTTGTTTAATTTACTATTGAATATAAACTGCCAGTAAATACCTATTGTTATTTTCTGTTATACATTGATGTTATTGTTTGAATTGGATGATGATTGTAATGAATGGTTAATGATTGATATTGGATGAATGAATGTTGTATTTTATATGGTTATAAACTGCAAGTTGTTATGCATTTTATTTCATTCAGGATTGTGGTTTGAAATGAATATAACCGTATTTTTATTTGAAATTGCGGATTGAAATGATAAACATCCGTATCACTTGACCATAGGGTAGAAAATTTTATACAGACATCGCGGTCTATATATAAAAATATTTTTGAAATGATTTCTATGGATTTGTAAAGAAATATATGATTTTATGAGATATTGATTGGATATTTTATAAACGTTATTTTATATATAGTTAAATTTTGGTTTTAAGCTATGAAATAAATTGTTTAAAGTATAAAATAAGTTTAATAATAAAGTTTGGTTTTATTAGAATATAGTACGGATAAATATTGACTTAAACTATATTTTCTTATAGAGTTTATATTGATTTTTATAAATCAAGGTTGAGAAGATAGTTTTGAAATTGATTTGAGATTTTATTTAGTTAAGAGTTATATCTAATAAGAATCCGGTTGGAACTTATTGAAATTGAGATTTTATAAGAATATGGTTTTATAACTTAATTAGGGTTTAAGGTGATTTAAGTGAATATATCAAGTCTAAATAAATTAAGGAATATTCAGCTGTTGAAATTTGAAGTTTTATTTAAAGGATATTGGATTTATTAAGCAATTAATTCAAGACTAAATAATAGTAAAGTAAATTTGGTGTGTGTGTGTCTATATATATATATATATATATATATTAATTATAAAATTTAGTTTTGAAATATTGAATATTTAAGCTTTGAAATATATTGAATTTGAAATGGTTTATTTTTTGAATCAAATCTGTTTTGAAATCGATATAATTTGGAATGGTCTATTTGAAACTGAATTGAATTGAAATTTATGATTTGGGGATTTGGTTAAATTTAAAATTTAGAAATTCGGAATGTGTTTGGAATTGATTTGTGAAATTTAAGAAGCTAGTTTATTTTATAAAATATTTTAATATTTAAACCATGTAAGGGGTGGAAGTTATGTTTCAAAGTTATAAATTTCAAAGTATTACATCTTGGAAGTGTTATAGTTTTAAGTCTTTGGTTTCAAAATTTTATAACTTTGAAATACTATGATTTTTAAAATGCTATCATATCGATTTGGTTTTTGAAACGAAAATGATATCGTATTTATATGGTTTTGAAATGAATATTATATCCTGGTTTTGAAGTATAATTATTTTGAAATGACCGCGGTGTTATAATAACGATTGGTTGGCAAAGAGACCGGGATCGAATATGGGCATACTCTTTGTCGATACTGAAAACCACTTTGACAACCGTGTATGCAGTGGAGGTTCCAGAATGAAGTAGGATGGTGGTGACGTTCCTTTGAGGTATATATGTGGACCCGACCCTCGTGAGTTGGCATAAGGCGGCTAAAACAGGAGCGATTGACGGGCAAAGATGGTAGCACCTTTTATTGGACACATCCCTTCGATAACATACTCTGACTTTTGGATTGATTCGGTGGCCACTTTTGATTTTTGATTTGGGGGTATGGGTCGAGGTGAACGGTAGCTGCGCGCTACGCGTTACCACCTGCCCGGAAGCGTAATTGGTATATCTATCCGGGCATTGTCTAGTTGTGCCATGTCACCTACCCTAGCGTGCCTTGTACGAGTTTGATTTGTGTCGTACCCATGGAGTATCCTCTGGTAGCCTCCCGATCAGGAGGTATTACGGTATTGTATAGACTATTGGCACTTTTACGTGTTAAGGGCTATATGGGTATCCCCTAACGCTATTTAAAAGTAAGATTATTTTACTATAGACATTATTATAATAGCGAAATATTACTACATAGTAAATAGTTTAACGGATCCTTAGGAGATGTGAATCCCGAACATCTCTTAAGTTACTGCACTCACACTAGACACTGGATAGGAGATGTCAAATCCCATAAACATCTCTGACGTCGTTCCACTCATATTTATTTCTGTTGATTTAACTTACATAATATCTTTTAGTTCTGACTCGAGTGTTTTGTCTTTTCAATTCCCTCGGGTCATCCTGAGCATTTCAGGATTTTGAAGACCGTATTCTGGAGGATGAAGACGAAGATTTATTATTATTTATTATAGCATTCCACTGCATTCATATCGTTCCACTTCATTATTTATTATTCTCTGGTATGTGTAACTCTGATATATATTGTATAAGTATAATCGAATATTTTGTAAAACAGCTTCATGAACTGTATGTTTGACCATTATATTTTATCGTTCCGCTGCAAGATTCTATTTTGTTCTTTTTCTTTCTCCGCTTTTTCTTATTTACCCAATAACAATCTACCCTTCTGTATGGTTTAAGTCTGATGTGTGTGGTTTATCATTGATTTAAAGCGTACAAAAAGGCGGGACGTCATAGTGTCAATGAATCTAACACCGCAGTATTTGGTCGTCGAGGATTAAATATCGATGACTGCAGCTGTAACGACCTTGAATTTTGAACAATTTAAATTGAAAATATTTAATAAATTTTAAATATTTGAACGATGTATTGACTTGAATTTCAAATTATCAGAATGAATTTGGCGATTAAATTTTAGAATTTAATCTATTGAATGTTGAATAAAAATTTTAAGCTGATTTAAAAATATTTCAAAGTCTTAGAAAATTCACATTTATAATACTGAAGATAATAGAAGCTTCAGAATTGAATTTGAGAGTGATTTGTTTAGTTTTGAAATTTTGTCGTTTAAATTGAATTTAAAAAAATAGCCTTCCGAGGCACAGTCTCGGAATTCGACGAAACCAGTTCCATTGGGTCCGTAATGTTTAATTATTACCGGATTTCAAATTTCGTATTTATCGGAGTTGTTATGAGAGCATACGACGTATAAACAAGTTGAAAATTAAAATCGAATTCAATTTAAATTTAACATTGAAATTAGTCAATATCAGTACTTTACCTTCCCATCAAAAAGCTGTAGCAAAGTAAATCAAACATGATCTATCATCCTAAAATCACGCCCTTAACTCACGCCCAAAATCACGCAACCTTCATTTCAAAGCATGGCCGAAGCCTCGTTCGAAGTCAGAAAGAAAAAAATCAAACGAAAAAATAAAATAATGGCGGCTCCGTCCTTCTCTCGTTCGTTCCTCATTTCAAATTAGGGTTTCAGGAATTCGAAGGCGCCGACTTCGAATCGTTATATTGATTCAAGGGTTGGCAGCGTGTTGCCTAGTTCGTTCGTTTCTTCGGCGCGTGCTCGTCAGTATAAGGTGAGTAATTTGATTTACTCACATTTAATTCAAGTTTCTAGTGATTTCTAGCTTGTTCAAATTTGGGATTTTTGTTGCTTGAGTAACTGATTTTCACGGTTTTGAAATTGCTGCTTCCTAGTTGACTTCGGTCACTTTGATTTGCTAAATCGCTTTGCCGATGATGATTTTTTTGGGGTTGTATTTATATGAACTTCGAGACCCTTAAATTAGTTTGTATCCATATACTTGACTTTGGTCACTTTCCTTTCTCAGTTTGTGATATTTTTTATTTGCTTGATTCCCACTGTTTTGATTTTGAAACGTTCGATCATTCCTTGATCGATACGGCAGAAATTTTCCTCTTTTACCTTTGATTTTTGACTTTTTCAAAAATGCATACACGCTCTTGATTTCATTTGACGATATTGAGTTCGTTCGTGACCACCACGATTTCGATTCTTGTCAACTTTGGTCACTTGAATTGTTCGAACTGGTTTTAGTTGACTTTGGCATTGATTTGTTTCTTTGACACTGTCCTCCTGTTCACTGACTTTGATTTTGAACTGCGTATTTCGTTTTGGCTTTAGCTTTGAAACATTTTTTAATGCTCTACCCACTTTGAGTTGAAACTGCGGTTCCATTACCTCTGTGGCATACTGTGGCAGAGCTTCATATATATATATATATATATATATATATATATATATATATATACACACACACACACATGAATGAAGTTGCAATGTTGCTTGATCACTGGTTTTCACTACACTTATATATGTTGGTTGCCTTGAGTACAATGTGTATATGAGTTTAGTTTCAGTGGTGAAATTGTTTTCAATTGAAGCTACATTGTAGTTTCATTCATGCTTGAGTTTATAATTGAGTTCACTGCACTTGAGATTGTAGTTTTTTGTACTCAAGTCTGATGCTTGCAATTTTCAGTCTCACGGTTGCATACATGTACCTTAGGTGCACATACTTGCTCCTGACCTGTTGCACTATTTTCGGTTGCGGCTGTGTTATGTAGTAACCCAGTTTTATATTGCATTGACCTGGTCTAGTTTTACACTTGTGACTTCACTTGCAGCTCTGATGTAGTGCAATCTGAAAACTCTGAAAATTCTCAAGTTATAGGTCGTTCACGACTTAATGAAGGTCGGCCACGACCTAACAGCACACGAGGGAAGAAGCAACGACCTAACAGGTCGTGTGGAAAAGAGCAGAGACCTAACAGGAGCCTAAGTCGTTCGGGTTCTTTAGGTCGTATGGAGGAAGACTTGGTTTTAGGTCGGTCACGACCTATTGAAGGAAGTTTAGATCGGCTACGACCTAAGAGAAACATTTTAGGTCGCCTACGACCTAGTGGGTATACTGAAGGAGGAAGTTCACGACCTAAGAAAAGTCGCGAGGAACGACCTAACGAGATAACGCAAAAGGAAGTAAATATAGGTCGCGAACGACCTAACACGTCCAGTAAGTCGCTCCAGCGACCTTATGATGAAAGTGAGCTGAAGTTAGGTCGCGAGAAGATAGGTCGCGAGGAGATAGGTCGCGTGAAGGAAGGTAGGTCGCGTGAATTCTTGTTGCCGCATTTTTTAGGTCGCGAACGACCTAACTCATAGGTCGCGTGAAGAATGCTTGGTTGAAGTAAGGTCGTTAACGACCTTATACCGCCTGCTAATTGGAAGAGCCGCATTTCTTAGGTCGTTCTGTTGTTAGGTCGCACTATAATATGTTTCTAGGTCGTTCTCTTGCATGTGTTAGGTCGCAATTACTATAAATCGCGTACCAGTGTGTGTTGTACCTTGTATTTTAGGTCGTTAACGACCTATGGTAAGTCGGCCGCTGTTTAGGTCGTGTGATGTGTTGTATGTAAGGTCGAATGCGACCTAAGTGTGATGTAATGTTGGGATTGTAACGCCTATAAATAGGCCGATGGTGTTATTTGTAAGGGGGTTGATATTTGAATAAAATTCTCTTTTGTTAGCTTTGTGCTTTCATACAAATTGGTAGTTGAGTGTGTGATCTCCTATCTCCTCTTTCGGTTAATCGAGTGCGCTCGATTCAACGATCGTAGAAGCCGATTCACGGTATCTAGTGCGCTAGATCAACGTGCGAAGAATCGTAGATCTTCTTTCTCGGCATCGTGCGCGATCAACGAGACGAAGATAGCTAGAATCCGGTATCTTTGGATCAACGGATTTGGGCCTTGCAGTATTCTCAACTCACCGATTGCTACATTCCATCAATTGAAGTTTGTTTCGATTTATCCGCTGCGTCAGTTTTTTGGTATCAGAGCCATACTTAGCCAATCATAGCTAATTTGATTCTTGGAGCCAAGTATTTGGAGTTTATCGTGTTCATCTTGAAGTTGCAACGAGTTTGAAGATTCCGATCCATTCCATTTTGGATCTAGAGTGGAGATTTGTTTGAATTTGATTTGTGTTGAAGTACTTGAGCTTGAGCCGAGCTAAGTTGTGTAGTGGTATAGGCCGAGTCAAGAGAAATTTAAGGCCGAGCCTTGTGAAGTTGTGTGGAAGCTTGTGAAGCCGTGACTTGAAGATTTTGTTGTTCAATCATGCCGCCTAGAAGAGCTAACCGACATCAAAACGTTGAAGCTTTGTATCGAAGAGAAGAAGCCGATCAAATGGAGCAACGTATGCATGAGAAGATTGATGAAGGCATTGGTAGGTTGGAGAAGCTTATGATTGATATGAATCAAAGTAGAAGAAGAAATTCACCTGAATCCATCCGTGGGGGTAGTAGAGTGTCATCACATTCAGAACGGGAGAAGAGAGAAAGTCAAGAGCATAGGAGTGTTGACAATCGAAGTAGTAGGAATGTTGATGATCATGATAGACGGGATGTTGGTAGTAGGGGTGGTGGTGGTAGAGATGTTGGAGGACGTGAAAGACAACGATATACATCAGACTTTGATGAGGAGTTTGACGGTGAGAGGGGAAGTATTCATTTCAGAGACCGAGATCAGGGACAACGTCAGTATCGGGTTATTGATGATGATCGACGTTGGGAATCGGGAATGAAGATGGAAATTCCGGAGTTTAAAGGAGGGATGGTAGCTGAAGAATTCTTGGATTGGTTATCTAATGTGGAAGAAATTTTTGACTTTAAGGAGGTTCCGGAGAATCGACGGGTGAAGTTAGTTGCTACTAGGTTGAGGGGAAGAGCATTGGCATGGTGGCAGCAAACTAAACTTACCAGAGAATGGATGGGGAAGTCAAAGGTCGAGTCTTGGGATAAGATGAAGAAGATGACGAGAGCTACATTTTTACCATACAACTATCAATCACTTATGTACCAGAGATTGCAGAATCTACGGCAGGGGACAAAATCAGTAAATGACTATACAGATGAATTTTACCAACTCATTGCCAGGAACGATATAATGGAGACAGAAGAATAGCTGACTGCTAGGTTTGTTGGAGGGTTGAGAATGCAGATCCAGGATATGGTTAATATGTTCAATCCCAGATCTGTAGCGGAGGCACATCAAAAGGCGTTAGCTTGGGAAAAGCAAGGAAGGCGTGGAGGTGGTGTGTTTACTAATTCTAACAATCAAGTAAAGGGTGTCGGTGGAAGTTCTAATGTTACTAAAGCTGTTGCCAAACCAGTTGTGAAGGAGGGTGAGAAGGCGAAGGTTGGCAGTGGATTCAAATGTTACAACTGCCAGGAGATGGGTCATAAAAGCAATGAATGTCCGAAGCCGAAGAAGAGAATTACGATAGCTGAAGCTGAGGATGAGGAGGAAGAAGCTGAATGTTCCAATTCACCTTATGTTGAGGAGGAAGAAGAAGTGTCGGGAGACGAAGGTTGTAATCTGATGATGAGGAGGTCTTGTTTGACGCCAAAACAAGAGGAGGAAGATAGTTGGTTGAGGAATAACATATTTCAATCTACTTGCACTATTCTTGGGAAAGTTTGTAAATTTGTCATTGATGCTGGGAGTTGCGATAATATTATCTCTACAGAGGCAGTGAGGAAATTGGAGTTGAAAACCGAGAAGCATCCTAAACCATACAAGTTAGCTTGGTTAAGGAAGGGTGGTGAGGTGAAAGTTGGGAGAAGAGCTTGCGTGAAATTTTCTATTGGGAAGAAATACAAAGATGAAATCTGGTGCGATGTAGTGGACATGGATGTGTGTCATCTGTTGTTGGGCAGGCCATGGCAGTTTGATCGAGCAGTACAACACGATGGTCGGGCCAATAGCTATAGTTTCATGTTCGAAGGTACTAAAATCACTTTGGTTCCCAAGAAGCAACAACAGAAGGAGAGCAAGCTGGAGGAGATTGAGGAATTGAAAACTCTGTTGACTTTGAAGAAGTTTGTTAAGGAGGTTGAAGAGGGGCCTGAAGTATACTTGTTGATTGGGCGTGAGAGCAGTGAAGAGGTTGAAATTGCCAAAGAAGCAAAGCCAGTTTTGAAAGAGTTTGAGGATGTATTTCCAGAGGAGTTGCCTAAGGAGTTACCGCCACTGAGAGACATTCAACATCAGATCGATCTTGTTCCGGGAGCAGTATTACCACATAGACCACATTATCGAATGAGTCCGAAGGAACATGAAGAGTTGAGGAGGCAGGTGGAAGAGTTGCTTGAACAAGGGCGAGTGCAGGAGAGTTTGAGTCCATGTGCTGTAACAACTTTATTGGTACCCAAGAAGGATGGGACGTGGAGGATGTGCACTGATAGTCGAGCATTGAACAAGATTACCGTGAGATATAGATTTCCCATGCCGAGGTTGGATGATTTGCTAGATCAGTTGAGTGGGGCAACTATCTTTTCGAAGATTGATTTGAAAAGTGGTTACCACCAGATTCGGATTAGACCTGGAGACGAATGGAAGACAGCGTTCAAGATGAGAGAGGGGTTATACGAATGGTTGGTTATGCCATTTGGTTTATCAAATGCACCTAGTACATTCATGCGGGTGATGAATCAAATCTTTAGACCATTCATTGGGAAGTTCGTGGTAGTTTATTTCGATGATATTCTGATATATAGCAGGAGTATGGAGGAGCATGTTCTACATTTGAGGAAAGTGTTGATTATTCTTCGCGAGGAACAATTTTATGCTGCTACGAAGAAATGTGTGTTCATGGCAAGAAGTGTTTTATTTCTGGGGTATATTGTTTCGGAAGCAGGAATTCAAGTTGACCAGAATAAAGTGGAAGCAGTCAGGAATTGGCCACAGCCGAGGACGATTACAGAGGTGAGAAGTTTTCATGGGCTAGCATCATTCTACCGAAGATTCATTCCGCACTTCAGTAGCGTGATGGCTCCAGTTACTGATTGCATGAAGGGGAAACAGTTTGTATGGTCAGAGGAAGCGGGGGTTGCTTTTGAGAAGATCAAGGAATTGTTGACGTCTGCACCAATTCTTGTTTTACCGAATTTTCAGTTATTATTTGAATTGCATACTGATGCATCGAAGGTCGGTATTGGAGGAGTTCTGAGTCAGAATGGGAAGCCAGTTGCTTATTTCAGTGAAAAGTTATCAGGAGCAAAGATGAGATACAGTACATATGACGTTGAATTCTATGCTGTGGTACAAGCTGTTAAGCACTGGAGGCACTATCTATTTCAGAAAGAATTTGTTCTGTACACTGATCATGAGGCATTGAAGCATTTACAGGGGCAAGACAAGATTTCAGCGAGACATGCTTCATGGATTGCTTATTTACAACAGTTTACTTTTGTCGTGAAACATAAGCCAAGGGTGACGAATCGTGTAGCAGATGCATTAAGCAGGAGGAGTCATTTATTAACGACATTGAAGGTTGAGGTGACAGGGTTTGAAATGTTGCCAGAGCTGATTGAAGAAGATCCTTACTTTGTGAAATGTGTAGAGAAAGTCAAGGAAGGAAATACCGATGAATTTTTTATGGTTGATGGATTGTTGTTCAGGGGGAATCAATTATGTATTCCAGATTGTAGTTTGAGATTGAAAATTATCAAGGAGTTACACGAGGAAGGGCATGTGGGCCGTGATCGTACTTTGCAATTGATTTCACAGTCTTACTTTTGGCCGTCGATGAGGAAAGAAGTGGGAAGGTTTGTGGAGCGATGTCATATTTGCCAAGTTTCGAAAGGAACCGCGACCAATGCTGGGTTGTATATGCCGTTGCCTGTACCGGCTAAACCATGGATTGATGTGAGTATGGACTTTGTGTTGGGTTTGCCGAGGGCTCAGAGGGGAAATGATTCCATCTTTGTTGTGGTGGATAGATTTTCTAAAACGACACATTTTATTGCTTGTAAAAAGACGGTGGATGCTGTTCGGGTTGCACAGTTGTTCTTTAAGGAAGTCTATCGCTTACATGGGTTGCCGGATTCTATCGTTTCAGACAGGGATACCAGATTTTTGAGTCATTTTTGGCTTAGTTTGTGGAAGATGGTGGGAACGAAGTTAAACTTTAGCAGCGCTTATCATCCGCAGACAGATGGACAGACAGACGTAGTTAACAGATCGTTGGGAAATTTGTTACGATGTTTGGTGAAAGATAATCTGAAGAGTTGGGACATGAAGTTATGCCAAGCAGAGTTTGCTCATAATCATGCGGTTAATAGAAGCACAGGTTATAGCCCATTTCAGATTGTATATTCAAATTTGCCTAAGGGACCGTTGGATTTGGCGGTAGTACCACAACCAAAGGGGACGATTAAACGGGCTGTAGATTTTGTTGATGGATTGACTGAATGTCATAAAATCGTTCAGGAGCGATTGGAAAAGGCAAATGAGAAGTATAAACGATCTGCAGATTTGAAGCGACGAAGTGTTGAATTTAACGAAGGTGATTTGGTTTATGCTGTGTTGACAAAAGATCGTTTTCCGGTTGGAACGTATAATAAATTAAAGGCGCGGAAAATTGGTCCAATTGAAATTTTGAAGAAAATCAATGAGAATGCTTATCAATTGAATTTGCCAGACGATGTTCATACTTCTGATGTTTTCAATGTCAAACATTTAATTCCGTATCGAGGAAATGAAATTGTTGTGGAAGAAGATGTTGAGAATTCGAGGTCGAATTTCTGTCAACCCGGAGAGGATGATGCAGTGCAATCTGAAAACTCTGAAAATTCTCAAGTTATAGGTCGTTCACGACCTAATGAAGGTCGGCCACGACCTAACAGCACACGAGGGAAGAAGCAACGACCTAACAGGTCGTGTGGAAAAGAGCAGAGACCTAACAGGAGCCTAAGTCGTTCGGGTTCTTTAGGTCGTATGGAGGAAGACTTGGTTTTAGGTCGGTCACGACCTATTGAAGGAAGTTTAGATCGGATACGACCTAAGAGAAACATTTTAGGTCGCCTACGACCTAGTGGGTATGCTGAAGGAGGAAGTTCACGACCTAAGAAAAGTCGCGAGGAACGACCTAACGAGATAACGCAAAAGGAAGAAAATATAGGTCGCGAATGACCTAACACGTCCAGTAAGTCGCTCCAGCGACCTTATGATGATAGTGAGCTGAAGTTAGGTCGCGAGAAGATAGGTCGCGAGGAGATAGGTCGCGTGAAGGAAGGTAGGTCGCGTGAATTCCTGTTGCCGCATTTTTTAGGTCGCGAACGACCTAACTCATAGGTCGCATGAAGAATGCCTGGTTGAAGTAAGGTCGTTAACGACCTTATACCGCCTGCTAATTGGAAGAGCCACATTTCTTAGGTCGTTCTGTTGTTAGGTCACACTATAATATGTTTCTAGGTCGTTCTCTTGCATGTGTTAGGTCGCAATTACTATAAATCGCGTACCAGTGTGTGTTGTACCTTGTATTTTAGGTCGTTAACGACCTATGGTAAGTCGGCCGCTGTTTAGGTCGTGTGATGTGTTGTATGTGAGGTCGAATGCGACCTAAGTGTGATGTAATGTTGGGATTGTAACGCCTATAAATAGGCCGATGGTGTTATTTGTAAGGGGGTTGATATTTGAATAAAATTCTCTTTTGTTAGCTTTGTGCTTTCATACAAATTGGTAGTTGAGTGTGTGATCTCCTATCTCCTCTTTCGGTTAATCGAATGCGCTCAATTCAACGATCGTAGAAGCCGATTCACGGTATCTAGTGCGCTAGATCAACGTGCGAAGAATCGTAGATCTTCTTTCTCGGCATCGTGCGCGATCAACGAGACGAAGATAGCTAGAATCCGGTATCTTTGGATCAACGGATTTGGGCCTTGCAGTATTCTCAACTCACCGATTGCTACATTCCATCAATTGAAGTTTGTTTCGATTTATCCGCTGCGTCAAGTTCACTGAACTGATTGTATCACTTATTCATATATTTGTGTGTTGTGATGCCATACCTCTGGTGCCCTCACCCTCCTTCTATTTTGTAGTGTACCACTGCTTTGTGCTTTGGTGCTGCAGTTGAGTTGAGTCAATGACTTGACCTTTTTGCATTGTGTGGTGGTTTGGTGCCTTCTTGAATTTGGCAGTCTGGTTGTACATGATTGCATCTTTGAATATGGGTGGCTTGTCACTGTGTTGCACTTGCTTGACCCAGTTTGGTAGTTGCATGCTTGCTGTGCTTCTTTATCTCGTCTTCGCTTCACTGTGCACTGTTGCAGTCGTTGGAGCATTGCCTTCATATATGTATGTGCTGTTGACCTGTGCATTGTCCTTGTCTTTGTTCCTGTTTGCAACTGCAGTTTCATTATGACATTTGCTTTGTATTTGTTTCTGTACTTTGAGTTGAATCCAGCTAAAACACTCGGGTTTGACCTTGTGCTCATTTGGAACTTCCGTTGATCTTTTGTGCATTTCATACTATAGTGGCGAGGCATTACACGCGTGCATGTACTGTAGCCCTACTAGATCTGATGTTTTAATTGATGTTTTCTATTGCTAGAATTGTTTTATGTTGCCAATTCAATATATTTTGAATTGCATTTTGATTTGGTTTAATTTGATGACTTAGTTGTTAATTGCCGTTTAGGCAATTCTGATGTTTTTTCTAAATTATCTTCATTAATAATCCCTTCATCTATCTTCGTTGATAATTTGAATCTACTGATTTATTGTTTAACACTGTTAAGTGTTATAAATTTCCGTTATCCGATTTCTTTATTAAAAGGGTCGGATAGACGATAATTATTGTGACTGTCGTCTAATTGTTATTTAATTATTATTGTTTCTGTGCATTAATAACTGAGTTTGAATTAGACTGACCCGTGTATTATTTTCTTTTGAATGTAATACTCGGGCCAGACCGAGTATTTTACAGCTTGAAGATTGTCGGGCAGCGATGTTAGAGAGAGGGGGGAAAAACGCTCACTTTAGTTCGGGGTTTTTGTACTTAAAAGAAATATTCCGCTATATAAATTTAATTCATTGTATAAACTCTAATATATGTAAAAAAATCATTTTTGTGAAATATTATTATTCTGTGTTTCTGTGGATGATTCTGTTTAAACTCTATAAACTAAATAACAATCCGTCATTTTGAACGTTTGAAGTTGGTTTAATTACCGACTGGGGGCGGTCAGAAGGGCGGGATGTTACAGCAGGATCTATAGCCGTTAGTTTTGGGCCTCTAAGTAGGGGGATGTTACAAGACAACCAGATGGAAGGATAGTGATTGTATAGGAAACTGAATAGAATCCTTTCTTGCAATTCTAACTTGCTTCGATTCAAACCAAATCATGTTTAAAACAAGACGTACTTTGGGGGGCCAAGTGTAAACCGACTTTTTGACCTTGCTATATCTGGACTATTGGACAAGTTAGATTCGATGATAACTAAGAAAAACAGCCCAAAGTGGTGATTATTGAGTCAACAGATTAAGCATAGACAATAATATGAAGCAACGTTCAAGCAAGACCATGAGATAGACTCTCCAGAATATTCTAAGTATGGATTCGTGCCTTCCTTAGGCAGGGAATCGGTACCTATCCCTTCTCCTATGTAGGGGATCAGAACATATCACTATGACTATGAGCAAGATCAACCAATAGTTCAACTCAATGGTAATTGGCCAATATCTCCAAAAACATGAAGGTAATTATGCAAAAAACTTTGGAAATAGGAAATTAGCAAAGAGGGAGACATACCAGAGCGATCATGAGCTACCGCGACGCAATATAGACCAATCGATGCCTATCCCCTATCATTGAGAATTGGGTCGTGAAATTTTTTGGGTGGCCTTGTCTACATCGTGAGATCCTGCTGGCGAAATTTGAGGAAGATATTCGATCGTTTACCCTTAAAAATACAGAGTTCATCGTTTAGTTTACGGACCTTTTTGCTGCTGTTTTATTCATAATCCATTGTAATCATGGATCAATCCAATCAATTCCCCTTATACTAAAAAAAACTAGTGACTAATACAGCAATTTCATCAAATTGGACGTAGGCAATCAACCTCGAACCACAATAAATACAAGCGTTCTTGTGTTCTACTTGTTTTCTTAGTTTTAATATTAGTTCTTCACTATATTTCTTCACATAAAATATATTAGGTGTCCGTGACCACATTTGGTGCAAAAATGAATCAATCAACAATACATTTATACAATGGGAAAGCTAATTAAAAAAGGTGACATTAAATCATAAGACAAATTGGTACGCTACGTTTATCTCAAAGATAATGTAACCCCTCACTTTGGTATGGGAAATGCAAAATTAAGACAAATGTCTACACTAATGGTGAAGTCGAAAGAGAGGGGTGACCTTTAAGCTATGAAAAGGAAACTGGAAATTATGCATAAGCTTATTAGAGCACAAGCTTATCAGAGCACTGGTTTAGCAAAAACTCATCATGGAGTAAAAGATATTAAGAGGGAGGAAGTTGAATCTCCACCAAAAAGGGAAATCGAGTAAAACCTAAAAAGTAAAAATGTTAGGAAGAGCAATTTGGGACCATAAAGAAAGGAAGAAGGCCTCTCAACCTAAAGCCAGATAAAAGCTCAAGATCACAATCTGCAAAGTCCACTTTGTAAAAGCATTACAAGCCAAAGCATGAGAATTACGAGGATAAAGAAGCTTACTTTAGGGATTTAGTGGATAAGATGACCAAAGACATTGCTGAATTAAATGGAAAGAGAACAATAGATCCTAAAGACAATAACAACTTCAAAGGAGCACCATTTATTGAAAGAATTATGGTTATATCATTTCCCTCTTATATCAAAATCCCATTTATTAGATATGATGGTACCACTGACCAAGATGACCATTTGATGGCATTAAGAAGGTCAGTAGACTTATAAAATGTTCTAGGCGCTATTCATTGCACACTATTTCCTACACTACAGAGAGAGGAAAATTTATTCATGGAAACAATTCTCATATGAGTTTTCAACTTAATTCTATGCTTCAAAGGAGCTCACAATTGATGCTATCTATTAGCTAACATCAAAAAAGGCTAGGAGAATGCCGTGGGACTATCTAAAGAGATTTAAAGTAGAGGCCAATAAGGTAGCAAAAAAGAGTGATAGAGAAAAGTTAATCATGGTCAAATTTGGTTTAACCGAAAATACACCATTCTTGAAGGTACTATCATTAACAGATTTAGTAACTTATGGGATTTCCATTCCCATGCTGACAAATTCATATGAATGGGTGAGATATATAATAGCAAGAGGAATCAAGAGGAAAAGAGGAACTTTTTGGCCCATAATAGAAAAGGAAAACTAGAAGAGTTTTCTAAGCGAATCATGTTGAACTGAAATTGGTAATCTCCTTTATATATACCATAACAAAAGATGAGCTTGATTACCCACTTTCATTTAAGGTAAATAAAAATCCAAAACCATACAGAGGAGGAGATTATTGCACCTAATATAAGGTAAATGGCCACAAAAAAATGAGTTTAGAGTCTTGGCATGTATTGTCTAGAATATAATTAGGAAGTGGGTCCCCAAGGAATACATTAAAGTTGAACAAATGCCTATTCATAATGAAAACCCACCATTCAATAACAATAATATCAGAGAAAACAAGCTTCCATATGGGATATTATAATCGATGAACCATATCGATGTGATACATAGGGTCGACACATGTAACGATTTGAAATTTTAAACACTTTATATTTATAAAAACTTTATATTTAACTACCGAAATTATTTAAATATTTAAATCTTGGATTTAATTTATAAAATTTATTTAATATGAAAATTTAATTCTTTTTAAATTATAAATGATAGTGGTAAACGTTTAATTTTTAATTAAAGTGATTAAACTTGTTTTAATAATAATTCTTTTTAATCAATACGTGAAATTACCATTCTAGGGCACTGTCCCGGATTTTTAAAAAATCGGTGTCATCCGAATCAGCTGATGTGCCTAGAAGAGTATTATGGTAATCGGACATTCTATGCCTTGAAACACGCAATAGTTAAAAAGAAAATCAAAATTATAAAAGCACACTCAAACCCTCACTCTTCTCTTCCTCTCACCCTTTTTCTTTTCATTTGCCTGTAAAGGGATAAATACAGTCGTTGCCACTTTAGAAATTATCATCAGCATTGTAGTTAATGAAAATATTCAACGTTGGGTCCATTGAACTTAAGGGAGAGGAAGCTTCAAATCCATATTGGTTTTGATTGGTGTAGTATTATTCGAGGAGGTCGACATAGTGACAACGAAGTTGGGGTTTTTGGTTTAAAGGCAATTTAGGTGGAGTTGGAGGAAACAAGGTGTGGCTTTGAACTCGGGGTGGCGAGAGAGATTGATGGTGGTAGTCTGGTGAAGTGCTATCGAGTATTGTGGAATGTGACATACAGTTTGTCGCTTTGTGAGGCTGTTAGGTCGAGAATGAAGATAGGGATCGAGCTTGTTTTGGGTGGTTGCATTTTGAGGGGATGCACAAAGGAGTACAATAGTGGTTGTTAGGTGTGCTCTAGTTGTCTAAGGCAGTAGGGAAGGAGGAATGCACGACAATGGTGTGCACAAGTCGCGTGTACAGGCGATGGAGGGAAGTATTGATTTTGAATAAGGAAGAAGGATTAGCGAATTAATAAGGTGGGTTGCTTAACAACCCTACTTTCTACACCATAGCAATAAATAAGTTTAACTAAAATACAACCATTGGATTTTGATTTTGTGATAATTGTATTTCGAAAATATGTTTTTAGTTAATTAAATTCTAATTAATAAAAGATTTTGTTGTACTAAATTGAATTGAATTAATAAAACCTTTTCGAATAATACATTGGAATCAAACATTTATTAATTATAAATATTTTAAATGTAAATATTATTTTTATATGATTGAAATAGTTGGAAAATAAATATATTTTCTGACAACATAATGAATAATTAAATAAATAAATACAGCTACTAATTTTAATTTAAAACAAATAACAGATCAATTTAGATTGAATTGGAGATGAATTTATAAATAAACGATGAAGTTATTTAAAATGTAAAAGTGATATGCCTTAAAACTTAACAAATTTAATTGCCAGCCCAATTCATGCCTAACAAAATTTTCTTTTCTCGCCGTCTCTAGAATCTACTGACTCCGTTATCTTAGCCAAACCCGACCCAATCATTTACCTTATACCCTAAAAAAGTCGAAAGTTCTGGAAATCAAAATCATATGCATAGTGAAAAATTATTTACTTATGATAAATAAGCTTGGGCATCGTTATCGATGTCTTCGTCTATCATGAAGGAGGCATCGAATGGGACAGGCAGTCGAACAATGTATGACCTAGTAAACAATCACAATTTGATGGATGCGCGTGTGCTCGCGACCATGGTTGAGACATTCGAGGATTCGAACAAACGGTTGGGGATGATGGAGCTGGCCAAACAAAGGAGGACCTGACATCATGCATGGGGATGATGTGGTGGAGCATGATTTGGTAATAGTAATGTAGGTGAAGGTCAGTGTGTATTTTCTAAATTTAAGCATCATTTTGGCAAGTAAGTACACTCACAATCCTATATCTAAATCACGATATGAATTATATGTGCTTTGAATTGCTGGTTGTAGTTGATTTGTGACGACCCAAAATTTTAGGCAATATCAATTTAATAATCTGTATTTATAATTAAATTGATTTAATAATTTTCCTTTATAATTTTAATTTAAATTGGTAAATTTAATCTTTTAAAAGGTTAATAAATATCTACTCTGGCAATATTGATCAGTATCTTTTTAACAATTTAAAATTGATAAGAATTATTTTTTTTCAAAGCTAATAAAATTATATTCTATTTATAATATGTATATTTGATATATATATTATGAATAATAAGATCTTTTGTTTTAAATAAAAGATGTATTTTCAAATTGTAATATGTATGTATATGTTATAATTTGAAGTTGTTTTGAAATTTAATATAATCTATTTATAATACATATATGTATAAATATATTGTAATTAGAAGCTTTGTTTTAAAATTAATATTTTCAAAAGTTAGTTTAAGATTTATCCAATTATTTTCAAAATATAAGATAATTAGTTATTTTAATATGATAGTTTAAATAAGATTTAATCAAAGTTTTATTTTTTTGTTTTCTTTAAAGTGCTTAGATTGAAAATGGTTATAAATATATATAAAGTTATAAATAAACTTTCTTTTTAAATATCTCTTAAACTAGAATAGTTTGTAAACATAAATAATAAATAAATAAATTACTAGATTCCCATTTACATAAATATAAATACGAATTCATATTTCACGATTTATAGGGAAACATAAAATACATTTATTTGATTTAAAACATAAGCTAATGTTTATAAAATATCACACTTGTATATTTATTAAAATTCAAAAGCTTATAAGAAGACAAACATTTCTTTTACACATAAAAGTACTTTATAAATACATATGTGACTTAAGTGAATTAATAAAAAAAGAAGGATAACACTTGTGAAACATTCAAGCTAGCTTTTGACATTTGTTTAAATTAATGAACAAGTGGCAACATTTTTATTTTTAAATAAATGTTTAAAGAAGAAAACTAGTTTTTTTACAAACACTTTCATTCCTCAGCTCAAATTCTTTTCTTTCCCAAACATTGTCTTCTTTTTCTTAACTAAAACCTAAAATTTAAAACCAAAAGCAAAATCAAATCTGAAATTAAAATCTGCAAAACAAGTTTTCCATATCAACCAAACCTACTGCAACTCAAATGGAAGATCAACAGCAAGTTTCAGCATTTATAATCAAAGATTTATGGCCATGCAGAGGGTTTCAGCAGTAAAGCCTGGAAAAAGAAAAAAAAACCTGCTCCTCCTTTTTCAAAAGAATTGGTGAGTAAACACTTTTAAAAGCAGATTTAATAATATCTGTAGTTGAATTCTTTATGCATTTGCTATGATAATGAATATATGTTTCATGAATATTGTTATGTACGTATGTTGGAAGTGTGAAATTTGCCAGAGAATAAAAGTGTCCGTAAATATTCATCTTCTCCGTTTGATTTACAGAAGTTGTTTTCTTAAGAAAAATTCAAAATCTTCCAAACTAAACCATATTAGATCTTGACATTTGAATGAAAGTTGTGAATTAATGTATGATGGTAATTTTAAAAATAGTTTCTGGAATTTTTAATTTACAAATAATTTTTAAAATGGAAAACATAGTAAAATACGGTTGCATGTTAATAATCAACAAAATTAATTTCTGTTTTGGATCTCATGAATGAATTAGTGGTCAAAAATTATGATTTTTAATATACATATCATAATTTTTAGTTTGGTAATTCATGTGAATTCTGGGGTTGTTTGAATTGGGTGTTTTGGGCGATTGCCGATGAACGGCATGGCGGGGTTGATCAATTTTTGGTCTGAAGGTGGTTCGATTGATGGCGAGTATAGGAAAAATACTCTTGAATTTTTCTTATGGCCAAAGTAAGCAGATTCGATCGAAGTAGGGTTTTTGACTGTCATTTTGGTTGAGTTGTAGTCGACGTGATCTCTGCAAAATTTGAGCTTCGGTCTTGATCGCGAGGGTCGCGGTAGCAATGGGGTGGTGCGAAGTTGCTCTGGTAGGAGAGCCATGGGTTCCAGTCGTCACGATCGTCGATGACGAGAGGTTTTGTTCATCTGCGTTTTGTTCCAGTTTTGAGCGTAAGGCTCGTTTTCGTTTTGCACTGATATTTTTGATTCTGGGTCATCGAAAGGTATGGTGGGGTGGTAGACGACTTATTGATGGATGTGGTGACGAACGATGGTGGCCGGAGATTCTGTGCATATGCACGTGCATGGTTTGGGACAGGTGAAGGTTTTGTTTTGGGAAGAAGGTGTTGCTTGGGTCGAGCTTGTTTTCTTCGCGTGTTTTTCTCGAAGCAGGATATGGTAGATGTTGTTCGTGGGTGGCGTGTATTGCTTAGGAATGTACTCGAGTTTCTGGCGATTTTTCTCGAGGCAGGCACGAATTTATTGAGGATTGAACTCGTGTCTTCTTTCTGTTGTGTTGTGCTGGGTTAAGTAAAAGCTTAAGTTTTTATAAAAGAAAATAAATTTACAAATTAAAAACTTGTTCTTTTGAAGTAATGTTAATCAAACTTTCAAAAGTGTAAATTGAATTTATTTTCAGATTTAAATTGTTTAAGATGATTTCTTTTGAAAGTAATTAACTTAATTAAATGTTGAATTTTAATTTAGAAGGAGTGTTTTGAATTTAAAATATTAAATTAAAGTTTTTAAGTAAATTTTAAGTAATGTTTTAAAAACTAAGTTTTCAAATTATATTGAAATGAATAAGATTAAAGATATGATATTTAAGCATCCAGAGATAAAAATTATACAATTTAAATTAAACGATTTGAAAAGTTTCAAAGATTCTAAAGTTTAAATTAGATGGTTAAATTGTTTTAAATTTCAAATTGATTTCTAAATGCTTTATTTTCAAATAAGGTTAATGTTATAATTTTGTAAACCAAATAAAACAATTTAATTTGTCTTTAAGTTATTAAGATTTGATTAATTCAAATAATAAATTTATAAAGATAAATAAGGTTAATTTATTATTGTTATGAACTTAAGAATACTTAATTAATATGATTTGTTAATAAGTAAAAGTTTAATTAAGAATTTTTAAATATAAGAAGTTAACTAATTATTTAATTAATTTTAAATGATTAGTAAATTGTTTGTCAAATTTTCAATAAACACTTAACTGAATCAGTTAAGTGTAATTATTAAATGGAGAATAATTACTTAATGTACTTAAGAAGAGAAATTACTTATAAAAGTAATTAGTGGGAAATTGCTTATGGAAGTAATTGAATAAAATGATTAAGGGTTAATCACTTGATATTATTAAATAAGAGATTAATTAATATGATCGATTTGAAGTTAATTAATTAAAGAGTGATTAATTAATTAAAGAATTAAGGATTATTTAATGATGGGATTAATTACTTGTTATGGTAATTAATTAAGAGAATAATTAACTAATGAAAGTAATTAGAGAATAATTACTTATGAAACTAATTAAGGGTTAATTACTTAATTAATTTAGTTAATCAATTAATGTGATTAATTAATTAATGGATATGACTAATTTAAGATTAATTACCAAGTGCAATTAATTAAAAATGTAATTAATTAATAAAGTAATTAATTAAGAATTATTAATTGATGTAATTAAATAATAATTTCTTAATAAGGTAATTAAAGATTAATTAATTAGTATAATTAATCAAAGATTAATATAATTAATTAAGAAGTTAATTAATTAAAATAAGTAATTATAAGTTGTTAATTACTGTTTATGATTAATGAGATGGTTAATTACAAATTTATTATTTAATAAAGGGATTATTAATTAATAAGGATCGTTAGTTAATATAATTAATAAAATTAATCAAGGCTGATGAATGAGTGATTAATTAAAATATGATTAATTATTTGTAATTAATTGAGGATTAATGCAAATAATTACAGTTAATTAATTAATGGAAGTAAATGAAGGATCATTAATTATTGTAATTAATGAAGTAATTAAAGGTTAATTATTGTATATGGTTAAGAATAATTAATTTGTGTGATTAATTAAAGAATAATTACTTAAGGTAAGATAATTAATCAAGGAAGATTAATTAAGGAAGATCATTAAGAGATGATTAATTTATTTATTTGGAATAAATTAATGAAGCAGGATTAAGATAATCTAAGTGATTGAAGCGTAGTAATTAATTTAATTAAAGGTTAATTAAATTAATTAAGAGTTAATCAAACCTGCTTATGGATGATTGATTAATATTGGATGATTGATATTGGATTAATATTGAATGATTGATATTGGATGCTTGAATGATGTTGGATGATTTGGGAGTGATATCTCTGATATGTGATATGTTGCTTTGTGAGATAATTGGTTGATATGAATTATCTATTGTGATAGTGTGATTCATCTATCTGTTATATTATTCTGAATATAAGTTTAATTTGTTTAAAACCCTTAAACAACTTGGACATTAAAATGGCGTTTGGATTTGGTGAGACCGGGATCGGGTTTCCATATTTGAATATCCGAAAACCACATCGATCCAAATTAAACGTTAGGTCGTGAATCTAAGTGGAGTTCAAGTGAAGATTCGAAGTGTAAGAACTATTCATCAGTATAACTCTAGGGGTGATTCCGAGATGAGTTTGACGGAAATAGTACTTTTAGGTTCGAGATGGTGATTCAGAGTGCAAGGGCTATGGTCGTTGACTCTGAGGGTGATTCCAAAATGAGTGCAACGAGATAGTGCCTTCGGTTTTGTTCGGACCCGGAACGAGCTTGTATGGATTGAATGCTTTCAAAACATCGTCAGGTGGACAATGAGCATTCTAAGTTAGATGTGTTCTATTAAGGTAATAGCAGCCTCAAGCCTCATCAACCGGGAATGGCTAAAACAGAGGAGGTGCAGCAAGGCTAGGTGTGTAGCACCCATTTTAGGGTGAGGTCATCCCTGCCTAGATGTCCCTTTTTATTTCAGCTTAGTGGGTGGTTGGTCGCGCCAACTACGGGGTGATCTTACTCGGGACTGTCTAGTAATGGATGGTCCCAGCCTTGTGTTGCAGAGGATTAGGAGTAATCTTCGGTACGGTGATCTAAGCTACGTACTGTGACGGGTGGTACCCCAGTAGCCCTGCCATTGATGGAAACCCATTCTTCCTATGAGACCCTACGGTTTTGATTGTATTTCCCACTTTTGTGGCTAGTAGCTGGAATTTAATAATGTAACAATTTCGGCTATTTCTTATTACTTGAAAACCCTAGACACTATTATAATATCACTGGATTTCCTATCAAATGTTTTGGTTAGAGTAAGGTAAAAACTTTTCCATGTTTATGTGTGGGAAGTCTTACGTGATACCTTTTATCAAAGGATTTTCTAAAGTTAAGCAACTTTAACCGTTTACTCATACCAAACCCCAGTCTGACCCGAGTGTTTATTTTCTGTTTTATTAAACTCTTGGGTAATTATATTATGTATGAGTAGTCGAGGGATTCAGGTTAGCTTGACGAATTCTGGAGGAGATTTGGAGCAGGAGGCTTCCGCGTGTAGATATATTATGGATTTCGTTGTGTTTGTGTGATATTTGCATCTTGGGATATCTTGAGTTGTATGGTTAGACAGATGTTTATACTGTCTAATATGAATGTATAAATTTTGTACTCTGATGTAATATGATACTATGTAATATTTTTTGGGATATATTATATTTCATTCGTTCCGCTGTGAGTATCTGATGTTGTTGAGTTTCTTCTTTCTTATCTTTTCTTCTTCTATCCCTTTCTTTCTAATATCATGATGCGTTTTTCTGGAGATAGAAAGACGGGTCGTGACATGATTGGTATGAAATTCATGAACATCATAAATCTTACGTTCCTTTTTGTAGAGAGTTTAATTCTATTTGAAATTCAAATGAAATATCGGTGGCTGTTTGAACCATTGTTTTGAATTAGTCTAAAACTATATAAAATGCAAACTTGTTTTATTTTATTTTACATTAGTAAATATTATATTCAAAAATATAATTAGTATATATAAATTAATTAGGAAATTATTATTTATATTTTATATATCACGATATTAAAAATTAATGTGGAATTTATTTATTTAAATTTAATATTAAATATTATCAAAGGGTGTTTATATTTTAAATATGAAAGATTGGTTTATGGTATTAAATATATATTTGGAAATCTTATTAGACTAATTATATAAAATTTTAGGATAACTTCTGTAAATTTTATTTAAGGCGAAATATGATTTTATAACTTATAAATAAATATATTATGACTTAGAAGTGAACTATAGTGATTAAATCCTTGTTTTATTATTGTATGGACCAAGTGTACAAATATATATGCTGTGTAAATGTTATTATAAGATTTTAGTATATTTAGTATTTACTTATCATTTAAGAAGTTTTATCTAAATTTAATTATAATTGAAAAGAAAATTTTAGATTTATTTCTAATTAATTATTTAAAAGATTATTAAGTTATAAAAATATGAAATGACTTCTAATTAATATTTTAGGTATTTTAAAGTGTATTTCACTAACAATATAATTGTCTATGAATTAATGTAGTGTGTAATGTATAAATATACAATACATATTTGAATACTTGATTTAGAAGTCTAATGATAGATTTTGTTGAATGTTATTATTATTTCATATTTGAAATAAAATTGGCTTTTACATATGATTTCTATGTCTTCTGATTTTTTTCATTTTTCAAAACAAATTTGATATTATGAATGTTTCACCATTGATATACACTTGATTGGTGATTTGATATGATAAGGTGATGGCGAACTGTCCGTTGATTTTGTTAGACTTTATTTTGTGCGATAGGAATCGGAATAAACATATTAGTAATACCATTTGGGAGGGGGCATTCGATAATACATTTCTGTTATTTATTAGACTTGTCATACAAAGATAGCTACTTTGGATTTAGTATAGTTTATGAGTCTTGAATAATTATCCAAATAACATATGGTGATATGGGACATTGTTATGTTATTTGTTGATTATTCACTATAAGTAAATGTCACTCAAACAAGGATTACACTAGTATGTGTACATGATATCTAGTGTGGAGTATTGTAACACCCTACCTATATATCTTTATTACTTAAGGTATCACTGAACAATACTGTCGAGTAACATTTTAACAACCCAAAATTTAAGGAGGAAATAGTAAATAATTATAAATGAAAAGAAATAGTGTTTATAATTAGAATTCCTTTGAAATAAGTATTGAAATTAATTGGTAGTAGATTTACTGAAATGTTTCAATTAGAAAGGGAAAAGGGAATTAAATTGTAATGATTCAGTTTAATATAAGAACTTGCATTTGTGTCAAAATGGAATGAACAGTTTAAATAAAAATAAATGCATGTTTTGAGATAAATAAACTAAACTTCTTGTTTTTGAGTATATGTACGATTTTATAAACAGGGAGTTTGCTTTGTTACAAAAAAGGAAAAAAAGGTACAACGGTGTATTTAAAAAGAAGGAATCCACTTTTATAAATTCAGATGACGATGTTCAAATGAGATAGGTTATTGTAAATGAGAGAAAATGTAACCATATATTTATAAAAAGAAGGCATTTAATAAAATAAACATTATATTTTTAAAAGAAAAGGCAACAGTGTATTATGGAAGGATTACATTTCTTACAGAAAATATAAGGTATGTTATTTTTCTATTAGTAAAGAATAAGGGTTAGTTTGATTCTTAAACATGAAATCATTAATACCAATCAGTTAATATAACTGTTAGCTCAATTTGAAGGTAAAGAATTAGGTTACTAGTTAATAAACAACATATATACATGTTTGTGGACATATGTTATTTATGTAATTACAAAAGATGTGAATGTGGAAAAAAATGTAGACATAACAATTCACATGTTATTTAATGAATTCAGATTTGAATATATAGAATATTGGCACAACAATTCACATGTTATTTAATGAATTCAGATTTGAATATATAGAATATTGGCACAACAATTCACATGTTATTCATCCAATTAATTCAAACTTTAGTATGTGCAGTACATGCATGAGAATTTCTAGTTATTTATTAATTTATTTTTTGACATAAACATGGAGAAATATTGACTGTTGATTTTCTTTTTTCAGATGAATGTGGAAAGATATTAATATGTTGTTTGTCTATTTATTTCAGACGTAAACATGTAAATTAAATGGGATGTTGAAAACTGAAATGAAACATGCGAACAAAGAGAGACACATGGAAATTTAATATGAAATAAAATGTCATAAATTAGAAATTAATTGAGGAGAAGAAAAAATTATTTATAGTTTTTATATTATTGAGGGTGTGATTAATTAAATTAAATATAAGATAAGCCGCTGACAAGGTGCATTGTAAGATTTGACACAATAATGAGTCAGTAGAAGTTTCTAGAGATACTAATCTACGGTTGAAAGCACACCTAAAACACTATAAATAGGACCTAAACAAACCTTGGTTTTCACTTGAAAATCAAAACGTAGCCTACGTTTCTCTTTCTCAAATATTTACCTACGTTCTTCATTTTTAAAATAAAATTATATTACATATATACATTCAAATAAGAGATGGAGATTGTGAAATTAGATGAGATTTCTAGAGAATTATGGTTGCTGTAAAAAAAGGAATTCTCACTTTTGTCTCAGGTGAGTGATTGTAATTATTTTAGATTTCTATAAGTAATTTAAAATAAAAGAGTTTCCAATAGTTGTAGTTTTACTATGATTTTTGGAATAACATTTTTAGTAGTTCATTTACACTTTTTAGAATTATTTTCTGTCTATTTCTTTTAGCTATTCTTTTTAGTAAATTTTAGTTTATTTCTATAGTTATGGCTTTTCTATTTATTTAAAGTATTTTAATTTATTTATTGTTATTTATGCGTTATTTACATCTTTTTCCTATGCTTTGGATTTTCTTTTATTTCTCCTTCTTCTTCGCGTGTGAATTAGCATAGATTAAATGATTAAAACTATAAGAATACTAAAATAAAGGAAGATAAGATGTAAATTATAAAGACTGTAATAAAAATGGAATTAAGACTGAAATTGAGCCTAATTATGATATTGATGTTAGAATTGGACTAATTAAAGATTATTAGCCTAGTTATAACTAAGAATTGTAACTAAAAAGAATATAATATGAAAGAAGCTTATTTTTACACTTAGACCTCGGGTTAAGTAATATGCATGATTATAAGGTAGGTTATAATAAGAAATAGAACAGAGTGAGGCTTATTTTAAGGCTTAGGATAAATTAATAAGCACAGTTAGTAAGAAAAAAAGTAAAGACTTATTTAAATAATTTATCTAAGTAAATAAGAAAAGAATTAAAGTAGGACCTTTACCAAATAACATTATCCTATTTCTATGGAGACGGTGTTTCACATAACCCTAAAGTGAAACGTGGTGTCTCACATAACCCTGAAGTGAGATGAGGTGTCTCACATAATTCTAAAGTGAGACGAAGGGCATGCTCATGTTAATAACAGTAGTAAATGGTTAATAAGTAGAAGTCCAAATCATGGGGATTTGGACAAGGAGCATAACTAGATATTGTTTGGATGATGGGCCAGTACCAACAAAACTTCCCCTATTATTTTTATGTGCACGGTGTTTCACATAATCCTGAAGTGAAACGAGGTGTCTCACATAACCCTAAAGTGAGACGAGGTGTGTCACATAACCCTGAAGTGAGATGAGGTGTTTAAAATAATCCTAAAGTGAGACGAAGGGCATGCTTATGCTGGAACTTATGGTAATAAGAAGACCTAATAGGTGGAATAACAGGTAACATGAGCATGGTGGCGGTTACGCATGCGACTTCCATTTGGTTGCTTAGTAATCGTTATGAGTTCTAAGTGTATAGTGTGTGCCTTTCGTAGGAACCAATGTCTACCGCGTAGGGAGCTTTAGTGTCCGATCGACGGTAGATTCTATGGAGTAGCAAGCCGATCAAAGGGTAGTATTAGAAATTCAGCCTAATCCAAGCAGCTACCAAAAACAAGTGCAAGTAATCAAAGTTAATCAATTATGTTGATCTAATTAATTCGTATTTATTTCCAGCTTATTCCCTCTCTCTATTTCCTTTGTTTCCTTTTACATACTAGAACTGTTGTAAAGTCTATTACTTTTACTTTGCTTGAAGAATCTAGTAACAACTATCATTCATCATACTTTTAGTTTGACCTACTCCTCTATTTTCACCTTTTCTCCCCATGGGCAATCAGCGGCAAGGAAGGTAGACTGCAGACTCTTGGAGATTTCAATACGGAGATTCTCTTATGTATTTCTCTTCTTTATTTTCAGCTTTCAATTCTTTTTGTTGTACTGGCACTCTTTGTGAGATTGTTTGTACTCTGAGTTTATTAAGACTGAGGTTTTGAAGACATATATGGATATTTTTGAGACATATGATGTATTTGGTCTTATAATTATATATTATAAAGTTTGACTTTTAGAAGATTATTATTTTATTTATTTCCGCTGTTATTATATATTTTTGTCATGTGAGTCTTAATCTCTTCTAGTTTTAGCTATACCTACAACGCACCACATCTTTTAATGTGTACTTTTGGGTATACTAAGGGGTATGAGGTGTATATTTGGTATTAGAGCCTAAGGTTACAGGATTCCAAAAAAATTGTTTTAAAAATAAAGTATTTTTCCAAAAATAACTTATTTTAAAAATAACGGATCTTCAAACTAGAAGTATTTTGCGAGATGAAGCTATTATTATTGAATTAGTTTTCAAGTATGAAAGAGAGTTTTTATAAAACTCCCAACAAAGTCCAGTTCTACCTTCTTTTGATTCTTTCAAGCCCAAATTTTCTTTTCTTTGCATAGTATGGCTGACTGGTTCCGTAGAGCTATGATACCAGAGGTGAATGGGCAAGCGCCCAATAGAACACCGGTAGGTGGAAATCCCTTTAATCCACCTACACCAGCCGATTTTTCTAAGCTATCCAAAGACTTCGCTAGTATATGAGGCAGAACATTTTCTCGCACAGAGGAGAGGAGGAGGACCTCAGAAGTGGATCAAGAAAAGAAGGAAATGTCATAGTTGATGATTGGTTTGGCATTTCGCAAAGGACTATAAGAACAAAATGATGAAGGGGAGGTGTTTCAACTGTTGGTAGCTTGATCATCTTAGTAGAGCTTGTCCCTAGAGGACAAGGCAGAGAGCACCTACGACACAAGTATAGGTTTGGATGCAACACCATGTTATAGTGGATCGGATCGAGGTAGGAAAGTCTCTGAAGAAGGTTTTGACCACTATTTCAGATTTTCTCATTCGGATTCTTTTCGATTCTAAAGTTTCACACTCTTTCATCTCTATTTCTCTAGTAGATTATTTGCACATAGACATCTCTTTAGCAGTGGACCCCATTATTGTTTCAAACCCCATAGGAGGATCGACATACTTGTCTATAGCTTGTATGGGTTTGAAATTTTTTATTCTAGGCATAGAATTTGATCATGGCGCCTATTTATTGGGATTCTCAGGGTATGGGATTAATTTGGGGATGGATTGTTATCCATTTATGGGGCGATATTAGACTGCGAGAAGGGAGTCGTTAGATTAGGGACATGTCGCGGACAGACTCTCAAAGTTTCTTGCGACCCATAGGGGTCAGTCGTGTTGAGCTTCCTTTATTCCCTTGATTCATCACTATAAGAGCTAGATTCTGTTCCAATTGTTAAAGCTTCCCAGACATTTTGAGGAAGTTCTTTGTACACTTTGCATTCTTCAGTTGAAGGCAAAATTCTTTAAGTATCACTTTTGGCATAAGGAAGCGTGTTTCTTGGGGCATAGAGAAGGTCTACACATGGAAAGAGTTTGAGAAACGATTTTGTACATTTAGGTTCGGATTGTGAAATCCAAAGAGTGGTAGCAAAGATTGGAGATGCACAATAGATTCAGTTGATAAGGAATGAAGAAAGCCTATGTGTAGATAATTGAAGAAATTATAATTGTTTCATATAATTGGATTTAAAGGTAGTACCTTAGAATAAATATGAGTATAGGAATAAAAGACTTTAAGTATGGAAATGAGATTTCCAAGATTCAGAAAGGATACTCCTAGGGTAGTAAGTACAAAATCCACTTTATGTCTAAACCAATAAAATGAAATTACTAGAATTGAAAAGAAGAATCGTCAATATTTTTTTCTAAAAAAAAAAGTAAATACTGGGTTTTTGGGAATGTGGTAAGAAATTTAAATTGGTTTTTATACATATAAATTTTGTTATAAGTGAAATTATTTTTGAAGAATTATAGAATGTATACAGCCCACTACTTTTTTTGTAAGTAAACAGAGATTTTAAATACAAAAACCTAAAATGTATCAAGTATCGAAAACGTAGATTACAACATTTATTGTTGATAGATGTTTTCATGGAAAATAAAGGGAGCATATACTATAACACTATAGTTATAGTAGGTGACTCCAATAGTGCATGTTTTTACGGAGTATACGAGATTTACTAGTATTTATTTAAATCCATATACTAGTATTTTTGGGTTGTAGTAACGGTATTTTACGCAGCATCTATTTTAAACCCAAATAAAAATGAATTTTAAAAAGATAATTTTTAAGATTAAAAATAAAAGTAATTTGTAAAGTACACTTATTATAAGGAAATGTTTATGGTTACGGCTATATTAAAGCAGCTTTGGAGGTGAGTTTTTCTAAAAAGAAAAGAGTAAGTTAGATATTAGAAAATATCTATCATAAGAGAGTGTAAATTAAACATACTTTAATCTATTGGAATGAGAAAAAAAACGCAATGGTATAATTTTGTATGAAACCAATAGAAATGTTTTGTGCAAGTTACAAGGAATACATGAAAGAGATGTGCAAGGTATGAGAAGTAACATATTTTGTATAGCCTATTTCGAAAAGTATAAAATAAGTTCATTGTAGTTTCACCTAGACATAAAGTCTTCTTTTAAAAAGGTTCATAGAATATTTTGGCGTTGACAATTTCTCATAGGAGAAAGTAGTTCCAATACATTAAGGTGTGAGACTGTTAGGTATAAAGAGAAGATGTTTTGAAAACACATAAGGATATTTTTAAGATACTCTTAAAGAAAATAGTTCTATGAAAAAGTAAATAAGTGTTTGGAAAACTTAATAAAAGTGAAAATTCAAATTTTTATAGAAAACTAAAAAGGTATTCAAAAGAAAACGAGGAATAGGTTTTGGACTTAGAAGTTTTTCCCTCTAGATTTGGGAAATAATGTAAATTCAAAAGGCTGTGAAGATGCAAGTCTAGGAAGATAAGATTTTAAGCAACCTAGTATTTTTGAATTTAATAGAAAATATAAAATAACATTTTTAAAGACAAAGGTTTTGGGATTTGATATTTTAAAATTTTAGAAATCTTAATTATTAGAATGGAACTATAAACACCGAACCAAACTCCTAGATGTGAAGTAGGTAGGTATAACAGAAAAGGTGTAATTCTACAAAGGAGACATCAGTAATTACTTTTGGAAGTTATAGTAGAGTTTCCAAAAAGTATATTGGATCCTAGTGAGAACCTAGGAATGTTGATTCATGTGAGCAGTCTAAAGAAGAATAAGTCACACATGGTTGGAAATGAGTATCCTTGATTTTGGAAGAACTTGGGAGAAGCATCTTTCTTTAGAGGAATCCGCATAAGATAGTAGTTCTCGAGCTAGCTTTGAAATGGCACCTTCCAAAGCTCTTTATGGAAGACCACGCAAGTTCTTTTATGTTGGATAGAGTCTACAGAGGTTAAAGACACTTCAGAGAAGACTAAAATTGATATGGAGAAAATTTGTATCTCATATCCGCATTTCTTCGATAGTAATTTTTCTAATTTCCTATTTTCCATCTTTATTTTTGAATTAGTTCTTTCCTTTATTATCCTTAAGGAGGGTAGAACTTGGGAGATAACCTATGGATGGTAGGATTTGATGTAAACATGTTATTATAACATGTTATGGATGATGTATGCCAGTGGTTACAAGTGTTTGTTAGTGGATGCTAATGGATGCATATACTTACACTAGGCACTATTACCTCTTAGGGATCAGCCTAACTAGGACACTAGAGCTTATGCATATGGATGTGTGCGCATTTGCATTTTTATTTTCGTGGTTGCTATAGATGGATGTTTATCACATAGTTGTTGCATTTGGATGATGATTGAAGCACGCACATAAAACTATCGGTTACCACTAGGAATTTTTGCACTCATTTGGATACATAGCACGGACATAATTGCATAAAAGGAGGTCAACTGAATCAGTGGACCGCCTAATCTTTTGTATTAACACTACACTAATCGCATAAGTATCATAAACTACATTAGAAGGACATAAGGACAATGGATGTAATGGGTGATGGTTGAGTAGTTGGTTTTAGAACTTGGATGAAAACTTTTATTTCATTCATCTATCCTTAGAGATTTCAGTGACGAAATCTCTTAAGGAGGGATGAATGTAACAACCCAAAATTTGAGGAGGAATTAATAAATAATTATAAGTGAAAGAAATAGTGTTTATAATTAAAATTCGTTTGAAATTTGTATTGAAATTAATTGGCAGTAGATTTATTGAAATGTTTAGATTAGAAAGGGAAAAAGGAATTAAATTGTAATGATTGAGTTTAATACAAGAACTTGCATTTGTGTCAAAGTGGAATGAACATTTTTAATAAAAAAATGCATATTTTGAGATAAATAAAACAGACTTCTCATTTTTGAATACATTTATGACTTTATAAACAGGGAGTTTGTTGTAACGACCCATAAATTTTTACTTTTTTATAACGTATTTAATTGAATTTTGTGAAATTTCAAATAATTGAATTTGGAAATAAAAAATTAGTATTTGGAATACGTCTACTTTGTCATGGCAACTGGTAAATTTTCATCAAAAAATATGGAAGTTTATTTTATTGTGAAATTCTATTTCAATTATATCCGTTAATAATAGATAATAATAAAATGTTTTCCAAACCTGAATATTTTTATGTAATAAATTTGTAAATCATCTTCTGAGTGAGACGTCATATTTCATTTCTCCAAATTTGGACTGTTATTTCTCCAATTATCTTATTCTGGCAAATTAGTAGCATTTTCGGTACCGATTATCGACTTTTGATAGGATTATTGTACCACTAATATCTGTACACCGTTTTGATCATCTCGTCGTGCTGATCCCTATTCAATTGTCAATTTTAAAGTCCGAGAGACAATGAAATCTGTGGAACGATTATTCGTATCGGTTCCGTATGTGGGCTTTTGGACTTCCTTTGCCTCTTCATTATCTACCGTGATAATCGATAAGCTACCAACCATATACATTCCTTGAATTCAGCTATTAACTTTTATTATTCCAACCTGTCCAATTTATTTTGCTGGTTCGTTTCCCCTTTTTATTCTGCTGCTTTGGGAATATATATTATATTTGTATTGACTGCTCACATCCTCTTTGAAACATGCACATCTTCTCCTTTTGTGACCTGTCCAATCATTTATGAAATTAAAATAATAAATATAAGTTATATCTATTAAAATAATAAATATAAGTTATATCTATTAAGGCTTGTTCATTTTCTTCGTATAACCTGTTCATCTCATTTTTGCTGTCGAAGCCAGTGACTACAATCATCTTCTCCTCCTTTCATCCTCTATTTTTCTGCAGCTTAACCATTCTTCTCCCAGCCTCCGCCAGCTCTTCAGCCACCTTCGGCCACAACATCACACCGACCCGCACCCGCTTGGGCAAACGCCTCCGCCCGGATCTCCTCATCTGCCTTGCTTCTCCCTCCCCAACCGTTCAGCGCCTTGACCCCGAAACTGAAACATCCTTTCCAAACAAGCACAGCCGCGGCGGTTAAAACTCTCCATCTAGCTCGTGCCAGATGCAAGCCTATCTCCCCGACTATCAAAACATGGCCGAGCGAATCATCACCTCGCTCTGAGCAACACCGAGCCACCACCTCGCCCGACTTGAGCCGACGGAACATCTTCCCACCACCGAACTCCGACCATTCTCTCTCTCAAGCTTCGCTTATATATATGGTAAACTTTATTTAATATTGATAAATTTATATGTGTAAATATATAAGTTGTTATATGTACAAATATGAAATTGTTCCTGTTAGTATATTTTACGTGAATAGACATATATATCTAAAGCTGTTTTCAAAGTATATAATTAAATTATATTTGTGTTTCAAATGTTTACATTTTATGACATGTTGTATTAAAACAGATTTTGGGTATTGATATGTGTGTAAAATATAAGTCTTATATATATTAGTTATATTTGCTGTGTTATATATATATAAGTTATATAATCATATACTGAGTTATATATATGTTTACGGTTATATATATATATATATGTTATACTTTATATGTTATATAGTTTTACAAGTAGCGTACAACCTATTTGATTGCGTGTATATATAATATATGTAAGTTTATAGATTTGTTTATGTATATTATATAAGAATGTATAAAGAGGTATCCTATATATATGTTGCAGCAGTATGTTAGTATACATGTTAGATTTTATATACATAGGACCTGTTGGGGTTTATTTCAAAAGTTTATATTAGCCGTTATGTGATTCTAGCAAAATTAGGTTAAAAGATAATGTATATATGTTATAATAATATTTATTTTTAAAGTATATGGTCTGCATATTTGCCTGGATATGTAGAGATACATATGTTTAGTTAAATTTTACACGTATTCGTCTGCATATACTGTTTTCATAAAGTTAGAAATGACACATATATAATAGGTATATAAGATGTTACAAATTTCTATTTGTTTATATATAAAATATTAAGTTATAAATGTATGTTTATATATGTAATACAAATCGGCTTGTTATATATATGGATTTGTATGATGTTGTGGTAGCTTTAAATATACATATATTATGTTTAAAGATTTATTTGAATTATATATATATATATATATATATATATATATATATATTATTTTAAGTATATATTTCTAAAATTGATTTTTTGGAAAATATGTAGATAATATATATTTGTTTTAGTTTATACCAAACTGATTTGATTGTCTTCATTAATTTCGATTTATCAGCTTCGATCGTCAAATTCGTGCCAATCTTGCTTTCTTTTGGAATTCGTGTTTGGATTCGTAACTCATCTCATTCTCATTCATCTCTAGCCTCGAAAGGTGATTAATCACTCATGATTAACGTTCTTACATTTATTAAATTTGGTTTCAATTTAAACGACCATTGAAATATGTTGCTATTAGTTATTTACATTATTATATATGCTATTATCTGTATCTGTTCACCTGTGACATCTGACACCATTATATATTATTTATATTGATGATATATGCACGTTATATAATTATCATATCTGTTATCACTCTACAAGTTCCCTATTAGTATAGAATTCCCTATGGGTTAAAATGATACATAACCGAACGATGTGTAGAATATGAGATAATCGTAATTTGTTAAAATGATAAACCCAAGCGATTTTCATCGAATTGAATTTGGGATTGCGGGTTGAAATGATATATACCTGTATATATTTAAATTGCAAATTGAAATGATAAATATCCATATCACTTGACCTATGATAGAAAATTTTATACAGACACCGTTGGTCTATATATATTTTTGAAATGATTTTTCCAAGGTTTTGAAATGAATATTTTGGTTTTAATAAATATTGATTTTAAGATATTATATATATATATATGTTATTTTATAAAGGTTTAAAATTTAGATTTTTAAATTTACACGTTTGAAATTTAAAGGGTATAAGTTAGTTTTGAAATTATATATTTTAAGATTTTACTAATAATTTTACTATTTTAAAAATATATAAATTTAGTTTTAATATAAAATAAGTTTAATAATAAGATTTGATTTAATAACGTTGATTTGATTAATATACAATATGTTTAAGTATTTATTTGAAATTATATTTCAAATATAGAGTTATAGTAGAAATTGGTTTGAAATTATATTTATTTAAGAATGATACTCAAATAGGTTTGATTTGAAATTTATTAAATTTGAGATTTTAAAGATATGATTTTTTTAACTCGAATTTGATTAAAAGTGACTTAAATGAGTATTTCTAATTTACATAAATTGAAATTGTATATTTAGTTTTATTTAAATTTGGAATTTGAAGTTTTATTTAAATGATATTGGATTTCTGCTTAAGTGAATATTTCAAAACTAAATAATAATGAAGCTAATTTGAGATATTAAGGAAGTTATCAAATTTAGTTTGAAATGTGGAATCTTTAGAGCTTTGAAATATATTAAAATTGAAATGGTTATTTTGTGGTTCAATCTGTATTTGAAATCGATATGATTTGAAAGGGTTTATTTAGAAACTGATTTGGGTTGAAATTGATGAATTGAGAATATTGAATTAAATTTGAATTTTGGAGTTCGAGTTGATTTGAATCAATTTATAAAATTTGAGGAAGCTACCTAATTATATAAAGTATTTTTTTCAAATTATATTTAAAAATATTTATATATCTTACTTAATAAACTATTTTAATATAAACCATTTTAACATAAATCATTTTTAATATATATAAACTATTTTTAATATAAACTATTTTAATATATTAATTATTTTAATATAAACTATTTTAACCAATAACTACGTTATATAAACGATTTTATTTTATAAACTATTTATTATACAAACTTTTATTATCTAAACTGTTTAAGTGGGAAGTTATGATTTTCAAAGTGTTCTGATTTCAAAATGTTGTGATTCTCAAAGTGTTATGATTTCAAAATGTTATGGTTTTCCAAAGTATTATGATTTCAAAGTGTTTTTATTTCGAAAGTGTTATAACTTTGAAAGTACTATGATTTTGGAAAAGGATATATTTGAAGTAAAAATAATAATATCATGTTGATTTGGTTTTGAAATGGACATGATATTCTACTGATATGGTTTTGAAACGGAAATGGTATCATATTGATTTGGTTTTGAAATGGAAATGATATTTTGGTTTTAAAGTATAAACTATTTTGAAAAGACCATTGTGTTATAATAACGTTTGGTTGTTAAAGAGACCGGGATCGGAAGTTGTCATACTCTCTGCCAAATTTGAAATCCACTTTAATAACCGTGTACGCGGTGGAGATTCCAGAATGAAGTAGGATGGTGGTGACAATCCTATATGAGGTATATACGTGGAACCAACTCCCATGAGTTGGCATAAGGTGGCTAAAACAAGAGCAATTGACGCGCCAAGTGAGGTAGCTTCTCCTATCGGACAACTTCTTTGTATGCCATTATATTACTTTGTGATTGATTTGGTGCGCACCTTTGATTTGGGAGTGTGGCTCGAGGTGGGCGGTAGTGGCTGCAATGCGTTACCACCAGCTCAGAAGTGTAATTGGTATATCTACCCTGACATTGCCTCGTTGTGCCATGTCACATACCCTATCATGCCTTCTACGAGTTTGATTTGTGTCGTACTTATGGAGTATCCTCTGGTAGCCTCCCGACCTGGAGGTATTACGGTACTGTATAGACTATCGACACTGTAAAACGTGTTAAGGGGGAAAATGTAATGCCCTAACGCTATTTTAATAGTTTACTTTACTTTAGACATTATTATAATAGCATATATTACTACATAGTAGATTGTTCAACGGATCCTTCATAGGATGGTTATCCTAAACATCCTTTGGATTACTTGTATTTCGGTTGATATTTCACTTGAGTTGGATTTGTTGATATAAGAATGTTAATCCTGACTTGAGTGTTTTGTATTTTTCTCTACGTTCGGGTCAAACTGAGTGATACAGCATTTGAGACTCACCTTTGGAGTTGGAGCTTCGCTTGGAGATCCATCCATCTATTTAGCTTGTAGTTATTCAGTTGATCCAGTGATATATTCAGCTTTTGCTACTTGATTATTGTATTTGAGACTTCTGTTCTACCTTGTTTTAACTCTAATATATATATATATATATATATATATATAGTAGCTTCATGAACTACTATTCAATTGTTTTCGCAACTTATTATTGTAATACTTTGTGTCTGCGGTTCTATGATTTATTTACTGTATATGCTGAGTTTTGCTAAATACAAATTAACAATATGATATTTCGATCAATTCAAATCCGATATATGCGAATGCGAATGGTTGAAAATACCAGGATGATACCTTTGTTTTATTAGAAAAGAGAAAAAAAGGTATAACTGTGTATTTAAATAGAAGGCATCTACTTTTATAAATTTAGAAGACGATGTTCAAATGAGATGGGTTATTGTAAACGACAGAAAATGTAACCATATATTTATAAAAAGAAGGCAATTGATAAAATAAATGTTATATTTTGGAAAGAAAAGGCAAGAGTGATTATGGAAGGATTACATTGGTTACAGAAAATATAAGGTATGTTATTTATTTGTTAGTAAAGAATAAGGGTCAGTTTAATTTTTAAACATAAAAACATTAATACCAATCAATTAATGTAATTGATTGCTCAATTTAAAAGTAAAGAATTAGGTTACTAACTAATACACATCATATATACACATTTGTGGACATATGTTATTTATCTAATTACAATAGATGTGAACATGGAAAAAAAGAGCGTAGACATAACAATTCACATGTTATTTAATGAATTTAGATTTAAATATATAGAATATTGATATAACAATTCACATGTTATTCAGTATGTTGAATACTGGCATAAGAATTTCTTGATATTTATTAATTTATTTTAGACATAAACATGGAGAAATATTGACATGTTAATTTACTTATTTCAGATGTAAATGTGGAAAGATATTGATATATTGTTTTTTTTATCAGATGTAAACATGTAAATTAAATGGGATGTTGAAAACTGAAATGAAACATGTGAATAAAAAGAGATGCATGAAAATTTAATATGAAATAAAATGTCACAAATTAGAAATTAATTATGTAGAAGAAAACGTTATTGATAGTTTGTATATTATTGAGGGTATAATTAATTAAATTAAATATAAGAGAAGGCGCTGACAAGGCGAATTGTAAGATTTGTCACAGCAATGAGTCAGAAGAAGTTTCTAGAGATTCTAATCTACAGTTGAAAGCACACCTAAAACACTATAAATAGGACATAAACTAACCTAGGTTTGCACTCGAAAATAAAAATCTAGCCATCATTTCTCTCTCTCAAATACTTACCTACATTCTTCATTTATAAAATAAAATTATATTATATATACACATTCAAATAAAAGATGGAGATTGTATAAATTAGAGGAGATTTCTAGAGAATTTTGGTTGCTATAAAAAAAAGGGAGTCTAGCTTTTTTCTCAGGTGAGTTATTGTAATTATTTTAGATTTCTTTAAGTAAGTTAAAATAATATGGTTTCCAATAGCTATAGTTTTACTACGATTTTTGGAATAACCTTTTTAGTAGTTTATTTACAATTTTTAGAATTATTTTTATTCTATTTCTTTTAGATATTTCTGTTAATTATATCTTTTCTATTTATTTACAGTTTATTTATAATATTTTAATTTATTTATTGTTATTTATGCATTATTTATGTCTTTTTCCTATGCTTTGGATTTTCTTCTATTTTCAGTTTTCTTTAATTTCTCCTTCTTCTTCGCGTATGGATTAGAATAGATTAAATGCGAATATGGATTAAAATTATAAGATTATTGAAATAACGAAAGATAAAATGTTTATAAAGACTGTAATAAAAATGGAATTAAGACTGAAATTGAGCCTAATTATGATACTGATGTTAGAATTAGACTTATTAAAGATAATTGGCCTAGTTATAACTTAGAATTATAACTAAAAAGAGTATAAGATGAAATAAGCTTACTTTTACACTTAGACCTTGGGTTAAGTAATAAGCATGATTATAACGTAGGTTATAATAAGAAATAGAACCATGAGAGACTTATTTTAAGACTTAGGATAAACTAATAAGCACAGAAAGTAAAACAAAAGTAAAGGCTTATTAAATAATTTATCTAAGTTAATAAGTAAAGAATTAAAATAGGACCTGTACCAAAGAACATTCCCCTATTTCTATAGACACAGTGTTTCACATAACCCTGAAGTGAAACGTGGTGTCTCACAAAATCTTAAAGCGAGACGAGGTGTCTCACATAATCCTGAAGTTCTGAAGTGAGACGAAGGGCACGCTTATGTTAATAATGATAGTAAATAGTCAATAAGTAGAAGTCCAAATCGTAGGGATTTGGATTTGGGGTGCAACTAGATATTTTTTGGCTGACGGGCCAGTACTAACAGCATTTCCTCTCTTATTTCTATGGACACGGTGTTTCACATAACCCTGAAATGAAACGAGGCATCTCGCATAGTCCTAAAGTGAAACGAGGTGTCTCGCATAACCCTGAAGTGAGATGAGGTGTCTCAAATAATTTTGAAGTGAGATTTAAGGGGCACGCTTATGGTGGAGCTTGAGGTAATAAGATCCAATAAGCGAAACAAAAGGTAACATGAGCATGGTGGCGGTTACATATGCGACTTCCATTTAGGTGCTCAACCATTCGTAAGCACCAATGTTTACTACGTAGGTAGCTTTAACGTTCGATCCACAGTAGATTCTATAGATTAGCAGGCCGATCAAAGGGTAGTATTAGGAATTTAACCTAATCTAAGCAGCAATCAAAAACAAGTGCAAATAATCAAAGTTAATCAATTATGTTAGTCTAATTAATTCGTATTTATTTCTAGCTTATTCCTTCTCTCTATTTTCTTTGTTTCCTCTTATATACTAGAACTGTTGTAAAATCTATTACTTTTACTTTGCTTAAAGACTCTAGTAATTACTATTTAGACTTTTAGTTTCACCCACTTCTCTATTTTCCCCTTTTTCCCACATACGCAATCAGAGGCAAGGAAGGTAGGCTGCAGACTATTGGAGATTTCAGTGCGAAGATTCTCTTATGTATTTCTCTTCTTATTTTTAGCTTTCTGTTCTTTTTTTATACTGTCACTATTTGAGGGAAGGTTTGTACTATTGAGACTGAGGTTTTTGAAGACATATGGATATTTTTGAGACATACTGTATTTGTTTTTATAATTCCATATTATAAAGTTTGACTTTTAGCAAATTATTATTTTAACCGTTTCCACTGTTTTTATCTATTTTTGTCTTATGAATCTTAGTCTCTACTAGTTTTAGCTACAACGCATCACATCTTTTAGTGTGTCCTTTTGGGTGTACTAAGGGGTGTATGGTGTTACAAACATGGAGTATGAGGGAATATAGATGAAGGATGCATGAATATTCCATTGAATAACACTGAATACATCTCTTAATGTAAAATCTACCCATCTTGACATAGACAGTCTCAGTACAAAGCAATAACACGTGTGTTGCTCGAGGATAAAACAGTACACAATACAAAATAAACCATGGAGAACGTAGAGTCATCGACATAAAGATCAATGTATAATACATTACATAAGTCTGAGTAGGGTAAAAAAACAAAATTTCCACTAAGTTTAATTATACACAAGAAAAATCTAACACATCAAATCCAACATCATTTACATACGCGGGTCCAAATATATAATGTACAATACTTGCAGTGATACTTGCCTCTAACTGATCCCATTAAGCAAACCTGGTCATAGTGTCCCTGAATCTAAAATCTCTTGGACTAAACCGAGTATAAAAAATACACGAGCTAGAATACTTCTACATTCAGTAGTGTGGATATAAACAATATCTCACTGAATAGCATATACACAGCATGAAAAGAAATCTCACCCAATGAATAATAAAACATCCACGACCTATCGTATATCCATAACACATAATACATCAAAACATCCATAATCCATCAATCATCAAAATAACCATCATACACATCACACAACATACACCAAACATCCATCACAAAAATCATACACATCACACAAATCTACACATCACGCATCACACATCGCACACATCACGCACGTCCACACATCACACAACACAACTCAAGTATCAATTCATTTATATTTATAACAGTATTAAATTAATTCATTTTGTTCTTCATTTTAATTTCATTACTACTGCTACTATTATATGTGTTGTTATCATTGCAACTGTTAAAAGCTAAGTCTACACCAAAGCCTCAATGCTTCTCAGGTGCAAAGGAAGACCTAGGTTGTAAATATTTTTTGGAGCGTCCTCACTAGTCTTTAGCTGCACAATAAACACACATCGCTTCCTCGCCTCCTCGCCTCCTCATTCCTAGCTCCCTCCAACCTCCTCACCTCATTCTGCATTCATCCCTTTGGCTCGTGCAGCAGACTGTGACCATGCGATTAAGGGGCCATATCACCGCAGCTGCATCGAGTAGTGACCCCACAGCCAGTCAAACTTGGATGAGGATAGCATAAGGGACATCATACTCCTTGTTCCACTCAAAAGTGAAGATAGCTTTGTTCCCGCTTTAAAACAAAATAAGCAATAATATAATTTACTTCACACATTAAGCCTGAAATCCAAGTAATATCGATCAATATGGGTGTATAATATAAAATAATCCACCGACATCCAAATATAAAATACTTGGTCCTTAATGATGTACTCAACATGATACTTGTGTTGGTAAATAAATACACCCCACATGGACATCCTATAATGCTCGGTGAAATATAATTATATACATGACACCCTCAATTAATCAACATTGAATAAATTTTCACTTCGCTTATCAAATATCTCTCGCTTAAATCACTTTTCTATTTATTATTATTTAATTTTATTATTTTACAATTTCATCTAGTTCGTAACAGACTATCAACGATCATCCATACACACATCAGTATACTATTAAATTAGCATTCAACAAGATGAAGATTTTTATTTCAATATATTTAGCTTCATTTTTATTTCCACTTTTAATAAAAGTACCTCGGTTAAATTTAATTAAGAAACATTTCTTTTATTTATTTCCTTCTCTTTTGAAATAATACTTATTGATTCCCATATCTTATTTAAAATCCATATTTCAAAATAATTTATTCGGTTTCCAATAAGTCTTTATTCAAACATTTCAATAAACTTTAGAGCCTAAAAATTACTTCCACTTCAAATATCCTTTTAATAATATAAAAAAACTTCAAAGGAATTTATATTTCCCAATCATTAAAAATTCTCATTTATTTTCAAACAATCTTTTTTTAATGCTATTAATCTATCAAAAATAATATTTATTACTCCCAAAAGTTCACTTCTTTTTATATTCCCATAAGTTAGAATTTTTCTTCACTTACATAAAATAAATTGCAATCATCTTACAATTATTCAAAACATATTTCTATAAACTTTCCTTCCTCTAATTCAAATTATTCTTCACTTTAAAATATAGATTTCAAATTTTATTTCATGAATAACCTCTAAGTAATCATTGGTAAATAAAAATATTACTCTTTAAAATTCCCTATTTTATCAAAATCCTAAAATTTATCATTTCCCAAAATAATTTCCATTTATAAACCTCAAAATTATTTCATTTATTAACATTTTTCAAAAATCATTCATCTTTCAAATTTTCCATTAATCCAATGATTTCAATATTAAATAAAGCATTGTTCCAAAATTCACTAAGTGCTGTCAAAATAATTTATTTACATTCAGCTTGTAGCCATTTTAAAATATTATTTTATAAATTTTTCATCTTAAATTCAAATTATTCATCTCTTTTAAAGATATAACTTCAAATATCATTTCGTAAATATTCACTAAACAATAAATTCATTTCAAATGTACATTTTTTATTTATTTATCTCTTTTCCAATCGATTTCAAATTCCATCCAATTATTCACAACCATCGAGTTACTACTCAAATAAAAACATCCATCGAACTATAATCATCGCAACAACAAATAATCCTAGTTCATAACACCATTCCATCCAATTCAAACAACATCAACCATCAAAAAACATCCAATTCCATCCAATAGTCAACAATCCATCCAATCGAATAAATCAAAAATTATAAAGGGGAATACACATCAAATAAAAATAAATAGACATAGTTGCGAGTGAGATTAAATAATCAAAATTGCCGAATAGAATCCTAGATAGCCATTACAATCATTGCCAAAACCACCACACCACTGTAGCCATAGTCATTCTGCCGCAATGAATATCCATTTGCTACTTTCACCCCCCAACACTTAATCAACCGCTGCCACACAAACATGGTGCCTCACAAATAGCCACGAACGTCTCCTTCATGTTGGAAACCACTTCTCCTTGTCGCCATCAACAAACATTGAGCACTGTCGAAGCTAACATCATTGCATTTCATCGGTCCTCCGCAATTGACCATCATCATCGCATCACTCACCTTCCTGACACCGTACTGTCATGCAACTCCTCTCTTGCTTATATCTTCATCGTTGATGTCTGCTCAATCACCTCCATATGCTTGCGATTGCTAGCACTAACACACATGTCTACATCATCGACCCCAAAACCTTAAAATGATACTGCCTGTTGTGCTTCCCTGATCAATAGCGACCTACCTCAATGACGAGCGCATTGTAACGACCCGAATCCCAGTGGGTCCGGATTTTTTGCAAAAGTGCTAGAATCCAAGCCCATTGAAGCTTGACTTGGATTCCTGGTATCCTGCAAATAGGCAAAGACAAATATATCAAAGCTCAAATAAGCATCTCACAGCGAAACAAACTAAAATATAATAGTAAGTAAAGACTCACCAAAATAATTACACTTTCTAAACAGGTGTCTCAAAGCTGGAAAGTCTCTGTCATCTACCCAACTTGTAGGATGTTATGAGGAGGGTGTCAGAACTAAAGTTCTTGTGAATGGACAAAATATATACTTCTAAGTTTAATTCTACATATACCGTTTTATTTTCATTTTCTGTTATATTAGGTTTGTTGGGTTTATAATACTCTCACCTCTATGTGTGAATCGTACCTATCTACTTCTTAGGAGATCAAAACCTAATAACTAATTAATATATAGCTATATGCCTAATGACTATATCGGTCCTTGGAACTACCCTTAGTACTTTCGTATCCTCCTCGAAAAGGACTCCATCATCTTTCTACTATGACATTCTGTGACTAAATCTATAAAGTCCTGCCCTATAAGGCCTGTAATACAGAAGTTCCATCGTCTACTATGAAAGTGTAAAACTGCGTCCACAATAGTCTATGCTAATGCTCGGACATTTACAATGTACCACCCAGTGCGTACCTTGAGGGCTATACGTAATCGTTTTGTCTACTCCCTGAATCTTTCTTAACATGGCCTACCTTGTACTAAACTTAATCGAAGATTTTCAATTTCTATAAAGGACTGCCATGTTAGGCTTATAGTATAGATATTCTATTTGGTCTATCTCTTTTCTTATCATGGCTATGGCCCTATGCAGCCACCTCTCAACTAATCGAAAGACATCTAAAGTGCTAAGTGGTTGTGCCCTACTGCAAACAATTTAAATATCCAATTGGTTATGCCCTTTACTCAATCTCTCGAGTGAAAGGTTCACCGGACTGTTGGTTTAACTCTTGTATTTCCCGAACTCGGTTCTTGGTTTTGATTCTGGCCCGATATTCGCATGCGACTATCCTTTTGGTTCCTGCCCACTAAAAATTACTTGCAAGTACTAGGATATACGAATATCCTACTCCAAGCATCAACCACTTTTGACTACCTGCAATTGTATTACCGTGCAAAAAGCAATCAAGGCATACTCTTTTGATGGAACACCTACAGACCTGCCTCCGGGGGACTGCTCTGTCATACCTACTCTAGAGGTCCATCCTAGAGTACCCTCACATCCTGTTGAAGTCTCGTACTTTCGGTAGCCTAAAATATCTATGTTGGACGTGCTCCTTCTGTGCTGAAATGTGTGATGAACTACTTTGTTAGGCACTTCTTCCTTGGACTGCTTCAAACGCATCCGAGTCTTTTATTAGACCCTAAGTCTAATAATTTATTTTGCGTTTAGTTTACTTTTCTTATTTTGTTGGCTACTTATTTACCCTAATTACCATAATCTTGTCCCAGCCTCACCTAACTATTGTGAGACCATCAATTCCAGACTGAAAGGGAATGTTGTTGGTATGAGACACTTCTATTGTCTTGCTTATTAACTTAATTTAAGTCTTAAGTTTATTAAAATAACCCTCTTCTAATATTTCTTCTCTATTCGCTCAATAACTCAATTATAACCTATGTTATAATTTTACTTGTAATTGTCACGTTTATTTCCTTTTATAATCTGTACATTATAAATATAACTACAAGCGTCTCTTATCTATTCTAGTATGTCTTCTTTTATTATGATATTGAATTCTCTTTAATTCTCTTATATTATTTGACAATCTTGGCTTGGGACTACGTCCGATTGTCATAAATTTACTTATCATAATAACTGCTTTGCCTTTATTCTATTATATGCACAGTAATTGCACACCTAGGTATATTTCTATTAATTGCTTCTAGTCTTGTCTAATAATTAACTTGATTTCTTCTTTACTTCCTATATTTCTTCACCTTATTTTTCTTATATTCTAGGAAGTAGTTCTATTCTATTTGGCTGGTTACAAAAACTGTGCTAAAATTCCATTTCCATGTTTTAATACTAAACAATGCTATAAACAATAATCCATAACTGTAAGATATTTCTTTTATTATTTCTTTTACTTTTTGGATAGTGCAAAATACTGTAGTTTCTCGATTTTACACTAATTCCCTTTTTCCTTCTTTTATTCTTACAATTACATTTATCGTTATCTTTTAAATATTAAACTATGGATATGTATTCTCTTTTCTAAGCCAATCAACTAATCTATCACTTACTTCCTTATCAAGTTATTAAATTTTCCCTTTTAATTTATTTTTCCCCATTTTGGCATAATTTACTGCAAATTTCAATTTTTCTCTTTTTATTTCAGCTTAACTCTATATTCACTAATATAAGATATTTCCTACTAAATTCATTAGCTTAACGTACATTATTTTTCAAAAGAACTCATTTTTCAAAACTTCTTTAATATTTTCATAATTAGAAAATACTCTCATATACTTATTTAAACAATAATGTACATAGAAACTACTTTGGAAATCATCTTCAAAACACATTTGGGTCAAAACAGATGTGGTGTAAAACACCGCTACTACAAACCAAAAATACTATTTTATGGATTCAATTAAAATAAATATTAATAAATCTTATATGCTATGCAAAAATATTTCCTTTAGGAGTCGCCTACTGTAGCAATAGTGTCATAGTCTATGCTTCCTTTGTTTTACCAAAAACATCTATTACAGTAGCAAATGTTCTAACCTACAATTTCGATACTTAACACACTCTAGGTTTTCATATTTAAAATCCTTGTTTACAAATAAACAAGCGAGCTATATGCGCTCTATAATTCTTTAAAAAGAATTTCACTTTTAACAAAATTTACATCATATAAAAACCAATTTAAATTTCATACCACTTATTTTTTTTCAAAAACCCAGTATTTATTTCCTCAAATATATTAGCAATTATATTTTTCAACTTTTCAATTCCAAAAGTTTCGTTTTATTGGGCAAGACGTAAAGTCGATTTTCTTCTTACTAAAATCTCATATTTCTACCAAAATAAAAACACTCTTCCTACAATCCCTAGGAAACTTCCCTACATCCTAACATATGGATATTAATCTTCTCTCCAAACATGGCTTATTATACACTATAAATCGGTAATAACATAGGGCTCAATATACTTGGGTCTTCCCAAACCCAACTAGCAAACTATGCACAAATATACTTCTTAAAATCTTTCCATATGTTAAAATCTATAATTGGGGACTATTTGGATTTTAGTACATAATGTATTTATATTTTATTCAAAAATACAAATGCGTTCACTCACTATCTACCTAGGAATCCTAAACCTAGGATCTGATACCAGATGTAATGACCTGAATCGCAGTGGGTCCGGATTTTTCACAAAAATGCTAGAATTCAAGCCCGTTGCCCGAGTTAGGTCTCTAGTATCCTGTAAGTAGGAAAAGACAAATGTATCAGAGCTCGGTTAAACATCTCACGACAGAATTGACCAAAATATAATAGTAAGTAAATACTCACCAAAATAATTACACTTTCTAAACAAGTGTCTCAAAGCTGGAAAATCCCTGCCATCTACCTAAGCTATAGGAAGTTATGAGGAGGGGTCAAAACTAAAGTTCTGGTTAGTGGACAAATTATATACTTCTAAGTTCAATTCTACAAATACCGTTTTATTTCCATTTTCTGTTATGTTAGGTTTATTGGGTTTATAATACTCTCGCCTCTATGTGTGAATCATACCCATCTACTCCCTAATAGATCAAAACCTAATAACTAATGTACATGCAGCTATATGACCAACGACTGTATCGGTCTAAGGTACTACCCTTTGTACCTTCCTTATCCACCTTGAAACGGGCTCCATCATCTTGTTACTATGGCATTTTGTGACTACATCTATAAAGGACCGAGCCTGCAATATAGATGTTAAGTCGTCTACCATGAAAATGTAAAACTGCATCAGCATTAGTCTATATTAATGCTCGGACATCCACAATGTACCACCTAGTGCGTACCTTGAGGACTATATGCAATCGTTCTGTCTACTCACTGAATCCCGCTTAACAAGGTCTACCTTGTATGGAACTTGGATGGGAAGTTTCTCTTTCTGTAAAGGAATATAGATATTTGGTCCATTTCTTTTCTTATCGTGGCTATGGCCCCACGCAGCCACCCCTCAACTAATCAAAAGACCTCTAAAGAGGTAAGTGGTTGTACCCTACTACAAACAATCTAAACATCCAATTGGCTGCGCCCCTCATCCAATGTGTGAAAGGTTCATTGGACTGTTAGTTTAACTCTGGTCTTTCCTGAACTCGCTTCTTGGTTTTGATGCTGGCTCGATATCCGCATGCGACTATCTTTTTGGGTCCTGTCCACTAAAAATTACTTGCATGTACTGGGACATACCAATATCCTACTCTAAACATGAACCCCTATTGACTGCCTATAATGGTCCTGCCATGCAAAAAGTAGTCAAGGCATACTCTTTTGATGAAACACCTACAGACCTTCCTCGAGGGGACTGCACCATTATGCCTACCCCAGAGGGCCCTCCTAGAGTACCCTCACGTCCCGTTGAAGTCTTGTACTTCCTCTAGCCCAAAATATCTATGTTCGACATGCGCCTTCCATTCTGAAATCTATGGTGAACTGCTTCATTAGGCTCTTCATCCTTCGGGCAACTTCAAGCGCATCTCATTCTTTTATTAGACCCTAAGTCTAAACATTTATTTTGAGTTTAGTTTACTTTTCTTATTTTGTTGGCTATTTATTTATCCTAATTAGCATAATCGTGTCCCAGCCTCACCTAACTATTGTGAGACCATCAGTTCTTGACTGAAAGGGAATACTGGTAGTATGGGCCACTTCTATTATCTTGCTTATTAACTTAATTTAAGTCCTCAGTTTATCAAAATAAGCCTCTTCTATTATTTCTACTCTATTTGCTCATTAACTTAATTATAACCTTGTTATAATTTTACTTGTAATTATCACTTTTATTTCCTTTTATAATCTGTATATTATAAATATAATTACAAGCGTCTCTTGTCTATTCTAGTTAGTCTTCTTTTATTATGATATTGAATTCTTTTTAATTCTCTTATATTATATGACAATCTTGGCTTGGGACTACGTTTGATTGTCACAAATTTATTTATCATAATAATTGCTTTGCCTTTACTCTATTATATGCGCTGTAATTGCACTTCTAGTTATATTTCTGTTAATTGCTTCTAGTCTTGTCTAATAATTAACTTCATTTTTTCTTCACTTCCTGTAATTCTTCACTTTATTTTTCTTATATTCTAGGAAGTAGTTCTATTCTATTTGGTTGGTTACAAAAACTATGCTAAAATTCCATTTCCATGTTTTAATACTAAACAATTCTATAAACAATAATCCGTAACTGCAAAATATTTCTTTTATTATTTCTTTTACTTTTTGGATAGTGCAAAATACAATAATTTCTTCACTTTACACTAATTCTCTTTTTTTCTTGCAATTATGTTTATCGTTATGTTTTAAATATTAAACTATGGATATGTATTCTCTTTTCTAAGCCAACCAACTAATCTATCACTTACTTCCCTATCAAGTTATTAAATTTTCCCCTTAATTTATTTTTCCCCCTTTGGCATAGTTTACTGCAAATTTCTATTTTCTCGTTTTATTTTAGCTTTTTATTTACATCTGATTTATGTAAATCTAGTGTTATTCAATTTTAGTCCATATTTGCAAATTTTGCTCTTTACTATTTTATTCGCATAAAGAGGAATAAAAGGAAGCTAACATTTACAGGCAAAATTTCAGCTTTTAAAATAGGTGTGAATAACCGTAAATTTCTCATTTTTTAGGCTTATGCCTTTCTCTAACTCTCAAGCCAAATATTATTCATATTAAATTTGATTACTATTTTCCATATAAATAATAATTACATATTAACTCTCGTATACAATTTACAGTCTCAGCTTAACTAATTAGCAGAATTAATTACCGAAACAAATACTGAATAAAATTATTTAACGGGAATCTAACAATAATATATCATAAACGTAAAATATATACAATTAAATCCGCTCACATGTCACATTAAGCTTTGCTTGTGCTCAGCATCGCTCCATGGTCTTCTTGGATCCCCTTCTAAGGTGTCTAATATTTTTATTGAGAAGATATTCTCCCTAGAAATATATCTTTTAGGGCTCAGCCTTAGGCAATGAACCCAATTGGGAGAAAATCTAATTGTGAGAAAATAGCTAGGCCTAGGGTTCTATTTATAGTTGAGTTTGGGGATCTCAGACCGTTGGATTCTTGGATTGAATCTGAAGCCACCACATCATAGGGTCGTTGTAACGCTTCCGATTTTTCGTTGCCGAAAAACCGAATAGTTATGGGTTTTAAAAAAATTTAAGAAAAGAAAAAGTAGAAAAGAAGAGAGAAAAAGGTAGAAGATGGAGGGAAAAGAAAACAGAAAATTAGAAAATGGAATAGAAAAGAGAAAATAGAGAAGAGATAGAAAAACAGAACGGAGAATAGAACAACATCAGAATCTCACAATCGCAGCGGAACAAAATATAATAATAAATGAATAATCTTTAAACAAAGAACTATATCAGTTATTACATTACATCACATTACATTACATCATATCATCAGAGTGTACAACAATATACAACAACAAACAGTGCAGCGGAAAAAGAAATACTATATAAGTAATACGCCATGCCATCCATATTGCCTCCAACAACTCCAGAATATCCAGAATATCCTGATAAACCTTAACTCTTGACTGCCCGTGTGGAAATTTGTGGGCACCCAGAGTTTAGGAAGGAAAACAATAAACTCCAAGTCAGTCATGTGACTGGTGTGAGAACTCAAAACAGTTTATTTATCTTTAAAATCAAAATAGAGGAATATTTTTATTTCAATTCGCAATGCTTTTAAAAATGAGACTACCATACGGCCTCCCGCACACACACACATGCAAACGCAGAATCGGAGGAGATTTCTCCTTATGATAGTCAAAGATGCTTGATACGCATTTAAAAAGACATTTGATATTATTATTAGTGCATAGTGTAGGAAAAATTCATTTCGAAAGTAGAATATAAATCTTAGCCAACATACGACCATTATCGTATGCCTACTATAGCTAACTATGTTCAATAGCAGGTTACCGCCACATTCCATAGCAGGTTATACAACTAAAACCGTACAAGTCACGTATTGTTTCTTTGGATTTCCAACAAATGGTCAGGCCAAGGAACTTCCCATTGCCACATGAGAATGCCTCTGGAAAGACATCCCCGAGAACCAAACCGGAACTCTGCCAACACAAGGCCGGGTTACCCCTAACTGGGTAACTACTGACACGAGCACGCCATTCCCCGATCGTAAACGACCTTTCTCACGGGATCCCGATAACCAACAACCATAAAGTAATAAATTCGCAGTAACCACATAGGTTAAATATCTGGGCTCCATACCATGATACCACCTCTATCCAGAAGGAAATGTACATACCCTAAAGGGTGCTACCCCTCATAACCTTGCCGCATCTTTCCTGTTTTGACCATTTCCGGGGTGTGAGGCTCGACGAAGTCACGTCCACAAAAACATACTTTATACAAAAGCCATGCTTTGGGTCAACAAATGATCAACACAATGATCACTAAGATAGACGATCAAATAAACGATCCTATCACAATAATCAACACAATGATCATTTCAGCATCACTCAGCATATCACATTACCAAATTGGGAATATATCGCTGATAACATTCAACTACATAACCTCTGAGCTCGTACGTCTCAGAGAAGGGTGTTAAGCTAAAAGAATAAATTCTCCGCCACCAACAGAAATATATTTGAAAGAAATCGGCTTTATATCTCAACTTGTAATGTCAGACACACAATCCATACAAGTCTGTTCCGGGATCGAACAAAACCGAAGGCACTTACAAAGAAGTCCTTGCAATCCGGATATTCACAATCCTGATCGGATTCACCATCACATATGGAGAACTCTATACCGTAGCTACTCGGTGCAGAGTAAATCGACAGGTCATCCTATCGCTCTCGCAAATACCGGGTCTTCAACACCGATCTTCAATGCAATTCACAACGACGTATCACATATTCGGAATGGGTTATACGACCCCATGGTCCTTTCCCGGTTAACCCGAATAGTGAGCGCTTATTCAAAAATAAGTGTAGCATTCACATTCAATCAAATCACATCAATTACCCATTCAAAGGGAAATATTGATAGTCGATTATTGAACTATCAATGGATATGCACACATCACCAGTTTCCAAATAATTTTCCAAATTATTTATTTTCCAAAAATATCTTTACTAGATATAAAATTTTCACACTTTAAAAATAAATCAACATTTATTTTTAAACAAAATCCACTTCCTTTATAAATTCCTTAATGAATTTATAATTCCAAAATATCAATGAATATTCGATTTCAATTATTCATTTCAATTTATCTTCAAAAAGATAAATTCTCTAAACGTTTCATTTCACATTGGAAAAACATTTCCATACTTATTTATTCATAAGTAATTCACAAATTTTATTTATTTTCAACACTTGGAAAATATTCAATATACTTAAATCGAAATTAAGTATATATTTCATTCTTTAAGGAAATCATTCACTTAAAACATATTTATTTGGGCCAAAACGAATGTTACGTAAAACATCGTTACGACAACCCAAAATCACTAGTATAGGGATTCGAAATTAAAATAGATATATAAATCCCAATACTATACAAAACATTTCCTTTCGGAAATCATTTACTATAACAACAGTGTTATAGTCCATTATTTCCTTCTATTTCTCGAAAACGTCTATTTCAACAATTAATGTTGAAATCTATGGTTTCGAATCTCAACACATTTTAAAACATTGTTCGATCGTTTTAATTCTATTTAAAACATCCAAATCCAAAACAATTTCTTTAATGTGTTATTCACTATCCAAAAACGTGAATATACTTCATTAACAATTTCATCCTTTTATTCATTTTAATTCAAAGGATTATTCACTATTCAAAAATGTGAATATAACTCCATAAATAAATCATAACAATTTACTTATCAAAATAAGTCATTTGCGAATTTATAAAACAACGTTTATAAATTCCATTTCTATTTATTTATAAAAACTTCCTTTTTATAAATCTCCTTTTATTAACCTATTCCAGTTTATAACTCAATTATAAACTAAAAGTTCATATTATAAGTTAAATACTTATAAAACGATTATTTTACAAAATCGTTCCTCTAAAGACTTTCCAAACCATAAATCTTATAACTTATAAGATTCATTTATTTAACCAAATCTATTCTTTCAATAACTTCACAAATTTATAAATCTTACTATTTATAAATTTCATTTATAACTTCACCATTTATAATTTTATAAATTTCATTCTTATAACTTCACCATTTAAATTCTATAAATTTCATTCTTTAATGAAATCCATTTTCACTTCATTCAAACACTTATAAAAACTCGTTTTATAATGTCCATATTTCAATTTATAAATATCCATTTATAAATCTCTTAATATAAATCAATTTATATTATTCTTTTAAAACGTCTTTAATCTCCTTTATTATTTCACCATTTTGATCCATAAAATAATTAAATTTTATAAATCCTATATTTCAACTTTTCATAATAAATTCAAAAATTCCGATTTAACTATTTTATAAAATCATTAGCATCATATTCTCAAAAATCAACTTTTTACTATATTCTTCAAAAATCATAATTCTTATAACATTAAAATTATAACGTTTATTTATTCAAAATGAATCAATTCCAAAAATATTTTATAAACGTATACTTTCAAAAATCACTTTGAAATCATTTTAAAATTCCGAATTTGGTCCAATGATGCTACACACCAAATAGTCAATCACGACTACAACGATGTCATATATCAATATGAAAATCCATCAAATATCAAAATATCTGAAATCAAATAAAAACTGTTGAGGAATCCAGTTGGATCCCTCCAACCTGTTTTCCTGCATCCACAAACATTAGCACAATACCAATTTCGCTCCAGTACGAAATTACCGCGGTATATGTTCTTATTAAATATTATCCGCTTAATAACGGCGCAATAGGGTCTCATCCGCTAAACAAAAAATGCGGGAAATCAATAACTCCAATATATACATATGCCAATATATATATATTGCTATTATATATAATACCAATTTCACTGTTTATGAAATATTCGCGGTATATGTTTTTAATAAATAACATCCGCTTACTAACGGCGTATAATGTCTATTTTAACAATCAATAGATATCAACCAACATTCAAACATGCATTCAAATATTTTAAATATAACTATTTAAAATAAAATCGAAACTGATTCGATTGAGTGAGAAATTCTCACCTTGATTTTATTTTCCGGTTTAGCGATTTATTTCGAATAAAATTAAACGTACGTTTAATTTTACCCAAAATTCTCACTAACTCCAAACGACTCCAAACCAATTCCATCGCGTAGTGCTCGTCCACACGATTCCAACGCAACTGGTTTCGCGCGTTTTTGACCTCGTATGAAAAAGTTATGTATTTTCAAAGTTTACACGAATTTAAACTTAATAATTACAACTTAAACTTTATAATTTATAACCTATACAAGCTTTGGCCGTTAGATCCTATACCCATGCATCCTAGCCGTGCTTTTTGCTTCTCCCTTCTCCTACGCTCCATCTCCAGTCATACACGCACAAGCCGAACCCAACTATAGCAACTAGGGTTTAATATTACTCCACCTATACTCGACGAAATCACATCAAACCACTTGCAATTCGAAGCTCTTGACCCCCTCTACCTTCGCCCACCACCATAGCCAACTCGGCCCTCATCTGCGCCTGGAATTGCGTGCACAACCGTCCCTCTTCCACCACGATTTGCCGCCAATCCGTGAAGTTTTTCAGATCATGACCGTTGATATTGTAGATCTTGATGTGCTCTACATCTTTCTAGTTGAAAGATTCTTGTAAATGTTGATGGATGAAGAGAAAAGAGGAGAAGAAGTTGGGAATACTTCAGCCGTTCATGGGTTAGGGCCGGCTAGGGTTTGAGTTTTAGGTTTTTTTTTTTTTATAAATGAAGGGTAGGGTGTGTATTTATAGAGAAAAATTCGAACACTATTCATCCGGAAATTCCGAACTCCGATTTACGCGCCGTAACCAGCGTTTCTAAGGTTTACCCCGCGTTCCGGACACAATGGAACAGGTTTCGGTAGCTAATTCGGACATCTGTGCGAGTTATGGCTACAAACGCTCAATTTAAATTAAACCGATTTAAATCGATTTCTAGGCGTTTTAATTTGTACCGGACAAACGGTAAATCCAATTGACTTGAAATTTGAAACCTTACAATAATATCACATTATGGATCTGATGAAACTGGTTTCGTCGAAATCCGAGACTTTTTGAAAAATGGCTATTTTAACTCGCCAAATTTAAATTAAAAATAATTCGATGCGTTTCGAGCTGCCACGCTCAAACGGTAACTCCGATTGACACGAAATTTGAAATCCGATAATAACTAACTATTACGGATCTAATGGAACTGGTTTCGTTCAATTCTGAGACTGTTCAAAAATTGGCTATTTTTACTAGTCGATTTAAATATTAAAATATTCAATTTTCACAAATAAACTTTTAATTCGATTTTAAAAGTTCTAAAATATCGTTCTAACTTCCATATGATATAATAAAATTTTACAAATCATTTTCAATCATATTTAACTCAATTTTCAATTATTTCCATAATTTAACATATTAAATTATCGATTTAATTACTCAATTAAATCCAAAAATTCAAATAAAAATTTATTTGACTTATAAATTCACTTATAAATATTTAAAATTAATTAAATATTCAAATTTTAATTTCTAAAAATTCTGGGTCGTTACAATCTTCCCCACTTAAAAGAATTTCGTCCTCGAAATTACAAGTAAGAAAAATTACAGAATCTATTAATTTTCCCAAAATTCATAATTAAACTTCTTATAAATCATTACTAAGTTTTCAAATCATACTTAGTTATCTTTTCAAAAAAAATTACTATTGTTTAACTTTCAATTCTAAATAAAAGTTAAAGTTTTCAAAATTTTCCAATTTTCTCAAAAAATTTCTAACGCCTTAAATTTTCGGAAAAATTCGCCATAGTCTCCTTTGCGCGGCTCGATCCGAAAAAAAATGACAGTATATATATCACAAATATACATCTCATCAAGTAATGAGGCATCCCGAAGGGAAAAAATGTAAAAGTACGATATTTAATCCGAGATATGTACCTTATATTTTATTAGCGAGCATATACGGCTAATATAGTGCAAAAGCGAGCTCCAAATGCGAAGCAAACGCGATCCGCACCTACTAATTACTCAACAACCAACATGAGAACATGCATATATGACAATAGTATCAATATACAACATATGGCAACATAATAACTATATATACTAACATAGCAAATGCATTCAATAGCAATATATATTCAACTAACATCCATAACCAATAGATATTCATTTATATTCTCATTAATATTAAATGAATTGGTTTTCAATCTAATCACATTTGATTCATTAACAGTGGATGTTTTTACTAACATTCATTCTCAATTAGTTTATATTCACTAATTCATATTCAAGTTGGTTCACTTCCAAATCAAGTTCAATTCTATTCAAATTTATTTACTTTAGCTTTCCATTTCATTAACACTTAATGAATTATATACAATCAACTAACAATCATATAACAACCAATGTATATATAATTACAACCAAATTCCTTTGCTTACAATTGGTTTAATTAAATTGATTTTCATTCCAATTTATTCAACTTCTAATAACATTAGATTTTAATGAATTAACACTTATATCCATTATTCCATATCAACTTAAATTTACATTTAATTGATTTACATTCAATCCAATTCAATTTCTAAAGTTGAATTTCATTTATATAACTCAAGTTCATATGTATCACTTAATTTTATTAATTTACTTTGATACTAATATCAACTTCATTCCATATCACTTAAGTTATATTCATATAGTTTCACTTCTTATATATATAAGTTTATTTCACAATTGTAAATCACTTTAATTATAATTCAACTCTTATAATTCTTTTTACTTATACAATTATTCTTCAATTTAGATTATTCAAACAACTTAACAATCAACAATCTACTTATATACACTTTAATAATTCTGAAAAATTATTTCTTCATATACAAAATATACTCAAGGTAAAATTATTTCATTTACCCAATTTAAAACAATATTGTGTCGAATTGTTCTATTCAAGTGTTTAGAAATCCCTATCAACAACGTTAATTACTCGTATTAACCAGAATCTATATACCACTCAACAAACCAATCATCACAATATAAAACAATTTCATATTCACTAACAAATACGCTCTCATAGCTATTATTACACTCAAACTCATTCTAGAGTACTGCTGACTCTATCTCTAATGAGTAATACCCAACAGAACCATGGTTATCGCTTAACCATAAGCTCTGATACCAAATGTAACGCTTCCGATTTTTCATTGCCGAAAAACCGAATAGTTATGGGTTTTAAAAAAATTTAAGAAAAGAAAAAGTAGAAAAGAAGAGAGAAAAAGGTAGAAGATGGAGGGAAAAGAAAACAGAAAATTAGAAAATGGAATAGAAAAGAGAAAATAGAGAAGAGATAGAAAAACAGAACGGAGAATAGAACAACATCAGAATCTCACAATCGCAGCGGAACAACATATAATAATAAATGAATAATCTTTAAACAAAGAACTATATCAGTTATTACATTACATCACATTACATTACATCATATCATCAGAGTGTACAACAATATACAACAACAAACAGTGCAGCGGAAAAAGAAATACTATATAAGTAATACGCCATGCCATCCAGATTGCCTCCAGCAACTCCAGAATATCCAGAATATCCTGATAAACCTTAACTCTTGACTGCCCGTGTGGAAATTTGTGGGCACCCAGAGTTTAGGAAGGAAAACAATAAACTCCAAGTCAGTCACGTGACTGGTGTGAGAACTCAAAACAGTTTATTTATCTTTAAAATCAAAATAGAGGAATATTTTTATTTCAATTCGCAATGCTTTTAAAAATGAGACTACCATACGGCCTCCCGCACACACACACATGCAAACGCAGAATCGGAGGAGATTTCTCCTTATGATAGTCAAAGATGCTTGATACGCATTTAAAAAGACATTTGATATTATTATTAATGCATAGTGTAGGAAAAATTCATTTCGAAAGTAGAATATAAATCTTAGCCAACATACGACCATTATCGTATGCCTACTATAGCTAACTATGTTCAATAGCAGGTTACCGCCACATTCCATAGCAGGTTATACAACTAAAACCGTACAAGTCACGTATTGTTTCTTTGGATTTCCAACAAATGGTCAGGCCAAGGAACTTCCCATTGCCACATGAGAATGCCTCTGGAAAGACATCCCCGAGAACCAAACCGGAACTCTGCCAACACAAGGCCGGGTTACCCCTAACTGGGTAACTACTGACACGAGCACGCCATTCCCCGATCGTAAACGACCTTTCTCACGGGATCCCGATAACCAACAACCACAAAGTAATAAATTCGCAGTAACCACATAGGTTAAATATCTGGGCTCCATACCATGATACCACCTCTATCCAGAAGGAAATGTACATACCCTAAAGGGTGCTACCCCTCATAACCTTGCCGCATCTTTCCTGTTTTGACCATTTCCGGGGTGTGAGGCTCGACGAAGTCACGTCCACAAAAACATACTTTATACAAAAGCCATGCTTTGGGTCAACAAATGATCAACACAATGATCACTAAGATAGACGATCAAATAAACGATCCTATCACAATAATCAACACAATGATCATTTCAGCATCACTCAGCATATCACATTACCAAATTGGGAATATATCGCTGATAACATTCAACTACATAACCTCTGAGCTCGTACGTCTCAGAGAAGGGTGTTAAGCTAAAAGAATAAATTCTCCGCCACCAATAGAAATATATTTGAAAGAAATCGTCTTTATATCTCAAATTGTAATGTCAGACACACAATCCATACAAGTCTGTTCCGGGATCGAACAAAACCGAAGGCACTTACAAAGAAGTGCTTGCAATCCGGATATTCACAATCCTGATCGGATTCACCATCACATATGGAGAACTCTATACCGTAGCTACTCGGTGCAGAGTAAATCGACAGGTCATCCTATCGCTCTCGCAAATACCGGGTCTTCAACACCGATCTTCAATGCAATTCACAACGACGTATCACATATTCGGAATGGGTTATACGACCCCATGGTCCTTTCCCGGTTAACCCGAATAGTGAGCGCTTATTCAAAAATAAGTGTAGCATTCACATTCAATCAAATCACATCAATTACCCATTCAAAGGGAAATATTGATAGTCGATTATTGAACTATCAATGGATATGCACACATCACCAATTTCCAAATAATTTTCCAAATTATTTATTTTCCAAAAATATCTTTACTAGATATAAAATTTTCACACTTTAAAAATAAATCAACATTTATTTTATTTTTAAACAAATTCCACTTCCTTTATAAATTCCTTAATGAATTTATAATTCCAAAATATCAATGAATATTCGATTTCAATTATTCATTTCAATTTATCTTCAAAAAGATAAATTCTCTAAACGTTTCATTTCACATTGGAAAAACATTTCCATACTTATTTATTCATAAGTAATTCACAAATTTTATTTATTTTCAACACTTGGAAAATATTCAATATACTTAAATCGAAATTAAGTATATATTTCATTCTTTAAGGAAATCATTCACTTAAAACATATTTATTTGGGCCAAAACGAATGTTACGTAAAACATCGTTACGACAACCCAAAATCACTAGTATAGAGATTCGAAATTAAAATAGATATATAAATCCCAATACTATACAAAACATTTCCTTTCGGAAATCATTTACTATAACAACAGTGTTATAGTCCATTATTTCCTTCTATTTCTCGAAAACGTCTATTTCAACAATTAATGTTGAAATCTATGGTTTCGAATTTCAACACATTTTAAAACATTGTTCGATCGTTTTAATTCTATTTAAAACATCCAAATCCAAAACAATTTCTTTAACGTGTTATTCACTATCCAAAAACGTGAATATACTTCATTAACAATTTCATCCTTTTATTCATTTTAATTCAAAGGATTATTCACTATTCAAAAATGTGAATATAACTCCATAAATAAATCATAACAATTTACTTATCAAAATAAGTCATTTGCGAATTTATAAAACAACGTTTATAAATTCCATTTCTATTTATTTATAAAAACTTCCTTTTTATAAATCTCCTTTTATTAACCTATTCCAGTTTATAACTCAATTATAAACTAAAAGTTCATATTATAAGTTAAATACTTATAAAACGATTATTTTACAAAATCGTTCCTCTAAAGACTTTCCAAACCATAAATCTTATAACTTATAAGATTCATTTATTCAACCAAATCTATTCTTTCAATAACTTCACAAATTTATAAGTCTTACTGTTTATAAATTTCATTTATAACTTCACCATTTATAATTTTATAAATTTCATTCTTATAACTTCACCATTTAAATTCTATAAATTTCATTCTTTAATGAAATCCATTTTCACTTCATTCAAACACTTATAAAAACTCGTTTTATAATGTCCATATTTCAATTTATAAATATCCATTTATAAATCTCTTAATATAAATCAATTTATATTATTCTTTTAAAACGTCTTTAATCTCCTTTATTATTTCACCATTTTGATCCATAAAATAATTAAATTTTATAAATCCTATATTTCAACTTTTCATAATAAATTCAAAAATTCCGATTTAACTATTTTATAAAATCATTAGCATCATATTCTCAAAAATCAACTTTTTACTATATTCTTCAAAAATCATAATTCTTATAACATTAAAATTATAACGTTTATTTATTCAAAATGAATTAATTCCAAAAATATTTTATAAACGTATACTTTCAAAAATCACTTTGAAATCATTTTAAAATTCCGAATTTGGTCCAATGATGCTACACACCAAATAGTCAATCACGACTACAACGATATCATATATCAATATGAAAATCCATCAAATATCAAAATATCTGAAATCAAATAAAAACTGTTGAGGAATCCAGTTGGATCCCTCCAACCTGTTTTCCTGCATCCACAAACATTAGCACAATACCAATTTCGCTCCAGTACGAAATTATCGCGGTATATGTTCTTATTAAATATTATCCGCTTAATAACGGCGCAATAGGGTCTCATCCGCTAAACAAAAAATGCGGGAAATCAATAACTCCAATATATACATATGCCAATATATATATATATTGCTATTATATATAATACCAATTTCACTGTTTATGAAATATTCGCGGTATATGTTTTTAATAAATAACATCCGCTTACTAACGGCGTATAATGTCTATTTTAACAATCAATAGATATCAATCAACATTCAAACATGCATTCAAATATTTTAAATATAACTATTTAAAATAAAATCGAAACTGATTCGATTGAGTGAGAAATTCTCACCTTGATTTTATTTTCCGTTTTAGCGATTTATTTCGAATAAAATTAAACGTACGTTTAATTTTACCCAAAATTCTCACTAACTCCAAACGACTCCAAACCAATTCCATCGCGTAGTGCTCGTCCATACGATTCCAACGCAACTGGTTTCGCGCGTTTTCGACCTCGTATGAAAAAGTTATGTATTTTCAAAGTTTACAGGAATTTAAACTTAATAATTACAACTTAAACTTTATAATTTATAACCTATACAAGCTTTGGCCGTTAGATCCTATACCCATGCATCCTAGCCGTGCTTTTTGCTTCTCCCTTCTCCTACGCTCCATCTCCAGTCATACACGCACAAGCCGAACCCAACTATAGCAACTAGGGTTTAATATTACTCCACCAATACTCGACGAAATCACATCAAACCACTTGCAATTCGAAACTCTTGACCCCCTCTACCTTCGCCCACCACCATAGCCAACTCGTCCCTCATCTGCGCCTGGAATTGCGTGCGCAACCGGCCCTCTTCCACCACGATTTGCCGCCAATCCGTGAAGTCTTTTCAGATCATGACCGTTGATATTGTAGATCTTGATGTGCTCTACATCTTTCTAGTTGAAAGATTCTTGTAAATGTTGATGGATGAAGAGAAAAGAGGAGAAGAAGTTGGGAATACTTCAGCCGTTCATGGGTTAGGGCCGGCTAGGGTTTGAGTTTTAGGTTTTTTTTTTTATATAAATGAAGGGTAGGGTGTGTATTTATAGAGAAAAATTCGAACACTATTCATCCGGAAATTCCGAACTCCGATTTATGCGCCGTAACCAGCGTTTCTAAGGTTTACCCCGCGTTCCGGACACAATGGAACAGGTTTCGGAAGCTAATTCGGACATCTGTGTGAGTTATGGCTACAAACGCTCAATTTAAATTAAACCGATTTAAATCGATTTCTAGGCGTTTTAATTTGTACCGGACAAACGGTAAATCCAATTGACTTGAAATTTGAAACCTTACAATAATATCACATTACGGATCCGATGAAACTGGTTTCGTCGAAATCCGAGACTTTTTGAAAAATGGCTATTTTAACTCGCCAAATTTAAATTAAAAATAATTCGATGCGTTTCGAGCTGCCACGCTCAAACGGTAACTCCGATTGACATGAAATTTGAAATCCGGTAATAACTAACTATTACGGATCCAATGGAACTGGTTTCGTTCAATTCTGAGACTGTTCAAAAATTGGCTATTTTTACTAGTCGATTTAAATATTAAAATATTCAATTTTCACAAATAAACTTTTAATTCGATTTTAAAATTTCTAAAATATCGTTCTAACTTCCATATGATATAATAAAATTTTACAAATCATTTTCAATCATATTTAACTCAATTTTCAATTATTTCCATAATTTAACATATTAAATTATCGATTTAATTACTCAATTAAATCCAAAAATTCAAATAAAAATTTATTTGACTTATAAATTCACTTATAAATGTTTAAAATTAACTAAATATTCAAATTTTAATTTCTAAAAATTCTGGGTCGTTGCAGTCGTTTGGAGCCATTGGATAAATCAATGTATGGCTCTGATTGCGGAAAAATCGAATTTTAACTGGTTCGGCACGTACCTGGACGAAAAAGCATCCAGGTACTAACAAGGGTCAACCTTAGGATCGACTCGTGCTTCCCTTAGGTTGACCTGGCGGTCGAGCTAGGGATGTTCTGGGTTGACCTATTGGTCGACCCATATTTGTTTTTTTCGATTATTTCCGGTCTCTTATTTCTCCCGTAACTTCTTCATATTGTCTCGTATTATGACAAGTTATATATGGAAATTGATCAGAAAATCGCCACAGACACAATGGTATAAGTTTCGAGGCCATATTCTGACAATTCCAAAAATGTTTATTTTCACTGTTTATCGTTATTCGGTTATTTACTTATTAAAAATATGGCATGTTACACGCCTCAAGGTGACTCAATCATTTTCTTTTATTAGTGTCACATTTTCCTATTTAGAAGAAAAGAATTAAGGCTGAATGAACTGTAGGTGTTCGGGCCTGCATTTGAAGAGTCGAACGAAGAGGATTCTAGAAGAAGAGAGTAGCGACTGATTTAAATGGGCCTGAGCTTGGATATTAGGCTCTGGTTTAAGCCCATTTAAATTTTCTTTCTCTTCTCTAAATGAATACTTATGTCTACTATATATTTATTCTAATCTAATTCAAAATAATTTACATTTCATTTTATCAAGAATATTTGGGTAACTGGACAATTTTATCCAATTCAATGCCCACTTATGAAATACCCCCACCCCCCTTAGTATACCCAAAAAGGGCACACGAAAAGATGTGGTGCGTTGTAGGTATAGCTAAAAACTTTGTAGAGACTAAGATTCAGAAGGAAAATAAAAAGCTGAAACATTTAAATTGTAACTCGTGAAAAATTAAACTTCATATATAAGTCATAAAACCGAATATGTCTCAAAATACCAAATACACGTGTCTTATACCATCTAAGTCACATCATCAGAGTACATAAATAAAACCATCCTTATCATCTAGTACCAGTACATGCAAAAGTGAAAAAAAAAGAATACATGAAGAATCTCTAAGAATATTTCCCCTAGAAAGCTGAAATCTACTGTCCTTGCATCTGCTGGCCTAAGGGGGGGAAAGGGAAATAGAAGAGTGAGTCAAACTAAAAGTCTGGTAAATAAAAGTAATTACTAGTATTTTTAAGCAAGATAAATATAATAAACTTAGGAACAGTTCTAATATAAAAGGAAAGAAAGGAAAGATAGAACTGGAATAAAATACTTTTTAACTTCTAGCTTTTCTTTGATAGTTCTGATTATTCCGATTGTTTGAATTGATTGCACTTGTCTTAGTTTGCTACATTAATTAGGCTGAAATCCTAATCCTATTTTAATTAGGATAAAATCCTAATTATACCCGTTGATCGGCCTACTATCTTGTGGGTCCCATAACAAAAAGACACATGTTTAGTGCTTTGGAATGTAGTAGGGAATTATTTACCTTACTAAATGCCGCATGCATAGTCATCGTAGTACACAGTAACTGTCGCCTCCTCTTATGACCTCTTACAAACCCTAGTCAGCATAAGCATGCCCAGTCTCACCTAATCTGTTATGAGACCATCCGCCCTAGCCTGAAAGGTTCCTATCCAGCCTCACCTAAGTGTGTTGTGAGACCATCACTACTAGTCTAAAAAGGGGATGCTATTGGTACGGGTCCTAACAAACAAAATCTAGTTGCGCCCCATGCCCAAATCCCCCAATTTGAGCTTTTATTTATTGGCTACTTATTTAGCCTGGGTCCCAACCTCACCTAACTATTGTGAGATCATCAGTCCTAGTTTAGAAGGGTCCTGTCCAGCCTCACCTAATCTATTGTGAGACAATCAGTCCTAGTCTAAAAAGGAATGCGATTGGTATCAGCCCTATTTCTACGTTTGCTTATTAACTTAGTGGAAGTTCTTTAAAATAAGCCTCTTCTATTATCTCTACTATATTTGCTTATTAATTTATTTTAAGTCTTAAAATAAGCCTTTACTGTTCTTCCTTCTTAATTATAACCTATATAATAATTGTTATTCTTCTTTTCTATCTTTTTAGTTGTAACTACTAGTCATAAACTTTTTTGCAAATGTCTCAAATTTGCTTATTCTAGTCTATCTTCCTTTTATTACATTCTTTCTTATTTTACATATTATTTCTGTAAATTTAGCGTTATTCTATTTTAATTCATATTAGCGAATTATTCTCTTTTTAACATTCTATTCGCATAAAAATAAATAAAAAGGAACTAACATTTACAGACTAAATTTTAATGTAAAACTGACATAAATAAATGCAAATAAATGTAAATAGCTATAAATTACTATAAATAAGTGAATAAAATAGCTGAATAGAATAAATGAATAAAATAGGCTGAAAGAACTTTAAGAACTTGTTGTAAATAACTTATACAAAAATTGTCTCAAAATTGCAGAAAAACTACAACTATTGAGAACCCTATTATTTTAAATCACTTAAAAATCTAAAATAATTACTAAGTATTCACCTACGGTCCTTAGCTCTTTTCCTTGGCCTTCTCAGATCCACTTCTTGGGTATAAAATATTTTAACTAAAAAGAACTTCTCCTTAGAAAAATATTCTATCTAGGGTTCAACGGCAGGCAATGAACCCAGATAGAAGAAAATCTGAATGAGAAAAATAGCTAGGTCTAGGGTCATATTTATAGTGTCACTTAGGGATCTCAGGCCATTGGATTTGAAGATTAAATCTAGTGCAACCACATCATAGGCTCACTGGGAACCCTCAGATGGAAGCACGGATGCACAAGATGGAATAAAAATAGCAAAACATGTCACAATTTCATCTGGATGAAAATTCGTCCATATACTAAGGGGGGTCGACATTCATGCCTACCCTTATATATGTTAGGTCGACCTAGCTAAGCGAAGGGTCGACCCTAAGGTCGACCTAACCTTATATATATATATATATATATATATATATATATATATATATATATATATATATATATATTCTTTTTCTTCGTTTTCTTGTTTAATTCGTATTTTCTTTGTTTCAGCTCGAATTTTGACAATCTATATATGGAAATCGACCAGAAAATTACCATGGACACAATAATGCAACTCCCGTGGCTCAGTTCTTATCATTTCATAAAGTTATTTTATTATTTAATTAATTCGTTAACTAATTATTATAGCTTAAATTTTGGGTTGTTACTCCTTTGAGGATTTCGTCCCCGAAACCTCTCTAAGGACAGAAGAATGAAGTAAGTATTTTCAACCAAATTCTACAACCATATACTCAACCACCATCCATTACACATTATCTTTAAGTTTTATAATGCAATTTATGATACATATGCAAAGAGTGTGGTGTCAGCATCCCTAATGCAAAATATTAGGCAGTCTACTGATTTAATCGACCTCCTTTTTATGCAATCATGTCTATGCTATGTATCCAAATGAATGCAAATTGTGAATGACAACTGATTGTTCTACATGTGTGCTACAATCATCATGCAAATGCAACAATCATGTGATAATCATCCATTTATAGCAACCTTTGAATAAAATAAAATGCAAATACATAGGCATCCATATGTATATGCTCTAGTGACCTAGTTAGGCTGATCCCAAGGAGATAATAGTGTCTATTGTACATGTGTGTGTGTGTCTATATATATATATGTGTGTGTGTGTGTGTGTGTGTGTGTATGTATGTATGTATGTATATGCGTCCATTAGCATCCACTAGCAAACACTTGTAACCACTAGCATCCATCATACATAACATCTTCTAGTAACATTTTTACATTCAATCCTACCATCCATAGGTTAAGTCCTAAGATCTACCCTCCCAAAGAATAATAAAGGAAAGAACTTATTCAAAACTAAAGATGGAAATGGGAAATTCAAAATTTATTATTAAAGATATGTGGATAAGAGGTACGTATTTTCTCCTAATCAAATCAATATTCTCTAAAGTCTCTCTAACCATGTCGAAACCAAGTAGCAATCTTTCTATAGACTCTAACCAACATAATGGCGATTTGCACGGTCTTCCATAAAGAGCTTTGAAAGGTGTCATTCCTTTGCTAGCTTGTAAACTATTATATGTGAATTCCACTAAAGGAAGATGCTCCTCTCAAGTTCCTCCAAAATTAAAAATATACATCCTCAACCACATGTGTTGTACTATCTTATTAATATCACTTTACTATTCTTCTATAGTCTACACACATGAAGCAACAATCTTAGGTTCTGACTAATGTCCTATACAGTTCATAGAAACTTCTATTATTACTTCTAAAAGTTATCACTGTTATCCCTTACATAGCCTTACACTTTTCTGTCACACCTAGGAAATGATTCCTATCTACTCCACATTTAAAAGTTTGGCTTGGTATTTATCATTTCATTTCAAAAACTAAAGCTTTTAAATTTTTAAAACATCAAATCCAAAAAAAATTCCTTTGAAAGTGTTATTTTGAAGTTTCTATTATATTCAAAGGAACTTGGTTACATAACATTTTATCTAGGCTTACATCCTTACAGCGTTTTGAATTTACATTATTCCCTAAACCTAGAGGGGAAAACTTTCAAATTATAAATTCCAAAACTTATTCCTCGTTTTCTTTTAAAGACCTTTACAGCTTTCCATAAAAATCTAGATTTTTAATTTTAACTATTACTAAGTTTTTTGCTTTCAAAAACTTATTTAGTTTTTCACCAAACAATTTTTCTTTAAAGTGTCCTCATATATTTTCAAAACATCTTCTTTTCATAGATTTACCATTTTGCAAAAAGTAGAGTAGATAAGAACAATTATTTTATTAAAAACCCTTTAACTTTCCAATTACCTAATGTTGGAAGAGTAGCTGACTTGCTACAAATCGGGACTCTCTACAATGCCAAGCAACCAATGTGCATAATCAATGGAAATATATATATATATATATATATATATATATATGAAATTTCCATTGCTTAGCTTTTTCTACTAAGGTTCTCTATAATATCTTTCCTAATTAACACCATCTTTAATTATTACACTTCTTATTACACCTAATGGTTTTATACCTTAATGTATTGGAACAACTTTCTTTTATTGGAAATTATCCACGCTAAAACCTTCTATGAATCCTTTAAAAGAGGACTTCATGTTTTTGTGAATTTACAAGGAACTTATTTTATATTTTTCGAAAGAGGCTATACAAAATATAGTGCTTCCCATACCTTGTCTATCTCTTTCACATATTCCTTATAACTTGCACAAAACATCTTCTTTGTGATTTGGTTTCATAGAAAATTGTATCATTATTCATTTTATTCCAATGGATTAAAGTATGTCTAATCTATATTCTCTTACGATAGACATTTTCTATGAAATTTATTAATGTCCTAATTTTTAACTTACACCTTTTTTTGAAGAAATCATTTTCAAACTGTTTTAATATTTTCATAACTAGAAAACATTTTCTCGTACTTATTTATACTTATAAACAACTTTATTTCTATACATAGAAATTATCTTCAAAACACATTTTTTTTGGGTCAAAATAGATGTTGCGTAAAATACCGTTACTACAACTCAAAAATACTAGTTTATGGATTTAAATCTCATATACTATATAAAAACATTTCCTTTGGGTATCACCTACTATAACAGTAGTGTTATAGTCTATGCTCCCTTTATTTTTCATGAAAACATCTATTACAACAATAAATGTTGTAACCTATGTTTCCAGTATTCAATACACTCTGGGTTTTTATATTTAAAATCTTTGTTTATCTTTAAAGAAACTAGCAGCTATATATGCTTTATAATTCTAAAAAAAAGAATTTCCGTTTTAACAAAATTTCATGTTTCAACTTTTCAATTCAACAATTTCATTTTATTAGGATAGGCATAATTTTCTTCTTCTACCCTAGGAGTACACTTCCTAAGCCTTGGAAATATCATTTACTTACTAGTCTTTTATGGATATTCCTCTTTTACGTTTATATTTATTTCAAGGCACTACCGTTAAATCGATTTATCTAAAAAAATTATAATTTTTTTTCAATTGAATCTATTGTACATCTCCAATCTTTGCCTACAACTCTTTGGATTTCCACAATTCGAATCTAAATATACAAAGTCATTTCTTAAGCTCTTCCCATCTGTTGACCTTCTCTTTGCCTCAAGAAATGCACTTCCTTACACAAAAAGTGACACTTCAAGAATTTTGCCTTCAATTGATGAACGCGAAGTGTACGAAGAACCTCCTCTAGATGAATAGTATGCTCTTCCATACTCTTGGAAAACACCAAAATATCATCTACGAATACTACTACAAAATTATTTAGGACATCTCGAAAAACATGGCCCATCAAATCTACAAAATAGGTGGGGCGTTGGTTAGCCCAAACGGCATAACCAACCACTCAAAAATCTGTCGGGTGTCCTAAATGTTGTCTTATCTATGCTATCATAAGCGACCCTAAGCGGATGAAATCCAATAGCTAAATCAAGCTGAGAAAATACTAAAGAGCCAACCAGCTGATCGAAAAGATCGTCTATCCTAGGAAGAGAGTAACGGTTCTTCATCCTGGGCTTATTCAACTCTCCGTAGTCTAAGAAAAGTCGAAGGGAACCATCTGCCTTTGTAACGAAGACGACTGGTGCTCCTTACTTAGATATGCACCGCCTAATGAAGCCTTTCTCTAATAGTTCACCAATCTACTTGCTTAACTCCTTCCTCTCCCAAGGTGCCATCTGTTTCACGGGCAATGCCATTGGCTTAGCATTGTCATTAAAATAGATCCTTAAGTCGACCTCTCTCTTAGCGGGTAGTCGCCTAATCTCCTCAAAAATGTCCGAGAAATCTCTAATGACTGCAATAGAATCTAGGTCTCCTAGTGATGAATCAAGGGAACAAAGAAAACTTAACATGACCAACCCTTGTGGGTTGCAAGAAACCTCGAGAGTCCTACCGCTGCATGTATCTAGTTTAACGCTCTCCTCTCACAGTCCAATATTGCTCCATATGTGGATAGTCAATCCCTTCCCAAAATCATCCCATATCTCGAAAATCCCAATACATAGGCGTCACAGTCAAACTCCACACCTAATATGAAAATTTTCAAACCCCTACAAATCATGGATAAATGTGCTGATCCTCCTATGGGGTTTGGAAAAACTATGGGGTCTACTACTAAAGAGATATCTAAGTGCAAACAATCAACCAAGGAAGTAGAAATGAAAGAGTGTAATGCTCCAGAATAAAAATGAGTTCGAATAGAAAAATCCAAAATAGAGATCAAACCTTCTACAGAGACTTTCCTACCTCTATCTAGTCCATTGCTAGAAGGTGCTACATCTAAGGCATGTACCTGAATTGTAGGTGCGCCTGCTTGCTGCCCTGTCTTCTAAGGGAGAAACCTACTAAGGTGACCGGGATGTCTACAACTGTAACACTTTCCCTTCACTCTATCCTTCTCGTCATGCCCAAGTAATCCACGATTACTGCACTTCTTTCCTTTCTTGATCTGCTTTTGAGGGCTTCCTCATTTCTTCTTGTCCTTGTTCTTCCAACAATATTTCTTAGAATTTTCCGACTTAGGGACCTCCTTAGACTCCCCTTCTTTAGCTGCATCAAGCATGAGAGCCATTTTCACTAGTGACTCATATGTATCTCCCATTGGTACATGCATCAATTCCAACCCTTGGATGGGCTGGTTCAATCCCTTAGCAGACTTCGTGGTCTTTTTGTGCGGTGTACTTACTAGCTCCATCCTAAACCGCAACAACTCGTTAAATTGGTTGATATACTCCTTTACTGACAGACTTCCTTGCTTCAAACTAATGAACCTTTCCAACTGCATACTTTCATAGAATTCATTCCAACAAATGTCTCTCCCTTCCAACTCAACAATCTCCCACCAATAAGAAGCCTCTCCTTTCAGCTGCCAAGATGCAAGCAGAACTCTATGCTGATCCTCCAATCCCAATAGCCCAAATATCCTCTTTATACTCTCAACCAAGCTCGTGCCTCCATAAAATCTTCTGTATCGGAAAAGGTCTTGCCTCCTAGATTAGCGAAGTCCTTGCATAACTTAGAGAAATTGGCTTTTGCAGGTGGATTGATGGGATTTCCACCCGTTGGTGTTGCGTTGGGCACTTGTCATTGCACCTCTGGTGTCATAGTTTGGAGGTATCTACAAAACTAGCCTGGGACATAGATACCCTCTGTAAGATTAGGGACAATCGCCATTCTCTGGAAAGGAAAAAAAATTAGGCTCGAAAGGATCGAAAGAAGATTAAACTGGACTTTGAGGGGATTTTTAAAAACTCTCTTATACCTTAAAAACCATTTCTATAATAAGAGTTTCTTTATTAGAAATACTTTTTGAAAAAATAGGTTAATTTTGAAAAAATACATTAATTTTAAAACAAGTTTTTAGGAATCATGTAATCTTCGGCTCCAATACCAACGTGAAACACCCCACACCCCTTAGTATACTGAAAAAAGACACGATAAAAGATGTGGTGCATTGTGGGTATAGATAAAAACTTTATAGAGACTAAGATTCACAAGACAAATAAACAGTGGAAACATTTAAATAGTAACTCATTAAAAATTGAACTTCATAAATAAGTCATAAAACCAAATATGTCTCAAAATACCAAATACACGTGCCTTTTACCATCTCAATCACATCATCAAAGTACATAAATAAAACCATTCCTCTCATCAAGTACCAGTACATCCAAAAGTCAAATGAAAAGAAAACTAAAAAAGAAGAAGAAGAATACATGAAGAACCTCCAAGAAAGGTGAAATCTATTGTTTCTACCTCTACTGGCCTAAGGGAGAAAATGGGAAATAAGGAGTGGGTCAAACTAAAAGTCCGGTGAATGAAAATAATTACTAGTATTTTTAAGCAAGATAAATATAATAGATTTAGCAACAATTCTAGTATAAAAGGAAAGAAAGGAAAGATAGAGCCAGAATAAAATACTATTTAATTGCTTGTATTGCTTTGATAGTTCTGATTATTTCGATTTGAGTTGTTTTCACTTGTCTTAGATTTCTGCTTTGATTAGGCTGAAATCCTAATCCTGTTATAATTAGATTAAAATCCTAGTTCTACCAATTGATCGACCTTCTATCTTTGCTGTCCCACCATGAGCTAGTCCCAGCCTGTGGGTCCTACAGCAAAAGGACACCTGTTTAGCACTTTGGAACACAGCTGCGAATTATTTACCTTACTCAATGCCGCACGCACGGTCATCGTGGTACACACTAACTGTCGCCCCCTCTTGTGACCTCTTACAAACCATAGTCAGCATAAGTGTGCCCAGCTTCACCTAATCTGTTGTGAGACCATCAGTCCTAACCTGTTTAGGCCTTTGGGGAACCATCGGATGGAAGCACAGACGCACAAGATGGAATAAAAATAGTAAAACATGTTATAGTTTAATCTGGACAAATATTCGTCCATATACTAAGGCAGGTCGATACCCAGGTCAACCCTTATGTATGTTAGGTCGACCTATAGGTCGACCTAGCTAGGGGGAGGGTCGACCCGACCTTATATATATTGTTTTTCTCTTTTTCTTGCTTTTCTTGTTTAATTCATATCTTCCTCGTTTTATCTCGGATTTTGACAATCTATTAAAATTGACTAGAAAATTACCACGGACATAATGGTGCAACTCCGTTGGCTCAATTCTTATAATTTCACAAAGTTATTTTATTATTTATTTAACTCCTTAATTAATCATTATAGCTTAAATTTCGGGTTTTTACAAATTAATTTTATTTAATAATCTATCGTTCTTTCCAAAACAAATTTATTTTTCAACTATTTCAACCATATTTTATACTATTTACACTTTATAATATTTCATACTAATTAAAACATCTTATTTGATTTCAACAAATTGCTCGAAAAGGATTTATTAATTTAATACAACTTATTAAAACAAAATCTTTTATTAAATTGAATTTAATTCACTAAAATTTATTTTTAAAATATAGTCATCGCAATTCAAATTCGAACACTTTTTATTTAAATAAAATTTGTTAATTTATATGAGTAGACGTTCGAGCTATTACAAATATTGTATAGTTAGGTGTTGACTTATGTGCATTGTGTATCAGCCTGCTATTAGAGATATATGTAACTATAGGGTATGAGTACTATATGACCATCCACATTGTGTCCAACATCCTTTATTTTTGGGGTGAATCAGATTGGTCAGTATTCACCCTGGTAGCCTGATCGTGGGGACGCACCCCAAATCCAAAATACCATTGTTGGTTATTATATTCGATGTGCATCATAAAATTGGTACTTGGAACCCCCTTCTATCGCAAAGGTTAGTAGTAAGTTACCATTAGGAGAAAAGCAGGGTTGTGATCGAGGTTGCCGTAGACGAGTCACTGATGGATGGGGTCATGATGTTCGTCGAGGTGGCTATATATCTCCCATCTGGTTTAAGGTATGTATTTGTAGTGGATTGGCATATAGGTCTCGTTCCTTTGATGAGTCGGCTATACTAGAGACTGGATGAGTCTAAAGTGTAGTCTGTCTCCGTGTATTCAAACCTTTTAGGTTTGATATTTTAGAGATAGCCTTTGTTTACTGGTTGTGATTTGGATTATGGTAGATTATTTGGGTGATTTGTATGATATTAGACATCATTTGGATGATTTAATGGGCTTTCTCATATTATCTATTGATTATATGATTTTATGATATTGTATTAGGGCATTGTAGAGTGTTAGCCCGATTCACATAATGATTTCAGTTTCTACGATTATGTTTTACTATATGGATGATTCAACCATTTAATATTGATTTCATGATTTCTGCTTTGAGTTACTTCTATACGGGTGATGACATCTTTATGCAACATTTTATAGTATTCAATGTTATGTGGTAAATTTGTGATTGTCTAAAATATATTTTAATTACATACCATGCATGAATGTTTATTGACATCATGAATGGTTTCATTTTGTTATTATAATTTACATATATTGAGTGACATATGTTCATTAACCTTTGATTTAGACATAGTCTAACCCGTGTGTTATTTACACAATACTGGGGACAGTCCAAGATATTACAGGTTCGAGGATGATGATACCAACTTATGTTTTGGACATAAAGGAGATAAAATATTTCGTATTATAGATTTCCATCATGTATTGTATAGATTCTTGGGTGTGTATCAATGTATTGAGTATATTTTGTATATTGTATCTTATACATTATCGTTTCTGTAATATCTGATATTTTTATATATTGTGTATTGTTCTATCCTGGAGGCACACATGTTTATTGCATTATATCAATACCGTGGACGAATATGTGAGTTATATAATTGATGTCTAAATATATACCAATGTTATTATAATGGAATGTTCATGTATGTTCCCTATATCGCCATATTTTATGCATCATTTGAAATCATTACTTCATTATACTCTTGGATAGTATGGGTATAAAGGTGGGCTTGTTAAAGATTGTTAATTATAATTAAGTAATTAATTTATTTATATAATCCAAAATCTTATAAAAATCATAACTTTGTTTACGAGGTCTGATCGAGACACTATCTTCACCATTACACTCGTAGTGAGATCCTCGATGACTTGGATTGGTTTGGGCTTGGATGAGTTTGCTCGCTTGTTGATTTGTATATTGTTGTGATATATCTGTTTGTTGTTTAAAATATAAATTGTATAACAAACAATGCAAGTTATTACTTTTGGATCCCTTGTCTCTTTTGAAAGCAAATGGCAACAATATATGTAGTATAATCTCTTTTTAATTATCTAAAACATGTATCTTAGCCTAGAACTATTTACCAATAATGTTGTTGTAGGGAAAATTTCAGTACATGTGATTATTTGAAGCGAAATGGTAATTGTAAATGTAATTCAGTCCCATGTATTTAACACTTTTTAAATTGGTTAAATGTGAATATATTATGAGAATATAATTATATAGGGTTGTCCTATACACATGTTTTGAGTGTGTTTGACCTAACAGAATTGGTTTGGAAGGTTATTGAAATTGTGAAATAAAGTGGTGTTGAAAATCTTGTTTTTCAGTGAAGTAAGAAAGGGCTTTTACTTTAGATATTTTCCCAAATCCTTTATATTAGTTTTGTGAAAAGTTATTAATGTATTTTAATAAGGAGTTTATAGTTTAAATATATTTTATAATTATTTTTAAGCAAAGGGTTTTAAATTGTAAAACAAGTTTTTATGGTTTTTAAGTAAGAGTATTTTGAAGTAATGTTTTAAATAAAATACTTTAAAAAATATTATAACTATTTTAAGTATTATTAAGTATAAATTATTTTTATAAAATTTGTTAAAAGTTTTATTAATGTAGTCTAAAGCCTCTATAAAATAATAATATTTCAAAAGGTTATCAGTGAATATATATGTACTGGAAAAGGCCAGCTAAGCCTTCTATAAAGTAAGAAAATCTGGATTTCAACGCTTGTGCTTAAATGAACGGTTTTGTGAATTTAAGTGGAATTACACTAATCTTTAAGTTAATGTAGAGATAAGTAATTAAAATTAGGATCGTAATTGTGACTTTAATGAGGAATACTATAGAGTAATGATAAGAAAAATGGTTTTGGGTTTGTAATATATGGTGTTTTAGTAACATTTGTTTATAAAACCTTGAATTATATTTAAAGTGGAAAAATATAATCAAATTATTTTGAAAAAAACTGCTTAGGTCTTTAGTAATGTAATTTTAAAGATAATAACAAATATGGAATCTTTTTTAGAAAAGGATAGAAAATATAAGTTTTAAAATATAAAAGAAAAAGGAGGTTTATATTAACAATGCATGAGAAACATTTGTTTTAACCTCTTTGATATTATTTTAAAGCAAGTAAATCTTGCTGTTGATTTATTAATATACTTATACCATTGAGATAAGTATATAAATATCTTTGAAAGTATTGAAATATGTAGAAATTAAAAGCGGAGATTAATTAATAAGTGAAGTTTTAATTAACGAAAAGAGTTTTATTAGATAAAAAGGAGTTTACTAATAAAAGAGGTTTTAATTAATAAAGGGTTATTAAAATAAAAAGGGATTTGAATTCGTTTATATGACTTGATCATGCTTGTGTGTCGATCATGATTTGTGTGTTACTTGTTTATAGGAAGCATACAGGATTTAGTTCCCCTAATGTGATCATTCTCATTCTTGTCGAAATTGAAAAAATATAAATCTAAAAATATTTAGAAGAAACACAAGAATTATATGGTATAGTGATCTTCGATGATGCAATAATGTATGTATAAACCCGTTATGTTTTTCTGAGACAAATGGTAAGGAAATTCACCCGCATAGATGGTGAGGAGGTGGTCTTCGCTATTATGTATTGTCTGTTAATTTTTAAAAGAACCAGAGTTGAGATTACCAGAAATCAATCGATTGGTTTTGGAGCGCCCAATAAGTGGGGAAGTGAACTTATATGAGATGACTCAAAACCATAACCACTCCAAAACCATATATGTCTTCTATGTTTTGGTAGAGGTTCGTGATTGGTTGGAGATGATGGATTCTATGTGGAGGTGTAAGATCTGTATGAGATGTACGAACATGTGTAGTTGTTCATGATTTATTCAGGATATGAAAATCCATATTGGATTCCAAGCAGATATGGGAATCCACATGTGGTTCTAAGATCTATTCAAGTTGGGGAGTTATGTATCGAGATCTATTCGATAGGTGACCCGTGTGCTGGAATGCGGACGTAGCCTCACCAATGAATATGACTAAAACCAGAGATAGGATGCGTAGCCAGGGGTTTAGCTAACACATTAGTGTGCAGGTGACTTTACCCTAGAGATTCCTATAGTTATGCATGCGTTAGTGGTCCTCTCGGCCATATGTGGTGGCCAGCTATGTATTTCCTACACATATCATTTAGGGATGTACAATGCTTCGGAAGGATATCCCTGATCCATGTGCAAGAGGACCGCTCTCGAGTTACTAAGGGTGCCTTCATGGAATCCTACACAATTCGCGAATGCTCCTAAGTAGTTTTGATTGTATACATATTATTGTTGTGTTGTACAATCACATGTATCATAGCTACTTGATTATTTTTATTTCACAACCTAGGAATTATTATAATATCACTGGATTTTCTAATAAAAATGGTTTAGTTAACTTAAGGTAAAAACCCATCTGTGTTTATTTGCCGCATGGTCTTATGAGAATCCTTTATTTTTGAAGGGTTTTATAAATATAATTATCCATATGATCCAAATTTCTCACAATGGGTTAGCAAATTGTTCCTAGTATTATTATCTTAAAATGCTCATATCAGCCCTAAGTATATTTCCAAATTTAGCTGTGGTTCATTGGAGCTCTTAAAGAGTAGTAGAAAGATTTCATGCAATATTTATTTTCCACTACTTTACTTGTTTTATGTCTATCATCTTTTATGAGGACAGGCTGTTATAACTGTCAAGGCTGGTGATAGGCTAATTTACTCTACTTGTTGTACGTATGTTTAAAAAAAATTAGGTAAAGGCCTTTTGGGATATTATATATTGCATTTCGGCATGTGAGATTATAATATTGTGTTCTTCTTTCTTGTTCTACCTGTTTCATTTACCCTAATGCTTCGTCTTTGGTACTTAGGTGCTCAGCACGTGAATACATGGATATATTAGTATCGATATTCAGATGTCGAAATGGCCATTCGTTACATTTAGTAATAGAGCTGAGTTTAAGAGAGAACCATGGCTTTGGTGGGTATAACTTATTAGGAATAGCATAATGGAATGCCTTATTGTGTGTTGAGGGTACTATATATATGGAAGTGTGTATCTATTATTGTTACAATGTTTTGTATTGTGTTGATTAGTTTGTTGAGTGGAATATAGATTCTAGTCAACACTTATTGCTAATATTATTGATAGGGATGTCTAAACACTTGAAGAAGGCAAACCGACACAGCATTGCTTTTGAAACTGTTAAATGAAATAACTTTAACTAGGATTATATTTAATATATAAAAGAATAATTTTCAAAAAATTGATATAGTTATTTATGATGTGTTTTTTGTTAGGGAATGATAATATTCAATTATTATTATTTATTATTTGGTTAGTTATGCTCGGCTTGTTTATGAGCAGTTTTACCCTTTCACTGCATGGGTTGGGTAGATAGCAACTGCGGGGACATTGAAACAAACACCATGTGATTATGTTTCACAGTTTGGCTATAAGGTATTTGATAATAGTGTTGGGTTAAATTATCATTCTAATAAAAGTTGTCTATTATACTTCAAACAAAAATAAATATTTGTGAAATGAATTTATATTAGAAAGTAACTTTATATAATTATCGTTTATAAAACATATTTTATAAATAAAAAGGATTTAAACTGACAATTTGAGAAAATAAGTCTCGTGTTTTTGGAAATTATTTTTATAATAACGATATTATTTGAAAGTATTTATGAGTAGAAATTTTTTTAATAGGATTTTGTAAAAAGATAGAAAGTACCGAAATCACTTCTGTCACTGGAAATAATTCTGGTAATGAGTTCAGCATTATCGACATTCATTTTTGAGTTTCTAAGTGGGCAATGCTACTATAGTAGTTTTGCCTCAAGTTGTTTTAATAAAATAGATTTTGATTTAAATCCAAAAATTATGACGTACATATTATTTCAAAATGATTTGAAATAAAATATGGTGTTTTGTCCTTGAGTTTTCAGTTAAGCTATATTGTAGACATATGTATCTAGTGCATTACGGAAGTTTGGTTGCACATCTTTTGTAATCTAATTGTTGGTAGTTTTCAAGTATTGGGATAAAATGGAATTTCTAGGGATTTTTGATTGTCGAAAACTTCCGAATTGATATAGAAATTAAAGCTAAGTGCTTCTTGTGAAAATATAAAAGTTGACTTTTTAAACACTTAGATTGAAAGATGGTAGAATTAAAAAAGTTTAAATTTGTAGAGCGTCTTTGTTAGTTGAGTATTTGATGTTATTGGGTGATGTGCACGTAAATGTGCATATTTTTATCATCATATTTATTCTTTTTAAAATTAAATAAATGATCATATTGGGTATTTTAACTTGTTTAAACCAAAATTCATATTATTTGAAATTGTCACATATTCATCTTCATCCAAGGGCAAAATGGTCATTTTTGTGCGTATATTAATTTGAGAAAAATTAATTGAAAATTTGTGTATATTTTTGTAGGAATTTGATCTCAAATAGAAGTGGTTTCATGAAGATATGCATGCACAAAATTAATACAAATGAATGAAGATGGAAATAATTCAAAGTGAAGAACATAGAGGACCCCACCTACCCACCTACCTTAATGTACAAATTAAAGGCTAATGCACATGCTTTTGGAGTTAATGGCTTCATGTACACTTAATTGGGGATTATGACATGTTAATGATTACTTGGTGGCCACATTACCTCATGGGCATTTTGGGCATTCCCCAAAAATATGAATTAGGGTTTCATACATGTATAAATACCCATATATTTCATGTAATCTCTCTCTCCTCTCTTAGTCTCTCTTAGGCCTCCTCTCTCCCTTAGTCTCTCTTTATTAGTTTAGGCAAAAAAATAAAAGAAAGTTCTCTTTCTCTTTTCATGGCTACTTAGCCATTTTTATTTTATGTAATTTTCATTTCATTTTATGCAATGTTAATTATTGTTTTTTTTTAATTACATGTTCATTTCCTTTTATGCAAGTAGTGTAGATCTCTCTTATTTCATGCAAGTAGATTAGTTTTGTTTCTTTGCTTTGCTCTCTTTTTACTTTTCTTTTTCTTTCATGTTGCAAGCTACATTTGATGTTTTAATGACAAATATGAGAGGCTGAACCCCTTCAATTTAGGGGCAATGAAGCTCTCTAATTAATGTAGCTTCAACATTTTGTCAATTAATGCTCTTTTTTGTGCTTAATGATGATGATGGAAATGGTTTACTAGTTGTTTTTGCTTTGAATTTTGATAGTCTATATTGTTGACACCAAATAGGCTATGCTTAAACAATCGCTAACACTAATTGCCTCTTCATCAAAATATGAATATGGCAAAAGAAAGTGATTTGAAATTAAAATTTGATGGTCTATGTTTCTAATCAATAGTTAATAGGCCATACTTAAAATAGATTTCATTTTCATTTTCTTTGTCAAGCTTCATGAAAGTTAGTAAGTGTTTTTAAGGGGTGTGTTATAGTTTGATGACTTACGTTGGCTAATTAATAGCTCAAATATGTCATACTTATGATAAACACATCAATTAAAACACTAATGACCATAAAAGAGAGATCATGATTTCATGTGTTTAACTACATGATCTAGAGAGTGGACTTATTCTCTAAATTGTCATTTAACTCTCATATTTGCATTTCTTTTCTTTTTGTTACTTAGTTCATTTTCTCATTTTCTAGCTTAAACACACTCTCGACTTTGGTATAATTTGATTGAGTAAGAAATTTAAATCAACAATTCCCTGTGGATCGACCCGTATTCGCCACGTGCTACATTCGTACACTGTGTGCTTGCGGTTATTTTTAAATTTAAATTCGTTCGACGGTTTTCTAAACCGATAGAATTTCGTCGACGGACATTGGGTTAAATATTACACGTCTTAACCTTAGGATAGTCAAAGAAAATTAGACTTTATTCTTGAGTTTGGATGCTTGAGCCCGACTCTTCCTAGCAACTTGCCTAGCTTGATGGATAAAGAAGGTTTGAAAATTGAATCGGTGATAGGATCCAAATTTATTTTTGCCATTTATTGGAATTTTAAGTAAAACGAATAAGATGGTTTTGTATATACTCCTAGGATGTAATGAATAAGACATAATACGAACTTATGTTTTGAAAGTTTTAAAAATGAAGTTGTGACTTTTTAAAATGATCATAATATTAAGTAATGTTCTATATGGAAAATTAATGTGAATTAAAATGAAAAGAAATTGGTACAGGTAAGAAATAAATTTAAATAAAGTCCATTAGTTGTACGTAAAATATTTTATTCACATAATAGTTCTTGATCTGTGATTCTAGTACATGGGTTTCAAAGTGATTTCACCGTTCTGAGTTAGGCGTTTTCACTCGATTCTTGACAATGAAAACTTGACATGGACTTCTGATATGATCCAAAGTTTTCTATCATGTTACATGGCTATGTAAGGAAAACGGAGGTTTCTAATCAAGGAACCTGATCGAAGTCCAAACTAGGGAGGTCAAGTGATTATACAAGTTCGAAAACCGAAATTTACGTGATTGAGCAAGTGATTAGATTAAAGATTGTGTATAGATGGTCCATGTGCATCTACAGGCTTTAATAATGTTTGTATGCCATGTTTTGTTGGCTTATAGAGAGTTTGGGTATGATCTTCGAATTTTTGTGGTAGCATGAGTGACCAGCTGAGTAATGATCTGAGCCTGTTAAGCTAAGGTACACTTAGTAGGTTATTTATTTTCCTTATGTGAAGTGATGACCCACCTTTTCGGCACTCAAAAGTCGACACTAATATATCCTCGGTATTTACATACCAAACATCCAAGTGCCGAAAAGAGAGATTGTTTGGGTGAAAGGGAGAAAAGATAGAACAGAATCTCACATCGTGAGGAGTGATATATGATATACAATAGACCTTTAAAAAGAAAACTGTAATATACATACATTAATCAGATTAAACAAATTTATCATCAGCCTAGATAGTTATAACAAACCACTCTCAAAAATGCTGATAAATACAAAAAAATGCAATAGAAATAAAAGATACATGAGTATGTCTTGGAGGCATGCAGCTCAGCGTTTGAAACTTCAAAGCATCCATAACTAAATCAATACGTATGGTTGGGATGACTCGAGCATTATAAAAGAATAACACCCGGATCAGTCTAGTAAACTAGCATGAGAAATACAAATCATATGGATTATTCATATTACAAAACCTTTGAGAAATAAAGGTTACCTCGTAATACCACACCACATGTAAACACGGATAGGTTTTTACCATGCGATAACCAAACCATTTCAAAATTGAAAATCTAATGTATTATAATAATATTTAGGATTCAAAATAAATATATAATATAGCTGGAATGCTTACATCTCATATTCCAGCATATTTAGGTACAACTTTTCCTATAAGGAACTTATCGGAGAATGAATTCGGGTACCACCTACCGTAACACATCTCTAGATAAAATGTATCAAGAGCCAACCTATGATCCCCAATATATCAGGACCGGCCTACCCCCTACTGGATAGTACCGAATATGTGATGACCTCTGTTGTCGGCCAACAACTGCACTGAGTCACCAACATATAAAAATAGGTCAATATCGATCTAGATCGATGATGATCATACCCTAACAGTAGCGAACCATATCTCCCCACGGCATCTCCCTTATTTTAGTCATTCCCATTATGAGACTTGTGCCTACATTTTACCTTTTAGCAAATCCCATATGGAAATGCTAACAATGCTCTCTAAGCAATAATGCAATGCCAACACTCATCCATACAAGTTGTTCGGAAAGACAAACCAAAGGCACTACTTCTATTACATCCCTAGGATTAGTTGCAAGCCCATCCACTTCCAAGAACTCCATATTCAATTCCATCATCTTCAAGATGTCTTCAATTTGAATGCTTATGCCGATTTAATTTGGTTTTCAGATAACTCATGCTTATCCGATCTCGGTCTCTCCAAACCAAAAAAAGATAGTTTCAAAACTAGCCAAGATTTGATAGTCAGTTGTTTAACTTTAAAATATAAAAAAATCTAATCAGATATTTAATTTCAAGCATGGTTAAGCACACAAGCAACCACTAAGCCTTTTTAATTAATCCTTTTATTAGTTAAAACTACTTTATAAATACTTGCACTGAAATACCTTTCACAAAAGGTATAATCCCAAACCCTTACTACACTTTTCATACCTAAAAAATTTTAATAGATATATCCCAACTATATAAGTATACTCAAAAGGCATTTCACTTCTAATACTTAGAAAAAAATTTCATATGCTTATATCAACAGTATATGTATATTCATAAAGCACTACATTTTCAATAATTAGAAAATGTACCCATATACTTATCTCAAGGGTATACGTACACTAACAAATCTTAAGACAGAATTCATTTCCAAAACAGTACTTAATTTGGTCAAAATAAATGTCATTTAAAACATTGGTAATAATAATCCCAAAACACTATTGGTGTAAGCAAATGGATCATATAGAAATTAGACCATATAACTTACTACAACTTCCCGATTTCAAACTTTATTATCCCTTAATTAACAATGTAGCCAGACAAGTCAGCGTACCATCCCCAGGCATACATTTTTAATTCTCAGGATATAGATGAGTTTACCTATCTCGGGATTTGGTGTTAAGTATGATAAGAATAATTTTCTATACCACCGTAATTATAAAGATTATTTACGGAAATCAAATTCCATTTCCTTTTATAAAAGCCCATTTTTATGAATCTCTTTCTTATTTACAGAACTCCTTTTATAAATCTCTTTCATATTTACAAAATTCATTTCTATAAATATCTTTTACATTTATAGAACTCGTTTCTATTTATAAAACTCATTTCTAATTATAAAACACTTTCATAATGCTGCCTTTATGAAACTCCTTTCATAAGTCCTTTTATACTTCACAAAAATCTTTTTTTTTGAAAATAGGACCAAATACTTTTCATAAGATGATCATTTCTTATATCAATATATGTTATACCATCTATTGGTAAGGTAGTATACCATGGATTTGGCTAATTGGATTTCGAGATCATTATGGTAAGAAGCCCAAAGAGATTATTATCAAGTTCGAAAATGAGTGATAAGTAAGGCTATGGATGATAATCAAGAGGATTCAGACAAATGGCATCCTAGAATTGGCTAAATATGGATTCGTGCTTTCCTTGGACAGGGGATCAGATCAGATCCTATGAATATGGACACTCAAGTCATCAAATCAAGTCATCAAAGATCGATCAATTACTCTAGAAAACACTTAGGGAACTATGCAAACAACTCAGGAAACCAGGAGAAGGCAACATGGAGGAATCACCTTACAGATCGTCGGGCCCCACTCCTCCATCCTAAGAAATCAGTAGCGATTCCTCAAAGTGGGCCTGATTGAAAAGTATGTGTATGAGTGCACGTACTAATATAGTACACACGGATCGTGTAATATGGAATATAATATAAATGCGGAAATAGATGATAGTAGCAAAGTAAATAAGAATAGAAAAATCACACCAGAGATTTTTATACTGGTTCGGAGCACCGTCCTACGTCCAGTCTCAGACTTCTATCTGGATTTTCACTATTAACTACCTCGCTTCACCCGGAGGAACAGGTTTACAACACCCGAGCAAACGAACGGGATTTCACGCCTCTAATACACTGAGGACTTCAACACTTGCCTCTTACAACACCGAGGACTTCAACACTTGCCTCTTACAACACCGAGGACTTCAACACTTGCCTCTTACAACACCGAGGACTTCAACAAAGATGAATATAATTGTTTGTTGACGATATGTGTTCTTGCTAACACAGTTTTGTCACTTGTAGTACAAACTTCCTATAATCTTATCCTCAAAATATGTGAATGATGTTTTGTGAAGATTAAGGGAAGTATATTACTTATTGAATCAAAAGATATGAAATAATTTCAATGATTCAATAAGTAATTAAAATAATTGAGAGCTTTTAGAATGCAGGAGTATTTAGAAAGTAAGATCAGAAAATAGAGTAAAAAACATATATATTCATATATCTTGAATCAATGATTTAGATGAGTTTATATAGAGAAAAATGGTTGTAACTCTTTGTGAACAGTAGCCATTAATAGATATGATCATTGATGAAAGGTAAGAGATGCAACCATTGGAGAAAGAAGTGTCTTTTGGAAAAGGTTGCTCTCTGTTTAAAAATGGTCGACAGGTCAAAAAATGGCCAGTAGACAGGATTTCAAATATATAGTCGTTATGTGCATGTGTGCACGTTTATTGTGCATTTTGCACAGAAACGGCCGACCGCCTGATTTAACACCGGTCGACCGGTCCCTGTCAAATTGCTCAATGAATGTGCAATGCTATTCAAACGTATATATATCCATTATATTGAGGTGCATGATTATTTGAGGATAGATTTTAACAAGTTTATCGCTATTACAATATCAAATAATCAACCTGTAATCTAGAGTACCATATGTAGCTCTTTTGTGCCTCTTTATAGCCATAATGTCTTTGTTTTGTCGATCTCCTTTATTTCTTTGTCAGAAATCAAAAACTTCATAGAATCTGTGACTCAACATTCTCCCCCTTTTTGATTGATGACAACATATATCTGAAGTTCTGAATTTCCCCCTGAATATGTGATCTCCCCCGAGATTTTGTTTGCATTCTTTATATATATATATATATATATATATATATATATATTCCTGCAAATAATTGTTAGCACTTTCTCCCCATTTGTCATCGACAAAAAGGAATAATAGATAATGGAATAATATAGGAGTATATCAACCAGAATATCCATGCATAGAAAAAAAAATAGAATTAAGTCCATGGTACCCACTTTTTATAGGGTCCTAAGAGTTAGGTCTTAGGAGTCCAAACCCATATGGGTCCGGTATCCCCTTTATATATATAATTAGTATTAAGATGCACAATATTCATGAATTGCTGAATGTATTTGTTCCTAATCAAATTGTTATTTGTTTTAGGAACCCATATTTTGATAGTCTTTGTATTTTTCTTTTGAAATTTCACAACTGGCTTTGGTTTGGAATATAATAAACTAAGATTTTTCTTAACTTCAGTCTTTTGTACTTTCTTCTTTCTTTTATTACCAAGATGTTTCTTGATTTCTTGTTTCTTATATCCCAAACCTTGTTTATTTGATGCAGATTGTGAATTTTCAATGATTTTTGTCAAATTTTCTCGACCTTTGTTAAAGTTAGAAACATTTTGAGTAATGTCATCAAACTTTGTTTGTAAACTAGCTTTTTCTAGGTCTAGAATTTTGACTTTTGCCTTAAGCTCATGATTTTCAGTAGTGAGAGCATTATTTTTCTCTTTTTGAGCTTCTATTTCTTGACTCAAAAGAGATAGTTGAGAGTCAACATTAGATGATGATTCTTGAATTTTTTCAAGCTCTTTTTCTAATATTTTCTTCTCATCTTTTAACATCTCTCGTTCAAACTCTGCTCTACTTAAATCTGCTTAAACTACTTTTAATTTACATTTTATGTCTTTATATTTGACTATCAATTCAGCATTAATATCAAGTAATTCATCAAGTGTAGGAATTTATACCTCATCTTCTGTTGCCATAAAACAAACATTAACTTGTTCATTCTCCGAATCACTTTCACTCTCTGATGAAGATGAGTCTGAATCATCCCATGTTACTGAGAAGGCTCGTTTCTTTGACTTGTCCTTCTTATATTTGAATTTGTCATTTTCTGACTTCTTCTTTTGTTCTGGACAATCCTTCTGCATGTGCCCCTTTTTGTGGCAGTTGAAACATTCTATAGCAGATGAAAATGGTTTATTTGATCCAGGTTTCCTTTTGTTGTAATGACTGGCTTTTCGATATTTTAGGAATTTTTTGAATCCTTTTGCAATGAATGCCAGATCTTCATCTTCAGAATCTGATTCATTTTCATCTTTCTCAGCATGAAATGCTACATTTTTCTTTTCTTCTTTCTGTTCTTTTCTAGCCTGCAAATTTGCTTCATAGGACATTAAATTTCCTATCAATTCATCTGGCTTCATGACGGAAAGATCATTAGCTTCTTCAATTTCTAATACTTTTCCTTCCCATTCACTAGTCATAGAATGTAGGACTGTTGAAACAACATCAAAATCTGAATATTTTTGCCCTAATCCGATAAGTGAATGATGAATAGTTTGAAACCTTGAATACATATCATTTATTGTCTCATTTGGTTTCATTTTGAAATTTTGAAATTGACTTTTCAGCATGGCTATTTTGGCTTGTTTAACCTTGTTAGTACCTTCATGAGTGATTTTTAGCGTTTTCCAAATTTGATATGCAGTAGTGCAGATACTAACACGGTTATATTCATTTTGGTCTAATGCACAAAACAACATATTTATTGCTCTTGCATTTACGGCTGCTGCCGTTTTCTCAGCCGCAGTCCATTCTGAATAATCAGTTGTTGGATTCACTATTTCTTTTTGAGTTGCATTCCAAGCATCATAACTATTTGATTGCATAAAGAATGACATACGTGTTGCCCAATAACTATAGTTAAGACCATTGAAAAATGGAGGTCTTTGTGTCGATTGACCTTCCATGTAAGTGGTGTTTTGAGTGCTAGTACTTGCGTTATTTGCCATATTACAAGAATATATCAAATAACTGTATTACGGTTATATGATGGCCTCGCTCTAATACCAAATGAAAAGTATGTGTACGAGTGCACGTACGAATATAGTACACACGGATCGTGTAATATGGAATATAATATAAATGCGGAAATAGATGATAGTAGCAAAGTAAATAAGAATAGAAAAATCACACCAGAGATTTTTATACTGGTTCGGAGCACCGTCCTACGTCCAGTCCCAGACTTCTATCTGGATTTTCACTATTAACTACCTCGCTTCACCCGGAGGAACAGGTTTACAACACCCGAGCAAACGAACAGGATTTCACGCCTCTAATACACTGAGGACTTCAACACTTGCCTCTTACAACACCGAGGACTTCAACACTTGCCTCTTACAACACCGAGGACTTCAACACTTGCCTCTTACAACACCGAGGACTTCAACAAAGATGAATATAATTGTTTGTTGACGATATGTGTTCTTGCTAACACAGTTTTGTCACTTGTAGTACAAACTTCCTATAATCTTATCCTCAAAATATGTGAATGATGTTTTGTGAAGATTAAGGGAAGTATATTACTTATTGAATCAAAAGATATGAAATAATTTCAATGATTCAATAAGTAATTAAAATAATTGAGAGCTTTTAGAATGCAGGAGTATTTAGAAAGTAAGATCAGAAATTAGAGTAAAAAAACATATATATTCATATATCTTGAATCAATGATTTAGATGAGTTTATATAGAGAAAAATGGTTGTAACTCTTTGTGAACAGTAGCCATTAATAGATATGATCATTGATGAAAGGTAAGAGATGCAACCATTGGAGAAAGAAGTGTCTTTTGGAAAAGGTTGCTCTCTGTTTAAAAACGGTCGACAGGTCAAAAAATGGCCAGTAGACAGGATTTCAAATATATAGTCGTTATGTGCATGTGTGCACATTTTTTGTGCATTTTACACAGAAACGGCCGACCGCCTGATTTAATACCGGTCGACCGGTCCCTGTCAAATTGCTCAATGAATGTGCGATGCTATTCAAACGTATATATATATATATATCGATTATATTGAGGTGCATGATTATTTGAGGATAGATGTTAACAAGTTTATCACTATTACAATATCAAATAATCAACCTATAATCTAGAGTACCATATGTAGCTCTTTTGTGCCTCTTTATAGCCATGATGTCTTTGTTTTGTCGATCTCCTTTATTTCTTTGTCAGAAATCAAAAACTTCATAAAATCTGTGACTCAACACTGATGAGGCCTATTTACGGGGAGCGAGGTCTGGTCTGGAGGTTCTGTATATGGGATTTAAGATGGATATTTCATCATCTTGTCTTATAAATACGGGATTATTAGCTCAAGGAAAGGGATCACCTTCTTCCTTTTAGATTTTCCTCTCTCTTGGCTACACTCTGTAATTTTTATTACTCGGATTCAAATTGCTGTAACTGTAATTTGCAGTACAAATAAAAGGAAAATCATTGGCGTGGACGTAGGCTGAAGTCAGAACCACTATTAAACCTCATGTATTCATTTCTTATTGTTTTATTTTTCTACATATTCTATTCTCTATGTCACTCTATTTGGAATTGGTTATTGGATTTATGGTGCTTTCACATTATTTAGGTGTTAATGGCCATTTTTGATGCTAACATTTTGGTGCTTTTCCTGAAAATACTTGCACTCGTGAATTTGGAAGCTTGGATAATTGGATCTTGGAATCAATTGCTAGCTAATCAAAAAGGTGGCCATTAGAAGATAGGAATCATCATGGAAGGAGTTAGGAGGTTCATTAGGAGCTGGACCTAATCATTCCTCCTTTTATGTCAATAGGAATGAGATGGTGACTATGATGGAGACAATGCAAGAGCGGATGATGAATAGACAAGAGGATACGATGCAGGGTTTCTTTAAGAAAATCAGATAGGCTAGAGTAGGAGCCACTGGCAATCTGAATCAAGGAGTTGGAGCAACATGATCTATTTGAAATCATAAATGGGAGCACGGGAATGGATCAAATGAGCAAGAGATCACAACAAAGCAACTAGGGGTAGCCCCAGGCCAATATTAGGGAATCGACGCAGATCCCCCTATAGGATCAATATCGAACCCCTAATGCTTAGGGGCATGCCCTTGGGTCAGGTCGGATTGGACATCTGTAGGACAGTGGTTAGTGTTGTGCGGGTAGATGTGGATTGGAATCCAGATGCACGTTAAAAAGAGTATGTTTCGAAATATCTTCACAAAGTTGAGGGAAAACCGGTGATATGGATTGGTGGCTACCTTTGGATGGTAGTGTTAGGTTTGCAGAGATGATTAGATGAGCTATGAGAGGAGGGTTAGTGAACGTGGATTTGGAAGATGTAAATAATTTCCATTCACTCCTAATATCAAGCATGCTGGGAATACACTGAATTTTAAGCCGCCAACACTGGAGCATATGTTTGAAAAACGGATCCTACTGTCCATTTGAGGTATATAAGGCGTATGGAAGTGCTAGAGGCATTTGAGGAAGTGATGGTGCCATGTTTCCCATAGTACTTAGCAGATATAGCTGCACTATGGTTTAGGAAATTGGAGAAAGATTCTATTGGTACTTGGATGGAGTTGGTGGATAAGTTCATGAGGCTATTTCGGTTCTACATCACAAGACCCAAAAACGTTATGACCTTGGCGACGATGAAGCAGAGGGCTAAGGAATAGATCCAAAATTTCTTAGCAAGGTTTAATGGGATGGTTTATTTGGTGGATCAGGCTGATCCATCGATGGTTTTGATGGCGGCAACGTTAGGGATAGCTGATAACATGGATTTAAAGGTGGCACTGGAATGGGATCCTTCGATGGGTGTTATGGAATATTATCACTAGGCTGAGAGGTTCCTACGGCAGGAAGATGCTCAGGCTGATAGAGAGGAAGAGTATAGGATAGAGGACTGGCTGGGGAAGGTTCGGGTAAGGACAAAGGAAAGCAGTAGGTGGATAATGACTTCGACAGTTCGAAGCGGTAGAGGAAAGAACGAGAAATGAAGTTCTCCACTTATTTGGATTTGAACGAAAGCTTGGAACGGATTTATCTCGACACAAGTGGACAACTTCCCTATCCGAAACCACATGAGGGATTCTACGGAGCGGCACATAGGTCTAGAAAGTATTTCTTATTCCACAAACTGGATGGACACACTACAGATAAATGCAGGCACTTACGGGATATGGTTGAGGAACATGTCAAGGATGGAAGGCTGCCACAATACGTGAGGACTTAGGCTGCAGCAGTGGAACGGAAGCGGCCACCGTCCGCGTCCAATGGAAATGGCTTAGGATCGAGGTTACAAATCATCATCTCTTGACCAGGATGGCATGAACTAAATAAATAATAAACTCCATAATAAAACGACTAAATTACTAACGTATGTAAAAGATCGAGATCGGTCCTTGGGCATGCTCTTAGATGATGATGAACCATCATGCCCAAGAGGCAACATTTGGTTTTTCTTGTTTTTGGTTTACTGGCTGAAATAACTTAAATTTTATAATATATAATTAATAAATGGATTTCAGAACATTCAAATCTGCATTAAAATAATGAATGAAATAGGTCGCGGTTGTCCCAACTAGAGAGATAAAGGAAAAAACTGCTATGTGCGAGTCCCTTTGCCAAAGAGCGATATGATGGACTCATATGTCATTGATTAAGTCCTTGATTAGAATTCAAAGCTGGAGAATAAAACCCCACAGATGGTGTTATGTTTCGACCAGAGAGACGGAACTAAATTGCAAGAAGTAGGCCGCTTCATTGAAGAGCAACAAGATCGGCCTGCTTATCATTGAGCTCTCCCTGCCAGAGAGTGAGTGGGGTCTAACAAGGGCCTACAAAGACCATGGTCAGCCCAGAAAGGACATAATTCATATTTACATTGCTATATCCTACTTGAGTGTCATGGCCGAAGTGCAAGGGGTAGGTCGCTTCGCCGAAGAGTGATAGGATCGGTCTACTCGTTGTTAAGTTTGGATTGAACTTAGCAAGGGTTCGGAGAGACCAAGAATCAGCCTAGAGAAACAATAAACTGGACTTTTGGTCTGACGAGACCTTAGTATCAGCAAATGATCCACTGAGGTTGAGGCTTTGGATTTGGCAAACGATCCAATGAGATCATTGATTCGGTTACTGGCTTTGGATGGATATAGGTTCTACTAAGGATTTAAAATGGTTTTGGAAATGGCTATCGACATGGGACAATTGCGGATTCCATTAACAATCCAGAGTGATTAAGGTCGACACACAAATATTAACTCCCAAGCGAACACGGGATGGCTCATGGCGATTCAGTTTGGCAAAGGAATGGATTCTGGATTGGAATATTTAGTTATTGGTGGATTTTGGACTTTGAACTTATGACAATTAAAAACGAACCTTCCTATCAAAGGCATGTTTTGGGGGCAAATGTTATCCCACCTTTTTGCAATGTAGTCAATGAAGGAAGCCGGAGGGATGATTATCAGGTTCAAAAATCAGTGATAAGTAAGGCTATGGATAATAGTCAAGTGGATTTTGACAAATGGCATCCTAGAATTAGCTAAGTATAGCTCTTAAAGGAACAATCAAAAGAGACGACGACGAAGATGATGGTGCAGAAAAACTAGCGCTGATAATAAAAAATTCGAAAGGTGGAATCACAAATACGGAAATCCAGCTCTAAATCAACAACTGAAAAGCAGAATAGTCAAAGTACTAGACAGCTCAGAAGAGCAGGAGATCATTTGTCACAAGTGCAACAAATCCGGTCATATCAAGCCTAATTGTCTTCAGAATCGACTTAGCCAAGGATAGCAACAGAAAAGGAGAACTTTTGCAGCCACTTGGGATGAAACTGATGAAGATGATAAAAGCACTGGTAGTGAGAGTGAAAAAGGAAATATGTTCCTTCAAGAAGAAACAACTGACAATGATGATGATGAGCCAAGCAAGGTATCAAAACTTACTCACTCAGAATTACTTATATATTTTCACGAAGTAAGTAGCTATTTTGAAAGAATTAGGGAGAAGTACACTAAAATTAAATCACAAAGAGATAGTTTGATAGAATTAAATAAATAGCTTAAATAAACAACTTGATCAATTGGTTAAAAATTATCGAAATAAGAGCCCTAAGTGTGATAAGTGTCCAACATTTTAAGAAGAAATTAAAAAATCAAAAATTAAAATAAAATCACTTGAAAACGAAATTCTGATTTAGAAAGAGAGTAAAAATACTAGGAGTGAAAATTCTATTAAAAAGTGCTCTCAATTATTGAATGAAAATGAATCTCTCAAAACACAAGTCCAACAATTGTCTACAACTTTAGGAAAATTCTTTAGAGGAGAAAAATCACTAAATATGCTAATAGGGAAACAAACAGTCAATATTATTAGACAAAGACTTGGGTACACTCAATCTGAAAGAGTTAGAAGTAAAATTAATCGTGTCCATAATTTGTAGAAAAATTGGACACAATCAAAACAATTGCTGATGTAGACCCAAACACGTGAAAAACATTCCAATTTGGGTTCCTAAAGGTACAAATGTAAATTCCCTTAAAGTCACACAAATATTGGTGCCAAAAGAAACAAATATAAATTTTCTTAGGTCTTCACAAACATATTTTTCAAAATCTTTTATCACTAACAACCATGGACCTATGAAAAAAAAGGCGACAAAGGTCTTTTCTTGTGTAGGTGTGGTGAAAGGCTAAGGAACATCACCTGGATTCTGGCTGTTCCAGGCACACGACGGGTGACAAATCAAAGTTCTTAGCCTAGTACAAAGGTGGCAGAATCACAATGGGTAACAACGAAAAATTATTGTAAGGTAAAATAGGTAACAGTATATTTACCTTGAACAGTTTATTAAATGTGAAAATCTACACCGTAATTTGATCAGCAAGTTATGTGATAATGTTGATTTTGATTCTGAATTATGAAAAATGTTAACATCGTCTTTTCATCCTTGAACTATTTTTTTATAGATTTGCTTGGACCAACTATATTGCAAGTTTGGTGATAAGAGATGTTGTTTTATAGGTTGATGATTACTCTAGATACACATGGATGTTTGTTTATTTTACTGATTCTAGACCTGTCATTATGTTCACTGTTTGTTTATTTGCACAGTTTCAATTCAAATCCAAAAGAATTTCATTTAAAAGCTGTAAAAATGATTTAAAGGTATTTGTTGCACACTCCACAATCTGGTCTATGATATCCAACTAATGATAATCAAGAGTCTAAGAGAAATTCAGATGCAGATTACACTGGTAACCTAGTTGATAGAAAAATTACTAGTAGAACGTGCTTTATGTAGAGACATTCATTAGTTGCATCCCATTTTTAGAGAAAATATCTACATACTTTTCATTTTAAATGATTTTCAATTAGCAAACATTTTTTTATAAAACCCCTTCCAGAAAATAGTTTTTGTTGACCTTGCTTCAGATTAGTCATTTTAAAAAAATTGATTTTATAATTATTTTTGGATTTGATCTTAAACGACTACATTAACTAATCTGACTCCCTACTAATTATCGAAATGATAAATAGTGATTGAAAAAGTGATGAGTATTAATATTAATCATATATTTTGACTTGAGACAATATATTTAGTAAATTTCCTTAAAAATTAAATAAGATTTATAACAATTGATTGGTAATAATTCCTTGACCATCTCTATATCTATCATATTTCTAACGACCATCGCCCATCAAAATCCAATATAGTATGTCAAAATGTGGTATTTTTCATAGAAAATTATTCATTTTTATTTTATTTATTTATTTAATAAAAACATCTGAAGTATTCACTTTTATTTAAAAGTCTTCACGATTATGCATGGGTGAATTACTTAGAACATTTGTATGTGTGCTTTCATGCTTATTTAAAAGTCCTCATGGTTATGCATGTATGGAACACATATCTAAATTAATTGTCAAATAGACAGGTTGATTCTAATCCCAATTAAAAGTCCTCACGGTTATGTGTGGTTAAAAGATGCTTGAAATTCATTTTCATAAAAATTGGGAATACTGCTAATCTCATTTAAAGTCCTAATGGTTATGCATGGTTAGTAGATATTCAAATTCCTGATATAAATATACCACAAATAGACACAACTATATGGTTTTATATGCCGACATCACCCCTATCACTCTAAAATGGAATATGGGCCTAATAAAGTATTTATGATTTTTTACTAAAATTTAACATTTATATTCGATTGGGTATTAATGTTGTATTAATGTCTATTACTTTATCTCTATTTTTCTAACACTATTACTCTTTTGCTGATAACAAAAGGGGGTGAGAAAAGTTAAGATTTTGGCAAATAAAAATCAAATATTTTATTTCTTATTTTCATATTCCCATCTTGGTTCATTTGCATATTTTTATTTATTATCATGCATATATAAAGGGAGATTTGCTATAGGAGGAGCATTCAAATAGAGGGAGAAAATAGAATTCATCAATGAACAAGTACATTTAATAAATTCAAAATCTTAAATATATGTTTGTTATCATCAAAAGGGGGAGATTGCTGAATACGCTAGTATTTGATTTTTTGTTTAATGATAATAAACTTATATATATTCATTTAAATGTATTTGTTATTGTACTATTTTGTTTTCACATAATTAAATAAATATTTGGTGAATAAAATAAATACCATAGAATTTAAATTCAAACAGATATTTTATTCAAACAAATATTTTACTACAATTTTTGAATAGTATAAATTTGAGCTCTCACTATATATGCATAATTTCAATTACAGTACAATTTCGATTGCATCATAGATTTCAATTTACAATGTTAACTCACTACATATCACTCATTCATTCGTATTTATCTTAAACTCTATTCCAGATTGAACCTGGCATCTGAATTATCGGAAAAATAAACACTAACGTAGTAAAATTGAAAAAGAAATATTTTTGCAGTGTAAAGTAAAATGTGTTTTTGAAAATATTATTTGCCTCAGTTATTTGGGTTGTTCGTCATCATATTTATTTTGGATTCATCTTACACGAACAACTTGTGACATGCACAGTGTATTAGTGTACATGCCACAAAACCATGCACACCGATATACACTGGATACAGTTCCAGGGACGGGTGAGCACAAGGTCAAACCCGAGCCGAGGCTGGATTCAACTATGGTGCAATACAAATAAAATTCATCATGAATACAAATCCACATACGCAACCTGAAAGGATTTCAAAAAGAAAGCAGTCGAAGCAAACAGAACAAACACACATGACAATAAGCTAGTAAATCAACATGTGAAACCCAGTTCAGGACCACCTGACCAGAGTATAGGGATATACAAGCACTACACACTGGAATAAGCAAGCAAAGTGACATATGTATGCACATATGCATATAAGTACATACATATGTAAAAGGTCAGAGAAATGAACTACTATAGTACAAGATGTAAATGAAATAGAGGTGACAACAGAGCATCAAACCGAGCAAGGCATCACAAGCATACATATATACATGCGCAAACGCACATGTATACAAGTATAAATATGCAGTGACAATATGGGATGCAGTGAAGCAGTGAACAAAATGATATATGTATACATATGCACATGGACATGTATTCGAAGCAACCAGACTACAATGCACCAGATCAACAAACAGCTTCAACGCAAAATGTAAACATCACAGCAGTGAAAGGAGCATAATAACAATGCAGTATAGATTCAAATCAACATGGAATGCATAAGTATTGGTGAACCAAATCAACATTAAACCCATCGTGAAGACCAAAATAATGATCGGTACACATGAAACACAATGCAAACCAGAGCTCAATGCAACACAGATCAGATGCACACATGCATAGAGCACAACTTAGTTGAACAAAAGAGAGACAACACAGCAGTGGTTGGAGAATAGCAGCATACAAGAAAATGGATATGAGAGTCGAAGTAATGCAAACAGGGTAACCCAGATATGTAACCATGTACAAGTCAACTGAGCAAAGCCTCAACACCAAAAAGCAACAAAACTGGAGCATGCATATACATGAACATGACCACATACATATATACATATGTTTATACACATGTATACATATATAAATACATATAGGTCCAACCAAACAAAGCTCAAGACAGACAATCAAACACATATGCACATGATAACAATGCATATGACATAGTGACAGCAACTCATAATGAAGATATCAAGACCTAACTGCATGGCTACACCAATAAAATTCAAATGAAAATACAAGTGCACAAATCAAAGGCATAAACATGACTCAAAGCATCATCAATGAACCAAACCTCAATACAGTGAACAAAACAAAGAAGCTACACTCATGTATACATACATACATATATATGTATGTATGTATATACACACATACACATGCAGTGTCAACCAGAATTTAACTCAAAACAAAGAGACCAGAGCAATGTAGGCACAACATACACACACACACATACATATGTATGTATGTATATACATGGTGACTCACATACAAACACAAGTGGTTCTAGTCAAACACAAGTGGTTGCATTCATGTGAAGTTCTAGGCGAATTTATACTTGTGTTCAAAAATCATAAAAACCAGGAAGCAGCTACATGAGTCACGGCCGAGATAAAAATCAACAGGGGTCAACAATACACGAAGATAGATCAAATTCATGTACTAACACGATGAACAAGTCAGAGCTAAAAAGAATGGAACTTGAAGTTGAAACACAAATTAACCGAAGCCATACCAGAAAACTACAGTCAAATTTACAAATAGCTGAATTCAAAGGAACAAAAAATGGAACCGACTCAAAGAAATTCAAGCAACATATAAATTGAAATAGTCGGAACACATCAAGCGTTCAAGCATAATCATATGGCCGAGCAAATTCACTGAAGAATTCAAACAAAATTATACGAACGTAAACTAAGGGATTCAAACCCTATAAATACCCATTAACATCATCGACAATTATGCGTTCGAGTTTAAGCAAAAAATCACAAAGCCAAGTTTCAAATTAAACCCAAATCAATAACTCGAATCGAGTCGACTCAAAGCAAATAAACAGAGTAGTTAAACGACAAAATTTACATACCATATTCACAGATTCGAATTCAATCCTGGGAGCAGCCGTAAGCATTTCAAAGCCGAGAGCAAATCATAGCCAACAAATCGTTTGACGAAGGAATTAGTAGCAAAGTTTAATTCAATTTGAACGTCAAGTTCGAAGCGGCGGCCTCGGTTTCACGAAGCCCAAATTTATGAAGAGGAACAAAGCAGCCATTGGACTCACGAAGTAAATAACAAAGTCGGCCGAAGTATTGATGTTATTTCGTTTCATATTGGAGTCGAAAAATTACTAAGGGAGAAATTTTCCTTGTGATATAAATTAAAGTGGCCGTCCTTTATAGTTTTTAATTGGGCTTTAATTTTATATAGGGTTTTGTGTTAATTTTTATTTTGTAATTTTCATTTAAAGTTTTGTAAAATTCTAATCGTGTGACTAGGGGACGAACTACGGTGGCGTAGTTCGAGAATTCGCAACTCAGTGGCTGAATTATGCCATGGTTTTGAGTGTAGATTTAGTTTAGTCAATGGCGGTTGTCACCAGTTTATGTGGGTAAGCGTTTGACTACTTAATTTCTAGTAGAAACCTTGGGGGCAGCATGTAGGCAGAGTTTTGCCGAAGCAGGGTAAATATGTGTTGTTCTATTTCTGCTTTATTATTCTGCTATTATCCGTGCTACAATTATTTTATATATTTCCTCATTAATTTTTATTATTATTCGTATCATCCTATTAACCCCCCTAGGATGAAATCAATCCTATCGGCCTTTTGTGTTGCAGATAAGATGCTATTTATAGAGAACGGAGAGCTTTTGGGCCAGGCTTGTCTTCATCGACTCATAGGTAGGTTTCAGGAAATCTGGGGGTTTTTGGCTCACTAAACACAAAACGTTCCAAAACCATGGGTCAATGGCGACCTACGATCTTTGGGTCGTGGTGGCCCGTTGGGTCATTGGTGACATGATGACTTGATTCATTTTTGCGGATAGAATCTTATCTCTTTTAACTGTGTTCCACAATAGGTTTGTTTGATGGTTTGAGTAAAGGCACGGGTCGCTGATGAGCTAAGCACTTAAGACTTTTTCGAGGTTTGTAATTGGAGATGTTTCCATAGTCTTTCATCGTTGCTATTCGGTTCGATGGAAAAGCTCAAGCTGTTGGCGATTAATTGCCGATTGAACTAAGAGGAATGTTGATCTCAGTCGTCGTTTTAGTCATATAGCTTGACCCTTGTTAATTCCTTGCCTTAATTTTTCTGCTTAAGTTCTATGCCATTTTGATGTGATGGGATTGTTTATATTCTATTGCATCTTGTTGGGTTAAAATCTCGGATAACATTTCCCACCCCCCAACGTACTCCTTTTGATTGAAAGGTGAGCTTTGCTTTAGAACAAGTCATAGCAATGAGTCTTCGGTTATTGATCTTTAGTCTTGGGATCGTTCAGCCCCTTCGGATTCTCTTGCCATTTACAAGTCGTTCCAAACCTGTAATAGCCTAATACTCTAGACACTGTCTAAGTGTAATCTATACATCACAATCATTCCAGTTTCATTTGGGGTTATCACATCACATGTCTCTGATTACATTACACATTCTAACTATCCCATGTTCATTCAGGATTTACATCACTATCAATTTTCGCTATCCATTTAGAGATTTTACATCATATATCAAAATAAAACCATACATTAGAATCGCATCATATATCAAAATCACATTACATCTCAAAATCACATCATGTCACAACGTATATCAAAATCACATTGTATCACATCATATATCGAAGTCATTATATGTTCATCCAGGATTTATCCATTTTGTTCTACTTATAGGACATTCAAATCTCTTTTTTGTGAAACCAAACCTGTTTTAAGCTCCGATCTTTCCGGACTACTTGAGCAAGTTTAATGTATGATCTCCCCGAATTCTTTGATGTTTAATGTAATATGTGACCCATCTGGATTGTTTAATGTTTTAAGTTAAGGGGACGATCTTTCTGCATCATTTGTTGGTTAAGTCAAGGGGGATTAAGTAAGCCCATCTGCTCACTCTCTGATGAGGGGAATTACTTCTTGTACTTCGATCCCATGGTGGGGCTCTAAGGTGATCAATATCGTACAAGTCCATCCTCTCGCTCCTTGGGAAGGGGACTTGCACCTTGCACTCTGGGCCCGTAGTAGGACTCTAAGGCGATCGATATCAGTTATCAAAATTTAAATATTTAAATTAGAAATTAAATAAGCAGGAACCAAAACGAGCAAAAATTCTAAATGTTCATCTCAGGCATCCGACTCAGAGTGTGCCAAAGCGTCGTTCGGGCTCCCGTACACATGTAAGAGGCCTTTGATGATTTTTGTCCTAAGTTTTCTCAGGCATCCGGTTCAGACTGTGCCTAGGCACCATTCGGGATCCTGTACACGTATAAGCGACCTTTGATTATTATTGTTTACATACCAAAAGGAAAATTCCAGGAAAAGAAATGATAAAATAAAGCATTGGAATCGAATCTGACTCCCGTTTACCCCGATCATGGGATAATTTGCCTCGGCACCTATCCCTAGGCGTTTCTTGATGCATTTGTCATGGCTGAGGTTGTCCCTGCAGTTTCGCTGCAGTTCTGTTCCCCATATATTGCGCATCTGGTTGTTCCAGATCAGTTCTTCTATTTGATCACGAAGGTGTCGACACTCGTTCACCTCATGCCCATTTAACTCATGGAAGATTTAAAACTTTTTAGATCTTTTCTCCTGATCAATGGGCTCCCTCCTAAGTGGCCTTCGATAGAGGTTCTTCCCCCTCATATCCAGGTATATCCTCTCTGGGGTTTTAATTAGGTTGGTGTATGAGGAGAATCTTCACCTGTTTCTCCGTCGTTCTGGGTCTTTTATGTTTTCATCGGCTTTCCTCTTCCCTTTGTCTTCTCCAATTCCAGCTCCAAACCTTACCCCCCCTTCAATGGCAATTATTTCATCATCCACATCCTCGTCCTCGGCTTCAGCGTCTTCCTGACACTGGTACCTCTCGGCTTTGTAGTAGAATTCTGCAAGATCCATCGGTGTGTCCTTTTTCAATGCGGCTTTGAAATAGTCTTATTCGCGACCCCTGGTACTGCTGCCATTAGGATAAGCGATGGGTCTGGTTTGTCCACTACGGCTGCCACCACGTTGAATCTTGTTAAGTAGCTTATTAAGGACTCTCCAAGCCTTTTTTCACATTTGAGAGCATTAGTACATTCCTTGGTTGTGAGACACAAACCTTGAACTCTCTCAAGAATCTGCTCGCTAAGTCCGTCCATATGCATATGGACTCATTTTCCAATTGTCTGAATCACATTGCAGCCAAATCTATTAAGTATAAGGGGAAGTATCACCCCATTACTTCCTCAGAAGTAACTAGCCCTCCATATGTTAGATGTATCGCATCATATGAATCATCGGATCCGTCTTCCTGTCATACATTTCTTGTGTTAGAAGCTTGAAATCTGGAGGGTTTATCGTTTGGATATCAACACTAAGTGGATTTCTGTTCACGCCTTCCAGACCCTGATTAGGGGGGGCCTCCTATGATGAATCTCCATACCAATTCAACAACTCCATTCTCACCGTCCAATGAAGGTCCGTGCCCTAAAGCAAAACATTTCCCCGTGCCCTGTTGGGGGTATCCTGGGATGGACTATTTCGACAACACACTTGTGTTCTAATTCACAACTCTGGCTTGATTCACTCCTCCGTTCCTTTGAGGAGGTTTTGGTACATATCCCTCTGTCAGTCGCATCCTAGTATTCGAATCAACTCCCGTGCCATCGGTCCCTGGTGTTTCAATAGTCGCTCCAGCATTTGCATTGATTCCCGTGTTGATTCCAGCGTTGCCCTCATGTGTCAGTTGCTCTAGGTGTGGGGGAAAGGCTCCACCTTGCTCCAATCCAAATATGACAATCCCTGCATTATTCCTTAGAGTTTGATTCCTATTCCCTGTAGATCTAGCCATTCCTTGTTGCTCCATCCTATGGAGGAATCCATCCATCATCTCCTGTTGTCTAGCTAAGAGTCCATCCTGCATCTCTTTCATCATCCTTTCCATCTCCTCTCTAATCACATAGCTAGGTTGATGAGAATTTAAGGACATTTCTTGGCTGCCCCTAATCTTCGGTTGACTTGCTCCAGTTTTAGATCTGGTGTTAGGCCTCTTCATTTTTTCTTGAATCTTGGATTCAAACTTTAATTTTCAAATCTCGGTCAAGTTTCTCAGTGAAAGCACCAAAATGTTAACCCAAAAATGGATCAACGCCCTGGTTTAAATTTGAAAGAACCAGCCCTGTTTTGACAGAATAATATCACAGATCACGTATATCAGAAAAGAGCAGTAAAAGAAAGAAGGCAGAGAATTTTTATAATGGCTTGAGTGTTAATGAAGCCAACGTCCACTTTATATTCTTCTTATAGACTGATTGCTATTACAAGATGTGTTTTACTACAGGAATTTGATTATCTCTCAATAAATCGGATCCCCGGAGTTGGAATCCATTGGAGAATCATTGTGAATTGCTTTAGAGATTATTGTTAGGGAGGCAGAGAATGAAGAATATTTCCAGCAAAGCTTTAGCACTCAGTCTCTAGGCTCCCCTTTTGTGTTGCAGATAGGATGTTATTTATAGAGATCAAAGAGCTTCTCGGCCAGGCTTGTCTTTATTAGCTCATAGGTAAGTTTCGAGCGATCTAAGGGTCTTTGGCTCACAAAACACAAAAACAACCAAAACCGTGGGTCAATGGCGACCCATGGTACTTGGGTCGCAGAGACTCGTTGGTTCGCAGGCGACCTTATGAATTGATTCGTTTTAGAAGACTGAATCTTGCCTCTTTTAACAGTATTCCACACTGGGTTTGTTTGATAGTTTGAGCAGAGGCATGAGTCACCGATGAGCTTAGCACTTAGGATTTTTTCGAGGTTTGTAATAGGAGATGTTTCCATAATCTTTCATCGTTGTTGTTTCACTTTGATGGCAATTCGCTGCTGTTGGCGTATGTTTAGCTGTCGATTGAACTAAGAGGAATACTGATCTTCGTCATCGTCTTAGTCATATAGCTTGACCCTTGTTAATTCCTTGCCTTAGCTTTTCTGATTAAGTTCTATGCCACTTTGATGTGATGGGATTGTTTCGTATTCTGCTGGATCCTATTGGGTTAAAAACCTGAATAACACTTCTGCTGGGCTTCTCTTAGCTCAGCCACATAACATGCACGGTAGTTTCATATTCTGTTGGATCCTATTAGTTTAAAAACCTGAATAACACTTTCGTTGGGCTTCTCAGCTCAGCCATATAACATTCACAGCCAGTTGCCTGATCGCCATGCACAATACCAACTCCATTAACTGTAGAAAATTTCAAAGTCAAGCACCATAGGGTAAGAGCTTCCCTAAACTCAGCAAGGCACGGACGACCCAGAAAAGCATTATACGACGAATCAACATCCAAAACAATGAACTGCAGGATCTGCACTCTCCTACGTTCACCTTCTCCCAGCTCAACCGGTGATTAAACAAAGCCTATTACTTCTACGGCCATGCCGTTGAAACCGTGTATGTGAGCTTTCAATGGTTTTAAATCCTTAGCCTCCATTCTCGTTTGGTTATAAGCTTTATTAAAGATAATGTTCACAGAACTTCCACAATCAATCAATATCCTTCTCACCAACACAAGTCCGATCATGGCAGAGATAACCATCGGATCAATAGTGAGGGCCACTACTCTATCGGCATCTCTACTTATGAACACTACATCATTTGTCATAGTACGATGCTACTTTGCCAAAATTTCATCCTCCACATTGGAACAACATTCAAAGTCCATATGTTTCATCGAGTCAGCATAATGCTCCATTTCCTACCAACATCCGTCTACAGGGTGTGGTTCACCAACTATTGTGTTTACTACCATCCTTCCGCTTGCCTGAGAGGGCTCCTGGGTTCGGCATGGAGCTTGTCGTCGGTTGGGATCAGACGTTCCTTGTTTGCCATCCTGCGGATCCTTAACAAATCGGTGCAACTTTTTCTAGCGAATTAATTTCTCAGTGGCATCATGAATGTTCCAACACTCATTAATGTTGTGTCTTTAGGACTCATGAAACCACAGTACTTCTCGGTTTGCTTCTGTTCTTCGATCGATTCCTTTAGATGCGACTTCCTATACTAGAAAGTGTTACAAGTGGACAGGTAGATGTTCTCTAAAGAGGCATTCAAGGGCGTATAGTTTTTCTGAGTAGGAATTCGTGGCTTCCACTCTCCGAACTCCCACTTGCGATAAGAATTTCCTTCTCCACCCTATTTCTACTAACCCGGCTTATTTTGGACGTTGACCTAGACCTTTCAAGTGCTCTCATTGGATTGCTTTACTACAATGTTGCTCTGTACCACTTCCCCGTTTGGTCCTACAGCGGAAACACTCTATACCCCTTAATATACCAAAAAGGACACATTAAAAGGCATGGTGCATTATAGGCATAACTAAGCTAACAGAGACTAAGGTTCACAAAACAAAAATAGATAAAAATAGTGGAAACATAAATAATAAATTAATTAAAACAAAACTTCATAATTGTTTCATAAAAAAGTCAAATACCACATACATGTCCAAAAATCCAATATGTCCCATGAAACAAAAACTCATAGTCTCAAAAATCAGATTACATAATATCCCCCATAATAAGCCAATACATAAAAAGACCTAAAGTTGAAATAAAAGAAATATATAGTAGAGAACTCCTCCAAGAAACCGCAGTGTAACTACAATCTATCACCCTCTCTCCTGATTGCCTATGGGGGAAAAGGGGAGAAATAAAGGAGTGGGTCAGACAAAAAGTCTGGTGAATGATAGTAGTTACTAGAGTCTTTAAGAAAAGTAAAAGTAATAGACTCTACAACAGTTCTAGTGTATAAAGAGGAAACAAAGGAAATAGGAAAGAGATAAACTTGAAATAAATATGATTAACTATAAGATAGGTTAATTTCGATTGCTTGCACTTGTCCTTAATTTCTACTTTGATTATGTTGAATTCCTAACCCTGTAATTAGGATTTAATCCTAATTCTATCCTTTTTGATCGGCCTACTACTTTATAGACCTTAATGCGGACCAAATGCTATATAACTTCCTACACAACATAAAGATGCACAAAGCACCCACTATAGATCCGGACGACATATATAGCTCCCTACACAGAAGGCAATGATGTATAAAAAAGACACCCATACTAAGCACTTGCAACTCATAGCGATTACTGAGCACCAGAATGAAAGTTGCACGCGTAACTTCCACCATGCCTATGCTACCTTTTGCTCCACCTATTGGGTCTTCTTATTTCCTTAAACTCGATCGTAAGCGTGCCCCTCATCCCACTTCAAGCTAACGTGAGATCATTATGTGTCCATAGAATCTATAGGGGAAATGCTGCTACTACTGGCTTGTCATCCAAACAATATCTAGTTGCACCCCTAATACAAATCCCCTGTGATTTGGACTTCTATTTGACCAATTACTACCATTCTTAGCATAAGCATGCCCTCATCTCTCTTCAGGCTAATGTGAGACACTATTTTGTCTAATATGGAATGTTATATGGTATGGGTTCTACTTTCATCTTTGCTTATTAACTTAGATAAACTATTTAATTAAGTCTTTATTATCGTCTTTACTTTCTACGCTTAGTAATTTATCCCAAGTCTTAAAATAAGCCTCACTCTACTCTTTTTCTTATTATAACCTACGTTATAATCATGCTTATTATTTAACCTAAGGTCTAAGGGTGAAAATAAGCTTCTTTCATTTTTTTTACTCTTTTTTAGTTATAATTCTACGTTATAACTAAGCTAATTAATTAGTCCTATTCTAATCATAATTAGGCATATTTTCAGTCCAATTCCATTTATATTACAGCCCAATTCCATTATTCATTACATTCTTTATAATTTACATCTTCTTTTCTTCATTCAATACTCTTACTTATATAATCCATATTCGCGTTTAATAAATCCATATTCTAATCCATAAGCAAAGAAAAAGAGGAAGAAGAGAATAGACGCTTGCATAAAATTCGAAACATCGAAAAAAATGTGAATAAGAAATAAATAATAGTAAATGAACTTAAATACTATAAATAGACTGTAAATAAATAAATAAAAACCCATGCTTAATATGTAATAAACTATAGTTAACTGAAAAATAATAACAAAAAGGGAATAGACTGAAAAATAGATCTAAAACTGATAAAAAGGCTATTCCAAAATCGTAGTAAAACTACAACTATTGAAAACCCTATTATTTTAAATTACTTAAAGAAATCTTAAAATAATTATAATCACTTATCTCCAGCCCTAAGCTCTTCCTTTGGTCTTCCTGGATCCACTTGGAGTTGTAAAATATTTAATTTATAACGATTTTCTCCTTTGAAAAAGTTATTCCGTTTAGGGTCCTTCCGAAAAAGGTGAACCCAATTAGAGAAAACCTAGAATAAGAAAAAGTATTAGGTCTATGGGTCCATCTATAGGGGTAGATGTGGATCCCGAACTGTTGGATTTGGGGAATGAATAGGATGCAACCACGTCATAGGCTGAATAGGAGCCATCGGATGTAAAAATAGATGGACCGAATTGGTCAGAAGAATGCAAAACATGTCAGTTTGAGGCTATAGAACGTTCGAACTTAAACAGCAGAGGTGGGTCGACCGCTTGATGCCCAGGTCGACTAGCCGGTAGACCTGCATATATGTGTGCACGTGTGTGTGTGTGTGTGTTTCATTCTGCTTATTTTGTTTATTTTATAACTTGGTCATATCAGCTCAAATTTTGAAGTTCTATATATGGAAATTGACCAAAAAATTACCTTGGACACAATGGTGCAACTTTCGTGGCTTAATTGTTAATTTCACAAAGTTATTTTATTATCTAATTAATTTAATGAATTAGTTATTATGGATTAAAATTTCGAGTTGTTACATTCTCCCCTCTTAAGGGATTTCATCCCCAAAATCTTAGAAGATAAAAGGATGACTAAATGTTTTCATCCAAGTTCTACCACTAACTACTCAATCATCAACCATTATCCATTGTCCTTAAGTTTTTCTAATGAATTTTAGGATACTTATGCACTTAGTATAGTGTAAATGACCTTAACTAATGCAAAAGATTAGGTGGTCCATTGATTCAGTTGACCTCCTTTTATGCAACCATGTCTGTGCCATGTATCCAAATTAATGAAAAAATTCCTAATGATAACTAATAGTTCTATATGCGTGCTACAATCATCATCTAAATGCAACAATCATGTGATAAACACCCATTTATGGCAACCATGGGAATAAAGTAAAAATGCATACACATCCATATGCATATGCTCTAGTGTCCTAATTAGGTCGATCCCTAAATAATAATAGGGCCTAGTATACCTATATGCATCCATTAGCATCCACTAGCAAACACTTGCAACCACTAGCATACATCATTCATAACATGTCCTATTAACATGTTTACATCAAATCCTACCATCCATAGGTTAAATCTTAAGTTCTACCCTCCCAAAGGATAATAAAGGAAAGAACCTATTCAAATCTACAGATGAAAAAAGGAATCGTAAAACTTACTATCAAAAAGATGAGGATTTCACTATTGGAAAACACTTCCATATACTTATTTAATAATAAGTAATTTACAAATCAATTTATTTTCAACACTTGGAAAATATTACATATACTTAAATCAGGATTAAGTACATATTCTAATCTTTAAGGAAAACATTCTCTTTAAACACATTTATTTGGGTCAAAATGAATGTTGCGTAAAACATCGTTACGACAACCCAAAATAACTAGTATAGGGATTCGAAAATAAGATAGATATATAAATCCCATATACTATACAAAATATTTTCTTTCAAAAATCATTTACTATAACAACAGTGTTACAGTCCATCATTTCCTTACTTCTCGGAAACGTCTATTTCAACAATGAATGTTGAAATCTATGGTTTCAATACTTAGCACATTTTGAAACATCTTTAAACCATTTTACTCCATATAAAATATCACTTCCCAAAATATTTATTTATTTCAAAAGATTATTCACTATCCAAAATCGTGAATATACTTCATTTACCACATGCATTACTTCCACACATTTATTAAAGGATAATCCATTGTCTAAATTCGTGAATATAATCCTTTTACCAAATTCATTACTTCTATATATTTATTAAAGGATTACCCACTGTCCAAAATCGTGGATATATCTCCTTTAATAAACTTCTATACTTATCCAATTCAATTGATTTCGGATTTATAAAACAATGTTTATAAATTTCATTTATATATTACAAAAACTTCAATTTATAAAATCAAATTCCATTTATTATTTTATAAGAGGGACTGCTTGTTGATCATTTAAGGTTAAAATCCCATTATACATGTAGTAGAAGTGGCCTCTTCATTATGAAATATCCAATGTAAGGACTATTTGCTACTAATCTTAGGGATTTCCCGACAGGATGCGGTAGGAAAGTACCTTCACTTTGTCCTGTTCCTGGACAACTTGTATGGATGTTTGTCTGACATTGCATTTCTATAGATTATGCACGTTGGTTTTTTACAAATGTTCATCAGTGGTGGCGGAGAATGAAACTTCTCTTAGCTTAACACCCTCCTTAAGGAATATGAGCTTAAGGGTTGTATTTTTGTGGAAGGCAATTAGTAGTCAATGGAAATGGCCATGTGGCATTAAAAGTGATGTGATATGTGATTTGTGAAAGGTAATCGTTACCTTAGGCCTCATCAATCGAAAATGATCGAAACAGGGTTAGATGCGACAAGGCTAAGTGTGTCGCTCTCAAGTAGGGTATGATCATCCTCTTCTAGATATATCTTTACACGCTATGACCTCGTGTATCTGATTATTGTAGTTTGTATGCTATGAGGGCCCTCAGAAAAGGTTGGTAACAACTGGAGGATGACATATTTGATACCATCTAGTTATAGAGGTGGGGCGGTCTTGCGTTGGTAGAGGGCAAGTGTATTGTGCCTCGGGACATCCATCTAGAGGCGTACCCATCCCAAATGTGGTCCCTTCACCTGGTCATTTGTATGGAAATCTAAACTCCACTACGTACCTGCAATTTTATTTGAAGAGCCTAGTATGTTTGAATTTAACAATGGTAACAATTTCGGCTATTTTGATTATTATTTGTACAATAGACACTATTATAATATAAGAGGATTTGATATGAAATTTTTTTAGTTATCGTAAGGTAAAAACATGTCCGTGTTTATATGTGGGCGTATCTTACGAGATACTTTTGTTTTGATAAAGAAAAAGTTTGGTAATTTAATAAATTCAGTTGAGTGTGTTTCTCACGCTGGTTTACCAGACTGATCCGAAGTTCTTCCCTTTCAATGCTTGGGTCAGACCGCAAATATTTACAGGTTCAGATTTGGTGCTTGTGGAGATTTAGCAGGAGAGTTGGAGATCTTCATTTCGTATACACGTATCTGTTTTGATTATTGATTATCCTCTATGCTTGGTTGTTGTATATTATCAGCAATTGTAAGGACAAAGTATTATAACTGTTCAGGCTGATAACTGGTGATTGATTGTTGAACTCTGATTGATGTATGTATATAAAGTTTCTGTTTTGTAAAGATCATTGATATGATATTATATGTTTTCCACTGCGATGTGAGATTCTATATTGTTCTGTTTTGTTCTGTCTTCTCTCTTTCTTCTCTTCACTTCTACTCTCTTCTCTTCTTCTCTCTTCTTTTCTTTCTCTTGGCTTTCCGTCAATCTGTGTTTTTTGGGTCGAACATGTGTGGTTTATTGTCGATTCAAAAGGTACAGATTTTCTGGTCGTCACATGCAACCACATTACCCTTTCCAGGGGTATAAGCTACCTCAAAATCATACGAGGCTGAAAACTCCATCCACTTATGTTGCCTCAAGTTCAAGTCCCACTGCAAGAATAGGTACTTCAAAGAATTATGATCGGTAAAAAGCTCAAACCACTCTCCAAGAAAATAGTGCCTCCAAGACTTAACTGCAAAAACTATGGCAGCCAACTCCAAATCGTGGGTAGGGTAGTTCTTCTCATCCATCTTCAACTGCCTACTACCATAACACACTACCCTCTCTTCTTGCATCAACACTGCTCCTAGACCCGTTCCACATGCATCTGTGTGTACAGTGAAACGCTTAGCTTCGTCAGATAAAACTAACATTGGTGCGCCAGTAAGGGCTTTTTTAAGCTTCGTGGAAGAATCCTCATAATCCACGTCCCCACACGAAAGCTTTACTCTTCTAAGTAAGGAGTGTGAGAGGTGCCGAAATCTTGGCAAAGTCTCTATTGAACTTCCTATAGTAGCCAGCCAACCATAGGAAGCTCCTAACCTCGGTAACGTTCTTGGGGCACTTCCAATCTTGCACTGCAATAACCTTAGCGGGGTCAACAACCAAACATTCCTTAGTGACTACGTTCCACAAGAAAAGAACTTCCTCTCTTCAACAATGACAATTCAAAAAATTAGCTCTCAAATGACGACTACGAAGTGTGTGAAGAACTTCTTCCAAATGAACAACATGCTCCTTCATATTATCGGAAAATAACAAGATATCATCCACGAATACCACCATAAACTTATTAAGGACGTCCCTAAAGACGTGGCTCATAAAATCAACGAAATAGGCTGGAGCAGTGGTTGTTCCAAAAGGCATAACCAACCACTCAAAGAATCCGTCCAGTGTACTAAAGGCGGTCTTATCTATGTAAACTCAAACAATCATCGAATTCGGATTCGGGCTCAACCTCCCTTGTCATAGCCATAATTATGGCATGGTAATTTGGATTACTAACCTCAATAGCAGCAACATGAAAGCTCTGTAAACAATCTTTCAATGATTCACTCGGAGCTTGGATTTAGATGGATAGCGACATCACATCTTTGAGGCGAGTAGCGTGGATCTGGAGCTGCTCTATGAATCTTGTAGCCAGCTCATCAAATCTCGAGATTGACTACGGAGGTAACCTTATGAACCACATTGTAGCAATCCCACATAGAGTTATAGGGAAGCATCTGCATTTGGTTATGTCGTTCACTCTAGCTGAGTCATACCTCATAACGTACTGTTGGAGGTCAGTCTTCCCTTGTAAGCGGGCATCATTGGCATGCTAAACCTTCGGGGATATTCAGCTCATAAAATGTCATTAATGAATAGAGTATAACTCCTAGAGACTCCCTAATCATCGTTAGTTAAACTTTGGTTTTTCCTTATCAGCCACCTGACCATTGCGGATAAGTCCAAAGTCTAGATAGGGGGTGCTAGGTCGGGTTCCATCTTGTGTAAATGTTCTGACCGGTGTCTTTAGGGCATCTCATGCCCTCTTGGCCTATTATCCTCCAAATGCTTGTCCTGAGGATTCACTTCATTATCATTCTAGGGAGCTAATTAGTCGGCATTCAAGTGTACTCCGGCGCCTAAGTTCCTGGTTCTAGGGCTAGTATGGCCCCTAAGCGCGGTTGAGGAGCCATCCTCATGGTTGAGGGATCGGTACCTACCCCTAAGGAGGGTTCGGCACCGACCCGATTTTGTTTCCCATGGTGGTTTGCCCTATGTTGCTCCATTACTCCAATTCTTGTCATTTCAATTCTATGGCGCCTTCTCATATGGTGCCCGTTTGATGAAGTCGAGCTGTTAGACTCTGAGTATGAAGCATGACTTCCTTCGACATTTTGACGCTGCTGTTGAGCAATCTAGTTCATTAGATTGGCATTTTCCTGGATTTGCTTGTTTAGCTATCTCTGGCTTTCCATTAGCTCCATCGTTAGATAATTGAACTTGGCCCTGGTAATAGAATCAGCAGGATTCTGGGCTGCAACGTGTTCCACATTCGCATTAGCTGGCTAGTTGCTTGGCCCTCCTTGTTGGACACTATCGGTTTGTTAGCATCGACATTATGGAAGGTAATCTGGTGTGCCTTACAACCTTAGAGTCTTTTGCTTAGATCTTGAAAAATCTGAATAGTAATTGCAAACTTTTGAGAATGAACCCGCATCTCCTTTGGGGTATTTCTTCAATCCAGTAGCAACAAAGCTAATCCTAATAGCCCGAGAGTCGAAATTTCTCAATAAAAGCACCAAAATGTTTCCTACCAAATTGGTCACAAACACTCAAGAATAGATTTGAATAGTGAAATAAATGAAGAGATCAAATGGAAAATTAGGAATAACACTATATATTGCAAGTAGGAATAGCAGAAAGTAATAATAACAGGATTTATAGTGGTTTGGCGTTGATTGCCTATGCCTACTCTGAATGTTTTCTTTATTTCTTTATCAATCACTTGATTACAAATAAAATTCACCAGGAATAGCTTGAATACAAGTTAGAACAAAGAGAAACTAAGTATGGAAAATAGCAGAGTCCCTTCTTTGTCCGAAAGATCCCTAAAAGTGGCTCCCAGCCCCTGTATTTATAGATGGAGGTCGCCTTCAGCCTGACCATTCGGGCCCACAGTGGAAAATGCTTGGTCCATCTCACTACGGAGACCTACATCATTATGCCAACCTAACCACCTCTATATGTCAAGCCGAGCTCTAACACATGCAATGTCGATCCGTGTCTTACCACATGCAATGCCGACCTGGCCTTTACGCCTTATTCCGAACTGATGGCCTTCATGCCTCATACCGACCTAATAGTCTTCACACTCTACGCCGACCCAAAGTTGAGCCAACACCGACTCGAAGCGTTTCTATATGTCGACCCAAAGTTGCCTCTTAATTCACGACCCAAAGTAGTGGCTGCCGCTCCCAAACAATATGTCGACCCAATATAGCATCCTTGTCAACCCAAAGCTCTTCTCCTCGATGCTGACCCTAAGTGATACAAACTCCACCCTAACGCCGACCCGAGCACCATCATATACTACGCTGACCCGACCCGTTCTCTGTAATATGCAATGCCGACGTGGGCTCCATCTCCTACAATGCCGACTCAGACTGAACCAAATGCTGACCCCTCGGAGTGATATGATCTCCCTCCTATGTCAACCTGGAGCATTACTAGCATCGACCAGAAGTAGATGCCGATCCGGCCTGAAGCAAGAGCAATTATGATTTGAGCTCTATCACAACCTACTTGCTATGCCAACCCCGACACTACCAGGCTAACCTTCATATTCTCGATATCCTGTTACACCCATTCGTTAACCTTTTCGACCCTGGGTTAGACATAGCTGCTAAGAAATCACCTTCTGGTCAAATTGATTTCGTCTCTCGACCATTCTTCCATCAGTGGTTAATTCTAATCTATGTAATTACGTTTATGCAGCCGGCTTAAGGCACCGGGTAACAACGTAACACCCCATAAAATGAACCATAAATAAATGAAATAAAATTAATTAAACCTAATAAGATAAAATATGAAATTTTTATAAAATTTGTAATTTGACCATGGAAGTTATTCAGTTGCGTTCGTGATGAAATTTTGATCTATTTTCATATATATTATGCTTAAAAGAGAGCTCAAATGAAGAAGTTATGGGCATTTGAAGTTTTAGATTTAATTAAAATTAGTTTGAATTCAAATTCAATTAAGAATTTTAATTTAGTATTTGAATTTTAAAAATTAGCCTAGGGCTAAGTAAACATTAGTTTACGTTTAACATTAAAGTTAAATAGAGGAAAAAATTAATTAATAAAGTAATGGAATCAATTATTACCTAAAACAATCAACGGGTCAACACACAGGCTGTGATCGGTCGACCCCTAACGGTCAATCGGTAAGAGAGGGACGATCGACCGATCGAAGCCAACTTCCAGCAGTGGCGACTAAGTTTTGAAAGGGTGTGTTATTATTTTAAAGTTCTAGATTTATTCCTTTCTTCTATCATATGGTTCTTGTGCATATCAACCCCTATAAATAGAACCCTACCCTGTCCACTTTTTATTCATATTATTTTGGACAACACATAAAAATTATGCTATTGCAACCTTTCTAATAAGATTTGAAAACTCTGTAGAGAATTTAGGTAAGAATTCAACTTATTTCTTATTTGTTTCTTCTTCCTCCAATCCATTCTTGTCCTATTCTTCTCCAATTATTCTAAATAATGAATATATATACACCTCTTCCCTAGCATGTGTGTGTGTGTGTATCTAAAGAGAGAGATTGTAGAAGAGATTGGAAGGATATAAATCCATTTAAGTGAAGCTAAGGCCAATCTGTGAGTGGAAACCTTAGTATTTCTTTCCAGTAATTGTTTAGTGTATTTCTTTTGGATTTGAATATGCCTTAGGAATTTTTGGATTTCAAAAGTATGATAGATAAAATCCTCAAAATTTCCTTTTTCTTTCAAATTGTCAACTCTATGTGAAGATTCTCGATTATTTACGTTAATTAGATGGGATTTGTTATATTGTGCAATTTTTAATGATTTCATATTCTACCGCATCTCTTACACTTGTGATTCAAATTCATGATTCTCCAATAAAATAAGAGAGTTAACATTATGAATTTTGTTCGTAGTCTACATCACTTATTCCACACAAATTTCCTTCTTATCAATTTATTTGTAAAAGAGGAGTCGATTAGAATATGTGATTTAGATTGCAACTCCTATTGTTTAGTTTATTCCATTTTATTAATGTAATAAATTGAGTTTCTAATTTATTTATAAGTCCGTTATTATAGTTTTAGTTATGAAAAATTATTCATTGTTTGGATATTGCAATCCTTTATTTTGATATGTTGGAATCTTAGGAAGTTGAAGAAAAAGGATTTGTAATAGTATTTCATTAGAGAATTGGCATTTAACGTTAGTTTAGGGCATAAATTTCGTGCGTTTAGAACTTATTAGGTGCAAATATTTATTTATCTCCATTTGCTTAATTAACGTATAATTATTGTGTATATGACGTAGTTAATTAGGCATTTATTTTTCATTCATTTCCCTCTATTAGTAAGGTGATTGATTGGTATGCAATAATAAAAGGAAACTCTTATATAGCCTAATTGTTATTTTAAGGCGTAATAAGAAAGATTCCTTAAGACCTTATTTATGAAACGGTGAGATGTGTGTGTATGTGTATGGGCATTAATTAACGTATGGCTAAGTGATAGGGATGTGAAGTCAATAGAGTTACATGAGTGAAGTCATCCCTTCACTTTGAGGCCACTAGAGGTAGTGCATTTGATTGATGTGAGATATCCTTATGATAAATATTTGTAATGACACGAGGTTAATTCCAAATAATGCAGGGAAATTCTTCCCAGCTAATCTGGCTACCAATTCCTATGATTAGCGGAACTAATGTGAGATGTCATTATTAGTATAGGTTATAAGGCTAAGGGCTTGCTTTTGGGTTTTGAGGTATTAAGTGATTTTTGAGGGTCTGCCTCTTTTCCCTATATGAAGTATTTAATGGTCAATGGGTTGCATTAGGTGGTATCTCAATAAGAGGGTCTGCTTCTAGAAATAGGTATTAACGATGAGATCTACCTTAATTAAGGTATTGAATGACCAGAGTTCGCCTATCTTCTACAAGGAAGTGTTAAGTGGCCTAAGATATTCTATATGATGTTAGCTTGATTGTAGAATTGAGGAGCATGTCTTGGAAATAGGTATTAAATGATGGGGTCTGCCTTTATAAGATATTAAATGACCAAAGTCTGCCTATTTACCTATAAAAGGTTTTAAGTGGCTTGGGTGCCAACTCTCACATCATTAGCTGTTTATGGCGTATGATTGGGATATAGGACTCTAGAAACCTGCTTTCGGAATGAAAGGTATTAAGTGGTTGGACCCACCTCCTTTCCTTATAAAGAAGGACTAACTGGTTTCAATTGATTTATGTTCGTAGACATATTCTTATTTTAAAATATATTGCCCAAGTAATGAAAAGGTAAGACTCGAGCTTTTTATTCACCAGACACTTATTGTTTTGACTTCCTCCTCATTACAACATAGGTTAAGGATGGAGTGATGTCGGCGACGACGCTTAGAGTTGAAGAAGCTTGGCTAGTGGCATTATCTGTTACCATTACTTGCTTTTATATGCACCCATGTATTTAGACAATTGTTGTAAAGGATATTATGTTATGGTTTTTATGAAATTCTATGTTATGACTTTTTTATAGTTTTGAAATAAATAGGTACACTTTGCTATTATATTTTGTTTCATCCGTTGTGAGCTCAGAAAGTTTAGTTATGGCTCCGTGCAGTTATTTTCTTAGTAATTATGATTTTTTCCAAGTAATTATGATTAGTTATGGCTCTGTGAGCTCTGAAAGTTTAGTTTCAAAATTTTCGTGAATTTTGAGGATTTTCCCCAAGTAATTATGATTTATTATGAATTTAATAAGCTGGAAAAATTTAAAATTAATATTAAATAATTAATATTGATTGAGGGGTATGAAATGAATTTTAGAAAAGGTAAATAGGCTGTGGAATTTTTTCTAAAAAGAAATTTGACAAAGATTATTCTAACCAATAGAAATTTGACAAGGGTTAAGAGTTGGTAAAAATTAATTGCTTTTAATAGAAATAAAACAGATTTTATGATAATTACGATATTGCCATATTGCCTACGTTTATGCCAAACCCCAACGACATTAATGTGAACGGATACATACGATATTAAGTAAGTTGGTATGGAATGAATTTATTTGGGTTGAAGACTTATGTTATAAGGCCTTCACATTGAATCGATGTCGACACTGGTAATCTCATAACATGTTAGACTATGTCGACCTCCCATGTTTCTTCTATAAAACATGACATTAATGCCACAAGTTTTCACAATGGTTTTAAACGACGCCACATACTTCCTATTTGACGCCATAGTTTAAGGTAGTAATGCTACAACTATTATTTTTGACATTTATACTTTAGGTAGTGATGTCGTTAGTATCACTTACGAGATAGAAGTATTGTGACAATCGTGCTGCTTATACCTATGTACTTTCGACATCAATATAAAATGGCAAAGATGTCACCTATTATCGATTTCCGCATTCTTTTTTATAGGGGCATAATAGCCCAGTTTTATGAAATCAATATCAACTGTTTTATTAAGGCATTGATGTCGGAGGTCATCAATGCCGTCCTTACCATTTCGAAGTAACCGATATCAATAGTTTTATAGTATTGACGTCGTATGTCATCTATGACGATCATATTGATGTCACAAATTTTCAATGATGAACATATTCTAACTTATGGTGTTATGCCCTATAATGAGGAGGTGCGACATCCCCATATTAATACAGAAAGTATACATGATAGTGTTAAAATGGATTATAAATTGGCATGAGAAATTGGTAAAGTAATAAGCTATATTGTTCTTATTTTAAATATAAATGAAGGGGATTAATCACATATGATGATAAAGGTTTTCAAAAAATAAATTGTTATTTAGCCAAAGTTTTGATATGAAATTACCAAAGGGGGTTATTACTCAAGATTAAGTAATTATAAGATGCCAATGACCATCGATTGAACATATTTGAATGATGGATGTTGTATGTTCTTGGTATTATTTGATCAGTGTTTTTGCATGATTATTATTGTGATACTTGCATCATCATGATTCATAGCTATATTTAGAGGACAATTAAGGGTAGAATAACTAGTAAGATTTACCAAAAAGTAAGTATAATCAAGTTTAACTCCTGAGTGAGTGGATTTGCATCTAGGAGTTCAGGTAGATCAAAAGTGTAAGATGCCCAAATTGATCAAAAAATTATAATTTGAGATATGTTGTTGGAAAGGTCCAATAAGTTAATAGACATCACATGAAAACTATGGCTCGAGTGATGTTATTGGAGAATCCCAATAGGTTCTTACTGATCCCATGAAAACTATATTTAGGGGCATGTTATTAGAGAATCCCAATAGGCTCATAACGATCGTATGAAACTATATTTTGAGAAATATTATTGGAAAATTCTAACAGGTTCATAGTGATCCTATGAAAACTATGATTGGAAAATGTTATTGGTGGAGGCCAATAGGTTCTTAGTGATCCCATGAAAACTATGATTTATGACAGGTAGTCCCTAAGAATTTTGACATGCTATTAGTCAGTCCATAAAAACTAATGGGTTCATAGTGACCCTAGCAAAACTAAGAGTTGAGACAAACAGTCAGTTTTGTGAGAATAGGAAAACTTAGGGTGGATATAACCCTAAATTGATAGATGGGTCAGACTTACCCACATTGTGTGCCTACATATGATTATGTTATGCTATTCTAGCCATTGTAGTTGCAGGTGCATGATTATGATTGATATTTTTTGGATATGATACTAGTGAGGGGAAAACACATTCTGCTCAATGTCGTGGTCTCACTAAACATCTATTTGTTTCGAGATGGAATGTTATTATTTATACCAAACTTTTTGTCCGATATGAAGTTTTGTTTTTCCCCTTAAAGTCCCGATTACTCAATTGAATAGATCGGGAGTAGAGATTTTCAAGTTAAATGAATAAGCTTCTAGAGACGTGTAGGAGGCAACACTAGCTATTATTATGAGCTTTTATTTTCCGCTATGTTGTTTTATCTGCCTAAATGGCTGTAATGAAAAACTGTATAATTGCTAAGCATTCGACTCTGATCAACCAAGGGTCATCTTTATATGTCACCCTTTGAGTATTTTATAATTATTATATTTTCTCTAAACGTCGGATCGAATGAGATTATGTAATGAATTTGAATTGTGAAATGAAATATGAAAGCTTATTATTAAATTGTTTTTGAAAAGTTTCATATTCCTGTGATTTTGATATTGTTGATATGACTAACATGGCCATATTTTGTCATCGGAAATTAATACCATGGATGACTACACTATCCGCAGCACTTAGTTGAGGACCTCAAAATGGGGGACGTTGCATTAATACTTACATCAGATATGCCTATGCTTACATAGACCGTAAGTTTTGTCTTCAAGCTCAACCTCAAGGCTTCAACAATTTTAAGGTGACAGTATGTGTGTTCTTTATGTTTGGTACGTCACTTTTTACATCTAACTTAAGATATTTGCAATCAGCCAATCCGTCCATATCATTTTTCTATGAAGTGTTTAGCACAAGATCAAACTAAACAAATAAACTGTTTTACTAATAATTAGTGAGAACCCATTTTATTCAAGGTTACAACTAAAGGTTGGAAGATTCAGTAGTATTTCCTTTAAGAGAGGCTCCAATGCGCGGATTTAATTTGTAGACTTGAACTTGGAATTCAATCTGTTTGTGCTATTTTTCAATGAAAAGGTTTGTATTTAAATTATGATTAGATTCCAAAAAATCATCAATTATACAATTAATTAGTGGAGTCCATTTTATTCAACGTTATAAACCAAAATTAAAGAAGTGGTAGCATTTTTCTTGAGAGTTGCTCTAAAGCCCTAATCTAATGTATCCCTTGCACCCATAACTCTATCGGTTTGTACTATCTTTCAAGAAGGAATTTGTATTTGAAAAGAGATCAGGAAAAAAAATCTATTTTAAAATTACCGAGTGGAGACTGTTACGTTATAAACAAAAGAATGGAAGAAGTGATCGTAATTCCCTTGAAATATGCACCAATGGACATATTTAATATACAGATTTGCATAGAAAATTCCATCAATTCCTATTATTTTTCAGGAAAGGATTAGTGTTAAATAGAAATTAACGAGAAAAAGATTAATTTTGCAATTAATTAAGGAGGAATTTTGTTAGGTTTGTCAATGTATACTTTCAAATGTGGATGATGTCATATTTGTATCCATATCTGAAATCATTGTCAAATATCGGATATCTTCAACCACAGATATGAGTGGATATCAGATAATTATCATATCTGTTAATGGTCGATAAATAAAAAAACATAAACGAATTTTGGTTTAATATTAATTTTTTCAATCCCATTTATTATAAAAGTATGAAAAATAAATAAATGCTATGATAATAAATAGTTTTGAGTAATTAATATACATTTAAGTTCATAAAACATAAACTTTAATAAAACAATAAATAAATATCCTTCATTGTACATAGTATGAACTATAATTTTGATAAAAATCGAATGAATAATTTTCGGACGAGTACCGCATCTGCATTTATATTTTCGGATATCACATTCTTATTCGCTTTTTGCGTACGGATGCAAGTAAATTTTCAAATTTTCAAATATCCATTTAGGGGATTGGCCTCTTGGAACAATAGTAGTATTTCTAATAAGATTTCGTCCAACCTCGTGATTTAATGTACCACTCAAAACTCAAACTTTGTACAAATTTTGGTTTTTCTACTGCTGAGATAAAAAACATTAGTAGACCGAACCGTACGTAAACTGCAACCATGCAGAAGCGTTGAATTGTTGGAAAAGGTAAATACCGGTCATGTCGGGGGCAATAGGTGGAAAGAACTATGGATATATATTGCTGACATCACCCCGTAGATAAATGTCGTAGCTACAGACAAATTTTTTGGGGCAAGAGTTGTAACCAGCGAAGGTAGGTCGTCCATTTTCTATTTATTTCCATTTCCTTCATGTTTTTATCCCTTTTATCCTTTTAGCAATCGTTACATTCAAACATTGCACCATAAATAAAAACTACACAAAACCAGCCATAGCACTTATCTATTTTTTAACTAACATCGCTTTTAATCCCTCGTTCTTTATATATACAAAAAAAGGTCAAAATCTGCATATACAATGCAATTTGGTTAATCAAATATGTTATTTACAGTGTATAATTGTTTAATCAAAAGCTGGAGAAAAATATCGATTTAAAATCTCGACATTATGAAGTACGTAGCTTGCAATAGCGGTAATAACATAGCTGTCCAAATTGGCTGCTTTTGTGAAACGCACACTTCTGTACTGTCACTATAATACAAGTCTACCCCAACTTAACTTGTATTTTTTTTGTTTTTTCTCAATTTAACTTTATTTATTAATTAACAACCCCCTTTGTTTCTGGAATTTATTTATTTAAATATCTATTTGCATCTTCCTCTCCCTATATATTTCTGCAATTAATTTATTTTAATGTATCTTCGCAAAAGAAAAATAAAAAAAGAAAGTACAGACGCTTGTTTCCATTTTCTTCCCATTTCTTTTTGGGGTTATCTTCTTGTACTATATTTCCACTACTCCTTGGCTTTCTACTTGGATCTCCTGCTCAATTTTCCTTTTCAAAATTTGTTGTTCGGAATCAATGGCCATTACCTGCTTCCGAAGCTGATCCCTCTCCTCCCTCAAACCATGAAGATTTTTCCTCTCTTAGCTCTCTATCTACTCTAGAGGTAGATTGCGAAGTGCTGCTGCGAGTTGAGAATCAATTCGGCTTCGCAGATTCAAATCATCAACTTAGCGCCTTTTGATTTTTGATATAAAAGAAGGTATGCTTTTTTCTTCAACATATTTCTCCTTTGCTTCCAATTTAATGTAATAGAATTCCTTGTTGACATTTTATCATGCATCTTTTACGCAGTAATCCCTTGTAAACAATGAATTTGCTCGCAGAAAGGTAACACGCAAATCACCTCTTCTCTGCATTTTACAGTAATTCATCCAATATCCAAATCAAAATAATATCGTATAAATGTGTGAATACAGAATCTCTTTACAGGCACAACAACAGTCAACACTGAGAAGTAACAGCAATCAACTCCTCCTTTTCGGTAAACCAGCTCATAATGTGAAAGATGCATCACTAGCAGCGAACAAATCAATGGCAGAAAAATGTTTAGATTCTCAGCTATGGCACGCATGTGCGGGAGGCATGGTTCAAATGCCCTCCTCTAATTCGAAGGTATACTACTTCCCTCAGGGACATGCAGAGCACTCTCAGTCTCCTATTGATTTCGGAGCTCCAAGAATTCCCTCCATCCTTTGCCGGGTCGTCTCAGTCAAATTTTTAGCAGATCCAGAAACAGACGAAGTCTTTGCCAAGATCCTCCTCGTACCAGAAGCAGAATTTGGTGGGGAAGATCATAATGATATAGGATTGGAGTTGCAAGAAAAGCCAGCTTCATTTGCAAAGACTTTGACGCAGTCAGATGCTAATAATGGTGGAGGTTTTTCTGTGCCAAGGTACTGCGCAGAGACAATATTTCCTAAACTGGACTACACAGCAGATCCTCCTGTTCAGACTGTGCTAGCGAAAGATGTGCATGGAGAGGTATGGAAGTTTAGGCATATTTATAGGGGTACCCCTAGAAGGCACTTGCTGACTACTGGGTGGAGCACTTTTGTGAATCAAAAGAAGCTTGTGGCTGGGGATTCGATCGTCTTTTTACGTGCTGCAAACGGAGATTTGTGTGTAGGGATAAGGAGGGCGAAACGTGGAGTTGGATGTGGGCCAGAGCAGCCTTCTGGGTGGAACCCGCCGCCCACTTATGGAAGAGGGTTGTCTGTGTTTTTAAGAGAAGAAGAGAATGGTAATAATAGAAATAGGGGTAGTAGTGGAAATATGAAAGGGAAGAGTAAGGTAAGGAGTGAGTCAGTGATTGAGGCAGCTAGACTTGCTGCCAGTGGTCAGGCTTTTGAGGTGGTGTACTATCCTAGGGCAAGCACACCTGAGTTTTGTGTTAAGGCAGGTGCGGTTAGAGGGGCCATGAGGGTTCAGTGGTGCCCGGGTATGAGGTTTAAGATGGCTTTTGAGACGGAAGATTCTTCAAGAATTAGCTGGTTTATGGGTACTGTTTCTTCTGTTAGTGCTACTGATCCTGTTCATTGGCCTAATTCTCCTTGGAGACTTCTTCAGGTAGTTTTACTTGGAGCCTATTTATCTGCTATTTATTTTAAACCTCATTGAAAGAAGTTTTGAGCAGTAAATTTGAATAGTTTCGAGTGAATAGTGAAAATTTCACTTGGAAGTGTTTGAATTTGTTTGTTTCTACTCAATTACTTATTTGATACTGTTAAGTCAAAATTTTAAATTTTCTACAAACACTAACTTGTAAGCTACTTCTGCTACTCATAAGTTGGTATCAAACACTGTTGGTTTTTTTGGCAGATTAAGTCATTTCCGGTTATTCAAAGAAATTTATACATTCAGTAGAATCAATTGTTGAGCAAAGAAACATACTATTAGATTTGCACTATGTATTGTTAATTAAGATTTTTGATTTGTAGGTGACATGGGATGAGCCTGACCTGCTTCAAAACGTTAAGCGGGTTAGTCCATGGCTAGTAGAACTAGTTTCGAACATGCCAACTATACATTTATCTCCATTCTCTCCACCACAACCGAGGAAGAAGCTGCGTTTTCCACCCAACTCTGAATATACTCAAGACACCCACCATTTCTCGCAGTTACCACCCACCTTCACTACAAACCCCCATGGGCCCTACGTGGGCATACAGGGAGCCAGGCATGCTCATTACAGTAGTGTTGGTGGTGGCAGCAGCAGCAGCAACAATACTGTTTTCTCTCTTCCAGATCTCCATTTTAAGAAACTTCAATCTGGGTTTTTTCATGCAAGGCTTGAACCTAAACCTAAGCTCATAGAAGACGATAACATATCTTGCTTATTGAGTATAGGAAGTCCTGCTACATGTGTTAGCGTGAAAAAAGCGACTCAGTTGGTCCTTTTTGGGCAGCCAATACTGACTGAAGAGCAGATATCTCTTAGCAGTGGTTCAAGGAACAGTTCTTCTGAATCCATGGCTTCCAGGGTGGAGGCTGGACGGTGCAAGGTGTTCAAAGAACCTGATGATGTCGGTGTGAATATTGATCTTTCTATGTTTGAATCTTATGATGAGTTATATTGCAAGTTAGCTGACATGTTTGGAGTTGAGAAGAGGGAGATCGTTAGTCGTTTCTGCTATCATGATACCAATGGTTCAGTTAAACATGCGACGGATGCACCTTTCAGGCAAGTTCTAATTATCGATTGAAATTTTGTCAGTTCATACAGCGACCTTGTTATGCTAACTTTGTTCTGAATTTGTTTCAGCGAGTTCGTCAAAACGGCAAGCAGGTTGACTATACTCATGGAGTAGAGCGCAGGAAAGCATGTGAGCCAAGTATAATTTTAAGCATGTGAGCTAAGTATAATTTTAAGCATGTGAACCAAGTATAATTTTCAAATCCAACAAGTAATGCGCGTTTGAAGAAGGGTTACTTAGCGTTTTGTTAGCTTTGTTAGGCTAATTCCATTGGTGGGGTGTGTGTGTGTGGTTTGTTTGTGTGTTGGGGTGGGGGGTGGTGCTTCGGTTTGTTTTGTTGGGTGCGTGGGAAACTCCATATTATATGTTTTGTATTTGTTTGTCTGCCAAATGGCTATAAAAGAAGGCTTGTATTCACTATTCAGACATATTTAGTTGTGGTAATGATGTTGAATTCCAGCATTCTCAAAGACATCTTTGTTTTGTTGTTTGTTTCCCTTGAATAAAGTATGTTGTGATGTATAATGTTTGAAAAATACTTGCGTGTCTTGGATTTTTACATGTAAATAGATAGCATGTATACGAATGTCCTTTTGGAATGTGACATCGTGTTCTACGCACAGGGAGAGACTGTTTGAGAACTGCTTGCGGCTTTATGCTTTTGTTTTTTTAGAATAAATGTCAAGCTAAGGTTTTTATCAATTCTTCGTTCACTTTTTTTTTTATATATATGTTTGCTGGAGTAGCTCTTAATTTGCATTTGACTTGCAAGTCGTTCTTGAAAGTTGGTCAGATTCTGGAATAACTCATTTTTTGGATTGACACCGGTGCACACTGTAAATCTATTAAATAACTATTGTATAACCCATGCGTTGCATACGGTAACGATATTAAAAAGCAATATTTAAATTTTAATTATTGTTAAAAATTGAATTTTTTTAAGCACTATATGATAAACTTGTTGAAATAATAAAATTATAATTTAAAATGACATACAACACTCAAATGTAAGGTAAAGGATCGCGCGCGCGCACACACACATATATATATATAGACACACACACATATATACAAATAATTGATGTTATGTGATACAAGTATTTTTTATATAAATAGATGAAAAAAGTTGAATTTTCCATTTCTATTAATATGAATATCGTATATATAATTTTAATGATTTACAATGGAATAATGAATATTATGTAATTGAATATATTAAATATATTAAATCGGTGATCAACTTAACTAATTAGATATATGGAGTTGAATGTTAGAAAGGAGAAAAAAATGAAAAGAGCTTTGTATGTAGTTGTAGTTGAGAAAAATATCTTACGATCAACTTATTTGAAATGAACTTTTATTCAGTATCTGAGATTTCAATTAGTAAACTTTTTTAACTTAGCAATTAATCATAAATTTCACGTTATTGTAGGAGTGTCATGTTTACAACTTCAATATTTGCAACAACAAAAAAATATTGCGTTAATTTGAGTTGTGAGTTCGATAAGTTTTAATATCATGTTGAAAATAAGAATGTCGACATAACCTAATTTGTATTAGAGTAATCCATGCATCCACATCCCAATGTTGTAAATTATAAATTTATCCTTTAAAAGTTGTAAAAATTGAAATTTTGTAATAAAAATGTATGATATTATTTTGAGATAAATGAATTATAATTAAAAATATATTATTGTTATGTTTACATTTTATGTTATGCGATCCATATATCTTTATATATGAATAAAAATAACAATTTCATCATCTTCTCGCGCGCATGTGTTGTATGCATACTTAAATCGATATAATTTTTAAAATTTATTAGATGAATTATTAAATATTATAAATTGAATTTATTTGAGTGATTTAAAATAAAGATTAAATAATTGGTTAAATACATGTATATGAGTAAAAAAAATATTAGAAGAGAATTGTGAAGGGTTTGTAAGTAACTATGTGAATTTAAAATATAGGTGTTTAAAGTTAAAAATATAATTTTTCAGTGCAATACATGATAACTTCATTGAGATAAACAAATTATAAAATAAATTTGTTATTGTTGCCGATGTATATAATTTATGCTATGTGATTTATATATCTTTATATGCAAATGAAAATTTTGTTTTGTCAGTTTGTTGATGCTACTATGGTATATTGTTGAAAATTCATATTTTAGAATTTACATGATGTATCGAATGTTAGATAATTGAGTTTATCAAATGGTTTAAATTTTTAATTATGTAATTAGTTTAATTGTATGGATTTAAATGTAAAATATTAGAAGAGAACTAAGAAAGCATTTGTGAATAATCTTAGAAAATTTTAAAAGTATGTATTTGATTATAAATTGACATTAGAACTTTAGTAGAATAATTATGAAGTGATAAATTACAAAAATTTAGAATTAAAATATCGAGAGAAAATTAAGGAGGGTAAAGAAAACTCCTACAATTAATGAGAGAGCTTGAATTTCTTCTGCTTTACTATTATTTAATAATAGATAGTAAAGTGGAAGAATTTCCTAATTTCTCGTTAATTCTAAACATTTCCTCCTTTCTTCTTAATTCTCCTCCTGTAATTTATTTTCAACTCCCTGTAATTTATTATAATAATTATTATAAAGTTCTACTAACTCTCTTCATTATCATTTTACATCTAAATGTCAATAATTAATAATTTATACTATTATTTTTAACATTCTCCGAAGTTTTATCACATTGTTTTACATTTAAGTCCATATATTTCAATTAATTTTGCATTTAAGTCCATATATTTAAATTAATAAATGATGTAAAATTTGAACTTTAAAATAAATCAAAATAAATGATATTTATCATTTGGTCCAATAGGTCCTAATAAACTAACAATTTAGCGTATTGTATACGTCACTTATATTGACAGAAATTATGAAACTAATATTTTAGTCAAATCCATATTAAAACTTTCACAATTTTTGATAGTTTTTTTTTCACAATTGTATTCAAAACTATCTTTTGTCCCTTTACATTATTCTAAATTCAAATTTATATAATTTATTTCTTTCTAAACTTATCGCTCTATTGCAAAAAAATACACATAAATTTTCTAGCTAAACTTTGTATATTATTACAAATCAACATATACAATGTTCTTTTTTTTAAATTGATGCATCAAGTTAATTCTTTCTCATTAATAATTTTTTTTAAGAATAACAATGAATTAATGATAGGTGGTGAATACCATAGTTTATGATTTTGAAATAAATGAATATTTTCAGTTCATATATTTCTGAAAATGTCAAATATTACTTATGTATATCATAATTTACTTTAATTAATAACTAAAATATACTATATTTGGATTATAGTTGTTCTTCTTTTTTAGTTTATTGTACTTCTGAAGCAGATGCTGATATATATTTTTAAAAGTTTATTACAAATTAAGATCAATGATGTACAAAACAATGGTTTAAAATCCAGACTATTGATTTTACAAAATTATAATAACAATATAATTTGTAATGTTTCTTTTAATCAACATTTCGGTTAGTCGTTAAACAAACATTTTTTTTATCACTTTGACAATATTATGTACTAATTTGTGATGATGATGTTAACTGCAAGAGATTAAAATGCATAAAAACATATCGATTCATCACTACTACACTTTCATTTTTAGGTTTTCTGCCATTTCCTAAGGTAATATTTGAAATACAATCTGTATGTCATTTACCTTTTTAAAAGGTACTTTAAGAAATATATTAAACTAAAAATATATGCATAAAAATATTTATTTGTTGAATAATTAAAATTATTAATTTTAAAATTAATTCAGAATACTAACTTTAATTATTTTCTTAACAAATACACAAATATTAAATGCCAATAAATAGTAAATTAGTATCAAAGTCAATATTATGTACAAAATGATAATTTAATTTTTCTATAGATAAAATACATAAATCACATAGCAAAAATTACATGCTTAAAAAATAATAAGGTAAATGCATTATTCGGTTATCTTAACAAATTCACCAGATGTTACACAATAAATTCAATTCGTTAAAAATATGCATAAAATTGTTTTTCTGGATCATACGGTGTGCAATACACGTAGTACACACTCATATAATAATATAAAAAGAATTTGCACCTACTGAAAGAAATGCGGATTACGGATCTTAAGGCTAGGATTAACACTAGGGGGTGAATAGTGTTTATAAAGAATTACTAAATCTTTTTGAATTTGTGTTGAATTGAACACGGATGTATGCAATATACAGATACAGATATGATCACAGAAACAAACACAAATGCAGAAAATAAAGTAAAAGCAATAAAGGAAAGAATACACCGGATTTTATACTGGTTCGAAGTTACCCTACATCCAGTCCCGCAACACAAGTACAGATTTCCTTTCAAAAGCAATTGTACAATTACACCATCGATTTCAAGGCTATGAGGTACACCCTCCAGATCACAATCCTCTGGGTAGAGATACTTGATTTCCGTGCCACAAGTTTACCCAATTGATTTACCAAGACTACAATCACACCTTATCTCGCTTGATTGATTTTCAAGGCCACAATCACACCTTTTCTCACTTAATAGATTACAAAGAAGCCTATAACTCTGAATAGCACTGAGAACCTTGCTGAGATAGTGATAGAGAATCAAACTAGAAAAGATCGAGTTCGATTCAATGTTAATTTCGGCAGTAATGGTAAGAATATGTATTAAGAAATGTGGAAGAAGAAGAGGAGTGAAAAACCAGAAAATCTGATATAAAATTCGTTGAAACTAACTCCTATTTATAGAAGAACAACAGCCATGTCCATTCGTGAAGAGTTATGGCGAATAGATACTTCTTTTGAAATTTAAATTTTGAACTCAACTAACACCATGTCGACATGGTCACCATAGGCATGTCGACATCCCAAAGCAATTTTTGATGATTTGATTTTCTTTGAAAATAACCTTTATCTTATATTAAAACTATTTAAAACTTTATAAATATACTTGACTATAGTTATAATTCATAAGTAAATATAGAGAATAATATATATAGAATTTAACTATAATTTTATATTTAAATCTTAAGTATAAATATTTAAAAGTTAAATATATTATATTAAAAGATAGTTTAAAATCAGGAGTGATTTGACTTTGAAATTAAAGATAATTTTGAGGCTAAAATTATTTAAAATCAGGATAGAGGGTTTTGAATCTTTTAAAAGGAAAGTTTTGAAATCATTTTGAAAACAAGATATTTTGTAAAATCATTTGAATTAAAATTAGTGGATACAAAACAATGTTCCACTAAATTTTTCGTAGGTTCCATCCTACTTAGGGTTCCATTCCTTTAACAGGCTCGAAGTGGATTCCATTCCCCGAATAAATTGGATTTTAAGATGCCAGTGCTTTTCTATGAGTTTTAACAAAATTTCTAATTAAAGAATAAATTACTTCAATTCTTGAACTCTTGATAATCTTGATACTCATGAGTCTTCAATCTTGATATCTTGAATCTTTATACTGTACAGTCTTCATTCTTGGTACCTGCATAGTTAAATCCTGCATATACATATTTATCTAAACTTATAATGTTAGTATTTATATTTTATAATCTATTCTAAGGTTTTTGTCATCAAAAACATCATCTCATGGACTAACAATCTCCCTTTTTTTGATGATGACAACCTTTGTTTATAAAATATCTATTTCTATCTTAATAACTCCCCCCTAAGACTAATAACCCCCCCTTAATCTATGCCTAATTACCCTATTTTATATTTCTCCCCCTTTGTCATCAACAAAAACAAACTCTAAACTTTATAATTCCAAACTATATAACTCTCGCTTATTCTAATATTCTATGTGTACAATGATAGTGTTATCATAAATAATCAACACTTAGATCTAATAATAAATCTAATCCTAAGCTACTAACTATCTTAAGTATATAATAACCGTATAGTTATATGTATTAATAAGAAGAACACATATAAGAACACAATTAATTTATTAATCATATAGTTGTATGTACATTTTTCGTTGTAAACGTAAGAAGGAATAAACAACAATGGTAAAGAAAGAGAAGAAACTAATGTGTGTTTTTAAACATAGGAGATCTGTGAATCGAACAGTTTGGATAGTGAAAACTGAAATTTCCACATTGTTCGACAAGATTCCCATTCTTGTCAAAACACACTTCTCCAACACACACGACTTGTTCATCATCCTCCGCGTGCGCTTCTTCCATGAGTTCTTCTTCTTCTTCTTGTTCTTCGCTGGCCTCTTGATTGAGTGAAGAATCTTCATCAATCAAGATAGGGTTGGCTTGATTATCCATTATAATTTTTTGCAAATTCCTAAGAATCTTGCCTTGTTTCTCTTGTTCCTTTGCCATACGGAATTGAATCACTTGAATTTTAGACATCATTTGAAGTGCATCCTTCAGAGAGTCCTCTATTTTAGTCACATGAGCGAGAGTAGTACGTTGGACCAGACGTAGGAGAGGGGAACGAAAAAGTTGATTTTATGTTTGATTTGGAAGAGGAGGCTATTGTTTATTTGATTTCAAAGAGAAGAACAGAGAGATAACAGAAAGAATGAATAAAATTTCAAAAATGTGAAGAATATATAACCAATTATTTTGAATTTTGGTGGGAAAAATTTCAAAAATTAAAAACGTTGTATGTCGACATGGGTATATGGGGGATGTCGACATGGTCCTTTTTATTTTTACTATTTGATTTTAATATTAATTATTAACTATACTTGTTATTTATATTTTATATTTCATTTATAGAACAAATATCTAATTCTCTTCTTAATTTAGTAAAAAATGATTCATTTAAGGGTTTTGTTAAAATATCAGCAATTTGATTTTCAGAATCGATATAGTCGAGAGTAAGTACTTCCTTACATATATTATCTCTGAGAAAATGATGTCTGATATCAATATGTTTAGTTCGAGCATGTTGAGTAGTATTTTTGGATAAATTTATCGCACTCGTATTGTCACAATAAATTGGTGATTTTGAAAATTTTAAACCAAAATTTTTTAAAGTTTGTTGCATATATATTACTTGAGAACAAACCAAAGCAGCAGAAATATACTCTACTTCAGTTGTTGATAAAGAAACTGTATTTTGCTTTTTACTAAGCTAAGAAACCAGAGAATGCCCCAAAAAGTAACAAGTCCCACTTGTACTTTTTCGGTCCGATTTACAACCAGAATAGTCAACATCACGGTAAGATATTAAGTCAAAAGAATCATTTTTAGATTAAAATAAACCATAATCAGATGTGTGTTTAACATATCTTATGACTCGTTTTACGGCTTTTAAGTGGGTCTCTTTAGGTTGGGATTGATATCTGGCACAGAGACACACTATGCATGGTATCAGGTCTACTGGCAGTAATATAGAGTAGTGATCCAATCATTCCTTTATATAATTTTTGATCTACATCTTTCGGAAGATCTTCTTTACTAAGGTACTCATTGGTTGCCATGGGAGTGGGTTTTTCACTCACAGTAGTCAAACCAAATTAACTAATTAGGTCTTTAGCATATTTTTCTTGACTAATAAAGATACCATTATCTAATTGTTTTATTTGCAATCCTAAAAAGAAATTTAATTCACCCATATGACTCATCTCAAACTCTTTTGTCATTATTTCAGAAAATTCTTTATTCATTTCAAAATTAGTTGATCCAAAAATGATATCATTTATGTAAACTTGTACTAATTGAATATCATTTTTATTTCTTTTAATAAAAAGAGTATTATCTACTTTACCAATTTCAAAATTTGATTGCAATAAATAAGATCTTAGTCTATCATACCAGGCTCTAGGAGCTTGTTTTAGACCAATAATCCTTTCTTAAGTTTGTAAACATGATTTGGTAATTTATCATTTTCAAAAAGTGGTGGTTGTTCAACATATACTTCTTCTTTTACAAATCCATTTAAAAATGCACTTTTAACATCCATTTGAAATAATTTGTAATTATTATGATTTGCGAAAGCAAGTAGAATCCTAATTGCTTTCAATCTTGCTACGGGAGCAAAGGTTTCATCAAAATCTATTCCTTCTACTTGACAATAACCTTGAGCGACTAATCGAGTTTTATTTCTAACTACCTCTCCTTGTTCATTCATTTTATTTTTATAAACCCATTTAGTTTCAATTATAGTTTTATTTTCAGGTCTAGGAACAAGTTCCCAAACATCATTTCTAGTAAATTGATTTAATTCTTCTTGCATAGCCAAAATTCATGAACCATCAGTTGATGATTCTTTTGGATTTTTGGGTTCAATAATTGATATAAAAGCTACATTACTCATTTGACTTAGATAATTTCTAGTTTTAGCAACAGATTGCATATCTCTTAGTATATTTTCTATAGGATGATCTTTTAAAAATTTAGTCCTTTTATTAGGATGATAATTTCATTATTAGTTTCAATTGATTCTTTATTTTGAGTGATTAAATCCTCTTCATCATTTGTATCTTCAAATTTTTTGAAATTTTCATCAAATGAAACATGCATTGTTTCTTCAATGGTGTTAGTTTTTAAATTAAACACTCTGTATGCTTTACTTCTATTAGAGTATCCGATAAAGATTCCTTTGTCGGATTTAGGATCAAATTTATCTAAATTATCTTTTGTATTTAAAATAAAGCATTTACTTCCAAAAATTCTGAAATAAGATACCTTAGGTTTCTTTGAATAAAGAAGTTCATAAGATGTCTTATCAGTTAGAGGTCTAATTAAAATTCTATTTAAAATATAACCGGCGGTAGCAACTGCTTCTGCCCAAAAATTCTTTGGTAAATTACTATATGAAAGTACAGTTCTTGCACACTCTTGAATCGTCCTATTTTTACGTTCAACTACTCCGTTTTGTTGTGGAGTTCTTGGAAATGAAAAATTGTGAGTTATTCCCTTTTTATTGCAGAATTCCTCGAACTTTTCATTTTCAAATTCATCGCCGTGATCACTTCGAATAGTTATAATTTTTAGAGAAAATTGATTTTGAATTCTTTTTGAAAAGGTCTTAAAACATTCAAAAGTATCACTTTTATGTTTCAAAAATATTGTCTATGTAAATCTAGAATAATCATCTATAATTACAAAAACATATTTACTATGATTTATTGATAGAATTTGAGATGGACCAAATAAATCAAGATGAAGTAATTCAAGAGGTTTTGAAGTTGAAATCATATCTTTTAATTTAAAGAAACTTTTTCTAAGTTTTCCTAATTGACATGCATCACATAAACTGTCTACTTTAAAATTCATTTTAGGGAGACCTCTTACTAGATCATGTTTTGACAGTCTAGATAAGAGTTTGAAATTCAAATGCCCAAATCTCTTATGCCAAACCCAAGGGCCACTTGTATTTGCCAACAGACACAGATTATCATTTGAAACTTTCATACTAAGAATACAAATATTCTTTTTCCTGACTCCCTCAAATATTATGGTTGCATTATTATCTTCGATGTGACATTTATTTTTTTCAAATTTAATTTTATATCCTTTATCGCAGAGCTGACTTATACTTAGCAGATTATGTTTTAGATTCTTAACTAGCAAAACATTAGTAATAATATGAGTTTTAGAGTTACCGACTTTGCTGATGCCAATCACATATCCTTTTGAATTGTCTTCAAAGTTAACCAGTCCTCCGTCTTTGTATATAATATCATTCAGTATATCTGGATTGCCAATCATGTGTCTAGAACACCCACTATCAAGTATCCATTTGTTCTTTCTGATCTGCACAATTTGTCCGTTGTGGATTGATTCCTCAACAGCCATAAAGCATGATTCCTGCACATCAAACAATTTTGGTAGATAACTTGAATTTGAATATTGATTATATGCAGACTCATGAAACAATGATGATTTGATTATTTCTAAACTAGTATTAACAAATATAGCCATTTTAAAAACTTTTTCAACAATCAGATTATGAAACTTTGAAAACCTTGCACCGATACCAATTGAAAGAAATGCGGATTACGGATCTTAAGGCTAGGATTAACACTAGAGGGGGGGGGTGAATAGTATTTATAAAGAATCACTAAATCTTTTTGAATTTATGTTGAATTGAACACGGATGTATGCAATATACAGACACAGATGTGATCACAGAAACAAACACAAATGCAGAAATAAAGTAAAAGCAACAAAGGAAAGAACACACCGGATTTTATACTGGTTCGGAGTTACCCTACATCCAGTCCCGTAACAAAAGTACAGATTTCCTTTCAAAAGCAATTTTACAACTACACCCTCGATTTTAAGGCTACGAGGTATACCCTCCAGAATCACAATCCTCTGGGTAGAGATACTTGATTTCCGGGCCACAAGTTTACCCAATTGATTTACCAAGGCTACAATCACACCTTATCTTGCTTGATTGATTTTCAAGGCCACAATCACACCTTTTCTCACTTAATAGATTACAAAGAAGCCTATAACTCTGAATAGCACTGAGAACCTTGTTGAGATAGTGATAGAGAATCAAACTAGAAAAGATCGAGTTCGATTCAAAGTTGATTTCGGCAGAGTAATGATAAGCATATGTATTAAGAAATGTGGAAGAAGAAGAGGAGTGAAGACCAGAAAATCTGATATAAAATTCGTTGAAACTAACCCCTATTTATAGAAGAACAACAACCATGTCCATTCATGAAGAGTTATGACGAATAGATACTTCTTTTGAAATTTAAATTTTGAACTCAACTGACACCATGTCGACATGGTTACCATAGGCATGTCGACATCCTAAAGCAATTTTTGATGATTTGATTTTCTTTGAAAATAACATTTATCTTATATTAGAACTATTTAAAACTTTATAAATATACTTGACTATAGTTATAATTCATAAGTAAATATAAAGAATAATATATATAGAATTTAACTATAATTTTATATTTAAATCTTAAGTATAAATATTTAAAAGTTAAATATATTATATTAAAAGATAGTTTAAAATCAGGAGTAATTTAACTTTAAAGATAATTTTGAGGCTAAAATTATTTAAAATCAGGATAGAGATTTTGAATGTTTTAAAAGGAAGTTTTGAAAACAAGATATTTTGTAAAATTATTTGAATTAAAATTAGTGGATACAAAACAATGTTCCACTAGATTTTTCGTAGGTTCCATCCTTTTAACAGGCTCGAAGTGGATTCCATTCCACGAATAAATTGGATTTTAAGATGCCAATGCTTTTCTATGAGTTTTAACAAAATTTCTAATTAAAGAATAAATTACTTCAATTCTTGAACTCTTGATAATCTTGATACTCATGAGTCTTCAATCTTGATATCATGAATCTCTATACTGTACAGTCTTCATTCTTGGTACCTGCATGGTTAAATCCTGCATATACATATTTATCTAAACTTATAATGTTAGTATTTATATTTTATAATCTATTCTAAGGTTGTTGTCATCAAAACCATCATCTCACAGACTAACACCTATGACAATTTTCTTTGTTCTTAATTCTCTTATGCTATTTAATTTCAAAATATTTTAATATAACTTATGATTTTTGAAATTATTATTGTTCTGCAAATTCTCACCAACCATATTACAGTCAAATGCTCATCTTTTATAATTTCTAGAGTTAAATACTTTGACTCAATTTTCTGCAATATTTTACATTTACATCCAGACATTTAAGTTAACTAAATATCCTAATTTAAACTATTCAGGATAAACTTAATTAACTATATCATTCATTGTTTTGTCTACTAAAAACAAATTCGTTATGTATATCATATTTTTATTAACAAAAATGGAAAAAATGTTCAAATGTAAGAATATGTAAATCACATAATAAACATTAAATACAAAAAACGTTGGAAAGAACTTTAATTTATAATTTATTTATCTTAATAAATTATCTACAGAATAAATAATAGTTGGGCGGAGAACTTCCAATCATCTCATTAGTTATGGAAGTTAGTACGCTTAGTTATAAAAGTTTTGTCCCCTCTTTCATTCTCTCATAATTACAAAAAAATTATGCAAGTTATCATTTTCATAATTATACACAATGTTTACTAATTCTTTCATGATTTTACATTCAAATACCTACATTTTTATAATAATGACAATAAAATTTTCTCTTCCATTTGATCTTACCATATTGCACTCAAGTCAGATGTTTGAATTAATTAATTAATTTAATAGTTAATTATAAATTATTAAGTAAATTTGAGTAACTAATAATTATTAATTTGTCTAATAAATCTTAAATGATATTAATTTCAATATGTATATCACATTCTTATTAATACAATTGTAAAATCAATTTTAGTTCGAATATAAATTCTGTAAATCACTTAACAAATATTATATACATAAATAATGATAAAAAGTTTGATTTATAATTGATAATACAACTTATTTACCGTATACTGCATAAATAATTTCTATTTTCATCAATATTTATGAATACAATGCTTTTACAACTTTATCGTGTGCAACACACGGGTTACACACTAGTTTATTATATAAGCCAAAACATTATTTCCATAATATTATAGTATGTGTTAGAAAAAATTAAATGCCGCCATGTATATTCTTGTATAATATTATTTTTCCAGTAAAAAAGAAATGAATAAACCATAAGTTCGGTATTGTACATTGAATCATTAAATTAACACTAATTCATGCTTATGTTGAAGTTTGTACCGTTGAACGACTTCATGCTTATAGTGTTAAGATTAATATGTATGAATCTGTGTTATACATGTAAGTATGTAACAAAAGATATGGTAATGTTAAACAGGAAAAATGAAAAGCATAAATGAAATTTTTTATCCCCTTTTTAGCCTTTAGGATAAACTCAATTTTTTAGTGTGGAGGAAAATTATTGTAATTAAATTTTGCAAAAGAACAACTTTTAGTGAGAAGGACAAGGCGCGACAAATGAGTTTGGACGAGCCGCTTCAATGAAGGCACGACGGATATCAGCGGTGTTGGCGATGACGTAGGTTGGTGTGATGAAAAATCTCGACGATTGCTAGCGTATGAAAGAGCATGAGCTGAAGTGCTTTGATGATGTGGTAATGACAATTAAGGATGGTGACGGGGTTGCTATGGTGGCAGCAATAATGTAATAAGTGGTTGTGTTTGAAGAAACAACAAGTTGAGCAAGAAGAAGCAACGAATTGAGTAAGAACAAGATAATATGTAGTAATACCATTGTGTAGTATCATATTTTGTTATTTTAGTAAATTAATAGTGTATATTTCTATTCATAATACTATGTTGTGGTAGTATTATATGAATTGCAGTGGCAGCATTTTAAAATTGTAGTTGCAGATTATGAAACATCGTAGAGCCTTTTTTGATTGTGTAGTAATGATACTATGTTGTATCATTTTTTTTAAATAAATATAATTATGTATATTTCCATCGTTTTTTTAAATAAATATAATTATGTGTATTTCTATTCATAATGTTATTTTATACTACCAGTTTATGAATTGTAGAAGCGGTTTCTTAATTGTACTAGCTTCTTTAAATTGTACTAACAGTTTATAAACAATTGTAGCATTTTTAGATGCGTATCGTAATGGTACCATACATCATCATTTTTTTATTTTTTTATTCATATAATTATGTATATTTCTCATAATGCTATTTTATAGTAACATTTTATGAATTGCAATAGTGGTTTCTAAATTGTAGTGGTTTTCTTTTTAATTGTAATTCAAGCTTATAAACAAATGTAGCATTTTTTTACATGTCTATAGTAATAATATTATATATTATCATTTTTTTCAAACAAATAATTATGTATATTTTTGTTCGTAATACTATTCTATAGTGGAAATTTATGAATTGTGGTAGCAAGTTCTGCATTGTACTAGTTTTTTAAATTGTAGTAGCAGTTTATAAACAATTGTAACATCTTTTTAGATGATGTATACGTTTTATCTTACAACATTATTTTAATACAGCGTTATACCACAATTTTTACTTATCATAGGTATCGAAACCCTTGCCTTAAACTCTGAAGCTCTATTGTGTATGTGGATTCGCATAGGAATTAAATGTCAACTCAATGTCTAAAGGGCAATAGTTTGCAAATCGAGAGCATGTGCTTCAAAGCGGGCTCATTACAGAAAGACCGAAGGCATTCTGGTATGACACATTTCTAAGACAATAGACTGTCTTCAATCTATCTTTTGAGACCTTCCTACGATCATTACCTCAAGAAACGATCTTAACAAGCCATCACCAAGTATATAGATCAAGAGCGCCTAACTCTACATACGAGACCAAAGCTATATGAATCAAGATCAAAGTCTAAGACAATCTCTGTAACAACTGCCTTCATAATACCCAAAAATCAGCAACGCATGACAAAGTTTGACTTTCGAATACCACAAAAGTTATATTGTCGAAGAAAGAAAATTAAAAAAAAATCAAGGGATATCAATAAAATCTCACAGCGAAATGATAACAAATAATAAGGCCATGTCTTACATATCGAAGGATCATAAAATTTTTTTTTTATTCATATGAGGTCGTATGACTCTAAATTTTTTGAAAATGACTTTTAGGGACATTTTCCACATCTATGATTGTTATCAAATTTCTATTTAACCATTTTGGCCCAGAAGATCATGTTTGGGCATTAACTTTTGATTTGAGCTGAACTAGAGTCTAAAACCACTTTCATTGTTTTAGGATGATGGTTCTCATTCCTTAGAATGGTTATAATAGAAAACGGACTTATCGTTTGAAATTATAGCTATTTTAAGTTTTGATTGCCGCTGGCCAGTTTTAATGGGCAATTAACTAAGCCCGTGCTTAAGTCCATTATCCCATATCAAAAATCGTGCTAAAGGGAGGCTGTAGGAACTAATCTAAATTATTTTTGTCTTTTCTTAAGCCTCCATTAACGTTAATTTTATCAAAAATCACACATGTTCCTTACTAATCTTGGCTAAATCATTGATTAGAGGGGTGATTAGCATATGAAAGCTTTAGATTATCATTTTTGCTAATTTGGATTCATCTTCTTTATTGTCTAATTTAGATATAAGGAGAAAAATTGGTATTTTGGGTATTTGGCGAGTGGTTCTTTATCTCTCACTCTACTATACATGTTTACATAGTTAAAAATGATGTTTTTAACATGATTTTGATCCTAATACATTTTCTAACCTTAATCGCACTTTTATACATTGTCTAAGGACGAATTTTAAAGGTCTAAAATGACTTTAAATGGTTTACCCATGTATTTATACGTAAATGCTAGTGTAAAAGTTATACCTGGATTAAGATTTCCTTGATTATCACATTCTCATGTATTGCATGTATGAAGAAGTTATATGCATGGTTTTGTATAATTGTATGTTGTGCTTTGATTATTGTTTACTAGCATTTTAGGCAGTTGGAGAATAGGTTGGCGAATACGACAAATCGAAGGCAAAGATGGTTAGAATTGGATGAACTTCAAGGAGGGGTTCTGGGGCACGTGTGGAACCCAAGCTACAAGTCATAGCAAAAATGAGACTAGGAAAATAGGTCAGCACCGAGTTATTTTAGTCGGTGCCAAGTTATTTTTATTTGCCAAAATGGATCGGTAACCTAATGGCACAATAGGGGTATGACAAGAGGAGGTGAACAAGGGTAATATGCAGAAAAATGAGTAAGTACTAGGCATGATGCTGATTTATTTCTAGGACTTGGAAACCATTGGTTTAGTGTGATGCTAGGTTATTTAGAAGGTTGGGTCGGGGTCCTAAGCAAGTTGGGATGAAGTACTAGAGGTAGGGAAGGACACTCAGCCAAAATTGGCTAAGTATATAACTCAACGCCGAGTTATTATAGCTTGGGGTTGAGTTCTTATATAGATGGGATTGGAGTGAAACTTCCAAGAAGGGAAGTAGCGGCTCCACGGGCCGTGCCGAAGGTGTTTAATTGTTTTCTTAGAGTTTGATGGTGACATGGTGGCATAATAATGGTTTTAAGACTTTGGTGACAACTCGATTGTGAAAGAAGTTAGGTTCCAATGATGGCGGCTCGATGTTGAACAGAGTAGTGATTATCCAAATAGGAGGCTTCTAAGAAAGGTGACCTTTGGATAGCACGGTTAAATGGTTCTATCGCGAAATGGAGGAATATGAAATGGTTCCTCGAGGATAGTGGAAATTGGATGGAGCAAGGAAAGGGCTCGGATACGAGTGCTAAGGGTTCGTTGATACTCAAAAGCAGATGTATTGTGTGGACACTTAGGGTATTTTGAAAGGCTATCCCGGATCGGTTAAATGAATCTATATACCCTAGACTGCTTGAATGGGTTAAATATCTGCTTCGGGCTAAAGAGAGTACAATAAAAACAAAGATTTCCATTAGCCCTTGGCAGTTGGAAGGTCATATGACTTATCATATATCCAAAGCATATTGAGTGATAGTGAGGATTGTTTGATGGATGCTATAGTTTTCTTGATTTTTCTTCCGTAGTCTATCACTCTAGGGATGTCATAATAGATAGGTATTGGAGACAGGAAGATTGGGCACCCTGTCATCAAACTTGGTTTGCAGTGCATCTTTACTATATTGGTATAGTAGCATAATATGTTCGTTATGTGCTAACTCTTTGGTTGCACGGGTAGGTCAGGTATGGTTCGTGTACTCTTGTTCTTTACCATGTCGATTTATATAGTATTTCGAGATTTATTTACCACTTACACCAGACTGTTGTTTGACTTACGGTTTTATGATTTGCTTCTTATTATCTCATATACTCTTTAATGAGTAGTCTAGGTAGTAGGTCTAGGTGCAACGTAGTAGTTGTGCAGAGGATGAGCTGGATGGAGCTATCTTTATCATTTTGGGATTTCTATGCTTATTTCACTATGCAACACTATGGAGCCTTGGCAGTGTTAGCTAAATATTATGAGACAGTTGTTTTAGTTTATTTCCATTGTATAAACTCTATTTCTCGTTGTATAACTCTATTTATCTGTACTTTGATATTTGGATCACTTAGTTATTATTGTCTCTCATGTTTTATATCTGTTATGTATATTATATTTTGTTCCATGTGCCATGAGATATACGACAGGTTCTATGATGCTCATTTTAAAACCTTAATGATCGTTCTACAACGAGCAGTCATATCGACAGCGCGTTATCTTATGTATATTGGGTGCTGTTGGTTTAGGGTAGTTATTACATTTGGTATCAGAGTCGAGGTTGCAAGATTAACTCTAGTTGATACCGTGGTCCAGTAGAGATAGAGAAGAAGTTATCACCATGGAATGGATCGAGAATATATGTATACATACATACATACACACAAACACACACGAGAGAGTGCGTACGTGTTAAATATTTAGATTTTTAAAACTATATAGTAGTATATATATTATATAAGCCACAGGCACATGAATACCATTGACACAATTTCTTTTTGAGAAATTGATCATCCTTGTTATAGATCAAGAATGAGCCGGTAAACAAAAAACACCGTAAGGAACTTCATTTTCAGGGTTGAGGAAAGATCGAGCTCGGTTCTGCTAACCCAGATTTGCAAGCTATATTCAATGCAATGATGGCGAAATTGCTTCAAAATGCCCAAGCGACTGTTCCAATTGTTGTTGTTAGTGGTGGTGCTCAAGTGCAGGCACCAAAAGATGACTTTGCGAAGTTATGCAAAGATTACTCTACCTTTGGAGGCAAACTATTTCTTGGAACGAAGTCGACTATCGAAGTGTAGGAATGGTTGGACATCTGCGAGCATATCTTTGATGATTAGGCAATAAATAATGCCATAAAGAGGAAGCTGGCCTCAAGACAGCTTCGAGGAGGGCCATAAACTAGTGGAATGCCATAACAATTGCTACACCAGAGGATCGGTCTACCTGGGACCAGTTCAAGGCTAGGTTTGGGGAGAAGTTCGTTCCGGTTGCTCAGAAGTTGTTACTATTCTGGAAATTTGCTGATTTAAAGCAGGGAGATATGTCCATCTTCGAATATATTACCAAGTTTAATGGTTTTTCAAAGTATGAGACGTCATTCGTTAAAACTTCGTTATGAAAGAATGAGAAGTTCATTATAGGTTAGATGGCTACTTGGGGGAGAAGTGTTTAGTCATATCGATGAGCCATTTGAAAGACTTGTCGAGAAAGCTCTTCATCAAGAGAGTTTATATCCCAAGTCCAAATTAGCTGTTGTTGCTAAGGAAGAGCCAAAACCACGACAAAGCGGCAAGGCAAGAAAAAGTGAAGTGGAAATAGGAAGCAGTTTCAGGGAAAGAACACTTAGAAAAAGACTAAATATGATCCTATTTGTTATGGTTGTGGAGACGAGGGTCACCTAATTAGAGACTGCAAATCTGAAGGGAAGAAGAAGTGTCATAAATGTGGCAAATTCGAACATATAAGAATTGTCCAGAACCACCATAGCAGAAATAGATTGTAAAGGCATATGCTCTGGCGTAGTTTCGACTTCGTTGAGCGCTCCCTCGGAGAAAGAGAAGGGGAAGGCCGTTGTTATTCAAGCTATGCTGTCTATTTACGATATTGCCATACGTGTTTTATTCGATATCAGTGCTTCACATTCCTTCATACCCAGTGACTTTGTAAACAGGCTAGGATTAAAACCCAAAATAGTTGGCTGACCTTTAATTGTGACGAACCCCGTTGGAGGCTTTACTAACTAGTGCATGGTTTGTCGTGGTTCGACCTTATCAAGTCATGGATGCTCTTTTATTTGTGATTGTTCTATTTTGAATTTCATTAGGTTTAGGAATATCTTGGGAATGGATTGGCTAAGGAAGTTTATGGTATTGGTGGATTGCTAGAGGCTGTTGGTGACAATTGGGGCTATGGAGGGGGGACGATAGTGATTGGCTACCTGCCAGAGTATGGGGTTATGGTTTTCTTTCTATATTCACTTGAGACTCCACATGATGGATTGTCATCTATGTTGGAGAGTATCTGGATGTGTCCGAGGAAGTGGCTGGATTACCACCATATATAAAGATTGAGTTTTAGATAAACTTAGTGAAGGATGCTAAGCCGAGAATTATGCCTATGAGGCGCATGGCACCTAGAGAGAAAAATGAGTTAGAGGAGCAACCGAATGACCTGTTGAAGAAGGGGTTCATTCGTAGGAGTATATATGAGTGGGGTGTACCCATAGTATTTTCCACTTAAGCGAATGGCTCTTTAAGGTTGTGTGTAGATTACCATGAGCTGAATAAAGTGATGAAAAAGAACAACTATCTACTCCTACGTATTGATGACTTTTTCGATCAGCTCCACGGTGCAAAGGTATTCTCTCAGTTGGATATCGCGACGGGATTTCACCAGTTGAGAGTAGCGAAGGAGAATGTGCCGATTGCCGTGTTTCATACGCCATCTAGTTTCTATGAGTGGTTGGTTGTGCCTTTCGGACTAACCAATGTTCCAACATACTTTGTTGATCTCATAAACGGTGTCTTTAGGGATCACCTAAACAAGTTCATGCTTATGTCATGGATACTATTTTGATCTATTCTAGGACAGAGGAAGAACACAAGATGCACTTAAGGATTGTGCTTAAAATATTGAGGAAGCACAAGTTGAAAGCGAAGTTTTTCAAATGTCACTTTTGGAGGAGGGAAGTGAGGGGTTGTATCGTCTTGGAGAAGGGCATCGTAGTAGATCCTGCGATGGTGGCTCTAGTTTGGGATTAAAACCAACTCAAGAATTTCATGGATATGAGGAGTTTTTTACGATTGGCGGGGAACTATATACATTTTATCAAGGATTTCTCGAAGATAGCAGCATCGTTGACCAATTTGACGAAGAAGAATCAGACTTTTGTTTGGGATGCAAAGTGATGTGCACGTAAATGTACATATTTTTACCACCTTAATTAATCTATTTAAATGAAATAAATGATCGTATTGAGTGTTTTAACATGTTTAACCAAAATTTAATTTATTTTGAAATCATCCCATATTCACCTTCATCCAAGGGTAAAATGACCACTTTTGTGCATATATTAATTTGAGAAAATTTCTATATTATTCTGTAGGAATTTGGCTTCATATACAAGTGGTTTCATGAAGATATATGCATGTAAAAGAGTGAATACAAAGGAATGGAGATGGAAATAATTCATTTCATGGATCATGGAGGACCCCACCTACCCACCTATCTTAATGTACAAATTAGAGGCTAATGCATATGCTAATAGAGTTTAGAGTTTCATACACATTTACATGATGATTATTTGAGGCTAATGATTATTTGGCCTCCACACTTTCTAAGATGGCATTTTGGGCATTCCCAAAAAAGTGGATTAGGGTTTCAAACTTATATAAATACCCCATATGTTCATATAACCCTTTCTTCCTCTTAGCCTCTTAGTTTAGGAAAATAAATCAAAGCTCTTCTTTTTTTTCACGGCTAATTAGCCATTTCTTTTACTTAATTTTTTTCATGCAATTTTAATTCAAGTCTTTTCTTGTTTATTTACTTTTATGTTAGTAGTGTAGATCTTCTTATGTTTTATGTAAGTAGAATAATTCTTCCTTTACTTTGCTTTCATCTTCTTCTTTTTTGTGTTTCATGTTGCATGCTACTTGTGTTGATATGATAACACAAATGAGAAGCTAAACCCCTTCAATTTATATGTAATAAAGCTCTCTAATCACGCAGCTTCAACATTTTGAGCATTTATGTTCTCTTTTTGTGCTCAATGGAAACATTTGAAGTTGTTTAGCTTTGCATTAGATATTCTATATTGTTTATAACAAATAGACTATACTTAAACAAACAAAATATAAATTGTCTCTTCATCTAAATATGACTATGGCAAAGAAGTGAATATTGAAATTAAAATTTGATGGCCTATATTTCTAAACATTAGTTAATAGGTCATGCTTAAAATAGATTTTGCTTTCAACTTTGTTGTCATATTTCTTGCGAGTTAAATATGTATTAGTGGTTGTGTTTTAGTTTGATAGTTTATATTGGGCTAATTAATAGCACAAATATACCATACTTATGATAAGCACGTCAACTAATCTCACTAATGATCAAAAGATAGATCATAACTTCATTTTGTTGATTTATGTGATCTAGAGAGTGGAAATTACCTCTAAATTGTCTTCTACTCTCATATTTTTATCACTTTTTTTGTTAATTTTCTCATTCTAGTTTAATTCACTCTTGATTTTGGTACGATTTGATTGAATAGGAAATTTAAAATCAACAATTCCCTGTGGATCGACCCATATTCGCCACATACTAACAATTCTACGCCGTGCGCTTGCGGTAATTTTCTTCTAAATTCGATCGGCTATTTTCTACACCGATAACAAAATAGTTGACGAACAAGTTTTTGACACCGTTGCTAGGGATTTGTGTTGATTTTATTTTTCTGATCTTCGAATTATTTTTTGTTTGATTTTATTGTGTTTTTATTTTGTGTTTGTTTGCATTTAAAAAAAACCGTGTGTTTGTTGTGTGATTTATTTGGTGCATCTCTTGTTCACAATTTGCATTTGCATATATTCAAAAAAAATAACATACAATTTCAAAAAAAAAAAAAAAAAAAAAAATTTATTACATTTGCATTTCAATTTACATTTGCATTTGTTTTCTTCCATTTTTTTAACAAACTTTTACATCCTATCTCTTATTACTGTTACATTGCTGCTCTAATACTCTGCTCTGCTGTGCAATTTACACTGATACTCTGCTGTGCACATCAGTTCTGTTCTCTGTCCATACAACTTCTCGCCTCAAACCATCACAGTCACTCCACTGAACATACCACTGCACCATTCCGCTACCACAATCAACTCAATTTCCTCAACCAAATCCGCTACGACCATCAACAGTCATTTCCCACCCTGCAACACTTCTGAGCAACATTACCTTCCACACCACCAAAATGCTCTACAAATTACAACCATTACAACCCCTGACATTCCAACCTCCTCCTTGTTACGACCAGCGACCAAACTGCAGAGAACCACCAGTCAACCTCCACTTCACATCTCCAACTTCACTTGTAGTCATACAAACCTCATCACCAACATCTTCTTCCCACCAAGACTTGTACAAAGCATTACCACTTCAACTAGACCACTGCCTTGTCTCACTATTTCTTGCCTCTGCTTCAAAATGCCTTCACCAAAAAACTCCATCATTCCACCGCAGAACAATTCCCACAACCCTCCTTCTTCAACATATTGACAGTAATAAAAAAATTGGCAAAAAAACAAAAAAACAAATTCACACTGCTTCATCCATCACTTGCCAATAACTGCTGCTAACTGTTGCTAACCGCGCTGCTACCATACTCACTTCTCACCATCCATAACTGCAGACATCAATCCACAATCATCGACCATTGTCAATACCACCCATCATAGTATACTCATACCACCGTCAAGCAACATGAACCCATAGCAATACAAACCTTTTCCATTTCACAGCAATAAAACTCACTGTTAAACTTCTCGCTGCAGTGCAATCCATCAAATACAACTTCAAACCTGCACTGCAATTATCGAACCACCTGACAACCAGTCATCGCGATAACCTCCACCAAATCACGCAACCGCAACCCACCACCCAATCGTGACAACCATATCACTGACCCAACCCAAATCGACAGCATCGCAACCCAAACAACGAGCTCCTTCAAATTGAACTTCCTCCTCAACCCGCAATCGCAACCAACGCCGAAAAACACAGCCAATTATCTCGAATCTCGAGATCTAAAACCCTAACTTCAATCCCGCCTGTCTTCGATCCCGAATCGCCAGCCTAATTCCACAAACAAATTGAATTTCGCTTTCGCTGAATTTTTTTTTTAAGACGAGACGGTTTTGAGCCTGATTTTGTTCGCTGTGCAGGGAGATTGTGCATTTTTTAAATGGGCGTAGCGGGCTCTTGGGCCTGCTTGTTTGGGCTTGGCAAATATTTTATTTTGTTTTAAACCTTTTTGGTTTCCCTTTGTTAAAATCTCATTTTCATTTATTCTATCTTCTTGGTTTCAAAAAAAATTTCAAAAAATAATTAAATAAATATTCATTTGTTTTGTTCTCATTTGTTTGATTTGTTTGGTTTTAGTTTTTCTTTCTTTATAAAAAATAAATAATTTTATATATCTTGTTTAAATTTTCAGGTTGCAGGTGGCAGAAGTGCTTGCTAAAAAATAATTGCTTTTATTTTTTGCTTCCATCTCTTATTTTTATTTTCATTGCATTTTTGCTTGCTTGCATTTAAAACAAAAAAAAAATTCAAAAACAAAAACAAATTTCATTCGTAGTTACATTATTAACACACGTTTAATTTCATTTGCATTTCATCCTAGAATTTTGATTAATAATAATGGTTAGACACCAATAACACTTAATTGTATATTGACAAGTTGACTTCTTTGAACAGTTTACTTTCTTGGTGTCTAGGCTACGACAGAGCAATAACCATTTATAAATATTACGGTGATTCATAAATATTATAGCGGTTGTTCCTCTGAAGGTACTTAAACCTTCGGCTGCATTGTTACAGTGATTCGTAGTGCACCGATAAATCATGTTCGTTACTTGACTGAGAACTATCTTGTTGGATTAAGACAAAGTATGATTATACAATTTTAGATTAGAAGCTATTTAGGGTAGATAATTTGTATTGGACTCTTGCATTTATTTAGTTGCATTAGTTCATGCATAATTTCAAAAAAAAAAACAAATTTTTTTTCAAAATCCAAAACTATAAAGAATTGCAAATATTATTCAACTTAGTTTTTTTAAACCCTTTTCCTTTGAAAATTCTCAACCACAAAAATCCAAAAAAAAAAAAATTAGTTTTTCTTAGAAAAAATATCCAAAAAAGTATAAAATCTTTTCATAAACAAAAAAAAAAATTTGAAAATCCAAAAACCAAATAAAAAGAAAATCAAATTTCCTTTTGAAAAATAAATTCATTTTGGTAAATAGTTTTCTTTTATAAAAAAAATCCAAAACAATCAATCAATTTTTTTTCTCCTTTGTGAACATTTTTCCTTGATAATAAAAAGGAAAAAAAAACAAGCATTCTTGAAAATGCCCAAATTTTCTTACTCACCAGAATTTTGCAATAGTTATGAAAATCAATATAATCCATATTGTTTCACATACAAACTCCTATGGATATTTCAACGATAACTTTTGTATAGACCGTTTGAATTTTGCAGACTGACCCTCGACTCTTGAAAATAGTATGGAAACGATTTTGTCTCTACTTGACCTTTCTACACAACAAAATCAAATGATAAATGGTTTGTGTAGTTCGTATTTGTGCGATAACTCGACTCAAAGTTTTTAAAATAATCAAAATTCGAATTCACTTCAAAATTCAAATAATTTCGAGTATAAACTATGTCAATTCAATTTCGAACTCCAAAATGAATTTCAGAATCAAAATGAAAATATGTGGCAATGGGAATGATATCGACACGATGTGAGTGAATTTTTTTGTTCTCAACAAGTCCAAATTGAAAATCCTCAAGATAATAATTATAAATTGGATTTTGTTGAGCAAATGGTCGAGATTTACAATGATCACAAAGATTTGTTTTTTGCAACATATATGAAACAACATGAAAAACAAAACCAAATCCCAACCGTGTGATGAGCCAAACGATAATCCATCTTTTACCAAAATTGATGATTTTCAAACAATAACTTTTGAAACTGAAAATGATAATCTTATTGAAGTTGTTGAAAAATTGGTAATCGAATTGGATTTGAATTGTTTTGAGGGTGAGAAACTTGATTTGAAATTCGGTCATCCTTTCTTTGGTTTTGAAAAATTGAACACAACCACTTTGGATTTTGAACTTGATTTATGCGATGAAGTTGTGAATAATTCAACAAAGGAAGACGAATTTAATGAATGAACTTTATGGGGTTTTCGATGATGAGTTGCTAAATTCTGACGAGGAAGATTTAAATCACCATTTTGATTTTGAAATCGATAATCTTGAAGAAGTATTCAGTGATGAGCTTGAATTTCAATTTGGTAAAAATAAACTTGAACCTCAACTGTTATCCCATTTTTTGGACAAAACTGGAATATCAATGTTGTGTGCGTTTCCACCACGACCGGAACAGGAATAAGCCAGCAAGCGTACATAAGTCAGGGGTTTCGCTCAAGGATCAAATATAAAAGTTCCATTCGGCATAGCCCATTCGGCAATAAGAAGCAAGGCCTCACTCGGCACTCAGAGCACATAAGTTCATCCGGCGTTCCCAGTACAAGAGTTCATTCGGCTTTCCCAATCCATTCGGTAGTACCGATCCAAATCCAACCTTCCCCCCATATCACAGCCGAACCGGACCTCTCCACCTCCATGCCGAACCATGCATAGCCGAACCAAGCTCCACTTCCATGCTCCACCGAACCACATACCACCGAACCACATACCACCGAACCAAGTCACTTCGTCCATCACCGAACCATCCACAACCGGACCAAGCTCCAACTTCTCCAAGCTCCATGTCGAATGAAGCCTCGCCGAACCAGAACGCTACCAGATCATATTGCTTCAGCCCAAGCCCACCAGCAGCTATAAACATCCAAGACCCCTGCCCCCAGCCTCATTCTATAAATAGAGGGGCAGGGGTACAACAATGGAAGACAAGTTTGAGAGCTCAAGCCTGAAAGGAACTCTCAAACAACTTTAGATACTTGTAATCAAAGCTTTGAACTTGTAATCTAAAGAAAAAAGGAGAATAACATATAAAGTGGACGTAGGCATGTTCTGACCGAACCACTATAAATCTATGTGTCTTTTACAGTTTAGTCCTTGCTTTTTATATATTTGCATAAATCACCCAAATCACTAAATACAACATAAAATCAACCAACTCATACGACTTTGGGTGTTTGCGACCATTTTTTACGCAAACATTTTGGTGCTTTCACTGAGAGGAACCAGCTCCCGCTACATCAGATAGAAGTTGAATTTGAAAATCTAAGAGTTCAGATCTAAGAGTTATGACGAGACAAACAAGTAGAAGGCAAAGGCCAGAGAGAAGTGAACACCGAGGAAGTCAAGAGGCTTCCTCAGGAGGGAATCAAGCGTCGATCTTCATCACTAGGGATGAGATGGAGGCCATGATGAGAAGACAAGAAGAGATGATCCAGAACTTACTTCAACAAATTGGGCAAATTGGAGCACAAATCCAAGGAGCAATTGGGGTTCAGAACGGGGCAGGACCATCTGGCGTAGCACCAGAGCTAGGGGGCACTCACGCAGAGCATGTTGATCCGACCCCCGGGAAGTGAGATGGGGGCATCCGAACCACCTGGTAGCAATAGAGGAATGAACGTTCAGCCAGAGAGGCATACACATGAAAACTCCCACGGACTTGGGGGGCAGGTCGAAGGCAGTGAACGAGAACTACAGCTTGGAGACAATGACAGATTAGCAGAGATGGTTAGAAGAGCTATGAGAGGCGGTTTAGTAAACAGAGACTTGGAAAATGTAAACAGAAGTCCTTTTTCTTCTGCGATTAGGATGGCTAGGAACCCACCAGAATTCAAGCTACCATCATTGGACATGTACAACGGGAAAACGGACCCCACGGTCCATCTAACGAAGTATATGAGACATATGGAAGTGCTGGGGGCATCAGAGGAGGTTATGGCCCGGTGCTTTCCACTGTATTTGACGGACATTGCAGCGTTATGGTTTAGGCAACTGGAGAGCGGCTCCATAGGAACATGGGCAGATTTAACTGAGAGATTCATGAGGCAATTCAGGGTTCATATTGCGAGACCCAAGAATGTGATGACTTTGGCAACCTTGAAACAGAAAACTGGAGAGACTTTGAGGAGCTTTCTAACGCGATTTAATGCGGCGGCAGCATCAGTGGATCGACCAGATCCATCTATGGTCATGATGGCGGCTGTATCTGGAATAGCTGGTAATACAGAGTTCAAGAATTCATTAACCAAGGACCCGCCTATGAATCTGGAAGAGTTCTATCATGAGGCTGAAAAGTTTCTGCGTTTGGAAGATGCTAGTGCAGAAAGAGAGGAAGAAGATGACGTTTACGTAATCAAGAGCGGAAACCCACCTGGAAAGGGTGCGGAGACTAGCAAAGGAAAAAGAAAGGCCGAGGATAATGATGACAGGACAAAGTGGCTACGAAGAGAACCACGCTTCACCACCTATTCAGAGCTGAATGAGAGTTTGGAACGGATTTATCAGGATACCAAGGGGCAGGTTCCGTATCGTAGACCAATGCGAAGGGATCCAACCTCTGACGAAAGAAAATTAGATAAGTTTTGTGTATTTCATGAATTGAATGGTCATAACACTAATGATTGTAGGCATTTGAAGGACGAGGTAGAAGGGCATATCAGGAACGGTATGCTCCTTCAGTATGTGAGGAGGCGAACTCCAGCGGTGGAGCCAGAGCGACCGCCCTCTGCGTCAGCTAGAGGTGACCCTGGATCAAGGCACCATTTGATTATCCATTGATTGCTTGATTAAAATAACGATGAACAGGTCGTAAGCTTCCACTAACGCAATTAAATCGTTTACACATGTACGAGATCGCGAACGATCTCCAGGCATGCTCTGAATGATCATTGACTGCTTCGGAGTGGGAACTTACACTTTGACATCCTTGCTTTGCTTTTATTTCGATTTGAACATTTGAATTCTTCCTGTTTGGACATTTCTGCTGTAAGGTACTATTGCTTTAACATTTATAATTCTATGAAAAAATTATTTACTTGTATGCCCGTTGGATCGCGAACGGTCCACGAGCACCTATTGCATGGCAACGAACTGCCGAAGTCTTTGATTCGAGGAATTCCCCCAAACAATGACTCCAACACTGATAATATTAAGTCCCCCCCGGGCACACTCATTCGCTTCGAACGGCACCCGACTTCGAACAGTCACAATTCGCCTCGAACGACACTCGACTTCGAACAGTCACAATTCGCCTCGAACGGCACCCGACTTCGAACAGTCACAACTCGCCTCGAACGACACCCGACCGCGAACGGTCACAAACTCGCCTCGAACGGCACAACTCGCCTCGAACGGCACAACTCGCCTTGAACAGCACAACTCACCTTACCTCAAATGGCTCGATCGCGAACGGTCGTCATTTGAGGTCCGCCACCTGATCACTGACTGTTACGCCTTACCTCAAATGGCTTGATCGCGTACGGTCGTCATTTGAGGACCACCACTTGACCGCGCACTGTCGCACTTTACCTCGAATGACTCGATCACGAACGATCGTCATTTGAAGTTAAGTGCTTGACCTTGAACGGTCCCCACTCGACCGCGCACTGTCGCACTTTACATCGAATGACTCGATCCCGAACGGTCGTCATTTGAAGTAAAGCGCTTGACCTTGAACGGTCACATTTCACTGCAGATGACTCGATCCCGAACGATCGACGCACGGATTTATGCGCTTGACCGCGCACGGTCGCACTTCACCTCAAATGACTTGATCACAAACGATCGTCATTTGAAGTTAGACGCTTGACCATTAACGGCCGCGCTTCATCCCAAATAGCTCGATCCCGAACGGTCGTCATTTGAGGCCATATAAAATATCAAGCTCTTTACAGGTTGTCAACAGGATACGAACATCCAGCTCATGACATTACAAAACACGCCTTCCTACCGCAAGGCATATTTTGGGGGGCAAAGTGTTATCCCATTTTTTGGACAAAACTGGAATATCAATGTTGTGTGCGTTTCCACCACGACCGGAACAGGATTAAGCCAGCAAGCGTACATATGTCAGGGGTTTCGCTCAAGGATCAAATATAAAAGTTCCATTTGGCATAGCCCATTCGGCAATAAGAAGCAAGGCCTCACTCGGCACTCAGAGCACATAAGTTCATCCGGCGTTCCCAGTACAAGAGTTCATTCGGCTTTCCCAATCCATTCGGTAGTACCGATCCAAATCCAACCTTCCCCCCATATCACAGCCGAACCGGACCTCTCCACCTCCATGCCGAACCATGCATAGCCGAACCAAGCTCCACTTCCATGCTCCACCGAACCACATACCACCGAACCAAGTCACTTCGTCCATCACCGAACCATCCACAACCGGACCAATCTCCAACTTCTCCAAGCTCCATGCCGAATGAAGCCTCGCCGAACCAGAACGCTACCAGATCAGATTGCTTCAGCCCAAGCCCACCAGCAGCTATAAACATCCAAGACCCCTGCCCCCAGCCTCACTCTATAAATAGAGGGGCAGGGGTACAACAATGGCAGACAAGTTTGAGAGCTCAAGCCTGGAAGGAACTCTCAAACAACTTTAGATTCTTGTAATCAAAGCTTTGAACTTGTAATCTAAAGAAAAAAGGAGAATAACATATAAAGTGGACGTAGGCATGTTCTGGCCGAACCACTATAAATCTGTGTGTCTTTTACAGTTTAGTCCCTGCTTTTTATATATTTGCATAAATCACCCAAATCACTAAATACAACATAAAATCAACCAACTCATACGACTTTGGGTGTTTGCGGCCATTTTTTACGCAAACATCAACCAATTGTTTTGTCAACCCCGAAAATCATCAAAAATAAAACAGCTCGCACGATTTTTAATGAAATAACATTCGTTTTTCCAAATAAATAGTCAAATTTGAAATATTTTACTGTTTGGTTTTCTGAGCTTAAGCTATGTCTCACATATTTGATGAGACAAATGAATCGGTCTTTGAAAGACTATTTCATTTACTTTTTCACCATATACTTTCTGACCTCATGCAAATACCACTCATTTTCATGTAAATATAGGCCATCATTTTATTTTTGTTTTATTCTTCTCTGTCCACATGCTATGGGGACACAGTCAAAATCAAGTATGGGGGAGGTCTCATCTTCTTTTTTAATTTTTCATGGTAATTTTTATTTTTACACTCTCTTTCCAAAATTTTGAAAAAAAACAAAAAAAAAATCTTAAATTTTTTTATAGCAATTTTGACTTATTTTTAAAAGAAACACTATAGGATAAATATATGGTTTCGGTTTATTAAATTGAAATTTTTGAAAATTTATTTGTCTTAACAAAAATAAAAATGAAGTTTGATTACAAATAACAATGGTTTAATTAGTATATAGGAAGATTCATACGTGTTAATTATGAAATACATCTTAATTGAAAATCAATGTTTTAGAAAGTGGTTAATTTAATGTAAAGATATAACTTTTTTTGCCTTCTAAGTTTAATGGTGCTAAGATGATAGTGAGAAACTCTTTCTTTAAAAAACAAAAAAACAAAAAACAAAAAACATTAAACATTTCTTGTATGTATATATATATGTATATATATATAAACACTTAGAGTCATGTGTTCACACTGTGTGTTCACTCGCTATGCTCCGTACCCTTCTTACGTAATTCCGAAAGGCAGTGTACGATCGGTATATCCGGCTTCAGTTTATCTGAGTTAGGTGTATGTATATAAAAATTCTTTTATTAATAACGCCTACAATCGATAGGTGTACACACTCGTGTGTTCACTCGTGTGTTCACTCGCCACGCTCTGTATTCTCCTCACGTAAGCCCGCAAGGCAGTACACGGGAATTATATCTCGCATTAGTTTATTTGAGTTAGGCATATGTAAATGTTATAAATATCAATAAAATTTTCAAATAAAAAATTAAAGAGAGTAAGCAATTGGAATTCAAGCACTATTTTAACTTGTTTGATTTTACTTATTATTGAAAAGAAATGAAAATACCACTTTGATAAACTACGATAATCAACTAAGGATCCATTACATAGTTACACTGTATTATCGACCGAAACAACGAGTTAAACTATGACCCATTTGTTATGATAACTTTGTTTTTATTGGAAATTTTGACGAGTAAATGACTTAAATTTCAAGATAATGACCAAAAACTATATTTAGCTTATTTATGTCAGTTTAAAAGTAATCCTTTGCTGTAAATATTTTCAAATACTCGCATTTATCTCTTTGTAAATAAAACTTGCATTTTGTAAATATTTTCATCTCGCGTTTGGATTTTCTGGGTAGTATCAGCTGAAAACCCTCACGAGACAGTACTCGTCTTACTCGGGACACCCAAAGGTTTAGCGACTTGTTGTATATGCTCAATGCAAACGTGTTTCCTACGAAAATGGATTTATTTTAGTTTTTTCCCTTTATTCGAGGACGAATAGAAAGATAAGTGTGGGGGTATTTGATGTGCACGTAAATGTGCACATTTTTACCAACATATTTAATCTATTTAAATTAAATAAATGATCATATTGGGTATTTTAACATGTTTAAACGAAAGTTCAAATTATTTTGAAATTTTCACATATTCATCTTCATACAAGGGCAAAATGGTCATTTTTGTGCATATAATAATTTGAGAAAATTTAATTGGAAATTTTTACATTATTTTGTTGGAATTTGGCTTCATATACAAATGCTTTTATGAAGATATATGCATGCATAAGAATGAATACAAAGGAATGGAGATGGAAATAATTCATTTCGTGGATCATATTACCCTCTCTTCCTTTTAGCCTCTTAGTTTAGGAAAATAAATCAAAGCTCTTTTTTCTTTTCATGACTACATAGCCATTTCTTTTATGTAATTTTTTTCATGCAATTTTAGTTCAAGTCTTTTCTTGCTAATTTACTTTCATGTTAGTAGTGTAGATCTTTTTTTATTTTATGCAAGTAGACTAGCTCTTCCTTTACTTTGCTTTCATCTTCTTCTTTTTTGTGTTTCATGTTGCATGCTACATGTGTTGATATGATAATACAAATGAGAGGCTAAACCCCTTTAATTTAGGGGTAATAGAGCTTTCTAATCATGTAGCTTTAACATTTTGATCATTTATGTTCTTTTTTTGTGCTTAATGAAAATATTTGAAGTGGTTTAATGATGTTGTTTAGCGTCGCATTAGATATTTTATGTTGTTCATAATAAACAGGCTATGTTTAAATAAACAAAACACAATTTGCCTCTTCATTAAAATACGACTATGGCAAAGAAGTGAATGTTGAAATTAAAATCTGATGGCCAATATTTCTAAACAATAGTTAATATGCCATTCTTAAAATAGATTTTGCTTTCAACTTTGTTGTCATATTTCATGAGAGTTAAATGTGTATTAGTGGTTGTGTTATAGTTTGGTGGTCTATATTGGGCTAATCAATAGCAGAAATATACCATACTTATGATAAGCATATCAACTAATCTTACTAATGACCAAAAGAGAGATCATAACTTCATTTTGTTGATTTATGTGATCTAGAGAGTGGAAATTATCTCTAAATTGTCTTCTACTCTCATATTTTTATCAATTTCTTTTTGTTAATTTTCTCATTTTATAGTTTAATTCACCCTTGAATTTGGTATAATTTGATTGAATAGGAAATTTAAAATCAATAGTTCCCTGTGGATCGACCCATACTCACCACGTACTAACAATTATACGCGGTGCACTTGCGGCAATTTTAGTATAAACTCGATCGGCTATTTTTTCAACTGATAGAAAAATAGTTGGCGACCACAAAGTGTGAGCATATGTTTGTAAGTCTAAAAGAGAGGTTGATGAGTGCACTGGTATTGATCGTTTTGAGTGGGAACGAGGAGCTGACAGCATGCACACCCTTATGGTACAAGATTAGGTGCAATGTTGATGCAGAAGGGAAAAGTTGTCATCTACACTAGTCGATAGCTGAAACTACATGAGAGGAAGTATCCAACTCATGGTTTGGAGTTAGCGACCATAGTGTTTGCTTTGAATATTTGGAGGCATTATCTATCAAGAGAAAGGTTCGAGCTGTTCATGGATCATAAATCTTTCAAGTACCTTTTCTTCTAGAAGGATCGCAACCTTCCCCAGCAGTAGTGGTAGAATTTCTTGGCCTCCTATGATTTTAGAATTTCTTATACACCAGTAAAGGAAATGCAGTCATCGATGCATTGAGTAGAAGACATGCCAGTTTGGGAGCGATATGAAGTGAAAACAGTTGGAGTATATTGCTAGCTATGACTTCAGACCCCATTCCGATTTAGAACAAGAGATGTTAGTGAGTTTGACTAGCAGGCCTACCCTGATTGAGCGCATCAGTACTAGTCAGAGGCGAGATGCTAGACTAGTAGAGATCATTTCAAAAATAAATGGAGGTGTAGAGTCTAAAGATATACAACAATACAGAATCGACCGAGAAGGTTGTTTCCGTAAGGACGAGAGGCTCTTTGCTCCCGATGTCGATGGATTGCGAGGCGAGGTGCTACGATAGTGCCACCATTCTAGGTTGACCATACATGCCCACAGTAATAAGATGTAACATGATATGAAGCAGACCTATTATTGGGAAGGGAGGAAGAAGGATGTCGGGACATTCAAATCGAAATGCTTGAACTGCCAGTTGGTGAAGGCAGAGCAAAAGAAGCCAAGTGAGTTGTTGCAACCTCTTGAAATTCTTGAATGGAAGTGAAAGCAAGTATCGATGGCCTTCATTGATGGACTGTCGAGGTCTCGAGTAGGGTATGGCAGCATCTGGTTCATCGTCGATCAGTTGACCAAAAGAGCTTGATTTATACCCATCAAGTAAAGTAGGAAGGTTGCCAAACTGGCCACGTTGTATGTGAAATAGGTCGTACGATTTCATGGTGTGCTAAAAAGAATTATGAGCAACCGAGACCCATTGTATACTAATGGGTTTGGAAGAGCTTATAAGAGGCATTGGGCAACGAGCAACATCTTAGTATAGTTTATCACCCGCAAACGGATGGGCAGACCGAGAGAGTGAATCATATATTGGAGGATCCCCTATGGGCTTGCATACTTGGCTTCAGAGGCTCGTGGGTTAATCATCTGCATTTAGTGGAATTCACAAACAAAAATAGCTATTAGTCTAGTGTCTATATGGAATCGTATGAAGTGTTATATGACTGATCGTGTAATGCCCCTTCGTGTTGGTGGGAAGTGGGCGAGAAACTAATATTAAAGCCAGATGTGATCAGAGAAACCTCGGAGAAGATAGAGATTATTGGACAACGAATGAAATCTACTCAAAATAGGTAGAAGAGCTATGTCAATAAGAGACACAGAGATTTGGAATTCTCCATCGATGATATGGTGTTTGTGAAGACTTTTCCTTTGAAGAATGCTATTTTATTCGGTAGTTAGGAGAAGTTGGCACCGTTATTCGTAGGTCCTTTTCTGTTAACAAAGAGGATTGGGAACCTATCAGGTGGATTGATTTTCCTCAGTAGATGGGTAGGTGTGCACAATGTTTTCCACATTTCCCATTTATGGAAGTTCGTACATGACTTAGGCATAACGATTAAACTGAATCAAATAGATGATATCAAGATTGAACTAGAAGCGTCGAGACCTCATAGGCTAGTTCGTACTGTTAGATGTAGTACAAAACAGCTTAGGAGAAAGACAATGGAGTTAGTAAGGCTTCAATGGAGGTGAAAGCGAAGGCGATTGCATGTCAAAAACCGAGGAGAGCATGAAAGCCACTCATTTGGAGCTCTTTATATGGTAAGGCCTACTGTTTATCGCATGTGCTTTCACTTTTGATATCATATCGGATAATTTAGTATCCCGCATGCTAGGATAGGCTTAGCTACACTATAGATTGCATGGTTGCTTCTTTGATGTCTATGATGGTTTCATATGATTATTAGGCATGTAGGATAATCATGTTTGATTTATTTGTGGATTTTAGAGGCGAAATTCCAAAGGGGCGAGTGTAACGACCCATTTTTTACATATCAAAGGATCTTAAAATATTTTTATTTTATTCATATAAGGTCTTATGACTCTAAAATTTTGGAAAGTAACTTTTAGGGACATTTTTCACGTTTATGTTTTTACCAAATCTCTATATGACTATTTTGACCATGAAAACCTTTTTCGAACTATAACTTTTGATATGAGCTGAAATTTGGTCTCAAACCACATCTATTGTTTTAGGATAATAGTTCTCATTCCGTAGAGTGATCATAATAGAAAAATGGACTTATAGTTTGAAAATTATAGCTATTTTAAGTTTTGGTTACTGCTGGGCAGTTTTAATGGGTAATTAACTAAGCCCGTGCTTCGGGCCATAAACCCATCTCAAAAATTGTGCTAAAGAGAGGCTACAGAAACTAATCTAAGTCATTTTCACCTTCCTCGAAATAGCTCTAAACCTCCGTTAGTCTTAATTTCATCAAAAATTACACCTTTTCCTTACTAATCTTAACCAAACCATTGATTAGAAGGGTGAGTAGCATATGAAAGCTTTCTATTATCATTTTTGCTGATTTAGGTTAATCTCATTTGGTGTCTACTTTAGATCTAAGGAGAATTTTTTTAATTTTGGGTATTTTACGAGTGGTTCTTGACTTCTCACTCTACTATACATGTTTAGATAGCTAAAAATGATGTTTTTAACATGATTTTGACCTTAAAACATTTTCTGAACTTAATCACACTTTTTTACATGTCTAAGGACGAATTTTAAAGGTCTAAAAATGGTTTTCAAATGGATTTGCAATCCCTTGTATTCATATGCTTATGCTAGTGTAAAAGTTAGATGTAGATTAAGATTTGCTTGATTGTCACATTCTCATGTATTGCTTGTATGAATGGGTGTATATGCATGATTTTCTATGATTATATGTTGTGATTTGATTGTTGTTTACTGGTATTTAAGGTAGTTGGAGAATAGTTTGGCAAATTCGACAACTCGAAGGCAAAGATGGCCAGAATTGCATTAAATCGAGAAGGGGTTCTGGAGCATGAGTGGAACCGAAGCTACAAATCACAGCAAAAATGAGGCTAAGGAAATAGGTCAGCAGTAAGTTATTTTATTCGGTGCCTAGTTAATTTTATTGGCCAAAATGGGTCGACGACCTGATGGCTCGGTGGAGAATGGCTAGAGGAGGTGGACAAGGGCAAGATGTAGAAAAATGACTAAGTATTGGGCATGATCCCAAGTTATTTCTAGAACTTGGAAGCCACTGCTTTGTGATGCCAAGTTATTTAGAAGGATGGGTTAAGGTCTAAATCACATTAGGATGAAGCACTAGAAGCAAGGAAGGAGACTTAGCTAAATTGGTTAAGCATATAACTCGGTGCCGAGTTATTATAGCTCGGAGACGAGTTATTTATATTGATAGGATTGAAGTGAAACTTTTAGAAAGGTAAGTGGAGGCTCTACAAGCCCTGCTAAATGTGTTTATTAGTTTGCTAGGTGTTTGATGGTGATATGGTAGCACAATGGGGGTTTCGGGACTTTGGTGGCAACTTGATGGTAAAAGGAGTTAGGTCTCGATGATGGCGACTCGATGTTAAATGGTGTCGCGGTTAACCAAAAAGGGCAGGTTTTAAGCAAGGTAACCCATGAATAGAATGGTTGATTGGTTTTATCGTGAAATGGAGGAATGTGGAATGGTTCCTCGACGAAAATGGAAATTTGATGGAGCAAGGAAAGGGCTTGGATAAGCGTTCTATGGGATCGTTGATGCTCGTAGTGTTTTTTAGTACAGTAGACTACTATAAGGACGCTCATTGGCGCTATGAAAGTCTACCTCGAATCGGTTGAATGAATCAGTGTACTATGGTCCGATTATGGGTCTAGAATCAACTTCAGGCTAAAGATAGTAGTGTGAAATCCAGGATTTCCATTTTCTCTGGTAATTGAAAAGTCATATGAGTTATCATATATCCAAAGCACATTGAGTGATAGTGATGTTTGTTTGATGGGTGCTGTGTTTGTCTTGATTGTTCTTCTGTAGTCTATCACTCTAGGAATGTCACAGTAGATAGGTTTTGGAGACTAGGATACCTGGACACCTGTCATCACACTTGGTTTACAGTGTACCTTTACTATATTTGCAGAGTAGCGTATTATGTTCATAATGCGCTTACTCTTTGGTTATTTGGACATGTCAGGTACGGTTTGTGTACCCTTATTTCCTAATATATCGATTTGTACAGTATTTTAAGTTACATTTATGGCTCACACCAAACTATTATCTGACTCGAGGTTTTACGTTTTGCTTCTTATATCTCGAGTATTCTTAAATGAGTAGACTAGATATCAGGTCTAGGTGCAACAAAGTAGCTATGTAAAGGATGAGTTGGATTGAGCTATCTTGTATTATATATGGATTTCTATGCTTACTTCGACGTGCAATACCGTGGTACCTTCATAGTCTGTTTATTATTGTGAAATAGTTTTTTAAGTTTATTTATGTTGTATAAACTCTATATCTCGTTGTATAACTCTGTGAGTCTACACTCAGATATTTGGAACACTTAGTTATTACTATCTCTCTATTTTTACATATGTTGTGTATATTCTTTTATTCTATGTGCTATGAGATATTCAATAGGTTCTGTGATGTTTATTTCATTTTAAAACCTTAACGATCGTTCTATATTGGCCAGACATGTCAACAACGCACTATCTTATGTATATTGGGTGCCTGTGGTGTAGTGTAGTCATCATTGGTAATCTAGACTATCCGCAACAAGTAAAGCAAACCCATCTCAAAGGTGGGGAATCATAACATAACCTGATCTTCTCTTGTAATCAACGAATCATCACAACAAATATGATATGACTTAAACGTAATAACATACTATTATAAAGGTAACCTAATACACAAATGCAGGAGTAATGTAAACATCACAATATAAGCATAACCTATAATACACCACGACAATGTACATCAACTTATATAGCACATGCAACATAATGATAAATAGGGAACATATAATATGAGCTGATACTCATCACTACTGATGGTTGAAGTCCATTATGGATACCAGTCGATTCAATAAAACCTATCATGGGTCTGGAACAAACGAAGTCACTACCAAATTGTACTATAGACATCAATTGCAATCCAATGATTCCTATTAAGAATACATGATAAATAGAGTTAGTATCTAAATGCATCTTATACCCCGAGCCATATTCTAAGTGATAGGACTCATGTAGATCTCATAGTAGCCCTTAATGAGCTTTGGTGACATATGACCTACTCTGTACACCTAAAACCTAGTTCTATGAATAAATAAAGTCGGCACCTTATTGTAACTTGACCCCGATCCACATCCTCAATGATAGGTCTCATGTAGATCTCATTGTACCCCTATAATCAGCTTTGGTGATATATGACGTACTCTATATACCTAAGAACTTAGCGGATCACACCGTATGATATAACGAGCTAGAGTGATTATGATCCCATAGTAGATGATTGTCGTCATCCTCCTTTCTTGTCATCATGGATTTCTCAAATAACTTAAGTTCGCCTTTATCAAAAAGAGAACGACGGTCGTGCCTTATGTAATACGCTATCTAGACCATAATGGAACACTGATGCCATAGATATGTGTACACATCAAATAAAACATCCCGTATGGTCACCACCGATGGGACAATGACATGTACGTCCATTAATGTAAGGCCACAATCACTAATATAAGACTGATACAATTCATCAACTATACATACCCCTAGGTCAAAACTTAAAGCTACATTTTTACCCCATTTGATCGTACACGCTCGTTCGATGTGATCATGTCACCAATCATCGTACTGATCCCACGCCTAATCATTGTTGATCCGTTAGGATTCTCATAACATTTGCATCTAGATCCCGAGCTTTGCCTTACATTCTTCCTTCCGAGTAGTCCATAATCTTTCCTAAAGTTGCGCCGAAGCTCCTTACGAACCCGCACCCGAAAGAGGGGAAGGATCCCCATTAAAAATGAAAATGCACACTGCTTAGGCTTTACCGCCCAAGTTGGTGCACTATCGTTGCAATGGTGGTAAGCGATCAGTATATCGGTGGCGGCCTATCCCAGGAAGTAAAGCCTAGGGCGGATGCAAACCATGTCACCAATCATTGATTCGAGCTCTGTCTTCTCTATTAATTCGTCCGATGATTTGCCTAGCTCCCTTAACGTGTCTTTGTCGCATATGACCACTTCCAGAATTCGTTGGTTGATTTTTTGGAAATAGTTTCTTAAGATTTGAAAATCGATTTCAATATGAAAAACCACTCTTTTACGTATAGTGCTCCATTAGATGATCCTAATGACCCGGCCTCTTCTAATATGTCAAAATGACCCAACTAACCTTCTCGCTTCACATGTTTCTCACCCATGAGTTGGTGCACCTACTTGTGCACGTATATGCATACATGTATAGGCAAACATGTAAAACTTCACAAATCATGTTTCCGGCTTCACTTGAACGATTACTCGATCAATTAATTTCTCATGCAGCTTAGCGCATCCGATAATCACTATGACTATGTGAGATTTCTCATAACTTTTAATTATTCACACAAATAAACAATCATTGTCAACAATCCAAACCATTCAAAAATTCTAACTGCAATACTTGAATTGTATTGGTTATTATATAACTTCAAATACACGTATACGTGTATTTACCCATATACATATACTTACACGTATATTTAAATAAGTATTTCAGTTATTACTTAAACTAAAACTTACTTTTGTTTACTAAATCTTTTCAATAAAATTCAAATCTTAGTTTCTACTATTTTATAAAATCATTCCATTATTTTATAAAATACCAAACTAGCTTATAAATCATTTTAAGCCTTTATAATTAAGTATTCATCTTGCAATTATTTTGTATAACCTTATAGCCTCTTTATAAAATAATTCATTCTTTCCATTTTATAAAACAACATATTTTTATAAAATACCTCTTTTATATTATTTTTCAAAATCTCATTCTATTTTATAAAATACCATTTATACTATTTTATAAAATCTCATTCTATTTTCTGTAATATAACTACATTACTATTTTATAAAATCTCACTCTATTTTATAAAATATACCTTCATCACTATTTTATAAAATTTCATTCTGTTTTATTGTGCAACGTGCACCACCAAACACACCAATCTAAAGTCTAGGGCAACTTTCGAACTCATGTCGGTGCCAAGAAGTACGAGCTATCGGGTTTTTAAACATCATAGGGACTAATAATATAAAGATAAATCTAAGAGATTCTAAACTTTCGGATCTTACAGAGGAAGGCAATAAAATAGAAATATAAAAATTAACTATCTCGAAAAATATCTTAGGAAAAAGAGTTTCAAAATAGTATGTAGGCGTAATCTAGAGTACACAAAATGTAATATATAGTCTCATAAGTACTAAGTACGATAAATAGTTACATGGAGAGTAATGGAAAGTAAATAGAAACTCCAATGCCAAGCTCGCCTCCCCATGTACTAGTCTCTGGGCCTATCACTTATTATCCTCCTGTACTAAGGGAAAAGAAAGAAAAGGAGAGGATCAAACAAAAGTTTGGTAAAAAGTTACATTATTAATATACAGTGATCACATGTAATTGACTTTATCAATACTTTATGTGATCTAGGGTGTCCTACTTTTATCCATTTCTCTGGACTTTTCTGAATTGATCATTGCTATGAAGCACATATTGACATTCTCTATATTCGGTTCATTATCACTCGATGAAGTGTCCAAATCGTCTAATGTGGCAGTAGAGGCTTTTCTCTATTTCTTAGATGAATCGGTATTTAGTGAGTTTTTCAATTTCTTTGGTTATGGACAGTCTCTCTGCATATGGCCAAGTTCATTGTAGTTAAAGCATCTAACAACATTTCTGCTTCTACTTCCACTTCTTGGATTTTCATTATCATTTCTCCTAAGATTATTTTTCTTTTTGCATTTTAGAATTTTTTTGAAATTTCTTGTCATGAAGGAAATTTCCTCATCATCATCGTTGTTGGAGTGATGACTCATATATTATGGCACTGAATGCGATGAATTCCTTCTCTATTGCATTGCTTTCTCTCCTTCCTTGCATTTGTGCTACAAATGACATTAAATTGCCAGTTAATTCATCAATTTTCAGATTGCTAATGTCATTAGCCTCTACAATTGCAAGAGCCTTTTGGTCCCATTTCGGAGTAAGTGAATTGAGAAATTTTCTAACTTGATCGTCTTCATAAGAACTTTTACTAAAGCAATTAATGAATGAACCATATCTTGAAATCTACTATATATATCAAAAATGGAATTATTTGAAATCATTTTAAATAATTGGAACTGATTAGTTAACATAATTTTTTTAACCTGTTTCACTTTACTAGTTCCTTTATGTGTAACTTGTAATGTTCTCTATATTTCAAATGCAGACTTATAAATATATGATCTATTAAATTCATTTCTATCCATTGAACTAAATAAAATATTTATGGCTTTATAATTACTTTGCGCAACTTCCTTTTGGTTAGCAGCCAAGTCACTCTATTACTTAGCGTACTCATTTCATATGATATTCCAAATGTCTAAACCAATTGATTGTAAGTATATTTTCATTCTAAAAAGAAATATTTGTAATTACTGCCATTAAAACGTGGGGGTCTAGCAGTAGATTGTCATTCAACAAGGAGTTACTAATAAGTGAATTAACAGTGCTAGTAGAAGTATCACTAATAGTGCTGTTAACCATTAAAACTTTTCAAAAATCAAAATTTTGAATACTTTGAAAACCAATGCTCTGATGCCAAATGTTAGTTTACGGAAGATGGATCTTAAGGATAATTTAACTGTATAAAGGGGTGAATAGTGTTTACTGATTTTTGTAAATCATTTTCAATTCTATTAAAATTATAATTAAATAATACTGAATCAAAAATCACAGATGTAAACAGAAACAGATACAAATGCAGTAAAAGTAAAAAAGTAAAGAGTTGGAGAGATCACACCAGGAATTTTTATACTGGTTCGGAGATACCCTATATCTTGTTTTGTACAATTTCTTGTAAAAATTTCTTTTCAAATATCGAATCCTTTATAGTCTCAATGTTAGGGCTATGAGACCTAAAAACTTGTTCGTCGACGGAAATTCTATCGGTTTAGAAAACCGTCGAACGAATTTAGAAATAAAATTTATACCGCAAGCGCACGGTGTACGAATGTAGCACGCGGCGAATACGGGTCGATCCACAGGGAATTGATGATTTTAAAATTCTATTCAATCAAATTATACCGAAGTCGAGAGTGAAAATAACTCCTTCAAAACCATACATAAAATCCTTTTCTCTATAAGCTTTAAAATATATGACATCCACCTTTAAATCCTTTAAAATTTAGCCTTTCGAAAAAAACATTTAAAAAAATCATACTTTTCGACATTGTCGAAAGGTCCTACCTTTCGACCTTTTCGGTAGTTTTCTCTTCGACCTAGTCGAAAGGTTTCACATTTCAACTTTGTCGAAAGCTTGGGTACCTCCCCTATAAATCATTTATAAACCTTTCGAAAGCAATGAAACTCAAAACCTTTCGAAGACATTGGCTTCAATTTAAAACAAGTGTAAACCTTTCGAAACCATTCAAAGTTAACAACTTTGAAATCTTTCAAATGTTTCGACTTAGAACATTTGGAATATGCTTTCGAATAGAGCAAAAGGATTAGAAAAGCATTGGAGTCGAAAAAACTGCTTCGAAACCTTTATAAAACCATTTGAAACCATTCAAAAGAATGAAGTGTTAATGTAGGAACCAACCCTTCAAAATCAATGGAGAGATGTGGCAAATTTTATAAAACAAAAGATAATCTTTGACTCCATCTGTGTCGACAGGTTTGGAAGCGGCAACTAAGCTTTCAACCTTTTCAAAAGTTATACCTTTCGACTTTGTCGTAAGGTTTTAATTAAAATAAGAAAGCAAACCAATTGAAACAATTTTCTTTTAAACCATTTGACAGTGTCGAAAGCTCTTTGATGAAAGCTAGCAGGCGTATTTTCTATAAACTTGAAAAAATTCATCATCTTCGAAATCTTCAACCTTTCGTCCCTAAACCTTTCGACTTTATCCAATTCATTATGTACCAGTTGCCTGATACCATGTGCATTGGTTATTTGACCTAGTCGAAAGGATTGATACCTTTCGACCTTGTTGAAAGGTTTGATATGGAGGTGGAAGCTCTTGTCGAAAGAGTTGAAATAGTAGAAAAACTATTTATTTTTACTTTAAAATAGTTCTTTTATACCCAACCTTCCTTGTTTTTCTAAATCTAATTGGTTACCAGAATTTTATATTCAAAAATGCTGCCGACTTTCCGTATTTGGAAAGTTAAATAATTTTGAAAAATTTCCTTTCTCCTTTATAATTATATAAAAAATTTAAGTCTCATACCTTAAATAATTTTATATAACTATTAAATCACCTTAGAAAAATCTGAAAATATTTCAAAAAATCAATTAGTATGTTCTTTTCAACATGTAAGATTTTTGGATGCAAACAAACAACTATTTTCCCAGAAATAATTTTATACTCCAAAATACCATTTTCTTTCTTATAAAATTCATAATAATTCCACAAAATTGAAAAAAAAAAAATGAAACCCATCTCTAAAATAACTTTTTAGATCGTCATAAAAATTCACAATGCTGATGGATGTCATTTAATTTTGTTTTCATCTTAAAACATGTCATAAAATCTATATGAACCTATATATATCATCAACAAGTATATTTAATCATTTTATCATTCAAAAATATGGTAAACCTTTGCAAAATCATTAGAAATTAATCCTAAAACCGAAACCATAAAAGTTTAGAGATGTAAATATTAATCACCTTTGCTATAGAGAGTAAGGAGCTTGAAATTTGAATGAGTTTGATTTGAATTTGCTTTCCTTAAGCTTTTCTTTTGTTTCCTCTTCTTCTTTTTTATTAATGGTGGCCGGCCTTGCTTTTAGAGTTTTAAAATGGGAATGAACATGTGAAAAGATACAGGCCAAAGGAATGGTCTCTTTCCTATAATACCCCTCCTCTAATTCATTTAGAATCCTTTTTAATTCATTAGTTTAAAAAACACGGCTAACTTAAATAAATCAAATCTCAATCCTCTAATCAACACATTATTTTATTTAGTTTGTCTAACCAAAGCTCCTAAATAATGTTATCAAAAATTTGGTGTGTTGTAGACTCCCCTTCTTAACGAATTTCGTTCTCAAAATTACAATAAGGCCCTCAAAACAAACAAGAAGGTAAAATATACCATCAAATAAGTCAGGATAAGTATCTCTAATCCTGCTCTCAAACTCTCGAGTACAGTCTCTGTCATCGTCACTCCGCTGGACTTTGACTAATCTAACCATCTTAGGTCTAAGCCTCTTCTCATCTCTCACAACAATGCGAACTGGCTTCCTCACTATGGTCAAGTCAAGTTCTACCACTAAATCATCTAGCACTGTGGGTGAAGTAGCAGTTTTTGAGTCTCTAACACACTTTCTGAGATGAGAAATGTGAAAAAATTCGTGGATACCTGCCAAACTGCATAGTAACTCAAGTCTATATGCGAGTTTTCCTATCCTCTGAAGAATAGGGAAAGGTCTAAAAAACCTAGGAGATAACTTCCCCAACATTCCAAATCTAAACACACCCTTCATTAGTGATACTTTGACGAAAACCTGGTCCCCAACCAAGAACTCCAAATATTTCCGTCTCTTATCTGCATAACTTTTCTGCCTAGACCGAGCCTCCTTCGTCCTAGCCCGAATGACCTTAATCTTTCTGTAGCCTCTCTAACCAGATTTGGTCCAAGAATCAACCTATCCCCAGTCTCCAACCAACAAACGGGAGATTTACATGGCCTTCCATACAAAACTTCAAACAGTGCCATCCCAATACTAGTCTGATAACTGTTGTTAGATGAAAACTTGATTAGATGCAGGTGGTCCTCCCATGATCCCCATAAATCAAGAATACAAACTCTTAACAAATCTTCGACGATCTTGTTAACTCTTTCTGTTTGCCAATCTGCCTGTGGATGGTAAGCGGTACTCATCTTAAGCTTGGTTACCAAAATTTCCTACAGACTCTTCCAAAACTCACTAGTAAACAAGGAATCTCTATCACTAACTATACTGCTCGAAACTCCATACAGTCTAACCACATTCTTCAGAACAATCTCGCTAAAATAGGTGGCATCTTGGTTGGCCTAACTGGAATGAAATGGGCACTCTTAGTCAATCTGTCCACTATGACCCATATGTTTTCAATACCCTTATCCGACCTTGTAAACCCAACAATGAAGTTCGCAGAAATAGAATCCCACTTCCACACTGGAATATCTAATGGATGAAGCAAACCACTTGGTTTTTAGTGTTCGGCCTTTGCCTTTTGGCAATTCTAGCACTACCGTACACACAAACCAATATCCTGCTTCATTCCTTTCCATAACAAAGTCCTCTTTATATCTTATACATCTTGGTACCTACGGGATGTATAACAAACTTCGAACGATGGCATTCATCTAACACTTCCTTCCTTATGTTTCCTACACTCGGAGCACATAATCTTCCTTTCTCAACCACCCATTCTGGTCAAGACTGAAATATTTCAAGTCATCACTCTTGGTTCCTTCCTTTAGCTTTCTAATCCATTTAGCTAATGCTGGATCATCCATTTACTTAGAAGTAATCCGTTCGATCAATACTGGTCGAACTTCCAAAAAAGACAATACAACTGTATTTTCACTAGACTTAGCCTCGGATCTCCACTGCACTCTGCAATCTACTAATGCTTCTAAATCTTTCCACTCGTCCATCATAGCCAACACTGCATTCTGATGTATCCTACTAAGTGCATCTTCAACCTTATTGCCTTTCCCTGGTGTATACTCGATCCTAAAATCATAAGCGCTATGAACTCTAACCATCTTTGTTGTCCTATGTTCAACACCTTCTAAGAGAAAAAATACTTCAGCAACTTATGATATGTATACAGTTCAAACCTTTCTTCCAAAAGGTAATGTCTCCACACCTTCAAAGAAAAAATCACTTCAGCTAATTCCAAATCATGCCTCGGATATCTGACCTCATGTGGTCTAAGCTGCCTAGAAGCATAGACAATCACTTTACCTCTCTGCATTAGCACAGCTCCTAATCATGTTCCACATGCATCAGTATATACTACCAAATCCCTATCCCCCTCTGGAACAACCAAAACAGGTGCATGGGTCATTAAGTGTTTCAAACTCTGGAATGCCTCCTCACACTTATCGGTCCATACAAACTTCACGTCCTTCCATGTCATCCTGGTCATCGGTGCTGCTATTCACGAGAAATCCTTAATGAATCTCCGATAATAACCAACTAACCCAAGGAAACTCTTAATCTCTATAACTGTCTCGGGTCTCTTCCAACTATTCACTACCTCAATCTTAGTCGAATCCACTAATAACCCTTCCCCTGAGACAATATGATCAAGAAACTTCACCTCCTTCTTCCAGAAGTGAAACTTCAAAAACTTCACGTTCAACTGATGCTACCTCAGTGTCACAAGCACCACTCTAAGATGAACTTCATGCTCTCTTTCATTATTAGAGTAAATCATGATATCATCTAGGAAAACCAGCATAAACCTATCCAAGTGTTCTCGAAAAATTCGTTTCATCAATTCCACAAAGAAAGCCGGAGCATTTGTAAGTCCGAAAGACATAACTAGTGATTTGTACGACCCATATCTAGTCCTGAACGGTGTTAATTGTAATGCCCCACCCCGAGACCCACCTTAGTAAAGAGAATTAACAAGTAATTCCGTCTACTAAAGCGGAGAATAGGGCTGGTTAAGAGCGACCATCTATAACTTTGTCTTAAACATCTACTGAATAAGTCGATAAATGCAATATGATTTTTTTCTATCTCAATGGATCGACATGCACAGTAATTGCTTAATCCAAAACTATAGGTGGCTAACGGATCTATCAGAACAAAATACAATAACTAAATGTAAAGCACATCACAGAACAGTAATCAACATCATATATATACATATACACTGACAAATGTTTAGTACAATACAATATGAATGCAATAAAGGTGGTACTCGACTACACCATATACATTGAATCAAATACATCAAAGTATGCAGAAGAACAGAAATTGCTCAAGAGAAAGGCGAGATGATATCCAACATCAACTTCAAGCTAAGTCCAATAGATGATACCTGAAACAACTCGGTCTGACCCGAGTATAAATACATGGGTCAGTCTAGCTACACAAATTAATCAATATCAGTAATATGAAGCAGAATAGACATGAAGATACTTCTTCTCGAAAGAGAAGAATGAATCGATAAACTCATAAGCTCAACACTTAAATAACAAACGCTACTTAAGTGAACAAATACCTCGAAGGAGGTAACTCAAACTCAATACTCAAATCAACACAAGTGTCTCATATCATCGGCGATATCCCAAAATGTCGACATGGTTTCCATGAACCATATCTCCTCAAAAGGAGAAACATTAATACAAACTCTCGCCAAAATGGCAAACATAAAACATTCTCAAATAGGATGATCCAAAACTCAATTATAGCTGAATCTCCAAATTCAATTATACCTCATCTCGTCGGTATAAATGTATATAAATCTCAATCTCAACTCGCCAAAATGGTAAAACCCAGAATATCATATAAAATCGTGAAATTATCCAAACTCATAACTCAAGGAACTCGGTAAGAGTTCAAAACATCATAATTGAAATCACCATATATATAAAATCTCATATAGCACTAGGCTATTGATGTAATAAAACATCTTAAAAATGTGAAATCACACTCAAACAGAAAACCCAGAAAATCTAGATTGGCCAAATCCTCGGTTGTAATGCTGAAGCAATGCTGCACGTGCTAAACTCAGATGGCCAAAGCCTAAGACAAGGTCGCTGACACCTTGCAAAGCAGTTCTTCCTCATGACAAGGTCGCTAACACCTCTCTAAGCCATTTTGTCAGCCCTAACAAGGTCGCTAACACCCCCTAAAGCAGTTCGTCCTCATGACAAGGTCGTTAACACCTCTCAGAGCAATTCTGTTAGGTAAACATCATGAATGTGTCACAAACTCACGGATAGGAACCCGAAAAGTGTTAACATGTGTCCCATACCACACATTCCCACTTAGCGGTTTACTAGCCATTAGTCGATGCCACACTAGAAACATCATAAACTTAGAAAATTATATCTTGCCTAGTCTCATTGGTGTCTGATAAAGAGACACCATACTTGTCTCATCTCATCGACAAGTGAAAACATCATGGTGGTTCCTCATAAAGCATAAATCTCAAATTATAAAATCATAAACTCAAGACTTGCCTTATATCATTGGCAAGTAAACAAAACATCATGATGGTTCTCATCGACCATACTCCTGCATAGGAGATTTCAAACCATAATACTTGCCAAATATTGGCCATCTTAAATAATTCTAATAAATAGAAATTATAAAACTCAAAATATGCAATAAAATGGCAAAACATCTCAGAGTCAATAATCTCAAATAGCATCGATCGTACAAGTCCGAAATTAACCAAAGTAGTGAACGCACATGTCCCATACCACGTGTTTTACTAAATCGTTTAATTCTCTTTCTCATACGTTCGAATAGTATAAAAGTGTGTATTTGATATATAAAATAATTTATTTGAGAAAACAAGCTTTTAAAACCATTTTCCGAAATTAATTTTGAAGACGATATTTGAAAATTCCCTTGATATAGAGAATAAATAGATTTTACAGCTTAAAATAATTTAAAAATATTACATAATAATTATTTTAAATGCCAATTTGTTTTAAAAATTATTTCAAAACTGTTCAGAAAAATCTGTGCTCGAAATCAAAGAAATGACTCAAAACCGCCATTCAAATTCAATTGAAATTCAAATCAAATTTGAATTTGAAATCCGTTAAAACTTTGCTAGCTATTGATAGGCGTCATAGCCCTCAAAACATTTCATAAATATCACAAAAACATAAAGTATAAGTTAAAAACTGGATGGAAAAAGAACATAAAAACACGGCCGAAATAATACCCAGGTTTGAAATCTTCTTTGGGTTCAACTTTCAGATATAAAACAGGTAGCCGAATGACCTTTGATTGAACTAAAAATTAGTGTGCACAAACTAAAAAATTTCATCTTTCAAAAAAATAATAATCAACGAATTCTAATTGGAAATATAAAAGTTACACTGTCTCAAACATGGACTCAGTCCATGTTTGCAACAGTTCAAAAACCAAAAATACACAGGCCTGAAAACCCTCTGGGATTCAACTTTCAGGCATGAAACTGAGGACCAAATTTGATCGGATTAATTTTAAAATTTTTAAATTTATAATAGAAAACTTTGCCTTTCAAACTAAACAAGAATCATGTAATTTGGATAAAGTGTGAGAAAGTTATGATGTCGCAAAATTGGACCAAGGCAGTGTTTTCACTGTAAAATCTGGGCAAAAATATGCTCCGAGTCAAAGTTCGACAGCATGTTTCTATAAACTATATAGGTCGAAATGAACTGAAATTTAACGTGCATGAATACCAACAACAACAGCTTAAACTGCACTAAGAATCATTCAATTTAGGCAAAACATGAAAAAGATATGATGTCTCAAAGTTGGACCCAGGCAGTGTTTTCACTGTAAAAATCTGGGCAATAACATGCTCCGAGTCTCGACAACATGTTTCTGCAAGGTATATTGGTCAAAATGACCTAAAATTTGGCATGCTTATAATAGAGAACGTCATCTTTCAAATACAAAAAGAATGAATGAATTTCAATAAGAAATGAAAAAGTTATGCTAACTCAAACATGGACTCATGCCATGTATACAGTAACTCAGCAAACAAAATGTGTACAGGTTATTTTCAGGCAGTGTATTGATTTTGCTTTTGAAATTTCACAACTGGTTTTGGTTTGGAATATAATAAACTAAGATTTTTCTTAGCTTCAGTTTTTTGTACTTTCTTCTTCCTTTTATTACCAAGATGTTTTTTGGTTTCCCTTTTTTTATATCCCAAACCTTGTTTATTTGAAACAGATTGTGAATTTTTAATGATTTTTGTCAAATTTTCTCGACCTTTGTTAAAGTTAGAAACATTTTGAGTAATGTTATCTAACTTAGTTTGTAAACTAGCCTTTTCTAGGTCCAGAATTTTGATTTTTGCCTCAAGCTCATGATTTTTAGTAGTGAGAACATCATTTTTCTCTTTTTGAGTTTCAATTTCTTGACTCAAAAGAACTAATTGAGAGTCAACATTAGATGATGATTCTTGAAAATTTTCAAGTTCTTCTTCTAATATTTTCTTCTCGTCTTTTAACATATCTCGTTCAAATTCTGCTCTACTCAATTCTGCTTTGGCTTCTTTTAGCTTTCGTTTCATGTCTTTATATTTGACTATCAATTCAGCATTAATATCAAGTACTTCATCAAATGTAGGAATTTGTACCTCATCTTCTGTTGCCATGAAACAGACATTTTCTTGTTCATCTTCCGTTTCACTCTCACTTTCTGATGAGTCTGTATCATCCCATGTTACCGAGAATGCTCGTTTCTTTGATTTGTCCTTCTTATATCTTAATTTGTCATTTTCTGACTTCTTCTTTTGCTCTGGACAATCCTTGTGCATGTGCCCCTTTTTGTGACAGTTGAAGCATTCTATAGAGAATGATGTTGGTTTATTTGATCTAGATTTCTTTCTGTTATAACGACTGGCTTTTCGCTGTTTTAGGAATTTTTTGAAACCTTTTTCTATGAATGCCAGATCTTCATCTTCAGATTCTGATTCATTTTCGTCTTTTTCAACATGGAATGCCACGTTTTTCTTTTCTTCTTTTTGTTCCTTTCTAGTCTGCAAGTTAGCTTCGTAGGACATTAGATTTCCTATCAATTCATCTGGCTTCATGACGGAAAGGTCATTAGCTTCTTCAATTGCTAATACTTTTCCTTCCCATTCACTAGTCAGAGAATGTAGGACTGTTGAGACAACATCAAAATCAGAATACTTTTGTACTAAGCCAATAAGAGCATGGTGGATAGTTTGAAACCGTGAATACATATCATTGATTGTCTCATTTGGTTTCATTTTGAAATTTTGAAATTGACTTTTCAGCACGGCTACTTTGGCTTGTTTAACCTTGTTAGTACCTTCATGAGTGGTTTTCAGCGTTTGCCAAATTTGATATGCAGTAGTGCAGATACTAACACGGTTATATTCATTTTGGTCTAATGCACAAAACAACATATTTATTGCCCTTGCATTTACGGCTGCTGCCGTTTTCTCAGCCGCAGTCCATTCTGAATAATCAGTTGTTGGATTCACTATTTCTTTTTGAGTACCATTCCAGGCATCATAACTATTTGATTGCATAAAGAATGACATACGTGTAGCCCAATAACTATAGTTAAGACCATTGAAAAATGGAGGTCTTTGTGTCGATTGACCTTCCATGTAAGTGGTGTTTTGAGTGCTAGTACTTGCATTATTTGCCATATTACAAGAATATATCAAATAACTGTGTTACGGTTAAATGATGGCTTCGCTCTGATACCAAGTGAAAAATGCAGTGTACGTGCTAATATAGTACAAACGGATCGTGTAATATGGAATATAATATAAATGCGGAAATAGATGATAATAGCAAAGTAAATAAAAAAAAATCACACCAGAGATTTTTATACTGGTTCGGAGCACCGTCCTACGTCCAGTCCCAGACTTCTATCTGGTTTTCTTTTCACTACCAACTACCTCGCTTCACCCAGAGGAACAGGTTTACAACACCTGATCAGACGAACGGGATTTCACGCCTCTAATATACTGAGGACTTCAATACTTGCCTCTTACAACACCGAGGACTTCAACACTTGCCTCTTACAACATGGAGGACTTCAACAAAGATGAACATAATTGTTTGTTGACGGTATGTGTTCTTGCTAACACGGTTTTGTCACTTGTAGTACAAACTTCCTATAATCTTATCCTCAAATATAATATTTGTATATATGAATATTTGGAAGTGGATATCATGTTGAATCTAAAGAATGTTAAATAAATTTCAGGATTCAAAACGATATATGATAGAATATGAGCAATTTGAACGCTTAAGAGTATAAGATATAGATCAATAGAATAGAGTTTAGAAGAATAGAAAATCGTTATTTGGTATAATGATTTCATGATGTTTATATAAGAAATAAACAGTTGTAACCATTTGTGAAAAGATACAAACAAAGGTCATGATCATTAGTGGAGAGAAAGAGAAGCAACCATTGAAGAAAAGGAAGTGTCTATACGAAGGGTTGCTTTCTGTTTGAAAACGGTCGACATGTCAAAAAGGACCAGTAGACAAGAATTTGAATATATATATACGTTATGGTCACTTGTGCACGTTATCTGTTCATTCTGGGCATAAACGGTCGATCGCCATATTTTAACCGGTCGACCGGTTTAGCCCAGTTTGCACAGTTAATGTGCATTCATTCATATATATATATATATATATACATATATATAAGAATTGAAGTTATACGATTATTTGAGGATAGATTTTAACATAAATAATATTACTAACATACCAAATAATCAACCTCTAACATATGGAGCTCTTTGTGTCCAACTTAACTTCTTTTTGTCGATCACGACTTATCCCTTTGTCAGAGATCAAAACTCTATAAAAATCTTGACTCAACATTCACTACTCTCAAAGGAACACAACAAGAATACTCTAAGGAATCAATAAGCTTCATCGATACGAACTCACTCGCATCGATTAAATAAGAATAGAATAATCCCAAATAATATTATTCATACGATAAGATAACATCAAACTCAATTATGGAATACTACGGAATACAATATATATATTCCTAGACATATTCCATCTCATGTTATCCCAATACACGAAAAAGAATCAAAGCACCATTCGAAAAAAAGCTCGAATAAAGGACAATGATTCACTCGTATTGTACTTCGACGTATCGTGATATACGTATCGTTCTATGTTTATTCTACTTTGTTCTGACCACAGCTCTTAGACCATGCTGTAACGCCCCACCTCGAGACCCACCTTAGTAAAGAGAATTAACGAGTAATTCCGTCTACTAAAGCGGAGAATAGAGCCGGTCAAGGGCGACCATCTATAACTTTGTCTTAAGCATCTACTTAATACGACGATAAATGCAATATGATTTTTTTTCTATCTAAGTGGATCGACATACATAGTAAATGCTTAATCCAAAACTATAGGTGGCTAACGGATCTATCAGAGAAAAATACAATAACTAAATATAAAGCACATCACAAAACAGTAATCAACATCATATAAATACATATACACTGATACAAGTTTAGTACAATACAATATGAATATAATAAAGGTGGTAATCGACTACACCATATACATTGAATCAAATACATTAGAGTATGCAGAAAGAAATTGCTCAAGAGAAAGGAGAGATGATATCCAACATCAACTTCAAGCTAAGTCCAGTAGATGATACCTGAAACAACTCGGTCTGACCCGAGTACAAATACACGGGTCAGTCTAGCTACACAAATCAGTCAATATCGGTAATATGAAGCAGAATAGATATGAGGATACTTCTTCTCGAAAGATAAGAATGAATCGATAAACTCATAAGCTCAACACTTAAGTAACAAACGCTACTTAAGTGAACAAATACCTCGAAGGAGGTAACTCAAACTCCATACTCAAATCAAACACAAGTGCCTCATATCATCGGCGATATCCCAAAATGTCGACATGGTTTCTATGAACCATATCTCCTCAAAAGGAGAAACATCAATACAAACTCTTGCCAAAATGGCAAACACAAAACATTCTCAAATAGGATGATCCAAAACTCAATTATAGATGAATCTTCGAATTCAATTATACCTCATCTCATCGGTATAAATGTATATAAATTTCAATCTCAACTCGCCAAAATGGCAAAACCCAGAATATCCTATGAAATCGTGAAATTATCCAAACTCATAACTTAAGGAACTCGATAAGAGTTCAAAACATCATAATTGAAATCACCATATATATAACATCTCATATAGCATAAGGCTATCGATGTAATAAAACATCTTAAAAAGGTGAAATCACACTAAAACAGAAAACTCAAAAAATCTGAATTGGCCAAATCCCCGATTGTAATGCTGAAGCAATGCTGCACGTGCTAAACTCAGACGGCCGAAGCCTAAGAAAAGGTTGCTGACACCTCCTAAAGCTGTTCATCCTCATGACAAGGTCGCTAACACCTCTCCAAGCCATTTTGTCAGCCCTAACAAGGTCGCCAACACCCCCCAAAGCAGTTCGTCCTCATGACAAGGTTGCTAACACCTCTCAGAGCAGTTCTGTTAGGTAAACATCATGAATGTGTTACAAACTCACGGGTAGGAACCCGAAAAGTGTTAACATGTGTCCCATACCACACATTCCCACTTAGCGCTTTACTAGCCGTTAGTCGATGCCACACTAGAAGCATCATAAACTTAGAAAATTATATCTCGCCTAGTCTCATTAACGAGTGATAAAGAGACACCATACTTGTCTCATCTCATCGACAAGTGAAAACATTATGATGGTTCCTCATAATGCATAAATCTCAAAATATAAAATCATAAACTCAAGACTTGCCTTATATCATTGGCAAGTAAACAAAACACCATGATGGTTCTCATCGACCATACTCCTGCATAGGAGATTTCAAACCATAATACTTGCCAAATATTGGCCATCTTAAATAATTATAATAAATAGAAATTATAAAACTCAAAATACGCAATAAAATGGCAAAACATTTCAGAATCAATAATCTCAAATAGCATCGATCGTACAAGTCCGAAATTAACCGAAATAGTGAACACACATGTCCCATACCACGTGTTTTATTAAATCGTTTAATTCTCTTTCTCATAGGTTTGAATAGTATAAAAGTGTGTATTTTATATATAAAATAATTTATTTGAGAAAACAAGCTTTTAAAACCATTTTCCGAAATTAATTTTGAAGACGATATTTGAAAATTCCCTTGTAATAGAGAATAAATAGATTTTAAAGCTTAAAATAATTTAAAAATATTACATAATAATTATTTTAAATGCCAACTTGTTTTAAAAATTATTAAAAAATTGTTCAGAAAAATCTGTGCTCGAAATTAAAGAAATCACTAAAAACCGCCATTCAAATTCAATTGAAATTCAAATCAAATTAGAATTTGAAATCCATTAAAACTTTGCTAGCCTATTGATAGGCGTCATGGCCCTCAAAACATTTCAGAAATATCACAAAAACATCAAGTGTAAGTTAAAAATCGGACGGAAAAAGCACATAAAAGCACTTGGCCAAAATAATACATAGGTCTACAATCTTCTCTGGGTTTAACTTTCGGGTATAAAATAGGTAGCCGAACGACCTTTGATTGAACTAAAAATTAGTGTACACATACTAAAAAACTTAATCTTTCAAACAAAAGAATAATCAATCAATTCCGATTGAAAATATAAAAGTTACATTGTCTGAATCATGGACTCAGGCCATGTTTGCAACAGTTCAAAAACAAAAAATGCACAGGCCTGAAAACCCTCTGGGGTTCAACTTTCAGGCATGAAACAAAGAACCAAATTTGATCGGATTAATCTGAAAATTGTTAATTTATAAAAGAAAACTTCAGCTTTCAAACTAAACAAGAATCATGTAATTTGGATAAAGTGTGAGAAAGTTATGAGGTCTCAAAATTGGACCCAGGCAGTGTTTTTCACTGTAAAATTTGGGCAAAAACATGCTCCGAGTCAAAGTTCGACAACATGTTTCTATATGCTATATAGGTCAAAATGGCCTGAAATTTAACGTGCATGAAATCCACCAATAACAGTTTAAACTGCACTAAGAATCATTCAATTTAGACAAAGAATGAAAAAGATATGATGTCTCAAAGTTGGACCCAGAGAGTGTTTTAACTGTAAAAATCTGGGCAAAAATATGCTCCGAGTTAATGTTCGACAGCATGTTTCCATAAGGTATATTGGTCAAAATGACCTAAAATTTGGCATGCTTATAATAGAGAACGTCATCTTCCAAATAAAAAAAGAATGATTGAATTTCAATAAGAAGTGAAAAAGTTACGCTAACTCAAACATGTACTCAGGCCATGTTTGCGTTAACTCGGCAAACAAAATGTGTACAGGTTATTTTCAAGCAGTGCATTGATTTTGCAGCAAGATTTTCAAGTATCAACCAAATAGTTTTGCTATGAAATTTTGCAGATATATACTACAACACATAGGCTATCAAATGAAGAAAATTCGACAGCATTTCATTGCCGGAATTGGGAGAAACTGACGTGCAAAGTGACACACACTCAGTTTTCACAGAAACAGTATGAACATAAAATCAGTAAATTGAAGCCATTTTTGGAAAGATTTGGCATTTTGTAACATGGCTTCAGCTAGAATTTGTGAGTTTTGGTACTCACCTTTGATTTTTTATGGTAAATACCCGAGTTAATGGAGAAAGATTGAAGCTTGGGTTGAATTTGAGCTTCTTCAACCTGTAAACTATGAAACAAGTGCATGCAAGAAAGAAGAAAGTAGTTAACAAATAATCATTCACATATTTGTACTTTTGATGAAATATTAGGTTTTAGATTTTGATTACCTGTAGATTTAGCTTCAAATTAATTTTTAAAACACTAAATTTGAGTTTGAATTGATGATTTTTGGCTAGGGTTTGTAAGAGGAAATGGGTTTTTAAGTTTTGAAGCTTCTGGTTGAAGGAGAAAGAAGGTACGTACTTCATTTCTTTCTCTTTCCTGGTTTACTAATAGGTTGGTAAGACCCATTAACCAAAAGAAAATAAAAGGGCTAAGGTTATATATTCAACACTTAAATCAAAAGGCTTCATATTTGCGTTATATAAAGGAACAAAGTCATTTTCTTCCACTTTTCACACAATAAAAATTTATAAACTTACAAACATAAGCAGTAAAATATTTACCATCACATGAAAAGATTAATTTTTATTTTTAAAACAATTTTATTATTAAAATTTTTAATTTACAAAAATACACTATTTTCACCAATAAATACAAAAGTTCACATTTTTAACTTCTAAAATTCAACAAAAATACTTTCCTCACTTAGAAGAATATTTCAAACCATTTTCAAGCCTTATTTATAACCAAAACATATTTTAAAAACCACTTTCCATCCTTCTATTAAAATAAACCACCTTTAAAAAATCAATTACTTCTCTTAAAAATCATAAATAGTAGAATTGACAATAATTACATAATTATTTGCATTCTTTTTAAAATAAAAAACATTTTCCACTTATTACCAACCCAAACAAAATAAAATGAAGTTCTAAACTTTATTTTCACAATTTGACTCCAATTTCATTGTTTATTTCAAATAAAAAAATAAAAAATATTCCAATTTAATTTTAATCACAATATTAAATTATAGTTATTATTATAATTTAATATTGATAGGTAATCTCCAAACCAGGGTTGTTACATTAATAGTACATTATCCTCTGCTACCCTGATCTGATGAAAACCTATTGCCAAATCCAACTGAGAAAATACCTTTCCTCCACTTAGCTATTCGAACAAATCGTTAATTCTGGGCAATGGATATCGATTCTTTATCATCCTCTCATTCAACTTACGATAATCGATACATAGCCTTAACGATCCATCTGACTTCTTAGCAAACACCATCTGATAAAATTTTGCCCTCTAAATCCACCAACTACATCTTCAACTACCTCATCTCTAAAGGGTTCACCCTGCTTGGTGGTCCACTCACTGGTTCGGCTTTCGAAACCAATTCTATCCGAAACTCAATAGCTCGCTTCGGTGGCAACCCAACTATAGGCTAAAACACATCTGTGAATTCTCTAACCACGAAAACTTAGCTCAATTCATTATCTGAATCCAAAGCACCCAACAAAGAAAAAACTGCACCGTTAGAAACTCCTACGGTGAAAATAATTCGTTCGCTATAAATCTAGATATCTAAGAGATATCTTCATATCCTGGCAAAATATCCTAGCATCATACCCACTTAACCAATCCATCCCAAGGTTAATCTCGAACCTAACAAAATCAAACACATGCAAACTACACACAAAAGTTTGACCTAACAGGTCAAACTCAAAATGGTCACACCTTAACCCTAGAGTTGCATATCCTCTTATTGGATTCGCAACCCATAAGGAAGTAACTAAATATGTGGGTTCAAAGTTAAGTTTATCTTTCAAACATCTATATATGAAAGAATGCAATGCATCGGTATCAAATAAAACGCTTACATACATACCATGAATCTGAAGCGTTCCTTCAAGAACTGCCTTCTCCTTCTCCTAGGGTGTAAGCTTAGAAGCAGCAGGCTCCAATGCGTACACCTTGCCCTTACCATCTCTAATAGGCTCTTTGCATTAGTTCTTATAATGGCATATCCAGTCATAGTTGAAGCACCTGACATTCTTCCTCTTAGCTACATCCATGGCTTTCTCTGAGAAATACTCATTAGCAAAGTGCCATTTGTTGTCGCATTTATAGCAGACAACCTTAGACTTCGCTTTCTTGGCTACTCCACCCTTTTGAGCAATTTTCTTGGGAAAGAACTTCCTCTTCTGTCCCTACCCAACGTTGACTCCTTTTACCTTGCTCTTCTCTAGAGACTCAAGGACGTCTTCCTGCCTCAAAGTCATCTCTACCACAATATCAGAAGGATTTCTAAGATGAGACAAATTAACAATAGTTATCTCCAGCTTCAATCCTCTGATAAACTTCTCATTTTTCTTCAACACGGTATCCACAGAAGCATACCTATACTGGGCCAACTCTTCAAACTTCCTTGCATACTCAACAACTGACATCTCACCCTAAACTAACTCAACAAACTGCTTAATCAAAGCTGACTATGCCATCGTAGACATAAACCTCTCTTGGAATCTCCATTTGAAATCCTCCAAGTAACTGTTTCCTCATCAATTATCACTGACACATTATTCCACCAAAAAAGTGCAGCTCCCTGAAGCTACCTGGACGCCAATCTCCTCTTCTGCTCATCATTGATTCCTAGATTTGCAAAAATCCTTTTGTAGTGCAACAACCAGTTCTCAACTTCAATGGCGTCTTCCTTTCCCACAAACGGCTTCCCTCCTAGCTTCATGTAATCATAGCTTATCTTAGCAAAATGATTAACTAACAGGACTTCCTAAACACCTGCTCCTGTAGGATTTCCTCCTAACACTCCAGCTGCAACTCCTGCCTACATCATATTCCTAAAAAACTGATACATGGCTTCCATTAAGACCTGCGGAACATCTGCACCAACATTCTCTGCCAGTGCCTGATCTTGGTTTCTCCAAACATTAGGTTCGGCATTCCTTTCGGTGCTTCCCCCTCCTTGGTTAACACTGCTTCTTCTACTATCCATATCTGTATTCAAAGCTCATGAGATACAGAAAGATAACCTAATCAAAGATAGATGAATGGAGATAAAGCGCATACTTATATATAGCAAATAAAAGTACGTTGCTATAGCGTTAACCCAACACCAAATCTTACTATAATTTCTTTGGATTTCTGTTTTCGAAACCTATTCTTTTAGTTAAAATTTTCATAAATCCGTGCTCTGATACCAAGTTTGACATCCCGTATCTGGAAGCCAAAAGCTAAGCGCTATGGATGCTACAGTCATCCATAGTATTAAACTCTGGTGACGAAATACGATAATGTTAATGGTATCCATAATATCAGAAGCATTTGAATATGAACAAAATCATAGATTTCCAAAAACAATAATTTTCAATGATTACATTTCCAATATTGTCATATCCAAGTTACAAAAATCCCCGAACGTATCCCAGGCATTGATCAAATATAATTAACAACAACACAACAAGAGCAACATATGTAGATGCCCCCTTGGATGATCAAAGCAACATAGACATACCTATCTTAATACACAACGGAACCAATTTTAAAACATAATTTCTAATTTAGCTATCCGTTAGCCACCTACTCGTCTTCGGATGCTTTATTCACAAAAATCTATTAAAACCTAAAAACCAAATCCCTCGGCCAACTCAAATCAATTTTGTGCACCTGAGAGTTTAAGGGAAAACCAAAACTTCGAGTCAGAAGTAAATCTTGGTATGAATAATGTATGTTACATCTCTGTTTACTGATATATAGTGAGACCACGCCACTTAGCAGAATAGGTTTTCCCTCACAAATATCTCTTTTCAGAACATATATTTTGCAAATTCTTTTTCTGCAACCAAACTGGTTAATCAGCTTATTATAACAATAATATAGTAATATCCATTATGCTAAAATAGGAAATAAAATAGACTATCAGTCTAAAATCTAAGCTACATGCTCTATATTGAACTATTTTTCCTATAAATGATTATACCAAAATGGTAATTTCTTTTATGCTAGATAATGGGCTATCTGCCCAAAACAGGTAAAAAGGGTAGACAAACTGTCCTTAAAAGGTTACAAGGTTTATTATGCTAATAGATGAAATAAATTTTTATGTCCGGGCTAACTACTGCTTGCCTGGACTAACTGTCCTTTAGGACGACTGCACTCAAAATGGACTAACTGTCTGTATTTAAATGAGCTAATTGCTTGAATTATCTTTTGGGTTAACTACCCTACAAAATTTAAATGAGCTAGCTGCTCTTTTCTTTTGGGTTAACTGCCCTTTAGAATTTTTCTTGAAAACCTTTTGAAAATGATTTAGTCCATTAAATCATATATATATATATATATATATATATATATATATATATATGCAAGGAAAGTATATCTTTAGCTTTACTCTAAGCTATTTTTGCCACGTTATATATACTTTTCTCAAAATATTGTTGATGATGTTCAGTAAGAATTATCTATCCTTTTTAAAATAAGTAAAGTTCCATTATAACTTAAAAAACTTAGGCTATCTACCTAGTTATTATATTCAAAACCTTTGTTTAAAAACTTTAAACAACCTTTCGAAATTATTGAAGCTAACTACTTCAAAACCATTAATAAAACCCTTTGAAAGTATTGAAGGTAACGCCATCATATCCTTTAGTAAAATCTTTCAAAATCATTGAAGGTAACTCCTTTAAAACCATAAATAAAAGACTTTTCTCTAAAAGCTTTAAAACATATGACTTTCGCCTTTAAATCCTTTAAACCTAAGCCTTTCAAAAACATTGAAAAAATCATACCTTTAGACCTTGTCGAAAGGTTTCTCTTTGACCTAATGGAAAGGTTTCACCTTTTGACTTTGTCGAAAGGTTTCTCTTTGATCTAATGGAAAGGTTTCACCTTTTGACTTTGTCGAAACATAGGGTACCTCCCATATAAATCATTTATAAATCTTTTGAAAGCAATAAAACTCAAAACCTTTCGAAGACATTGGCTTCAATTTTAAACTAGTGGAAACCTTTCAAAACCATTCATAGTTAACTACTTTGAAACATTTTAAAAGTTTTGACTTAAAACATTAGGATTATGCCTTCAAGTTGAGCAAAAGGATCATAAAACATTGGAGTTGAAAACAACTGCTTCGAAACCTTTATAAAACCTTTTAAAAAACCATTCAAAAACAATGAAGCATTGATGTTGGAACCAACCTTCGAAATCAATGGAGAGAGGCAGCAAATTTTATAAAAAAAGGCAACCTTTGAGTCCATCTGTGTCGAAAGGTTTGGAAGCAGCGTCTAAGCTTTCAACCTTGTTGAAAGCTATACCTTTCGACTTTGATGAAAGGATTCAATTAAAACAAGAAAGCAAACCAATCGAAACCTTTTCTTTTAAACCATTTAATAGTGTCGAAAGCTCTTTGTCGAAAGTAAGCAGGCATATTTTCTTTAAACCCAAAAAAAACTTCATCTCCTTCGAAAGCTCTAACCTTTCGTCCCTAAACCTTTCCCCTTTATCTAATTCACTACGTACCAGTCGCCTGATACCATGTGCATTGGTTATTTGATCTAGTTGAAAGGTTTGATACCTTTGAACCTTGTTGAAAGGTTTGGAATGGAGGCATAAGCTCTTGTCGAAAGTGTTGAAATAGTAGAAAAACTATTTATTTGTACTTTAAAAGAGGTTTTTTGTACCCAACCTGCCTTATTTGTCTAAATCTAATTGGTTGCTAGAATTTTATATTAAAAAAAGCTACCGACTTTCCTTATTTGTAAATTTGAATAATTTTGAAAAAGCTCATTTCTCCTTTATAATTACATAAAACGTTTAAGACCCATACCTTAAATAATTTTGTATAACTATTAAATCACCTTAGAAAAATCAAGAAAAATTTCAAAAAAAAAATTAATATGTTCCTTTCAACATATAAAATTTTCAAATCCAAACAAACAATTAGTTTTTCGTAGATAATTTTACAATCAAAAATACCATTTTCTTCCTTAGGAAATTCATATTAAAAATTTCCACAAAATTTAGCAAAATCCGAAAATTGAAACCATCTCTAAAATAACTTTTAGATCATCATAAAAATTATCAAGGCTAACAGATGTTATTTTATAGGGTTTTCATCTTAAAACTTATCATAAAATCTCTATGAACATACATAAATCATCAACCTGTATATATAATCATTTTATCATTCAAAAACATGGCAAACCTTTGCGAAATAATTTAGATTTAATCCTAAAACCGAAACCATTAAAGTATAGAGATGTAAACATTATTCATTTTTGCTTTAGAGATTAAGGAGTTTGAGATTTGAATGAGTTTGATTTGAATTTGCTTTCCTTAAGATTTTCTTTTGTTTCCTCTTCTTCTTTCCTTGTTAATGGTAGCTGGCCTTGATTTTAAAATTTCAAAATAAGAATGAATGTGAAGAGTTACACGGCCTAAGGAAGATAATACAGGAATGGCCTCTTTCCCATAAAACCACTCCTCCAATTCATTTTAAGCCCTTTTAATTCATTAGTTTAAAAATCATGGCTACCTAAAATAAATCAAATTTCAATACCCTAATCAACATATTATTTTATAAAGTTTATCTAACTAAATCTTCTAAACAATGTTATCAAAAATCCAGGGTGTTACAGTTCTAGAAGCTTCATATAGGGTAAGAGATATTATGAAAGTGGTATAAGAGTGAGTAGCGATAAAGGAGATATGATATAAAGTAGAAAAGAGCATAAAGGTAAACTCCTTAACACATAAGTAATTGTGATATAAAGTTATCACGTGAGAGGAGGCTCCTTTGTGACCATCCGTGAGAGGTAGAAAGTGATAATGACCCCTTTCCTAAGCCTATATAAGAGAGGTCACACCCTTAGTTATCATTCACAAAAGTACTAAGAAAATCCAAGCTTTTCTAGTGGCCTCTTCATCTTCTTCCTCTCTTACGTTCTAAAGGGAAAGAGTTGCAAATCAGCTCAAAAGCACTTCAAACTTTGCCACAAGACTTAGTATAATATTAGAAACCCTTCTGCCATGTTAGAAGTCAAAGAAGTGGAGCCATGCTCCCCATGTAGGGGATAGCCGTGAGTAATTGTGAAGAAGGGGCGGACTTTGCACAAGGTGAAGGCAAGTAGGAGGAGGAGGAAAGGGGGTTGCAAGGATGTGGCTTGACTTTGGTTCTTGGAGCTTGGCTATGGTTGGGTTAAAGGTGAGTTAACACCTCACTTTGGATGAAAAATATAACACACACACACACACATATATAGTGTTTGGTCGTGTTAATCTTGTTTGAATTATTGTTGACTTATGTTAAAATAATGATTGTAACTTCTTGCTTTAAAAGTATGTGACACATGTGATCCACATACATTGACTTGAACAAACTTGGAATGGATTTGAATGAGCTTATATGACATGTGACTAGGCCTTGAAAAAAGCACATAGGTTGCAGTTGAACATAGGTTGAGATATGTCTTAAATTTAGAAGTGCACTTATTGCGACAGTCGCTGTAGATGCAGTTCAGAACTATCTTGTCTTTGACAATTGTTATGGAACTTTTTAGAGAGATCTATAGAGATTTACCAACATATTTACAATTTTTTATGTGCATGTTTGTTGCTATTAAAAGCTTGAGTAGTAAAATGTTAAGTAACATCTTGAAAATGGCCAAAACATACTAGTGCAAAACTGTGCTGTTTAACCTTGAGTTTTGGACTTCAATTGTTTCAAAAATGTCTTTGAAATCGAGTGATTTATTTCATTATTTTTAAATGCATTGCCTATCTAATTTTGAGAATTTAAAAAGTAGTTTGAGATATTTATGAATTTTTAAGAATTAGTTATGAATTTTTAAAGAAAGGAATTATAAAATAAAACATGTTCTTTTTCCAAGTTTTGTTGATTTTCCAAATTTGTTGTTTTGAAGTAATATTTTGGATAAATGTTTCCAAGTATTTTAAATTTTTTCAAAAAGGGTTAGAATTGCTAAATGGATAAATGGTTGATTGTTTAACTACTTAATAGAAAAGTAATGAACTATGCTTTATACTAATAAGACAATGAAGTAATTTTATCTATTTGTAAGAGATAAGATTGGTGTTGAGTAGGGATGGAGCAATAGATCTCTAACCTACCAGGCTTCCCTCTTAACCGAGGAATAAGTAAGTGTAAAATGTCCTAAATGTGTTATTGAGTTAATTCCTTATTGTTTATGGATATCATTAATACTATACTTAACATTAAAAGCCGATGAGTTAGACTTATCTATTTGTGAGATTTAAGATTAAAGTATCTAGGCAAGGCTTTGAGCAACTAGTGTCTAAGCTTACCTGGCTTCATCCTTGGGCAAGGAATAGTATAGTTGGAATGTCGGATATGAGTTAAGCATAGAATTGTGATTTGTATAAGTAATCATTTATAGAGCTTGATAGTTAACAAGTCCATATTAAACTTGGTTGAATACAAACATAGGACTTTAAAGGAAGGTTTTAAAGTAAATGGCAAGTATAAAAGCGATTTTGGGTTTATAGTACCGATGTTTATGTAACATTGATTTTAACCCATTTAACTATAATTTTGAAAAGTTGGATATTCAAAATGGAGTTATAATGATGATGGGATCGTAAGTGATTTTGGGTTTGTCGTAAACAATTTTTTAGTAAAGTTTGTTTTCAAAACCCTTGGATAATATTTTAAAGTATTAATATATGGTTAAATGAGTTTTCAAAATATTAGATCTTTAAAACAAAGGTTTGTAAATATAGTAACAAGTAGGAAAATGATTTTTGGTTTGTTATGACAACGTGTTAATTGCATTCATCTTTAATCCTTTTTATTACAGATGGGGATGTAAATAGATCTTTGAATGAATGATTTAAGGATAAGCATAGGCAAAATGGTCTTGGGTTTGTAGTGACAATGTTTAAGTAACATTAGTCTTTAACCTTTTTAGCAGATTCACGAAAGTACTTAGGTTCTTAAAATGGATGTTTTAAAGGAAATAATAAGTAGTGGAATCTTTTTTAAAAGGATAGAAAAGGTAGAAGTTTATTAGGTAAATGAAGTTTACTTATAAATGAATGTTATTAATAAAAGGGTTAACTAAATGAAAGAGATTAGGAGTTTCTTAAGTAACTTAATCATACTTTGTGTAGTTTGATTGTGTTTCAGATGATGATAGTGTTTTGTTGTTTATTTTGTTGAAAGTAACCTAGACTTAGTTTCCATTTTCGAACATCTATCTTACACTGAATAGTCAATTACATGACTATCGAACTTGGCTTAATATTGACTTTGGAAGTTATCAAAATGCCTCACAATTTCATATCAGTGAGAACCCACATGGAGGAGTAATGGTATGAAAGACCTCTAGCTTTTTCTTACTTTTGAGAGAACTGGGAATGAGTTAACCGAAAAATTCATTGATTAGTTTCGAAGAGATTGGGACCTGTACGTGTTTTACTTGTCAAATACCACTTCAAAAACATACGCGTGATCTATGTTTTGGAAGGTGTTGGAGAAAGGGAATCTATATGGAGATTTGAGGTCTGTTTAAAATGGTCAAACACATGCAAGTGTTCGTGATCTATTCGGGATATGGGAACCCATGTGTAATTTTGAGATTTTTTGAGATATGGCAATCCGTGTGTGGTTTTGACATCTATTTGAGATAGGAGCAACCAATCGGGGATTTGTGTTCTGTTCATGTGATAAAGACTTGCATGAAAGATGACGAACATAACCTTGACATTGGAAATGGCTAAAGATAGAGTAGGATGCCCAAGTTTGGGGTTTGGCTAATCCACGGTAGGATACAATCAACTCCAGATCTAGAGTATGCTTATCGATGTTACGTGCGGTAGTTGATGGCATTTAGTTCACGTTGTTTTTGTTTAGGTTCGGGTGTAGGTCTTTGTGTTTTTCTTATGGTATATTTTATCTAGAGATATATGAATCTCGCTAGATAACTTCTGATCCTTGTGCATGTAGTTTGGATTTGGCTTGCCCGAAGGGATCTCCATGAAGAAATCCATTACGCGAACGTTCCTTATTATTTTTGGTTGTGTGCTCTAATATGTTGTTGAATGTAACCAATGTAACCATTTCAGTTATGATTAATGTTTAATTTGAACCTTAGACATTATTATAATATCATTAGATTCTCTATAAATGGTTTGGTTATCATAAGGTAAAAATCCATCCGTGTTTATGTGGTGTGGTCTTACGAGATACCTTTGCAAGGTATTTATAACATTCAAAATCTATCTGATTTGTGTTTCTCACGCTAGTTTACCAATAACTGATTTGGTTTTATTTTCTTATGCTTGGGTTAGCCTTGTGTAAGTTTCCAGATTTAGTTGTGGATGCTTTGGAGATTCTGGAGAAGAGTTAGAGTTCTATCTATCATAGTATTTATTTCCACTGCATTAATTTGTGTGTATTATCAGCATTTGTTAGGATAGGGTGTTATAACTGTCCGGGTTGCTTACTATAACTCTGAAAAACTTTTTATCTTAGGATGACAGTTCATACTATCTTTTGATATTATATATGATCATTCCATAGTGAGATTCCGATATTGTTCCTTCTTTCTTATTCTATTTCATTTTCGTTTTATTTTACACTAACAATCCGTCTTTCCGGCACTTGGGTGCTTAACACGTGTTATCTGACATTCCAGCCCAGCCATACTGGACTAGCTGAACGAGTTAGACTTGATTGACATCAAGGTCAATGATTCCAGAATGATGATTGTGGGACTCGAAAGTCAGGTATGGATGGTTATATCAAGTTAGAAATAAATGAAACTAGTGGATAAGCGATGTAGAATCTTTAAAATATGCAATATAGCGTAGCAACTTGGAAGGGATTGGCATTGCATGGCTCCTATAGAGGGTTCTGAATACTTCATTGGAAAAAGGAGGGGTCAGCATAATTTGCTAGTATGGATCGGCATACTTTAGTTAACAAAGAAGGGGACGACATGGTTTATTGAGATTTGATTGGCATACTTCAGTTTACAAAGGAGGATTCGACATAGTTGAATGAGGATATATTGGCATACTTTGCTAGAAGATATGGATCAGAAGGCTCTGTAGAAGAGGGATTGGCATCCAACCAGTTTCTAGTGCCTTCATACATTCAACAATCAATATCTCAAGATTTTTAAGTCCAAAACATATGGAATTTGAAGAGCTACGCACATGGACCCTAGGGAACATACCCTAGGGGTCGCATATCAAATTGACAATGATGGAAGGATCGATATACAACCTTTAAGAGGGATCGGTAGAAGTTAGTACATAAACAATCATGAATCAAAGATCATGCAATAACTTGAAATCCTTTGGTCCAAATGACATAAGATTTGAAGGGCTAACATATTTAGGCATGCAAAAGACACCATAAGGATCGGTGCTCAAAATAGAACAATAAAGGGATCTGTACCGATCACTCTTCATGTGGATTTGGGCCTACCGACCCCTCTAGTGAGCTCATGTGGATTAAAAGGTCCTTTAGTCGAAGTTGCAGAGAAATTGGTGGACGTCTTTACCTATAAATATTGGGCATAAGGGGTCATTTTAAGGATCTTTTACGCTACTCGTTACTTTAGTCTTTATTTTAATCAAGTTTTCTCCATTCCTTGCTGCTGTAATCCGATTTATAAGTGATCAATAAAGATAATCTTCAAAGTGGACGTACGTATACAAGGCTGAACCACTATAAATTTCTTTGTTTTTAATTATTGCTTTTTATCTACTGTTAGCTTAATCTATCCCTCGGTTTTAATTTTACTTTCTTCACTTACTTCTCTACATAAATCTGTTCTTAGGTGTTTGTAGATAATTTGGTAGCAAACATTTTAGTACTTTCATTGAGAACCTGATTCTCAGCTTGCTAGGATCCCCTTTGTTGCCACTGGATTGGATAAATCCCCAAAGGGTACCCGTAGTTATCTTCATAAAATTGCTTATACTACTCGGCTTTAAAGGACTCTAAAGCACGAAGATTGGTAATGGTGAGACATACCAGATCTACTTCTCAGAATGTGGATGGAAATGAGACTACTAGCAGTCAGCAAGGAATGAATGTGGCCGACAATCTAATGATCAAATAACTCCTGCCCAACTGTGGAACCGAGGTAAAATCAAAGCGACCGTGAAACGATTGATCGCTCACTAAATCAAACCGCGCATCCTAAGGAGAAAATTAACCAATCAAAGAGAGTATGATCCAACTCTAAGTCCCCAAAGTGCAGATTGGAGTACGAACATAAATCAGGTGTGAACCATCCACCCGTGAAACAACTCTAAGTCCTTAGAGTATGCACATATATTGGGTGCCATTTGACCACCCATCAACTAAATCTTATCCTTAGAGTGTGAATGCAAACATGAATGAATGGATGAGTGGAGTTCGACCATTTACTATTCCATAAACTCCGGCCGGAAACCGACGGGAGGAGCATAAACTCGCTAAGGATGGAATTCGATCATCCGACATCTAACCTTGTTAACCTAAAACTAGGGGCAAGAGTACAACTGCTCAAAAAACTGCTGAATTCAATGTCGTCACACTAACATTAAGGCCTGATCCTAGTGTTTGATGCAACTTGAGGCCACGACCACTTCGAGGCCTTGGGATAGGGCTAGTGGATTGTTACCAGAATTCATAAACAACGAACTATACAAGTACATTGAATGGAAATTAGTAGTTCAACTACATAAATGGAAATTCAAAAGAAAGCTCAATACAAAAAAAAAAAATTATTCACATTATAGGTTTCATGTTCGTAGTACAAATTATTCCAAAAATTGGGACTCAAACCTGTACAAACATAGCTAGTGAAAGAAACAATTGTGCAAACATATACATACTGAACCGAAGTCATGGCTATTTCTTTGACTTTCTCTCTTTTTTGGATTTTTGGGAGTACTACCAATTGTGCTTCTTTTTCTGGATCCCTTATCGCCTTTAGCATGAGAGATCGCAGTGGTAGGAGGAAGTTCACCGGGAATTGACCTGCCAAGTGGAATAACGTGCAGTGGCACAAGATGGGGATCATCAATGTCCACCTCGACGAGCTTAGTTTTAGATTTTCTTTTCAGCAACTCCTCCTTTTCAATCCACTTCCAAGCTAATCTTGCCAGTGCGTTCGAACGCATCAGTAATTAATACATCATCAGACACATCTGCTAGAAGTTGGTCTTTGATCTTATCGTCATCAAGAGCTCCGACGACTTGAGCATCGGGCCCCAGTATATCAATAACTGCTAGAACCTCAGCCGTTTTTCTGCTGTTGCTCTATGGAAACATCCCTCTTGGATGTTTGACAGGGGCTAGAAGACCTGCAAAACTGGGGGATGAATTTAGAACCATTGGGCATGAAGAACAAAACTTTTCATAAAATGAGGAGTAAAGTGCAATACCCGCATTTAGTTGGCTCTCCGTGGTTGCGGAGTACCTCCTTCTGAAATAGGGGACAACACCTTGGATTGGTAACCGGGCTTATCTGGATCATGGCCCAAATCAAGCTCCGTGTCAAGGGAGACTAGTGCTCCGGCTGCTTGAGAAGAAGTGGGACTCTTACGGTCGGCCCTTGAAGATCTAACAATATGTTCTCCTTTCTTGGTATGTGCAGAAACATTGAAGTATCAGTGTTTTGCGGTAGCCAAATCCAAGGGTTCGTTTCCACGAAGAATTTCATGCACTAATTCTTCTTCATTGAGCTAAGCTCCATCCATTTCTCTCTTCTTCATCTCAACATAATGTTCCAAAGCTTCAACAAGTGATTCGAGGTAATCCTCACAATGAAAAGTTAAGTCATAGTGGATAAGGACTTTATCGTTATACTCGATGATCAATAGATCAAACAAATTCTTAATTTCATTCCTACCGGACTCTTTAGCGGCTTCCACTTGGGATTTAAATTGTTTAATCATTTCTTTGAGGCCTTCTTCTCGAGCTTCTTCTTTAAGGGCTTTAGTTTTAACAAAGTGCTCATCGAGTTGAACTTTTAGGCTTCTAGCCATGATAGCTTCCTCCCAGAACTTCTGCGATTCTTCTTGGGATTCAATTTTCTCCTCCCTTTCTTTTATGAGAAGCACTTCGAGTTCCTCAATGCGGTAGGCTAAAACGTCCTTTTTCTTTTGCGTGGAATCTTTTATAGAGCAAATGCCTGCTGCGATTGAGGGCAGCACCAAGTTCCTTTTTTTGAGAAGTATCTAAATGGCTCACCGCTTCTTCCATTTCCTTAGAAAGTTGTGTTTTCAATTCTAACAATATGGCATCTCGATATTTGATTATGTTCTTGTCATGTATTGCTTCTACCTTGAGGAGGTCTATTTCATGTTGTTGCTCAATGGGCACTTCAGAAATTTAACTAAACCAAGAGAGCCGAGCCATGTTACTAAAGCAACGACTGGGTTTGACTAAACTAAAAGACCAGCATCCGTTCAGTCCAGTCAGTAGCTAAATACAACCAGCTAGTAAACTGTCATCAAAACAGAGCAACGTGCAACGACATTACACAAACAATGTCAACACAAGGCAACGAAGTCATTCTAGACATCAAACTTCAGTAATAAACCAAGTGTATGGATCGCTAGCGATCCATACACTATGGATCGCCAGCGATCCATCATTTATCATTGGATTGCTAGGTCGTTGTGGCACATGGGAAGCTAAAAGGCCTAGGTGACAAAACATAAAAAGCTAAGTGTATGGATCGCCAGCAATCCATATTTAGCCATGGAGCATGTGAGATCTAGCAAAGTAAAGCTACAAGGATATAAGCTAAGTAGCTTGCAGGCGAGCTAATTCTATGGATCACTAGCAATCCATAGACCATGGATCGCTAGCGTTCCATGGTTTTGACTCAGGCCGCAACCTAAGCTCCTATAGATCCTCTTACATCCATCTACGAGCAAATGGCAAACTGGCCCGACCCAGAAGCTCTTTGATCTCTATAAATACCATCCTACCTACAACATAAACTGCATCTTTTTGGGATTGGTTGCTGAAGCTCTATTGGAAACCTTCTTTAATCTTCATCTCCCTCACAACAATCTCCAAAGGGATTCACTGTGATTCTCCTATGGATTCCAACTCTAGGGATTCAATCTAGCAAAGGATAATCAAAAGCCTTATAATCAAACACTACTTGTAACATCAATCACTTATAATAAAACTATAAAGTGGACGCAGGCTTCATAAACAGTCGAACCACTATAAAAATCTTCTTGTCTCCTTTCTTTTACGGTTCTTTCCTAGACCTATTATCCGTATTGTTACTCTACACGAACAGGGCTAGTGCTTTCGCACTCAAACCATGGGTTAATATTTTGGTGCTTTCACTGAGAAAGTCCAACTTAGGATTCAAATCTAGCTATCTACTTTGGATCCCATAGGTCTAGAATTTAGATCCTGAATCATTGCTTGAAGATTCTACCACATAGAATCCATGGCTCTTGGAAGAAGAAGAACTTCCTCTAGAAGATCCATAGGGGCAGTGTCAGTGGGAGAAGATGTCAAACCTCAACATACTGAAGTAAATGGCACTAACTTAGAAAATCAAGCGCTAACATCCTTCAATCGACAAGAAGTCATTACTAGGGATGAGTTGAATAAGATGGTCGAAAAAATCAACCAAAGAATAGAAAATAGCCAAAAGGCTCTAATGGACAACCTTAATTATCTTCTAACCCTATAGTCAAATCCTACTCCAAGGACAATGCTTGAACTTGCAGCGGCTGTAGAACAAGAAAATTCTTCCATTTTTGGGCTAACTAGAAGAAACAAAAAATAGCCGCAAAAAGGTAACAACAGGAACAATGGGACATAATGTGGATGGAAATGCGAATACTCAACCCCCCGCAAGGCAACCAATTCTTAACTTAAATCAAGGGCCAAGACCTTGCAAGAAGATATAGCTATGGATCTCTCTGATTCAGAAGATCGAGAGGAAGACAACCAATTAGAAGAAATTGTCAATGCGTTCGATGATGCTAGGAACATTCAAACCGCCCAAATCAGGCCAACTTCAAGCCAACGGGGTCCTATGGGAGTAGCTCTCTCGGATACAGGAAAGCCTTGGCTTTAACCCATGCACTAAGATCGTTTGTAAAGCTAAACACTTGGTGTAGTGACTGATCGCCATCCCCAGGATTACCGAACATGAGAGCCATACATAGCAGACATGGTCAAAAGATTGATGAACGAAAGTAAAAACCTAAGAGACGATAAATAGGGATTTGCTCCAAGTCGGACTCCCTTTAACGATGAAGTCTTAAATGAAAAATATCCAAACAAATTCATAATGCAACTATCCCATCCTACGATTGGACAAAGTCCCAAAATCCCATTTATACAAGTATGGCTGGTATATGGACAGAACCAACGCTGTAGAGGCTGTTCACTGTAGATGTTTCCCTATCTTTCTAGAAGGAGTTGTCTATGTGGTTCACTAGACTTCCCTCAAGATCTATGTCTACCTTCGACCAACTAGCCACTAGATTCCTTGACTAATTCTGGCTCCATACCGCACAACAAAAAAAATGTCAGGTCACTATCTGGGTTGTTCTGAGGATGCAACGGATCGCTGAAATATTTCATGAACCAGTTCAATACCGTAGTAAAGGAAGTAAGTAACCCGAATGAGGACATGGTTTTAATGGCGTTAGTCCGTGCCATTCACCAAGAGACTGAATTCAGGAAATGAATTTAAATGAAGAAGTCTACTATAACGAAAGGCTTCAATCGTAAAGTGAGTCAGTACTTAAGATTGGAGGAAGCATAGGAGTTGGAACGAAAGTCTACTAGTATGCAGCCAATGATTATCGGACAAAGTGATGTACAAATGAACCAAAATGCACACAATTCTAGAAATTTCTCAAGGAGTCATAGGGAAAGATGGGAATCAAAAGAGGAAAAGTCAGAAAACCAATAAAAGAAATGGTAATGGCAACAATAAAAGTCTTAAAGGGTTTAGGTAGGAAGATTATACCCCTCTAAACGACACTTCGGAAAATATTTATGTTGTAACACATAAGACTGAATAATACAAGAAACACCCTAGGAAGGAAGCAATCGAGCAACAAAAATGCTCTGGAAAGTTTTACCACTTCCACGAGACTCATGGATATAACACAAACGAATGTCGCCATCTGAAGAATGTCATTGAAGAGTTAATTCGAGAAAACAAGCTCCAACAGTATATGATAACCCTGATCAACTCAAGGCTGCTCATCCCTCTAGGGAACCAAGGAACCAAGCCAAAACTAGTGAGGAAGGGTCCAACCGAATTGACAAAAGACTAACTATTGGAACAATATCTAGGGGACCATACCCTACGAAGAAGTTGGGGAGAGATGGAGCGGTATGCAAGCCTGTTGAAGCATGCTCCAAAGGAATCATGTCTCGCACGAGAAGATGAAACCCCAACCAAGCTACAGAAAGTATTGAGTGATGACATTGTGTTTTGAAATCGGGACACCGAAGAGATCTAAGCCCCAACTCTTGATCCAAAGGTGGTAATAGTGAGAATCGGTCCCGTTGTTGCTCAATGAGTTTTGGTTGATAGTGGTAGCTCTGTTAATATTCTTTTCAAATGTACATTTAACCATATGAAAAATCAGCATGAAAATTGTGTCTGCATGTCGAACAAAGATCTAAGGGTTCACTGGCGAGCCCAGTAACCCGTGGAAACAATCAACCTGCCAATGGCTCTTGGAGACGGTGATCATAAAGTCACCCACATTCAAACTTTTGTAATTGTGGATGAAATGTCATCATATAACGCCTTCTTAGGGCGGCCCACTCTAGCAGATTTCAAACTGGCTCTGGTCCAATGGTGTTTAACCATGAAGTTCCCTATTGCAAATGGAATCAGAGTGGTGATATGAGCTCAATGCACTGCTAGAGAATGTTACATTGTAGAGTTACGTGAATCCAAAAGAAAGGAAAATGGGAAGGACATGGGGAGAACTCTCCACATCTATGAACCTTCAGAATAGTAATTACAGAGCCTCCCCTGGCTCGGGGACCATAGCCAATTCGATAAGGCTTTGGACCCTAGAAAGAAAAGTTTAGAGGAGGAACATGAGGCATTGGCGGAATTGACGGTGTACGTCCCGGTCGATATGGACGACCCAACTAAAGCCTTGAAAATCGGATTACAGATTAGAAACAAGATGTGTTTAAAGATTGCTAAATTTCTTTGCACTAACTTGGATGTGTTCACATGGACGCATTCCGATATGTGTGGGGTGTCTTCAGAAATCACATGTCGCATGCTCAACATTGACCCCAAATTCACACCAATATAGTAAAAGAGGCGTGGCTTGGGTCTAGAAAGGCCCAAGGCACATAGAAAAGAGGTGGACAAATTAATGTTCAACGGTTTCATCCGTGACACTACTTATCCAAAGTGGGCATCTAACCCAGTGTTAGTCAAAAAGTCCAATAGGAAGTGGCAAACCTGTATCGATTATTCAGACATAAAAAAAGCTTGTTCGAAGGACAGCTTCCCTCCACCTAGAATAGATCAGTTGGTATGTGGAAAGGTGGGACACGAGCTGCTATCATTCATGGATGCATACTCCGGGTACAACCAAATCCTAATGCATGAGCCTGATCAGGAAAATACCAGCTTTATCACTGACCTAAGCCTATAGTTTTACAGGGTGATGCCATTCAGCTTGAAGAATGCCAAGGCAACTTAGCAAAGGTTGGTGAATACCATGTTCAAGTGCCAAATCAGGAAAACTATGGAAGTTTAAGTGGATGACATGTTAATCAAATCATGAGCACCTATTAACCGCCTGGATAACCTCGTTGAAATGTTTAAAATACTATAAAAGTATGGAATGAAATTCAATCCACTCAAGTGCCACTTTAGAGCTGACTTCGGAAAATTCCTAGGATTCATCGTAAGTGCCAGGGGAATCGAATCAAAACCTAAATAAATAACGACACTACAAGAAGTCCATGCTCCAAAGAATAAGAAGGAACTGAAAAATTTGAATGGAGAAGTTGTAGCACTAAGTCGATTTATCTCGAAAGATATCGATAAGTGTATACCATTATTCGATGCGCTGAAGAAAGGAAAGAAGTACTTCGAATGGAGTGAAGCTTGTCAAACAACATTTAAAGAACTACTGTGGCACATGGAGGCTCCGCCAATCCTATCAAAGCCTGTGGATGGAGATGATCTATTCATTTACTTAGCGATCTCACCCCATGCATTGAGCGCCGCTCTGGTGCATGAAGAAGCAAAAATCTAGCGACCCGTGTATTAATTAGCAAGCGATTCACTGAAACAAAGAAAAACTACTCGAAAGTGGAAAAACTAGTGTATTGCCTTTTGATCGCATCTAGGAAATTACGACCATACTTCCAGGCTTATCCATTAAAGTGTTGACTGACTAGCCCCTATAGCAAGTGTTACGTCAACCACAAACTTCTGGACGACTTCTCAAGTTGAATATAGAATCGAGTCTACACGATATCACATACTACCCAACGAAAGCCATCAATGGGCAAGCTTTAGAAGACTTCATCGCTGAATTTAGTGTATGGGATGACGAGGAAGAGTAACAGTTGGAGGTAGAGGCACAATGGAAGCTCTTTGTCGATGGAACATTTAACAACCTCTGTTTGGGGGCAGGAGTAGTGCTTGAAACCCCCAAAGGATGAGCCATTAGCTATGCTTTGCGCTTGGAATTCCATGCTGCAAACAACAGGTGGAATATAAAGCACTGATTTCAAGATTGAACGTTGTGAAAGAGCTCAAGGTAAAATCTTTTCACGTATACAGTGACTCCCAACCGCTTGTCTGTCAAGTAAAAGGGGAATACCAGGCTCGTGGGGAGAATCTTGCCCCGTACCTCTCCAAAGCCTAAAAATTGCTAAGCGACATTGAAAACTACACCATAACTCATATTCCATGAGAGCAGAACACCAAGGCAGATTATCTGGCTAAACCGATGAGTTTCGGAGAAGCATAGTCATCGGGTCTAATCGCAGTTGAGACCCTAACCAACGCAAGCATATACGAAATGGACATCGACTGGATCCTCGAGATCACTCTCGAACTAGATACGTGGATGGCACGATAAATGAATATTTAATTGTAGGGACTCTTCCGACAGGCTAAAATCAATAGAAAAAGCTTCTCTGAAGGGCACCGCGATTCATGATACAAGATAGAGTACACTGTAGAAGGGGATTCTCAACCCCCTTCTTAGATGTGTTTTCGATAATGAAGCCCAACAAATCCTAAAGGAAGTGCACTAAAGCGTATGCAAAGACCACACTGGGGGTAAAACCCTTATGAAGAAAGTCCTTCGTACAGTTACTTCTGGCCAACAATAAATCACAACGCTGTAGACTATGCCAGAACGTGCGATCGTTGCCAAATATTCAACAAAATTAAAAGAACTCGTTCAACAGAGCCAATATAGATGGTCAGTCCATGGCCATTTGCAATATGGGGGATCGATTTGATTGGCATCCTGCCAATAGCGAAAGGAGGGGGCAAATATGTCATAGTTGCTATTGATTATTTCACAAAATGGATGGAAGCGGAACTGGTGGCCACCACAACCACAAAGAAGTTATTAATTTTGTTACTAAAAACATTATTTGCAGGTTCTACATGCCATAGAAAATCAATACCGACAATGGAACTCAATTCGAAAGCGTCAAGTTCAAAGACTTTTGCAAACGCTTCCGGATAAAGAAAAGCTTCTCAGTGGTAGCTCATTCGTAAGCAGATGGGCAAGTGGAGGCAATAAACAAGATCATCAAATATACAATTAGAAAGCGACTAACTAAAGCAAAAGGAAACTGGATTGATGAACTTCCACTCGCACTATGGGCTTACAGAACTACGCATAAAGTGGCAACCGGCCACACTCTATTCGCTCTAGCCTATGGCTTAGAAGCAATGATTCCTATTGAATTGGAAGTCCGCTTGCACCAAAGGCAAAACTTTAATCAAAAGCAAAACGAGCAGCTCCTACTAGAATTGCTAGATATAATCAGTTGATGAAGAGAAAAAGCCGAATTGAGAACCGCCGCCCAACAAAAAAGGGTCGCACGGCACTTCAACTCCAAAGTTCATAACCAAACCTTCAAAGTGAGTGACCATGTGCTCAAGCAAGCGTATCCCGTTCTTGGGCCTTCAAATCAAACTGCTAGGGACTATATGTCATCAATTAATAGCTAAGGGATGGAACTTTCACGCTAACAACCGTCGATGGAATCCAAATTTCCAGGGCATGGAATAGTGAATCACCTCATCATTACATCGATTGAAAACTACTTTATGTATTCTCTATTTTCAGCAAGTAAGCCATCCTGGAAAGTTGAGGGGAATTGTAAATAGGAAAAAGTCTACCCTACTTTCCTTAATAAAATTTAATTAGCTTTTCGAACAAATAGAACCGTGTTCATAATAACTAACCGTTGGGACGGTAGAAGCAAATCGACTCAAACCGTTGGATAAACGGAACCCGATCATTGCTTTCTAAAAATGGTGTAGCTCCGGCAACATCGGGAGGGCAAAAATACCAATTCCTCACGTTGCGAAGATAGGCAACCCCGAGTAGTACAAAAATCCATGCACTAAATTTCAAAATATAACTCCTTACGTTGCCAAAAGATAGGCAACACCGAGGAGTACGATAAGCAGTGCACTTCATAAGCTGCACACTAAATTTCAAAATATCAACTCCTCACATTGCGCAAAAATAGACAACACGGAAGAGTACGAAAAGGCACACACTTCATAAGCCGCGCACTAAATTTCAAAATATCAACTCATCACGTTGCTCGAAGATAGGCAACACTGAGGAGCATGAAAAGCTGCGCACTCCATAAGTCGCATACTGACTCTTAAAACTTAAACTCCTCACATTGCTTGAAGATAGGTAGCATCGCGGAGCATTAAAACCGTTCTGGAATGACAGGTCATATCAGCCCCAAAAGCCATGCGTTTCATAAGCCGCGTATTAACTCCCGAAGCTATGAAATCACGCTCCTAAAACATAAATTCCTCGCATTACCCGAAGATAGGAAATATAAACTATCCCCAAAACCATTTCGAATTGACGGACATACCAATCCTAAAATTCGCGCATCCTGTAAGTCATGCGCACTTTTAAATCGTGAAATTGCCCCAGCAATGCTAGGGAATTATCCATAGAAGAATAACTATAATCAAGCCACTCCAATTGTCGAAAACAATAGGGACGACTCCAACTAAACCAGAGTACGACAGATTAATACATTAAACGTTGAACCAAACATACATATCTCAAACATACATATGTTGCATACTCGCCGAAATATCACAAGAACTCAGACTAATGTTCAAGTCAAAAAAATTTAAAAAATGATAAATCAAGTTGTGATTTAGTCAAATTTCAAGTGTTAACGTGCAGACTATTTAAGCCCTAAGTTACCGGTCATTTGTCAGTTGTTTGAATTAAATGGCCCTGTGAACTTGGGAGCATACACTGGCATTTAAGTAAAGACACTTGAAAATATTAAGTTCATGAGTTCTGTTACTCCAAAGAATGGTTACTCCAAATAAAGAGTTTCGGTGGTAATCACAAGAAATGGATAAGCGTAAATAAAACAAACAGAAGTGCACAAGACACATATGAACTGACAAATGAGAGTACAATAAAAATATGAATGTAATGCTTATAATTTTCTTTATATAAGATCAAAAGGTGGGGGCCGTACCCACACAATACTGGCCAACAAAAGGAAAATACTGACTCCACAACAAAAATACTAATTGCAGACTCTACACTTAAACAAAATGACTAAAAGAACCAAAATCAAATCGGTTGCCACCCAAACGCCTCACCGTTTGTTTCCACCACTACCTTCCTGCCCTTTGTTTGAAGTTTCTACCTCGTCTCAAGGGTAGTGTTTCTACAAGTAATATCAACAAACCCCTCCACGCTAACATTCCCTTCTTCCTCTACGGCCTTCTCTGAAGATTCACTTTGCACTTCCGTAACTTGCGGGAGCACTTCGAGGCTCTGATCGCTTCAACCTTCTCTTTCTTGATAGTGACCAATTCATGTTGAGTTTTGCAAGGATGCTCCATTTGAACTTCCTACTCCTTAAACAATGTCGCAGTTACATCACCTTCCAAAGATAATGAAAGGTTATCCAAGCCATAAAGTACGACCATATTTTCGGACTTCGGCTCTGGCTACAAGCTAGACATGGACGTGGAAATTGGGATAGGAATGGAAACGAGCATGGAGGCTACGAAAATGGTAGTAGGTCCGAGTGCCTAGGAAGCTCACACATCAACAAGAAGGGTAGACAGACCTGTAAGATCAAAAATGAAAGCATTAAATTCTTCCTGCTCTTGCAGCGTAAGCTAAAAGCTCCCGAACTCAGGAGAAGCAAGAGGTTTACTTCCACCAGAGGAGTGGCCAAGAACATCAACTTCATATTCACTACCTTCACCCTCCTTAAATGGCTCTATTACCTAAGAGGAAGCATTAAGCCTAGAACTTTTTGGCAGGTTGCGGGGCTGCTTCGATGTTTCGCCAGCGCTAGAAATGAAAGGCTCTATAAATGCTTCAGCAGCAACAATCATGGCGACATCAGCGGCCTCTTTCTCCCTCTCAATCTGCATATCTCCTGACCCTCCAGCAATGTCTTCTTTGTTTCTTCATTAAAGTAGGCATTTTCTAATCCCTACTCCATGTAAACATCACCATTATCGTGAAAGCGGGTCAAGATTTCCTTCCAGATTACGACAAGGATGCGTGGAAATTTCGGGCCTAAGTAGCTAAGGCTCCCTTAATGAAGTAGAGAATATACATAGAAATTAAGGATGGTCTCATCCATTTTTTCCATCTTCCTATCGAAAGCACTTTGAAGCACTAGGTAATCCACCTAATGGCGGCCTTTTAGACCTCAACGCGAGACTTATCACACTAAGATACACAATTTGGTCCTGTAATCAAGCAATCACCATAGCCTGATCAGAGATTATCTTGTTATGCCCCTCAACGATAAGGTCATAGTTTGAGATATTTTCTTCTAGGCTTCAATCTTTACACTATAAGTAGGCACTTCTTCTTTTTTGCCTCCTTGGCATGAGCCTTTTTATCTCATCCTTATAGATGATCTCAATTCTTCTATGAGCCTCTTTCACTTCTTTTAGCCAGTCAATATTCCTTTTACTCTCTTGTAGCATCGCTTTTTTCTTCTCCTCTAGCCATTTGGTCCTGGCTTTGCGTTTTGACAACGCTCTTTCAAAATCATCCTTTTCTGACTCGAAAGAGAGGATTTCCCAGTAGTTTTTTTGATTGGTAACAGCCAGCTGCTTACATAATTTTTCCCACCCTTCGGCTAGGTCTAAATCATTTTTAATAGCCTGAAGATGTGGCATGTAAGAATCTCTATAGATGGGAAAGAGATCACGATCAAACTTAACTTCCCTCATAAACCACACGAAAAACGCTGCCTCAAGCTTGGAAGTACCTGATGGAAGAATATAGGCATGTGTCTAGTTTGGACGCAAAATGCCAGGGGCAAGCACAACGGAAGATGGGATGCAGTTGAATATGGAATAGAGGTAGAAGTAACGAGGATTTCTTGACCCATTAAGGAGTGTGTAGGAGCAAAAGTCTGCTGTTCCGAAGAATGTGAACGGTGGTCGAACTTTGTTCTCTTAGATGAATCCTCCCTCTCATCAAAAGACCTCCTCTTCCCCTACCCGCCTTTGTATGACCGACCCTGCTCTCTTTCATCTTGGCAATGGGTTTTGGCCACTAGATCCTTTCTTCTCCTATACTCTTCCTCCATTCCTCAGGGATAGTAATGGTCGCAAGGACGCTTAGAGCAGCACTGGTAATCGGTGAATTCTTCAAAGTCATCATAAAGATCGCGCCCTCTCATCATACCTAACACGAAGAACAAATAAAATGCTTTAGAAAATAGAAAATAAGGCATGGAAAATGTATGCAAAAGCAAGTGTGACCGTAGTGAAGCATGTGGTGTGTTTGGGAGGATGGCCTAAAACGACGTCATAAACTAGATCGGGGAGGTGCCATAGAGGGATTCAGAATAATTTCAGATGCGACGTGGCGCGAACTTGGGGGAACCTCCTTAAATATGAAATCATCCCCCATAAGCGCGTCAAAATCAACGTATAGGTCACTCAAATCACCAAACTCCACGCCAGCAGCTTTGCTAGAAGAAACCTAACGTCCCCCGACCCCTAAGACATTTTCTTAGTCACTTATCTTTAGGGGAGGCGAACTTGGAATAACGGGGCTCATCCCTAGAATCTCACCACATGATTCAGAACTCTCATCATTGGATTCTGTGTAGAAATCGTCACTAGAAGTGGACTCATTGCTACTACTCTCGACTTTCCCCTCTTCGTTTTCTAATTCCAGAGCGACTTTTCCTTCCCTCTATTTGGACACTTCCTCTCCATCCTCTAGAATCGAAGGCATTCTGACCGGTCGAATAACTTCGACCATAGCACTGTGTCTTCCATCACGAGCCTCTTCGGTTGGTTCTTCGGATATGCCCACTCTCTCTTAAGAGGCGCCTTCTTCGGACCCATGAGAAGAGAAGGAGAATCGCGTGCGAACCCTGGATCAGGAAGGAGATGGAGCTTCACCTAGAATGACGGACCTCCTCAGATACAACAATCCATATCGTAGTAAGTTCTTGTCAGTAAGCTAGACTTTGATGGACCTCTCTTCATCATTAATTACCTTTAGGGTTCGACAAACCTAATCAAGAGATAGGTCCATATTCGGCCTCGGGATAACTTCAAGAAATGTTTGACTAATTAGAAGCCTCACAACGATGCATTAGAATTTAATAACAAGGGAAAAGAACAAACCCCCATCGTCCACAAGTGATTAAACCCTTTAGGGCATTTTGATGAAAAAAATATTTGTTCTTAAATGGGGAAAATTTGCTCTGCAGTCATAGTATGATTTTTCTATTTCTTTGGGCCTTGATTACGACCAAAGACAAACACTCATCCCTTCTCTTCAAGGAAAGAACATACCATAAGTCATCGAAGCTTAGAGCATGGTAGAATGTGTGCATGAAAAATACATACATACAAGTTAGGGCGGCGTAGCCATTGGGACGGATCTGGAATAGGGCAATGCCTAGATTTGAGAGAGTCTCATGGAAGAAGTCATTAAAAGGTGGCACAACTCTATTCAGACACCTATACCATGATAAGCGGTATATCCCGGAGGAGGCATGTGAGCGAACTCATTCTTTTTCGGGTGGTGGATATCTTACTCTGGTATGCTATATTGCACATAGAATTGTGCAGAACCTTAGCAGAAACCACGGAAGAAGCCCTTTCTGGCAGGTTGAGAAGAACCCTGAAATTGGGAGGAATTCGATTCAGGACCAGAATTACCGGGACCAACTGGCCTTATTCTGCCAGTGAAGTGGAAGAAAAAAGGGCGACAGACGACGATTCGATTGCCGAAGGTGCTGGACCTCCTCTTTTCGATTTACAGCATGAAGATTGGTGCTTCATTCTAAAATAATGGAACTCACATTCAAAATTATCAGGTGATTCTATTCTAAACTAATCATTTCCCCCACCATACTTAATTCTAAAGAGATATTGATTTATGCCAACACAACAGAGTACAAGTATATACCGGGGCAAGTGCAGTGTGCTGTCTATAAGGGATGATCTCGGTGTTCAAAACACTACAAACACTCTATCCCATGTAGATAGTTCTCTCACAGTAGAGAAGGAAAAGGATTTCCCCTACCGTTTCCTTTTGTTTTTTTACTTCCTCTACACTTACCCGTTATCGATCAATGATCGATAACAGATCCAGCGTTCGAAGTGATGTGGAAAATTCTTCTCTTACAGGGACATCGAGCATGCAAAATGCAAGAAAGATAAGTCCAAATATTTTAGAAGAGTCGAGACCAATTCACAATGTGTCGTGTAGTATCAGCAACGGAACTTGGCACAAGTCAATTCTGGCTTAAAGGAGAAGATAACAAAATGTGTCAAGCACCAGACCAAGACCCGAATGTCATTCCAGGAGAAACTCATGACTCGATTTACTGTCTTCCTCCATTAAGCTGCAATCAACTCAAACTTATCGCGACCAACATCACAAATGCGACCTTGCCATCAAATTGTTAAACAAACACTACAATTGGCTTACCGATCTCAGATTGGACTCTAAAACACACAAATGATTGAAGACTTAGAACCAACAAGATGTGATTGGGTCGGTGGCAAGCTAAGGGAAGGACTAGCGAGGATCTAAGGTGATGAGTATTTAGGGATTCGGTCAAAGATGGTTTGAAAAAGCAACGATGCTTCGGCGATGGCAGTGCAGAAGGAATCAAGGTTGATGACAAGGATTGCTGGAAAATGATGGATTGAATCGAGCAGGAAAAGGATCCAATATCCTTGGCTTTGGATCGCACGAAGACAGAAAGACTTGGGTCGCACAAAATTAATGAATTAACTTGGCTCGACGAGATATAGGCAACTAAAAACCAAAAAATTAAAAAAAAATTCAAAGTGCTTGGGTCGCTAGCGATCCATCGACAATGGATCGCTAGCGATGCATTGAATCGCCCATCTTCGACTCCAAATTTGCACCGTGACATCCTCCCTCCACTTCAAGGTGTGTTAAGAGACTGTGAAGAGATGTTTCATCCATTATGACAAGCAGTAGAGACTAAAACTAAGCGATCAACAACAAAACCTGCTCTATATCCGTAGAAATCTAATACGATTTTATGGAATTCGAAAAATAGATACTAAAAGCTATAACTTCCAAAAACGCCTTGTTTCCAACGATAACGTACTCTAGGGGGCAAATGCATCCGAGTTTTCAACCCATCAGGATCCAAGAGGACATGATGAAGTTAGAATGGCTTGGAACTCAACCGAAAGGGAAAAAGCAACCAGTTAAAGAGATCCAAGCCATGTTACTAAAGCAATGATTGAGTTTGACTATACCAAAAGACCAGCGTCCGTTCAGTCCAATCAGCAGCTAAATACAACCAACTAGTAAATCGTCATCAAAATAGAGCGACATGCATTGACATTACATGAACAATGTCAACACAAGGCAATGAAGTCATGTCCATTCATGAAGAGTTATGGCGAATAGACACTTCTTTTGAAATTTAAATTTTGAACTCAAATGACACCATGTCGACATGGTCACCATAGGCATGTCGACATCCCAAAGCAATTTTTGATGATTTGATTTTCTTTGAATATAACCTTTATCTTCTATTAAAACTATTTTAAACTTTTCTAATATACTTGACTATAGTTAAAATACATAAGTAAATATAGAGAATAATATATATAAAATTTAACTATAATTTTATATTTAAATCTTAAGTATAAATATTTAAAAGTTAAATATATTATTTTAAAAGATAGTTTAAAATCAGGAGTAATTTTGACATTGAAATTAAAGATAATTTTGAGGCTAAAATTATTTAAAATCAGGATAGAGGTTTTCGATGCTTTTAAAAGGAAAGTTTTGAAATCATTTTGAAAACAAGATATAATTTTGAAAAATCATTTTGATAAAAAAGTTAGCAGATTCAAAACAATGTTCCACTAGATTTTTCGTAGGTTCCGTCCTACTTAGGATTCCGTCCCTTTAATAGGCTCGAACTGGATTCCATTCCATGAATAAATTGGATTTTAAGATGCCAGTGCTTTTCTATGAGTTTTAACAAAATTTCTAATTAAAGAATAAATTACTTGAATTCTTGAACTCTTGATAATCTTGATACTCATGAGTCTTCAATCTTGATATCTTGAATCTCTATACTGTACAGTCTTCATTCTTGGTATCTGCATGGTTAAATCCTGCATATACATATATATCTAAACTTATAATGTTAGTATTTATATTTTATAATCTATTCTAAGGTTGTTGTCATCAAAACCATCATCTCGCGGACTAACCATCTCTCCCTTTTTGATGATGACAACCTTTTTTTATAAAATATTATTTCTATCTCAATAACTCCGCCTTAATCTATGGCTAACTACACTATTTTATATTTCTCCCCTTTTGTCATCAACAAAAACTAACGCCAAACTATATAACCCCCCTTAATCTAATACTATATTACATGTGATTATAATGATAGTGTTATCATAAATAATCGACACTTAACTCTAAAAACTAAAACTTAATCCTAAAATACTAACTATTCTAACTAGGAATCTATTATAATACTTATAATAGTTATAAAAATATAAGAACATAAATTATTTATTAAGTATATTTCAACACACTCATCAAAACCAATCATGTCAGACAAGTCAAACAAATCAATCAAGGCAATCAAGTCAAACAAGTCAATCAAAACATACCAAACAAATCAAAAACTAATAATCCTATATTATAAAACAATACTACAAACTCCTCCTAAATAAAATACACTCGTTATGTATACATGCATGAAATATGTAGTTTGTAATGCAGTATGAAATGTATGACATATGCAATGTAGCATGAGATAATATGCAGAATGAAGTGCAACTTGTGATGCAAATAATTATGATATGCATTGTAATTTATGATGTAAAAATGAGATATGAAATATGATGCATAATGATATGTAATATGAAACAAAATGATAATGAAGTAAAAATAATAATATGCAGAATGATATGATGATATATATACTACGGTAAGTGACATCCAGATTATAAACATGAGTAATAAGTAATATCTAATTGACAAGCACATATATATATATATATATATCAAATTATTTATTATAAATTACTTCAACCAAACAAAGGTAATACACACCAATTACTAGACTTAAGTTAAGGAAACTAATGAATGAGACTGAAAGAGTAGTAAAGAAAAGAGTTTAAAGGTAACAAATGATATTAAAATTATAACATATTTATGAAAGGTAGTAATCAAACTCAATATCAAAATTAAATTGCTAAGAAATATGGACCTAAACTATATATATATATATATATATATATATATATGATCAAATATATTTTTATAAAAATTAATAGCTACTTATTTTAATTTAAAATAATTATTTTAACTTGGTTGTTTTTATTTTTTATTTATTTTTAAGAGTCCAAACTTCCATGTTTATAAAATACTTAACTTACTAATTAAAACCTTTATATTAAATTTTTATTGATTAAAATATTTAGCAACATGTTTAAACATCTTTTAAATTTAAAAAATATCATAATGAAATATTAAATAAAATGATAAAGATTGAAAAACTAAAATAAACATGTGTTATGTTAAGGCCTCTTATTTTTTTTTTAAAAAATTTAATTAATTATAAGGAATATATTTAAACATGAAATTTATTTTAAAATATTCCAATATAAGTTAGAAAATAACTTCTAAAAAGAATAGAGAAAAATTCTTAATTTAAATATTATTTTTACATAGTTTAAAGTTTCATAAAGAAAAAAATAGTATTTAAAGAACGCTATAAAAAGTTTTTGTAGTAAAAAATATTCGAAACTTTATAAAACTGAAGCTGTAGATTTTACCAAATGCTGTGTAAAGTTTCTGAAACTCTACAGCGTTTCAAAGCACAGAAATGTTATAAAAACGAACCTGCAGTACTTACAAAACATTACAGAAGAAAAGAAACATTTTAGAAATGCTATCTAAAATTCCGGTCATGTGATGTGGTGCTATCTTATTTATTGAAGAAATATATAAATTGGGCCTTATTCTAACATTCTAAATTCATTCTATTAATTACTTAAAGATATAAATTAGTAACTTTAAAGGAATAGAGTATGAGAAGTAAAAATAACTTTAGAAAAGTTGAAATCATGAATGAAGGTATGCTTTCTACTTAGTATAGTTGTAATAAATTAGTCGTAGATTTTATTTGAAAGAAAACACATTTTAAAATACTTTAAAAAAAAATTTACACTTGTACATCGATATTTATACTATGGTGTGTTAATATATGGACCAATATATTAAAACTTATAAAAGAGATAAATTTCTACACCTAACTAAATGCATATATATATATATTCCTAAATGCAACAATAAAGATGAAATAATAATAAAGCGTACCAATTTTTGCACTCCATCTTTCTAACTTTGTTGTTCTTCCATTGTCGTGAGTCACACATTTGTATCTTTCAGAAATTGATGACGAGATCTGCTCTATTGTGACAGACTCGTTTTTATGATCATCGTAATATCTTCATTTGCTGAATTTGGAGGCCGTATGAGAAAGATATAGATGATTTAGTAGATCGACCAACTTGGCGCCAAAACTTTGAATTTGAATTTTGAGTGAATGAACACTTCAACCACTATAAATAGGCCCAATGGTCACCACTTTTCATTTTAATTGCTCTTCTTCTTCTTTCCTTTTTCTATATACTATCAAACTTCTAGAGGGCACATCTCCTTCGTTTCTTAAAGGAATTAGATGAAACCAGTGGCAAATCGAAGAGGAAGGCAAGGGCTATGATCTAGTAATAGTTTAGTGTCGAATTTGGATGGTATTGTGATGCAACAGGCCGAACAGTAGAAGAAATGTAGAAGATCTCGTATACAGTTTTTCAGTTTTGGATAGCCAACTTCAAACTATCATATTTCACTCAATTTTGATCGGAATTTGATGATCCACACATCAAAACGACCGCGAGAACAAGAACTACAATCTGGAAAAGGAGTGGGAACAAAAAACTCAAATCTCTAGATGAAATTTGAAGAATAACTTTGACAGTTTTGCCTTCTTTTTCTCTTTTTTCACCAAAACTTCATTTGACCACAACTTGGTCATTTCTTGATGGATTCACACGAAACCAGTGGCATTGCGAAGTAGATGGAGAGACGTACAGTATGAAATCAAGTTGTAGATGAGAATAAAAAGTTTTGAAATGATCTGGTACCCATTTCTTTGTCGATTTCCATTATATATCCATTTGTTCTTCTTGATCGATGAATGATTATCTGGTATCTTTTAACCAACAGTCATTAGACATAATTCTTCTCCTGCAAAACAACATAACCTTTTAAAGAATCAAGTGGCTTTCCAAAATAATTAAATATAGTTTTAAACAAAAATATCATGATGATTCTGTGACATATTCATATGAAAATAGTGTTTATAAAATCGTGAAAAATAGCCATTTTAAAAACTTTTTCAAAAATTAGATTATGAAACTTTGAAAACCTTGCTCTGATACCAATTGTGAGAAATGCAGATTACGAACCTTAAGGCTGGGATTAAAACTAGAAGGGAGGGTGAATAGTGTTTATAAAGAATTACTAAATCTTTTTGAGTTTATGTTAATTTAGACACAGATATATGCAATCTACAGATACATGGATAATCACAGAAACAAACACAGATGCAGAAATAAAATAAAAGCAGTAAAGGAAAGAACATACCGGATTTTATACTGGTTCAGAGTTACCCTACATCCAGTCCCGCAACACAAGTACGGATTTCCTTTCAAAAGCAATTGTACAATTACACCCTCGATTTCAAGGCTACGAGGTACACCCTCCATAATTTCTATCCTCTGGGTAGAGATACTTGATTTCCGGGCCACAAGTTTACCCAATTGATTTACCAAGGTTACAATCACACCTTTTCTCGCTTGATTGACTTTCGAGGCCACAATCGCACCTTTTCTCGCTTATAGATTACAAAGAAGTCTATAACTTTGAATAGCACTGAGAACCTTGTTGAGATAGTGATAGAGAATCAAACTAGAAGTAATCGAGTATGATTCAATATTGATTTCGGCAGAGTAATGGTAAGAGTATGTATTAAGAAATGTGGAAGAAGAAGAGGAGTAAAAACCAGAAAATCTGATATAAAAATTCGTTGAAGCTAACCCCTATTTATAGAAGAACAACTGCCATGTCCATTCATGAAGAGTCATGGCGAATAGACACTTCTTTTGAAATTTAAATTTTTAACTCAACTGACACCATGTCGATATACTCACCATAGGCATGTCGACATCCCAAAGCAATTTTTGATGATATGATTTTCTTTGAAAATAACCTTTATCTTCTATTAAAACTATTTTAAACTTTTCTAATATACTTGACTATAGTTAAAATACATAAGTAAATATAGAGAATAATATATATAAAATTTAACTATAATTTTATATTTAAATCTTAAGTATAAATATTTAAAAGTTAAATATATTATTTTAAAAGATAGTTTAAAATCAGGAGTAATTTTGACTTTGAAATTAAAGATAATTATAAGGCTAAAATTATTTAAAATCAGGATAGAGGTTTTTGATGCTTTTAACAGGAAAGTTTTGAAATCATTTTGAAAACAAGATATAATTTTGAAAAATCATTTTGAATAAAAAGTTAGCAGATACGAAACAATGTTCCACTAGATTTTTCGTAGGTTCCATCCTGCTTAGGGTTCCATCCCTTTAACGGGCTCGAAGTGGATTCCATTCCACGAATAAATTGGATTTTAAGATGCCAGTGCTTTTCTATGAGTTTTAACAAAATTTATAATTAAAAAATAAATTACTTGAATTCTTGAACTCTTAATAATCTTGATACTCATGAGTCTTCAATCTTGATATCTTGAATCTCTATACTGTACAGTCTTCATTCTTGGTATCTTCATGGTTAAATCCTGCATATACATATATATATATCTAAACTTATAATGTTAGTATTTATGTTTTATAATCTATTCTAAGGTTGTTTTCATCAAAACCATCATCTCACGGACTAACACTAAGTATTTTAGACGTTTTCATATAGGGTTTAGAATTGCCAAATGGCCAAATGGTTGATTGTTTAATTACTTATTAGACAAGTAATTAACTATGCTTAACACTGGTAAGCCAATGAAGAAATCTTATCTATTTGTGAGAGATAAGTTTGATATTGAGTAGGGAGGGAGCAATAGAGCTCTAACCTACTAGGTTTCCCTCTTAACCGAGGAATACGTAAGTGGAAAATGACGAAAACATATTAATCGAGTTGATTCTCTATTGTCTATGGAAATCATTAACACTATACTTAACACTAAAAGTCGACAAGACAGACTTATCTATTTATGAGATTCAAGACTAAAGTGTCTAGGCAAGGCATCGAGCAACCAGTGCCCAAACTTACCTGGCTTTGCTCTTGGGTGATGAATAGTTAAGTTGGAATGTCGAAAATGAGTTAAGCATACGAATCTTTCTTTGTATAAACAATCGTTTTTAGAACTTGGTAGTTAACAGTTTATATTGAACTTGATCAAATATAAACTTAGAAATTTAAAGGGAAGTTTTAAAGTAAATGGCAAGTATAAAAGCAGTTTTGGGTTTACTGTACCGATGTTTGTGCAACAACAAATTTAACCCATTTAACTATACTTTTGAAAAGATATTGGATCTTTAAAATGGAGTTTTAAAGATAATGAGATGTAAAGTGATTTTTGTTTTGTCGTAAATTATGTTTTAGTAATGTTTTTTCTTAAAAACCTTGGATAATATTTTAAACTATTAAAATATGATTAAATTAGTTTGAAAAATAATTAGATCATTAAAATAAAGGTTTGTAAAGATAGTAACAAGTAAGAAAATGGTTTTGGGTTTGTTGTGACAATGTGCTAATTGCATTCATCTTTAATCCATTTTTATTACACTTAGGGATGTCAATAAATCTTTGAAAGAATGATTTAAAGATAAGCATAAGAAAATTGGTCATGGGTTTGTAGTGATAATGTTTAAGTTACATTAGTCTTAAACCTTTAGAATGGATTTGTGAAAGTACTTAGGTCCTTAAAATGGATATTTTGAAGGAAATAATGAGTAATGGAATCTATTGGAAAAAGATAGAAATGGTAGAAGTTTGTTAGGTAAGTGAAGTTTAATAATAAAGGAGTTTTGATTAATAAATGGATTAATTAAATGGAAGGGATTAGGAGTTGCTTAAGTAACTTAATCATGCTTTATGTGGCTTGATTGTGTATTGGATGACGATAGTGTTTTATTTTTTATTACGTTTATGGAAAGTAACCTAGACTTGGTTTCCATTTACAAACATCTATCTTATGATGAATAGTCGATAGTCGACTATCGAACGTGGCCTAATATTGACTTAGGAAGTTATCGAAATGCTTAATGATTTCATATGAATAAGAACTCTTAGGGAGGAATATTGGTACAAAATGTCTCTAGCTTTTGCTTACTTCTTAGAGAACCAAAATTGAGTTGACCTGAAAATTCGTCGATTGGTTTTGAAGAGACTGGGACCTTTAAGTGTTCTACTTATCGAATACCACTTCAAAACCATATATGCGGTCTATGTTTTGGAAGCGGTTGAAGAAAGGGATTCTATATGTGATTCGAAGCCGCTTAAACACATGTAAATGTTCATGGTCTATTTAGAATATGGGAATCCATATGTCATTTTGAGATCAGTTGAGACATGGGAATCCATGTGTGGTTTCGACATCTATTCGAGATGGGAGGATCCAATTGGGGGTTCATGTTCTATTCAAGTGGTAAAGATTTGTGTGAAAGATGTCGACATAACCTCGACATCGAAAATGGCTAAAGACAATGTAGGCTGCACAATATAGATTTTGGCTAATCCAGGATAGGATATTATCAACTCCAGATCTAGAGTATGCTTACCGATGTTGTATGCGGGAGTTAATGGTATTTGATTCACATTGTTCATGTTTATGTTTAGGCGTGGGCCTTTGTGTATTATTTATAATATATTTTATCTAGAGATATATGATGCTCAGTAGGTAACTTCTGATCCTTATGCATGGAGTTTGGATTTAGCAACGTGAACGTTCCTTATCGATTTTGGTTGTACCCACTAATATGCTGTTGAATATAACCAATGTAACCATTTCAACTATGATTAATATTGTGATAACCTGGATTTTTGATATCAGATAATTGGGTAATTGTCTGATTAAACTATTGAAAATAGTGATTTATAGATTGGATAGATAAAGTTCTGATAATAAAAGATTTCTAGATATATAAATGAATTAGAAATTTTAATAGAAGTTGAACTATAAATACCTAGATAAATATTTATTTGATAATCTACTAAATAATTATTTATCATTGGTAAATTATTCCTTTAGAACTAATACTGTGTTGTTAAATATATTTGGGTTGATTTTAAATTTGATGTTTAATTTAAATTGAATATGAATTGGAAATTCAAAGGGATAAATATCTTAAAATATTTTGGATTTATAAATATATTATATATGATTTTATTTAGAATAGTTTGTTTTATATTATTTTCTTTTAAAGGATTTTATTTTATAAATTAAGATATGTAATTATCCATTAAATTTTTGTTTGTTTATGTAGATAAACATTTAAGCTTTGATATGAATATATCTTCTGAAAATCTAGGTATAAGAATTTAAGTACATATGAGATAATTCAATTCACAAATAAATAAAGGATTTAAAATAAAATCTATAGATTTAATAAGATAAAGGGCTATACTTAAATTTATAAATAAAATCAGTCGAGGGTTTAAAACATAAAATACTTTATCTTGACATTTGTTAGCAATTAAAATAAAAGGATAAACAAATGTAAGGTTTTAATTATATGTAGTTAATAAGTGGCAAGGTATGTTCCTCTTTCAAAATTTTTAATGTAAAATTCAAATCAGACTTCACTTTTGTTTTGAAAAAAAAAAAATCTGAAAACAACTTCCCTATAAAATTTCAAAACTGGAAAACTAAAATATTCACCAAAGAAGCAATGGCAAACTCAGATTAAAGTAAAACAAATAAAACAATCAAATTCAAGTGCAAATTTCATTTTTTGCAAACCTAAAGCTTAAACAACAATCAGAGAAACCTGTTTTCAAGTGCAAATCGGGATGCAGATCAGAAATAAAAAATTTTGTTTCAAAATTCAGATCAAAGAAGTACCTGTAGCCTTGTTCTATATTTCCATAAATCTGGTGAGTAAAAGTTAACCCTAAAAAAAAAATTAGTTTAAACTGAAGTTGGTGAAATGTCTTGTGTAATCCTGTAATGTGATGTTAATTTTTTGGGTGCATGTCTGATAAATCTAGGATTCATGTTGATATGAATGTTTGATAGTGTGCATGTTGATCCCCGCTCTGTTTATTTCCAAACAGGACTAATACTAGAAAAAAAAGAAAGATTTTTTTTTCTGTTCTCTTCTTGAAAACTCTTTTTGATTTAGTATACAAACAAAAGTTGTTTTTTTTGAAACATGATTTAAATTTTTAAAACTTTACTTATACAAATTTTTGTTTGAATATCTCTGGAAATGAGGGATAGCAATAAAATAATGAAATGGGTTAAAAATCAATTGAAATGATTTGCAAATTTAATTATATAATCTGAATACTCATTGTAAATTATGATTTTAAGATGAATTTCTCGATTTTTATCTAAGTATCAAGGGTGTGGTTCACAGTTGAACAGAAAATGGGATTTGGCCATTTTTCGGTGATCGAAGAACAGTTGAACGTCGTGGTTATCTTCGAGGCCTGTTTGTCGACCGAGGAGGTGGGGAAAAATGCCAGAAGGGAGGATTGATCATCGTAGCAACGGAAATGGGACGATTTAGGGTTTTAAGTGCTGACGGGCTTATCTGTTTTCGTGAGTTTTGTGCGACATCGTTGGAGTTCGAGTCTCGATCGGTCGTGGGGGATTGGGTTTGAGGTTTCATGGTGAAGCAGTGGCAGGAGTCTCGAGGCGTCAGATGAATGGAGATGTAGGGACGAGGAAAATTTGTAGGCGAGAGTTCTCGTACAGCTTCATCCCTTGGGACTGATCATGTTCGAATTTGATGCCGTGGTCAATGGAGTTGCTGGAGTGGGGTGGAGAAGGTTGAAAGCAACTTTCTGGTGGTGTTCGAGGAGGCTGGAGCATCGCCAAAGGCCGGTGCATGCGCACGAGATATTATGAGCACTAGAATGTCTGAAACTTGGGTGTCGATGATTTCCCGTGTTTGATCTCGAGTAGTTGCGCGGGTTACTCGAAGCAATTTGTATTGTGTTATGTTTGAGTGGTCGCTCGGGGCTTTGATCGGGTTTTACCTTGTTTGGCTCGGGAATTTTGTTTTCGGCCAAGGGTTTGATAAGCTAAGTAAAAAAAAAGATTTAAAGCATATCAAAGGGGTATGTTTCAAATGAATTTATAAACCAGGTTTTTAAACAAGGAATGAGCAAGTTTTTAAACGAATTTCCAAAATTTGGAATGAAATTCAAGTTGTTGTTTTAAGGTGAACTAAAGTATAAAATAATTTAATGTATAGGATGGTCAATTAATTAATTAAAGGTTATTTGAATTTGTAAAATAAATTTTAAGGGTTGATTTATTGATATGATTAATTAAGGATTAATAACCTAATATATTAATTAATGGTAATCACTGAAGCTTAGAGATAATTGTTTAATGTTATGACGTAAGGTGGATAATTAATTATTTCTTTCTAGAAAGTGATTATTAATGATGTTTACTTAAAGTAATCAAAGGATTTATTGATTTAATTAGTGTAATTAATTAATATAATCACTAAATGATTTGTTAAAGCGTATCACTGAATGTAATTAATGAAGTGTAATTACTGCGCGAAGTAATTAATGGAAAATTATTTGATAAGGCTAATCAAGAGTGGTAAATAAATATGGATTAAATAGAGATCAATGACTAAATTTAATAAAGTAATTTATTAAAGCAATAATTAAGAAATCATTAATTAATATAATTAATGATATAATTAAGGGTTGATTAACTACGATAAATAAATAAAAAATAAGTGATTATTGAATGATTAATTAATGTAATTAATTAAGAATGAATGTATTTACTTATAGTTAATTAATAATAAAGTGATTAAACGTTAATCACTATATTTGGTTAAGATAATAAATTTGTAAAATTAATTAGAGGCTAATTACATGAATGTAATTAAAGGATAATTAATCAAGGATGATTAATTAATATGGATAATTAGATGTTGACTAATTAATCAATCATTATGTAAGCAAGATTTATGTGATGAAAGTGATTAATTTATTAAATTAAAAATGAAAGTAATTAATTTGATTCATTTTAAATTTATTAGAGGTTGTATGATTAATTAATCCTTGCTCACATGTGGATGATTGAATGATTTTTGAATACCTTGGATTATTTTTTATTCTTGGTATGTGATCGTGATGCTATGTGATATGATTTGGGTGGACAGCGATAATTTGGATTATCTTTCGATCATGAATTGCTATGTTGTAATTAAAAACTGAATTATACTCACTTGAATAACTTGGGATAAGATGACATTGGATTCGAAGAGACCGGAGTCGGGTATTAGTTAATACCCGAAACCACTTCGATTCTTTTTTAGATTGATTTGTGAAATCAATAATTTGGAACGAAATGATTTAGGTGAATTGGACTATTGAATCTAAGTTCTGGTACCTAGGGAATCGATGTGTAAAATAAGTGGTTCCTATAACAAATTGTGAATTTGTAAATTGATGCGAGTTACCCCGGGTTTTATATAAGTTGTATGCTTTGTTAGACGGGTTTACTCACGCTGGTTTCCAGCCTGACCCGGGTGTTACTTTGATGTAATGCTCGGGTTAGACCGAGTATTACACCTTTACAGGAAACGATGTTCTGGAGTTCAGGAGGCGAGCTGGATGGCAGGAACGTATGGAGCGTTTTCCCACTGTGTATTATTGCTGATTATCTGGGACATGTTGTTTAAAACTGTCCAATGTTGTGTAAATGTTGTAACTCTGATATATAAAAATATAAGTGTACCGACACAATTCTTCTTTGTAAACTGTTATTTATTTGATATTATATCATGATCCGCAGCGAATGTGAGGTTTTTGTGACTTGTTTCTGTTTCTTCTCCTTTCCCTTTTCTTCTTTTCTCAACTATCTGAAATTTTCTGGATCGAGAATTTCCGGGTTGTCACATTTGGTGTTAGAGCGAGGTTAAGCGAGAACCTTGGCTCTGGTGGGGACTGCTCTTTAAATAGAGTCCGTAGTACTCTAGAATGAGTTGAGTATATAATATATGAGAGCGTACTTGTTATTTTCTTATATTAAGATTTTAAATGATTTTATATAAGAATATATTTTGATATATAAAGCAATATTTCTTTCTAATAAATATTAGGGTAATTGGTTGTTAAATATTGGAATTAAATTAAGTAGTAATAGAATTTCAACCAAAATTAAATTAAATAAAGATAAGTTCGAAATGGATTCAAACTGAAATTAAATCTTGAAGTTGGGGAAGAATCTCTAAATAAGATGAATTAGAATTGGTTTCAAACCGGAGAAATAGAATGGTTATTGTGTTTAATAATGGATGATTGTTTTCCAATAAATAATAAAATGTTTTAAGTAAGTAACCATTTAAAAAGAGAATAACTTGTAAATTTGAAAGGATGTGAATTAAAGTGGGTTTCGAACTATGAAGTTCTTAATTCTAAACCTAAATATTTGAAATTGTTTTCAAAGTGATAAGGAAATAATATTATTCAAACTATTTTGAATGTAATCTTATTTTAGAATAAGAAGTTTTTTGTAAACTTCAAAAGAATTTGTTTTGAATTAAAACCAAGGGTGGTTTAAATTTAAAAATTCGGCTTGGTGGGCCAAGAAGTAAATATGTGTATATGTGTTGATGTACATAATATCAAAGATTGTTTGAAATAAACTCTAAATGTTGAGTTTCAAATTTGGAATGAGACGTGAAAACCCAAAGTGATAAGTTTTTAAACTTATGGATGGGAAAGTATTTTGAAATTTTGAATAGGAACTCAAATTGTGTAAATTTGACTGAATTAAGTAATTGAAATTTAACTTGGAAGAAGTTAAATAAGTTTGAATGATCAACCTGATTTGGGAACTTCATGATGAAATTAAGATTTAACTTTGAAAGTTAAATCGTTGATTTGAATTGGGAGTTTGTGAGATCTCAAAATGGGTTTGAGATCTGGAAATGGATGGATGTTTTAAAATAATTTGGATAATACCATCCTGTTGTTATTAATAGTCTTTAAGCTTAAATTGGATTTGCTTAAGTAAATAAAGAAATGGGGTATAGTGATATATCCATTATTTATATAAAATGGAATTTGGATTCAGAATTTAATGGTTTAAAGAGATAAGTTGATTTGATTTAAAGGATTAAACCAACATTTGAAAGTTTAACTCGAATTAATATAATTCATGATTTAAAGTTAAATTGAATTTGAAATTAGTTTAAATTAAAATTGATTTAAATAATTAGATTTGTGATTAAAGTTGAATAGTTTTAAATCCAAATGGAATTTGATTTGAATTTGGAAAGAATCAAGGATAATTCAACTTGAATTGGATAATCTAAACAGGAATTGATGTTGAATGAGTTCAAATTCAAATAGGAAGTTGATTTGAATTTGGGATGAGAATGAAAGTTAACTTAATTTAAATTGAAAGTTAAAATTTATTGGAATTGGGATCAATTCAAATTGGAATTGAATCAATTTAAATGGAAGTGGGAATTTAAATTGAATTGATTGGGAAATGGAGGTTGGGAATTGAACAGTTTGACTCTGGACTATTTTCAAAATAAAATGTTTTAGTACAAATTTATTTTTCCAACTATTTACTATACAACTTTTCTTTTTAAAACTAAAACTATCTTATACTTGTTTTACAATTATTTTTAAGAACTATTTAACAAATTTTCAACTATTTTATAAACTAATTACTATTTTCAGCTACTAATTATTATTTTATAGTTAGCTTGCAATTATTTAAAATTTCTATAACTATTTGACTATTTTCCAACTATTTTACAAATACTTAACTATTTGCAGCTATTTTACAAACTAATAATTATTTTTCAATTACTTGTCTATTTTTAACTTTTCAAGCTATTTGCTAGATTTAAACTGGACAGAGTTTAAACTGTTTATGGTTGAATACCCAATTGAGATAAGAATAGAGGCGATGATCCAAATGGGATTAAAGCAGTTGTGAATAAGTAAATGAAAATTAAGGTGAATGTGAATAGAAAGGAAATTGATTTGGCTAATAACCAATAAAGATAAATATGTAGGGTGTACGTATGTTATTCTATTCGCATAGTGATTTGATCCAGATTCGAGCACAGAATTTCGAGATAGTTTATCGATCCGAGTTGGGATTTTTCCCTCGATTTTCGACGGCGAACCTGGATATGGTTTGTTGATTGGTTCTGGATATTCTCTATCATAGCTAGGCTATGCAAGGAGAATGACGGTTTCTGATCAAGAAACCAGATCTGAGTCCGCACTAAAGAGTCGAGTGGACGATACTGGTTCGGAAGGGAAATTATGTGATCGAGTAAGCGAATAGATTGATATTGCATACGGATGATATGTGTACATCGTACGGATTGGAATGAAGTTGATATTGAAGTTTGTGGATAAGAAATGTGAAATGGTTTTTGAAGTGATAATATACTTTGTGAAATATATGAGGAAATAAAATAGAAACTGGATATTTCTATGGTCGAAATTTACTTTATGGAAGTAAGTAATATGGTTAATGACTTTATAGAGTAATCAAATTTGAATATTTGATTTGGGATAAACAAAGTTATGTATCTTTGTTATATATAAGATAAATCTTCCCTTGTTGAATCTATTGCCAGAAGAAAATGGATTTTTGGAAATAATTGAAGTATAAAAGGAGTTTTATATAAGTTTGAAATGATCCAAAGTTTTAAATATTATATATATATATATATATAAAGGATCTTATGAGAATTTGGAAAGGTTTTGGGAACCTTTGGATTTGAAAAGGCTTTTAATTTTTTGGTAAAATCAATGTTGAAATTTGGAAAGCCTAGTTTGAGAATTATCGATTTTGGGATAATCGATTTTGTGTAAAGGAGCTTTGTATGAGACCATACTAGGTGTATGATTTGAAAGATACTATATGTATATAGTATAAAGTGTTTTGATGATGGCTCTGGGGAAAAAGGCATTCCCTTGAAATGAACTTCTCAGGAGTGCCACCGGGTGGTGCTGCCTTGAGCCCGAGGGGGGGGGGGTTGGTCCTAAAGTTGATCCTATGAGAAATCCGGACAAAACTAGTTCCTGAGGATTATGAGTAGTGTGTACCATAGCGAAAGTCGTGTGTGCCGCTGAGAGCTAATAGTTTGCATTTGATTTTATATCGGTAGACTGCGACCTATGCTAACATAGCGAAAATCGTGTGTGCCGCTGAGAGCCAACAGTCTGCGTTTGATTTTATATCGGTAGACTGCGACCTATGTAGGAGTGGAGAAGTTTCATTATAACAACGAAAATCGTGTATGCCGCTGAGAGCCAACAGTTACATGGACTTTTGTTGTGATGGCAACGTAACCTTGGAATGTAACTGCGATCTATTGTGGGTTCCATGGCGTAATCGAGGGGCGCGGAGTGCCTACGGTTACATGGACTTTTGCTGCGATGGCAACGTAACCCAGGATGTAACTGCGACCATGGATGGGAGTGTTGATCTCCCGAGCATTCTCACCAAAGATATTTCCTCTTTTTCAAAATGTTTTCTATATTTTCAATAAAATTATTTTACAAGTATTTTCACTGCGTGTTGAAAACGGGTCTGCTAAGTACTTATAGGTTTTCAGTCGTACGCCTGATCAACGTATGACCGAATTTCTGTGAGAACGAGGATGGACTTATCGAAACATCGAGTTATAAAAATATTTTTATAAAAACTATTATAAAAATATTATATAGATTTTAAAGTTGTTTAATATATATATATATATATATATATATATATATATATATATAAATGATCAAAGAAAATTTATATGATTTTAAGCATTTTAATAAATTTGGCTTCGTTCCTTTTCGAGGACGAAAAGATTCTAAGGGGAGAGGAGTGTGATAACCTGGATTTTTGATATCAGATAATTGGATAATTGTCTGATTAAACTATTGAAAATAGTGATTTATAGATTGGATAGATAAAGTTCTGATAATAAAAGATTTCTAGATATATAAATGAATTAGAAATTTTAATAGAAGTTGAACTATAAATACCTAGATAAATATTTATTTGATAATCTACTAAATAATTAATGTAACATGTCGATTTTTCGTTGCCGAAAAACTGAATAGTTATGGGTTTTAAAAAGAATTTTAAGAAAAGAAAAGGAAAGAAAAGAAGAGAAAAAGATGGAAGATTAGAAAATAGAGAGAAGAGAAAATAGAAATTTTTTCTAAAATAGAAGAAAAAGAGAATAGAAAGAAAATAGAGAATAGAACAAAATTTTAAAATGGAACGAAAAGAGAAATAGAATATAGAGAACATAGAACGGAAAAGAAAACAACAGAACTACATCAGAATCTCACAATTCGCAGCGGAACAACATATAATAATAAATGAATAATCTTTAAACAAAGAACTATATCAGTTATTACATTACATTTCATTTCATTACATCATATCATCAGAGTGTACAACAATATACAACAACAAACAGTGCAGCGGAAAAAGAAATACTATATAAACTAGTAATACGCCATGCCATCCAGCTTGCCTCCAGCAACTCTAGAATATCCAGAATATCCTGATATACCTAACTCTTGACTGCCCGTGTGGAAATTGGTGGGCACCCAGAGCTTAGGAAGGAAAACAATAAACTCCAAGTCAGTCATGTGACTGGTGTGAGAACTCAAAACAGTTTATTTATCTTTAAAATCAAAATAGAGGAATATTTTTAAATTCAATTCGCAATGCTTTTAAAAATGAGACTACCATAAGGCCTCCCGCACACACACACAATGCAAACGCAGAATCGGAGGAGATTTCTCCTTATGATAGTCAAAGATGCTTGATACGCATTTAAAATAACATTTGATATTATTATTAGTGTATAGTGTAGGAAAAATTCATTTCGAAAGTAGAATATAAATCTTAGCCAGCATAGACATTTCGAACTATGCCTACTATAGCTAACTATGTTCAATAGCAGGTTACCGCCACATTTCATAGCAGGTTATACAACTAAAACCGTACAAGTCACGTATTGTTTCTTTGGATTTCCAACAAATGGTCAGGCCAAGGAACTTCCCATTGCCACATGAGAATGCCTCTGGAAAGACATCCCCGAGAACCAAACCGGAACTCTGCCAACACAAGGCCGGGTTACCCCTAACTGGGTAACCACTGACACGAGCACGCCATTCCCCGATCGTAAACGACCTTTCTCACGGGATCCCGAAAACCAACAACCACAAAGTAATAAATTCGTAGTAACCACATAGGTTAAATATCTGGGCTCCATACCATGATACCACCTCTATCCAGAAGGAAATGTACATACCCTAAAGGGTGCTACCCCTCATAACCTTGCCGCATCTTTCCTGTTTTGACCATTTCCGGGGTGTGAGGCTCGACGAAGTCACGTCCACAAAAACATACTTTATACAAAAGCCATGCTTTGGGTCAACAAATGATCAACACAATGATCACCAAGATAGACGATCAAATAAACGATCCTATCACAATAATCAACACAATGATCATTTCAGCAACACTCAGCATGTCACATTACCAAATTGGGAATATATCGCTGATAACTTCAACTATATAACCTCTGAGCTCGTACGTCTCAGAGAAGGGTGTTAAGCTAAAAGAATAAATTCTCCGCCACCAACAGAAATATATTTGAAAGAAATCGACTTTATATCTCAACTTTTAATGTCAGACATACAATCCATACAAGTCTGTTCCGGGCTCGAACAAAACCGAAGGCACTTACAAAGAAGTCCTTGCAATCCGGATATTCACAATCCTGATCGTATTCACCATCACATATGGAGAACTCTATACCGTAGCAACTCGGTGCAGAGTAAATCGACAGGTCATCCTATCGCTCTCGCAAATACCGGGTCTTCAACACCGATCTTCAATGCAATTATAACGACGTATCACATATTCGGAATGGGTTATACGACCCCATGGTCCTTTCCCGGTTAACCCGAATAGTGAGCGCTTATTTAAAAATAAGTGTAGCATTCACATTCAAACAAATCATATCAATTACCCATTCAAAGGGAAATATTGATAGTCGGTTATTGAACTATCACTGGATATGCACACATCACCAGTTTCCAAATAATTTTCCAAATTATCTTCACTAGATATATAATTTCAATACTTCAAAAATAAATCAATACTTATTTTTAAACAAATTCCACTTGCTTTTATAAATTCAATAGTGAATTTATATTTCACAATATCCATGGATATTCGATTTCAATTATCCATTTTCAATTTATCTTCAAAAAGATAAATTCTAAATATCACTTCATATTGGAAAACAATTCCATACTTATTTAATAAGTAATTCACAAATTTTATTTATTTTCAACACTTGGAAAATATTCAATATACTTAAATCAAAAATAAGTATATGTTTCATTCTTTTAAGGAAATCATTCTCTTAAACATATTTATTTGGGCCAAAACGAATGTTGCGTAAAACATTGTTACGACAACCCAAAATCACTAGTATAGGGATTCGAAATTAAAATAGATATATAAATCCCAATACTATACAAAACATTTCCTTTCGGAAATCATTTACTATAACAACAGTGTTAAAGTCCATCATCTCCTTCTATTTCTCGAAAACGTCTATTTCAACAATAAATGTTGAAATCTATGGTTTCGAATCTCAACACATTTTAAAACATTGTTAGATCGTTTTAATTCTATTTGAAATATCACATTCAAAACAATTTCTTCAACATCTTATTCACTATTCAAAAACGTGAATATACTTCATTAACAATTTCATCCTTTTATTCATTTTATTTTAAAGGATCATTCACAGTTCAAAAACGTGAATATTCTTTGTTAACAAATTTCATCCTTTTATTCATTTTAATTCAAAAGATTATCCACTATTCAAAAATGTGAATATAACTCCATTAATAGGTTATAACAATTAACTTATCAAAATAAGTCGTTTGCGAATTTATAAAACAACGTTTATAAATTCCATTTCCTTTTATTTATAAAAACTTCCTTTTTTATAAATTCTTTTATTAACCTATTCCAGTTTATAACTCAATTATAAACTAAAAGTTCATATTATAAGTTAAATGCTTATAAAACGATTATTTTACAAAATAGTTCTTTTTAAAGACTTTCCAATTTATAAATCTTATAACTTATAAGATTCATTCATTTATCCAAAATCATGATTTTAATAACTTAATAAATTTTATAAACCTACTGCTTATAAAATTCCATTTATAACTTCACCGTATAAAATTCTATAAATTCCATTCAATTATGAAATTCATTTTCACTTCATTCAAACACTTATAAAAACTCGTTTTATAATGTCCATATTTCAATTTATAAATATCCATTTATAAATCTCTTAATATAAATCAATTTATATTATTCTTTTTAAACGTCTTTAAATTCCTTTATTATTTCACCCTTTTGATTCATAAAATAATTAAATTTTATAAATCCTATATTTAACTTTTCATAATAAATTAAAAAATTCCGATTTAACTATTTTATAAAATCATTAACATCATATTCTCAAAAATTAGTTTTTAACTATGTTTCTCAAAAATCATAATTTGTATAACTTTAAAAATTATAACGTTTATTTATTTAAAATGAATCAATTCCAAAAATATTTTATAAAACGTATACTTTTCAAAAATCACTTTAAAATCATTTTAAAATTCCAAATTTGGTCCAATGATGCTACGTACCAAATAGTCAATCACGACAACAACGATATCCATATATCAATATGAAAATCCATCAAATATCGAAATATCTGAAATCAAATAAATACTGTTGAGGAATCCAGTTGGATCCCTCCAACCTGTTTTCCTGCATTCAAAAACATTGGCACAATACCAATTTCGCTCCAGTACGAAATTATCGCGGTATATGTTTTTAATAAATATTATCCGCTTAATAACGGCGTAACAGGGTCTCATCCGCAAAAAAATACGGGAAATCAACAACTGCAATATATACATATGCCAATATATATATATATATATTGATATTATATATAATACCAATTTCACTGTTTATGAAATATTCGCGGTATATGTTTTTAATAAATAACATCCGCTTACTAACGGCGTATAATGTCTATTTTAACAATCAATAGATATTAATCAACATTCAAACATGCATTCAAATATTTTAAATCTAACTATTTAAAATAAAATCGATACTGATTCGATTGAGTGAGAAGTTCTCACCTTGATTTTATTTCCGTTTTAGCGATTTATTTCGAATAAAATTAAACGGACGTTTAATTTTACTCAAAATTCTCACTAACTCCAAGCGACTCCAAACCAACTCCATCGCGTAGTGCTCGTCCATACGATTCCAACGCAATTGGTTTCGCGCGTTTTCGACCTCGTATGAAAAAGTTATGAATTTTCAAAGTTTACACGAATTTAAATTAACTAAATTACAACATACTTTTATAATTTTAACATACAACCATTTTTAGCCACAGGATCCTACATCTCCTCATCTCCACCGTCCCCTTCTTCTTCTACATCACGTATCTTCTACAGGAACACATGGCCGAACAAACCCATGAAGCCATAGAACTAGGGTTTGATAATACACCCTCATTCCTCAACGAAATCACATCAAACCACCGCCATCCCGAAGCTCCTTCCACCACCCATGCACGGCCTCAAGGCCATAGAACTCGGCCTCATCATGTGCCTAGGAAAACATGCCAAACCTGTAGCAAACGGCCCACCATAGCTCCTCCTACGTTGCACCATTTCCGATCATCACCGTATGGAATCGAAGCTCTCGTCGAGCTCTACGACTTTCGTGTTGAACTCCTTGGCTAAATCTTTGTAGATTGAGAGAGATTGAGGGAGAAGTGAGAATGATTTCTGGCCATTCATGGGTTAGGGCCGGCTGCAGTTCAAAACTAGGGTTTTTTTTCTTTTTTTTTTCTTTTTTTTTTTGAGATAGTGGGCTATTTATAAGGAACCGACGAAACACTATTCATCCCGGAAATTCCGAACTCCGATTTACGCGCCGTAACCAGCGTTTCTAGGGTTTACCCCGCGTTCCGGACACAATGGAACAGGTTTCGAAAGCTAATTCGGACATCTGTGCGAGTTATGGCTGTAAACGCTCAATTTAAATTAAACCGATTTAAGCGATTTTCTAGGCGTTTTAATTTGTACCGGACAAACGGTAAATCCAATTGACTTGAAATTTGAAACCTTACAATAATATCACATTACGGATCCGATGAAACTGGTTTCGTCGAAATCCGAGACTTTTTGAAAAATGGCTATTTTTACTCGCCAAATTTAAATTAAAAATAAATCGATGCGTTTCGAGCTGCCACGATCAAACGATAGCTCCGATTGACACGAAATTTGAAATCCGATAATAACTAACTATTACGGATCCAATGGAACTGGTTTCGTTCAATTCTGAGACTGTTCAAAAATTGACTATTTTCACTAGTCGATTTTAATATTAAAATATTCAATTTTCACAAATTAACTCTTAATTCGATTTTAAAAGTTCTAAAATATCATTCTAACTCCCATATGATAAAAGAAAATTTTACAAATCATTTTCAATCATATTTAACTATATTTTCAATTATTTCCATAATTTAACGTATTAAATCATCGATTTAATTATCCAATTAAATCCAATAATTCAAATAAAAATTTATTTGACTTATAAATTCACTTATTAATATTTAAAATTAATTAAATATTCAAATTTTAATTTCTAAAAATTCTGGGTCGTTACAATCTTCCCTCCTTAAAAGAATTTCGTCCTCGAAATTACAAGTAAGAAAAATTACCGAATATATTAACTTTCCAAAATTCATAGTTAAACTTCTTACAATAACTTTACTAAGTTTTCAAATCATACTTAGTTATCTTTTCAAAAATAACTACTACTGTTTAACTTTCAACTTCAAATCAAAGTTAAAGTTTTCAAAACTTTCCAAATTTTCTCAAATTTTTCTAAGGCCTTAAATTTTCGGAAAAATTCGCCATAGTCTCCTTTGCGCGGCTCGATCCGAAAAAAAAATGACAGTATATATATCACAAATATACATCTCATCAAGTAATGAGGCATCCCGAAGGGAAAAAAGTGTAAAAGTACGGTATGTAATCCGAGATATGTACCTTATATTTTATTAGCAAGCATATACGGCTAATATAGCGCAAAAGCGAGCTCCAAATGCGAAGCAAACGCGATCCGCACCTACTAATCACTCAACAAACAACATGAGAATCATGCATATAGATAATAATCTCAATATACAACATATAGCTCCATAACAACTATATATGTCACATAGCAAATGAAACAAAACAACAAATGCAAACATCAACCAACTATCATCCATAACCAATAAATATTCATTCATATTCTCATTAATATTCAATGAATTGGTTTTCAGTTTAATCACATTTGATTCATATACAGTGGATGTTCTTTCTAACATTCATTTTCAATTAGTTTATATTCACTAATTCATTTTCAAGTTGGTTCGCTTCCAAATCAAATTCAATTCTATTTAAGTTTCACTTAACTTTCAATTGGATTTCAATTACTTTAGCTTTCAATTTCATTAACACTTAATGAATTACATACAATCAACTAACAATCATACATCAATCAATGTATATTAATTACAACCAAATTCTTTTGCTTACAATTGGTTTAATTAATTGATTTTCATTCAATTTTTCAACTTTCAATAACATTAGATTTTAATGAATTAACACTTATTCATTATTCCATATCAACTAAATTCAATATCACTTAAGTTATATTCCATTTATAAACATCACTCGTTTTTTTATTATTTACAACTCATATTCATAAATATATTCATTAGTTTCACTTCTCATATATATAAGTTTATTTCACAATTGCAATCACTTTAATTATAATTCCATTCTTATAATTCTTTTACTTATACAATTATTCCTTTATTTAGATTATTCAAACAACTAAACAATCAACTTATATACACTTTAATAATTCTAAAAATTATTTCTTTATATATAAAAATATAATCAAGGTAAAATTATTTCATTTACCCAATTTTAAAATCAATATTGTGTCGAATTGTTCTATTCAAGTGTTTAGAAATCCCTATCAACAACGTTAATTACTCGTATTAACCAGAATCTATATACCACTCAACAAACCAATCATCACAATATAAAACAATTTTATATTCACTAACAAATACGCTCTCATAGCTATTATTACACTCTAACTCATTCTAGAGTACTGCTGACTCTATCTCTAATGAATTATACCCAACAGAACCATGGTTGTCGCTTAACCATATGCTCTGATACCAAATGTAACATGTCGATTTTTCGTTGCCGAAAAACTGAATAGTTATGGGTTTTAAAAAGAATTTTAAGAAAAGAAAAGGAAAGAAAAGAAGAGAAAAAGATGGAAGATTAGAAAATAGAGAGAAGAGAAAATAGAAAAAAATTTTAAAATAGAAGAAAAAGAGAATAGAAAGAAAATAGAGAATAGAACAAAATTTTAAAATGGAACGAAAAGAGAAATAGAATATAGAGAACATAGAACGGAAAAGAAAACAACAGAACTACATCAGAATCTCACAATTCGCAGCGGAACAACATATAATAATAAATGAATAATCTTTAAACAAAGAACTATATCAGTTATTACATTACATTTCATTTCATTACATCATATCATCAGAGTGTACAACAATATACAACAACAAACAGTGCAGCGGAAAAAGAAATACTATATAAACTAGTAATACGCCATGCCATCCAGCTTGCCTCCAGCAACTCTAGAATATCCAGAATATCCTGATATACCTAACTCTTGACTGCCCGTGTGGAAATTGGTGGGCACCCAGAGTTTAGGAAGGAAAACAATAAACTCCAAGTCAGTCATGTGACTGGTGTGAGAACTCAAAACAGTTTATTTATCTTTAAAATCAAAATAGAGGAATATTTTTAAATTCAATTCGCAATGCTTTTAAAAATGAGACTACCATAAGGCCTCCCGCACACACACACAATGCAAACGCAGAATCGGAGGAGATTTCTCCTTATGATAGTCAAAGATGCTTGATACGCATTTAAAATAACATTTGATATTATTATTAGTGTATAGTGTAGGAAAAATTCATTTCGAAAGTAGAATATAAATCTTAGCCAGCATAGACATTTCGAACTATGCCTACTATAGCTAACTATGTTCAATAGCAGGTAACCGCCACATTCCATAGCAGGTTATACAACTAAAACCGTACAAGTCACGTATTGTTTCTTTGGATTTCCAACAAATGGTCAGGCCAAGGAACTTCCCATTGCCACATGAGAATGTCTCTGGAAAGACATCCCCGAGAACCAAACCGGAACTTTGCCAACACAAGGCCGGGTTACCCCTAACTGGGTAACTACTGACACGAGCACGCCATTCCCCGATCGTAAACGACCTTTCTCACGGGATCCCGAAAACCAACAACCACAAAGTAATAAATTCGTAGTAACCACATAGGTTAAATATCTGGGCTCCATACCATGATACCACCTCTATCCAGAAGGAAATGTACATACCCTAAAGGGTGCTACCCCTCATAACCTTGCCGCATCTTTCCTGTTTTGACCATTTCCGGGGTGTGAGGCTCGACGAAGTCACGTCCACAAAAACATACTTTATACAAAAGCCATGCTTTGGGTCAACAAATGATCAACACAATGATCACCAAGATAGACGATCAAATAAACGATCCTATCACAATAATCAACACAATGATCATTTCAGCAACACTCAGCATGTCACATTACCAAATTGGGAATATATCGCTGATAACTTCAACTATATAACCTCTGAGCTCGTACGTCTCAGAGAAGGGTGTTAAGCTAAAAGAATAAATTCTCCGCCACCAACAGAAATATATTTGAAAGAAATCGACTTTATATCTCAACTTGTAATGTCAGACATACAATTCATACAAGTCTGTTCCGGGCTCGAACAAAACCGAAGGCACTTACAAAGAAGTCCTTGCAATCTGGATATTCACAATCCTGATCGGATTCACCATCACATATGGAGAACTCTATACCGTAGCAACTCGGTGCAGAGTAAATCGACAGGTCATCCTATCGCTCTCGCAAATACCGGGTCTTCAACACCGATCTTCAATGCAATTATAACGACGTATCACATATTCGGAATGGGTTATACGACCCCATGGTCCTTTCCCGGTTAACCCGAATAGTGAGCGCTTATTTAAAAATAAGTGTAGCATTCACATTCAAACAAATCATATCAATTACCCATTCAAAGGGAAATATTGATAGTCGGTTATTGAACTATCACTGGATATGCACACATCACCAGTTTCCAAATAATATTCCAAATTATCTTCACTAGATATATAATTTCAATACTTCAAAAATAAATCAATACTTATTTTTAAACAAATTCCACTTGCTTTTGTAAATTCAATAGTGAATTTATATTTCACAATATCCATGGATATTCGATTTCAATTATCCATTTTCAATTTATCTTCAAAAAGATAAATTCTAAATATCACTTCATATTGGAAAACAATTCCATACTTATTTAATAAGTAATTCACAAATTTTATTTATTTTCAACACTTGGAAAATATTCAATATACTTAAATCAAAAATAAGTATATGTTTCATTCTTTTAAGGAAATCATTCTCTTAAACATATTTACTTGGGCCAAAACGAATGTTGCGTAAAACATTGTTACGACAACCCAAAATCACTAGTATAGGGATTCGAAATTAAAATAGATATATAAATCCCAATACTATACAAAACATTTCCTTTCGGAAATCATTTACTATAACAACAGTGTTAAAGTCCATCATCTCCTTCTATTTCTCGAAAACGTCTATTTCAACAATAAATGTTGAAATCTATGGTTTCGAATCTCAACACATTTTAAAACATCGTTAGATCGTTTTAATTCTATTTGAAATATCACATTCAAAACAATTTCTTCAACATCTTATTCACTATTCAAAAACGTGAATATACTTCATTAACAATTTCATCCTTTTATTCATTTTATTTTAAAGGATCATTCACAGTTCAAAAACGTGAATATTCTTTGTTAACAAATTTCATCCTTTTATTCATTTTAATTCAAAAGATTATTCACTATTCAAAAATGTGAATATAACTCCATTAATAGGTTATAACAATTAACTTATCAAAATAAGTCGTTTGCGAATTTATAAAACAACGTTTATAAATTCCATTTCCTTTTATTTATAAAAACTTCCTTTTTTATAAATTCTTTTATTAACCTATTCCAGTTTATAACTCAATTATAAACTAAAAGTTCATATTATAAGTTAAATGCTTATAAAACGATTATTTTACAAAATAGTTCTTTTTAAAGACTTTCCAATTTATAAATCTTATAACTTATAAGATTCATTCATTTATCCAAAATCATGATTTTAATAACTTAATAAATTTTATAAACCTACTGCTTATAAAATTCCATTTATAACTTCACCGTATAAAATTCTATAAATTCCATTCAATTATGAAATTCATTTTCACTTCATTCAAACACTTATAAAAACTCGTTTTATAATGTCCATATTTCAATTTATAAATATCCATTTATAAATCTCTTAATATAAATCAATTTATATTATTCTTTTTAAACGTCTTTAAATTCCTTTATTATTTCACCCTTTTGATTCATAAAATAATTAAATTTTATAAATCCTATATTTAACTTTTCATAATAAATTAAAAAATTCCGATTTAACTATTTTATAAAATCATTAACATCATATTCTCAAAAATCAGTTTTTAACTATGTTTCTCAAAAATCATAATTTGTATAACTTTAAAAATTATAACGTTTATTTATTTAAAATGAATCAATTCCAAAAATATTTTATAAAACGTATACTTTTCAAAAATCACTTTAAAATCATTTTAAAATTCCAAATTTGGTCCAATGATGCTACGTACCAAATAGTCAATCACGACAACAACGATATCCATATATCAATATGAAAATCCATCAAATATCAAAATATCTGAAATCAAATAAATACTGTTGAGGAATCCAGTTGGATCCCTCCAACCTGTTTTCCTGCATTCAAAAACATTGGCACAATACCAATTTCGCTCCAGTACGAAATTATCGCGGTATATGTTTTTAATAAATATTATCCGCTTAATAACGGCGTAATAGGGTCTCATCCGCAAAAAAATACGGGAAATCAACAACTGCAATATATACATATGCCAATATATATATATATATATATTGATATTATATATAATACCAATTTCACTGTTTATGAAATATTCGCGGTATATGTTTTTAATAAATAACATCCGCTTACTAACGGCGTATAATGTCTATTTTAACAATCAATAGATATTAATCAACATTCAAACATGCATTCAAATATTTTAAATCTAACTATTTAAAATAAAATCGAAACTGATTCGATTGAGTGAGAAGTTCTCACCTTGATTTTATTTCCGTTTTAGCGATTTATTTCGAATAAAATTAAACGGACGTTTAATTTTACTCAAAATTCTCACTAACTCCAAGCGACTCCAAACCAACTCCATCGCGTAGTGCTCGTCCATACGATTCCAACGCAATTGGTTTCGCGCGTTTTCGACCTCGTATGAAAAAGTTATGAATTTTCAAAGTTTACACGAATTTAAATTAACTAAATTACAACATACTTTTATAATTTTAACATACAACCATTTTTAGCCACAGGATCCTACATCTCCTCATCTCCACCGTCCCCTTCTTCTTCTACATCACGTATCTTCTACAGGAACACATGGCCGAACAAACCCATGAAGCCATAGAACTAGGGTTTGATAATACACCCTCATTCCTCAACGAAATCACATCAAACCACCGCCATCCCGAAGCTCCTTCCACCACCCATGCACGGCCTCAAGGCCATAGAACTCGGCCTCATCATGTGCCTAGGAAAACATGCCAAACCTGTAGCAAACGGCCCACCATAGCTCCTCCTACGTTGCACCATTTCCGATCATCACCGTATGGAATCGAAGCTCTCGTCGAGCTCTACGACTTTCGTGTTGAACTCCTTGGCTAAATCTTTGTAGATTGAGAGAGATTGAGGGAGAAGTGAGAATGATTTCTGGCCATTCATGGGTTAGGGCCGGCTGCAGTTCAAAACTAGGGTTTTTTTTCTTTTTTTTTTCTTTTTTTTTTTGAGATAGTGGGCTATTTATAAGGAACCGACGAAACACTATTCATCCCGGAAATTCCGAACTCCGATTTACGCGCCGTAACCAGCGTTTCTAGGGTTTACCCCGCGTTCCGGACACAATGGAACAGGTTTCGAAAGCTAATTCGGACATCTGTGCGAGTTATGGCTGTAAACGCTCAATTTAAATTAAACCGATTTAAGCGATTTTCTAGGCGTTTTAATTTGTACCGGACAAACGGTAAATCCAATTGACTTGAAATTTGAAACCTTACAATAATATCACATTACGGATCCGATGAAACTGGTTTCGTCGAAATCCGAGACTTTTTGAAAAATGGCTATTTTTACTCGCCAAATTTAAATTAAAAATAAATCGATGCGTTTCGAGCTGCCACGATCAAACGATAGCTCCGATTGACACGAAATTTGAAATCCGATAATAACTAACTATTACGGATCCAATGGAACTGGTTTCGTTCAATTCTGAGACTGTTCAAAAATTGACTATTTTCACTAGTCGATTTTAATATTAAAATATTCAATTTTCACAAATTAACTCTTAATTCGATTTTAAAAGTTCTAAAATATCATTCTAACTCCCATATGATAAAAGAAAATTTTACAAATCATTGTCAATCATATTTAACTATATTTTCAATTATTTCCATAATTTAACGTATTAAATCATCGATTTAATTATCCAATTAAATCCAATAATTCAAATAAAAATTTATTTGACTTATAAATTCACTTATTAATATTTAAAATTAATTAAATATTCAAATTTTAATTTCTAAAAATTCTGGGTCGTTACAATCTTCCCTCCTTAAAAGAATTTCGTCCTCGAAATTACAAGTAAGAAAAATTACCGAATATATTAACTTTCCAAAATTCATAGTTAAACTTCTTACAATAACTTTACTAAGTTTTCAAATCATACTTAGTTATCTTTTCAAAAATAACTACTACTGTTTAACTTTCAACTTCAAATCAAAGTTAAAGTTTTCAAAACTTTCCAAATTTTCTCAAATTTTTCTAAGGCCTTAAATCTTCGGAAAAATTCGCCATAGTCTCCTTTGCGCGGCTCGATCCGAAAAAAAAATGACAGTATATATATCACAAATATACATCTCATCAAGTAATGAGGCATCCCGAAGGGAAAAAAGTGTAAAAGTACGAAATTATCGCGGTATATGTTTTTAATAAATATTATCCGCTTAATAACGGCGTAATAGGGTCTCATCCGCAAAAAAATACGGGAAATCAACAACTGCAATATATACATATGCCAATATATATATATATATATTGATATTATATATAATACCAATTTCACTGTTTATGAAATATTCGCGGTATATGTTTTTAATAAATAACATCCGCTTACTAACGGCGTATAATGTCTATTTTAACAATCAATAGATATTAATCAACATTCAAACATGCATTCAAATATTTTAAATCTAACTATTTAAAATAAAATCGAAACTGATTCGATTGAGTGAGAAGTTCTCACCTTGATTTTATTTCCGTTTTAGCGATTTATTTCGAATAAAATTAAACGGACGTTTAATTTTACTCAAAATTCTCACTAACTCCAAACGACTCCAAACCAACTCCATCGCGTAGTGCTCGTCCATACGATTCCAACGCAATTGGTTTCGCGCGTTTTCGACCTCGTATGAAAAAGTTATGAATTTTCAAAGTTTACACGAATTTAAATTAACTAAATTACAACATACTTTTATAATTTTAACATACAACCATTTTTAGCCACAGGATCCTACATCTCCTCATCTCCACCGTCCCCTTCTTCTTCTACATCATGTATCTTCTACAGGAACACGTGGCCGAACAAACCCATGAAGCCATAGAACTAGGGTTTGATAATACACCCTCATTCCTCAACGAAATCACATCAAACCACCGCCATCCCGAAGCTCCTTCCACCACCCATGCACGGCCTCAAGGCCATAGAACTCGGCCTCATCATGTGCCTAGGAAAACGTGCCAAACCTGTAGCAAACGGCCCACCATAGCTCCTCCTACGTTGCACCATTTCCGATCATCACCGTATGGAATCGAAGCTCTCGTCGAGCTCTACGACTTTCGTGTTGAACTCCTTGGCTAAATCTTTGTAGATTGAGAGAGATTGAGGGAGAAGTGAGAATGATTTCTGGCCATTCATGGGTTAGGGCCGGCTGCAGTTCAAAACTAGGGTTTTTTTTATTTTTTTTTATTTTTTTTTGAGATAGTGGGCTATTTATAAGGAACCGACGAAACACTATTCATCCCGGAAATTCCGAACTCCGATTTACGCGCCGTAACCAGCGTTTCTAGGGTTTACCCCGCGTTCCGGACACAATGGAACAGGTTTCGAAATCTAATTCGGACATCTGTGCGAGTTATGGCTGTAAACGCTCAATTTAAATTAAACCGATTTAAGCGATTTTCTAGGCGTTTTAATTTGTACCGGACAAATGGTAAATCCAATTGACTTGAAATTTGAAACCTTACAATAATATCACATTACGGATCCGATGAAACTGGTTTCGTCGAAATCCGAGACTGTAACGACCCGCCTTTTTCGACAGTTTAAACCGACGATCAGATCCACATGTCGATTCCAAACCATTAAAAGGGCAGATAGTTATTGGGGTAATTAAGAAAAGAAAAGGAAGGGAAATAAAGGAAATGAAACAACACAGAATCTCACAGCGGAAGGCTAAAGTATAATAATAAAATAACAGTTCATGAAGCTGTTAATTAAATGAATACATTTGAAATGAATACATTTGATTATTATTATACAACATTTATCAGAGTTACATACACAACAAATATCATACAACAATGCAGCGGAATGGAATGAATATAATAGTAGTAGATAATATACCAATCTTCGTCTCCGTCCTCCAAGGAAATGGTCTTCAAAAATCTGAAAACTCAGGACTGACCCGAGCGTAATGAAAAGACAAAACACTCGAGTCAGGACTAAAATATCCTTATGAAAGTTAAATCAATCGTCAATAAATATGAGTGTGACGGCGTCAGAGATGTTTACGGGGTTTGACATCTCATATCCAGTGTCAACGTGCGTGCAATAACTTAAGAGATGTTACGGGATTTTCCATCTCTCAAGGATCCGTGAAACTATCTACTATGTAGTAATATACGCTAAGTAGATAATGTCTATCAGTAATATAAAATATCAAAATAGCGTTAAGGCGTTACCATAATCCCCCTTAACACATTTTATATTCCCAAAAGCATATACAAGACCGTAGTTTCCCCAAAACCGGAAGTCACCAGAGGGCAATCCATATACTCAAGGTACAAATCAAAACGTAGTGGTCGCGAATAGGATAATCAGTATGACAAGGTACATGAGGCAATACCAACTAGGATACTAGTAGTTGCGTGATCCGGACTGATGTTGGGCATAGCCAGCAGCTACCCCAACACCGCGAAACAACACTCCCAAATCAAGGGGTGCACCCAAATCGCATCACAAATGTAATAGATATGGTATCGAAGAAGTGTGTCCGCTAGAGGTGGCGAACCTCAATGGCCCGGCGCGGCTCCTGTTTTAGTCATGTCAGGGGTCATCCAATAATCGTTCTCTTTCTTCAGTCAACGCGTTCACCAAACCATCCACTTCATTCTGGATCAACACTCCGCGTATAATAGTTATTAAAGTGGTTTTCAGTATCGACAGAGAGTATGTCCATATCCGATCCCGGACTCTTTAATAACTACGTATTATTACACCGTTGGCTCTTTTAAATTTCAAATCGATTTATAATTGATATCAAAATATCATATTCGTTTCAACAATCAAATCCATTTCAAATAATATCGAATCTATTAAAATGTAGGATTTCGTTCCAAAATAAATTTCGCATCAATATCTCATTTCGATTTCATAATCATTTCAAATCTCAATTTAGGTTGCAACTTCGTTCATTCCAATTCGTATTCAAATTCAAGATTTAAACATAAACATTTCACCTTATTAACCAGCTTGAAATTTTAGAAAATAGTTTTAAGTAGTTTAAAAGTAGTTTAAATAATTAAAACTAGTTAAAAATACTTAAAGTCTTAAAATGGATTTAAATAGATAAATTAGTTCAAAATAATTTAAATTGGGTTAAGTAGACTTAAAATAGATTAAAATAGTTTCAGTCTTCAAAATGGTTTATATCCTGAGTAATTTGGAAAACAAAATAACAGCTTCAAACCAATCCATTTCAATTATAACTTCCCAATTCAAATCAATTTCAATTTCCATTTTACCGATTCAATTTCGATTTTTAATTTAAATCAATGCCAACTTTGACTTCAAATTAATTCGATTTTACATTCACCTCCAACTTATTCAATTTCAATATATATCGATTTTTAGCTTGATTTTTCAGAATATCAATTTTAACACTTAACAAAATTATCCTTCCATATTCAAATTTAAATCCCAATTACAAACATGATTCAATTTCAAGCTCAATTTCAAATATCATTTTATATCGCTTTTACTTAATAATATTCAAAGCTCGATTTAAGGTTCAATCCCTTAAACGAATAAATTTTCAAACTTCAATCATAACCAAATTTTAAATTTCAAAGTCTCAACTTAATTATTTAACAAAATTCCTTTAACCAAATTTTATTTCAACATTCCAAACTCAATTTTTCGATGAATTCAATTTCTATAAATCGATTTCTATTTATAACTTTTAAATCAAAACATTTAAATAAATTTCAAATCGACGATTTCAAAAATTATTAATTTAGCCAATTCGGTGTCCGTATATAATTTTCTATCCTATGGCCAAGTAGTTATTTATTTCAATTAGATGTCAGGGATGAGTATATATTACTTAAATTAAATCACAGTATCATATGTATGCATAACAGGATCTATATAAGCAAATAAACATCCAAACATTCAATTATCAACCAATAGCATCCATCAAAATACATCATCCAATAAACAATACAATTCATGGCAGTTTCATAGTTATCAATGTCGGGTAATTTATTCGCAATTCAATTTTAATTTCAATTTAACTGTCAATTTAATTTTTCAACGGTTAATTCGAATAACAAGCTATATGACAATTAAATTTATATCAAACAACGACAAATAAAATTCATATCACTTCATAATGTCAATTTAACTAGCATAAAGATATTTAGTACGATGTGAGCATTATAAAACACTCACCTTGATTTTACGATTTCAAATCAAATCGAACGACGTTCGATTTAACCTAAAATTTTCTCTAGCTCCAAACGATTCCAATCCAATTCCAAAGCGTAGTGCTTGCCAACATGATTCCAACGCAACTGGTTTCGTGCGTTTTCGATCTCGTATGAAAAAGATATGATTTTACAAAGATTTCACGAATTTTAATATAAATAAATTAACAATTTCTTTTGTTAATTTACCCTCAACGAATCTTAGCCATTAGATATGCCTTCATCAGATCAAAGCCGCACGTGCTTCCTTCCCCATCTTCACGTTAGCTTCCAGGCCCGTTCGAACCCATGCCGCCACCCTAGGGTTAATTTTCGAACCTCCTCCCCTCGCTTCTACATCGATCAGGCACTCTCACAACGAAGCTCGCATGCAACACCACCCACGCCCAGAATGCGGCCCCACTCGGTCACCAATTTTCCTCGAACGGCGTGCTTGAACGCGTAGCCTTTGAGCTTGATTTGCCGACGATCTAGGGCACCAGAAACGATCATGTCCGTTCACATCGAAGATCTCAACGTGCTCTACGATGTTGTAGTTGGAGATTTCTGCTAATAATGAGTGGATCAAGAGAAAAATGAGGAGGGAGTTGGACAGTTTTCGGCCATTGACTGTATGAAGGTGGCGGCCACGAACAAGCTAGGGTTTCTCAATGAAAATAATAAATAATGGAGTGCTTTTATAGAGACGATGAAAACTATTCATCCCGGGTTTTTCGAACTCCGAATTTCGCGCGATCACTGACGTTCCTAGGGTTTATCCCGCGTTTCGGACACAATGGAACAGGTTTCGGAAGCTAATTCGATCGTATGTGTGAGTTACGGAAATAAACGATCAATTTTTAAATTAAATCGATTAAACGAATTTCTATGCGTTTTGGCTCGCCCCGGACAAACAATAAATCCGATTGACCTGAAATTTGAAACCTTACAATAATATCACGTTACGGATCCGATGAAACTGGTTTCGTCGAAATCCGAGACCGTTTGAAAAATGACTATTTTTAACTCGCAAAATTAATACTAAACAATTTCAACGCGTTTCGAGCTGCCACGGTCAAACGACAACTTCGCTTGCTACGAAAATTAAAATCCGATAATAACTAACTATTACGGATCCAATGGAACTAGTTTCGTCCAATTCTGAGACTGTTCAAAATTGGCTATTTTCCAGGCGATAATTAAATATTAAAATATTCAATTTTCACAAATAAATTTTAAATTCAGTTTTAAAAGTTCTATAACATCACTATAACTCCAATATGATAAAATAAAATTTTACAAATCATTTTTAATCATATTAAACCCGTTATTCAATTTATCCAATAAATTCCAGTTTTAAAATCTTATTAACTCTATTAAAATCCAAATATAACTTACATTCATTTTTGGAAACCATTTTGAATCATATTAAATCAAATTTCAAATATTCACTCTATTTTCATATATTAAATTTCAATACCAAATTAATCATATCAAATTCGGAATTTAATTATTCAACATTTATAATATTAAATTTTGCAAATTTGATTATTCCTAAATCGCTATCCTTTGAAATATTGAAAACGAACTTATAAAATTTAACCTCTAAAACCAATTCACATATTAGAACCATATTTCCATTTTTACAGTTATTTAATTGTTCAATAAGTTTTAAATATTTACTATAAACGATTTACCTGTTCAATATTCAATATTTGATTTTAAATAGATTTCACTAGTCAATCAATATCTCTATTGTACCCAATGACTTCACATTTATTATCCTATTCAACTTTTGATTTCAAAGACATTCACTAAGTAGTTTTTTTTTCCATTGGGTAATTATTGTTGCAATTCATTCCAATTATTATTATTCCAACCTAATTAAAAATTTTCTAACACCAAATCGCGAAATCTTATTAAATTAACTATTTTAATTATCGAAAATTTACGGGTCGTTACAATCTCCCCCACTCAAAACTTTTCGTCCGCGAAAAGGAAAAAGAAGGGAAAAGAAAGCTTAGTATAGAATTCCACACTAGATATATTTTATTCGAAGTTACCGACTTATAAACAATGAAATTCCATTTATAAAGTTATAACAACGTTTCTACTAAATTACTCCAAACGGCTTACAAACTTTTAAAGTTAGTTATCAAAACAAGTTATAAAATTTTTAAAACTCGAAAATTTTCTAACACTCGGATTTACGGAAAAATTCGGCAGAGTCTCCTTTGCGCGGCTCGATCGAAAAAATATAATAGCATATATATCACAAATATACATCTCATCTCAATGATGAGGCATCCCATATCTGGGGAAACAACATATATATATCACCAATATCATATAAAACCGTAAGCGTACCTTTTATTTAGCATTTATTAGCAATTTACTTACATTATGCGTTTAGCGTAGAAGCGAGCTCCACACCGAAGCGCAACCCCTTTGCTACCTACTAAAATGCTCGATAACTAAGTTAGAACCATGCATATAAAGATAGATAGATATACTTAGCCTACACAACATATATATAACATATTTAGCTTCAAAACTGAGATTTTAATTTCTGGACAGCAAACAAATCTTGGTTTTAGGTCACTTAAACGATAAAATTTGGCAACATAATCTAAACAAAGGTTGTTACATTCATTTCAGGCTTTCCGGAATGTCCAAAATCATCGAATTCGGACTATCCGTTCAAAAGTTATGGCCGTTTTACTTAGAGTATACGCCTCAGCCTGGGCAGTGTTTGCGCAGGTCCGCGACGTTCACCCATATTTCCGACCTTCTAAACGACATGAAAACACATAATACTTAAAACAAAAGTTTTAACTTAAGTTCTTAGCTTTCCAGAAAGGGCAAGATCATCAAAATCCGATAAACCAGTCAAAAGATATGGCGAAAATACTAAAGATGTATACTACAGATTTTTACCTATTTTACACAGGCCAGCGAGTAACATTCAAGTTTTTAACCTAGTAGACGAAGGAATTTCTCAAGACACTCTAAATAAAAGTTGTACTATAGTTTCTAAGCTTTCCAAAAAGTCCAAGATCGTCGAATTCCGTTCAGCCATTTAAAAGTTATGGTTGTTTTCGTTTCAGCATATATTGGACAATGTTGGATTTTTTTTTTTTTCCAAAAATTTGCTTTTATTATTTCAAAGTACAAAACTTCAAATTTTTTAAAGAACAATCATAAACACAAAATCATTTATTTTCTTATTCATCCATGCAATAGGTTTACATTCAATTGTTTCCGATTTATTCAAGTTTGTTTCATTCACAATTTTAATTCAAGTCAATTTGCTTCAATTTAAATTGAATTCAATTATATTTAATTTCACTTTGCTTCAAATTTGAATTTAATTATTTTACAATTTTATTCCGTTTATTCAATTCCATTAACACTAATGAATTCTACTTAATCAATTATCATCCATCTAACAACCAATGCATATCAAACATTAACAACCATCCAGAATCTACACTAAATCAATTATACATTTCCAAGTCAATTTTAATTTCATACACTTCCAAGTTTATTGACATTTAGTTATACTCAAATTTAATTAGTTTCCATTTACCAATTTTATATTTCATTAAGTTTAAATTTTATTCATTCACTTATACATGTATCATTCATTTTACAGCTTAAATTTCTTTTATATTTACAACTATCAATAGATCTTTACATTTTATTTTTCACTCTCACACTGGTATATTATTACTCTACTTATCCTTATTAGCATTTTAAACCCTTTAAGTATTTGGTAAGTTATAGTTATGCAAATAGAATGTAGTTAAACAACATACAACTTCTTTTCATTTAAAGTTGAATTTTCAATTAATTAATTCTTAAGTCATTACTTAAATTTCACTATAATTTAATTTCACATTTACATTCACATATAGTATTTCCATTTTATATTAACATAATTGTGAATCATCTTTAAATGTTAATTTAAATTCCAATTATTTACTAACAATTTCATTTATATTTGCAAACCAATAATTAAATGCATATTTCATTATTCAAACCTATACTTGTATATTATCCAATTAACAATTCATATAACATTTTTGAACTTCTTAAATATTTTGGTAAGTTATATCTATGCTATAGAATGAAATCTAATACTACGCGAGTTTTACAGTTTCAATTTTATTTTAAGTTCATAATTTCCTAATTCTAAGGATTTCTACTTCAATTGATATTTTCACTTAGCTCTTAGGTTCATTTCTCATTTCACAATTCAGAAGTTCCTCAATGATTCAAGTCTAAATTCATTTCAATCATTTAAAAAAATCATTAATTATTAAAGGACTTAAGAATTCCAATCCCGGTTTCATTTCAAATCAAGTTTTGAAATAATATATACTTATATAATTTATATATCAAATCATACTATAGAGAATACAAAATAAAATAAAATTTGAATCAAAACAAAGTTTAGACAAGCTATTAAGTGGTCTCCCCCACTCGGACTCTCGAAAATAAACGCCGATGATGCGTGCACTCATCACCGAAATCATTTTCCAGCGTCAAGAGAAGGGAATATAACACTTATCATAAAAAAAATCCTTCGAAAACAATTTCAACTCAATTATACTATCATATAATACTCATATTATGTTTTTCAAATTCTTGTAAGTCAATTTCAAACACCGAAATTTAAATTCCCAAATCCAAGTTAAAATTCATTTATATTCATTATCAATTGTGTCTACAAGATTTCATTTTCCTAAATCCATTGTTATTTAATCAATTGTTGTAAATATTGACGGATCAAACAATAACGATAATAATCTAATATTATCATCTCCTAACAATCAATTCAATCAAAATGAATAAATATTCAAATAATTCTTTTATATAACATATATTCCAAAATGATATTGTGTTGGTTTGTCCTATTCGAGTGTTTAGAAATTCCTATCGACGCCTTGGCGTCCCAAGTATCGACCAGAATTCATAAATACTCAACGGAACAAATTAACACAATATAAAACCATTTTATATCAAATAACAAGTACGCTCTCTCATATACACTCAACTCATTCATATAGTTTACCTCTATTTCAATGAGTTATTCCCCACTAGAGCCAAGGTTTATCGCTAAACCAAAGCTCTGATACCAACTGTAACGACCCGCCTTTTTCGACAGTTTAAACCGACGATCAGATCCACATGTCGATTCCAAACCATTAAAAGGGCAGATAGTTATTGGGGTAATTAAGAAAAGAAAAGGAAGGGAAATAAAGGAAATGAAACAACACAGAATCTCACAGCGGAAGGCTAAAGTATAATAATAAAATAACAGTTCATGAAGCTGTTAATTAAATGAATACATTTGAAATGAATACATTTGATTATTATTATACAACATTTATCAGAGTTACATACACAACAAATATCATACAACAATGCAGCGGAATGGAATGAATATAATAGTAGTAGATAATATACCAATCTTCGTCTCCGTCCTCCAAGGAAATGGTCTTCAAAAATCTGAAAACTCAGGACTGACCCGAGCGTAATGAAAAGACAAAACACTCGAGTCAGGACTAAAATATCCTTATGAAAGTTAAATCAATCGTCAATAAATATGAGTGTGACGGCGTCAGAGATGTTTACGGGGTTTGACATCTCATATCCAGTGTCAACGTGCGTGCAATAACTTAAGAGATGTTACGGGATTTTCCATCTCTCAAGGATCCGTGAAACTATCTACTATGTAGTAATATACGCTAAGTAGATAATGTCTATCAGTAATATAAAATATCAAAATAGCGTTAAGGCGTTACCATAATCCCCCTTAACACATTTTATATTCCCAAAAGCATATACAAGACCGTAGTTTCCCCAAAACCGGAAGTCACCAGAGGGCAATCCATATACTCAAGGTACAAATCAAAACGTAGTGGTCGCGAATAGGATAATCAGTATGACAAGGTACATGAGGCAATACCAACTAGGATACTAGTAGTTGCGTGATCCGGACTGATGTTGGGCATAGCCAGCAGCTACCCCAACACCGCGAAACAACACTCCCAAATCAAGGGGTGCACCCAAATCGCATCACAAATGTAATAGATATGGTATCGAAGAAGTGTGTCCGCTAGAGGTGGCGAACCTCAATGGCCCGGCGCGGCTCCTGTTTTAGTCATGTCAGGGGTCATCCAATAATCGTTCTCTTTCTTCAGTCAACGCGTTCACCAAACCATCCACTTCATTCTGGATCAACACTCCGCGTATAATAGTTATTAAAGTGGTTTTCAGTATCGACAGAGAGTATGTCCATATCCGATCCCGGACTCTTTAATAACTACGTATTATTACACCGTTGGCTCTTTTAAATTTCAAATCGATTTATAATTGATATCAAAATATCATATTCGTTTCAACAATCAAATCCATTTCAAATAATATCGAATCTATTAAAATGTAGGATTTCGTTCCAAAATAAATTTCGCATCAATATCTCATTTCGATTTCATAATCATTTCAAATCTCAATTTAGGTTGCAACTTCGTTCATTCCAATTCGTATTCAAATTCAAGATTTAAACATAAACATTTCACCTTATTAACCAGCTTGAAATTTTAGAAAATAGTTTTAAGTAGTTTAAAAGTAGTTTAAATAATTAAAACTAGTTAAAAATACTTAAAGTCTTAAAATGGATTTAAATAGATAAATTAGTTCAAAATAATTTAAATTGGGTTAAGTAGACTTAAAATAGATTAAAATAGTTTCAGTCTTCAAAATGGTTTATATCCTGAGTAATTTGGAAAACAAAATAACAGCTTCAAACCAATCCATTTCAATTATAACTTCCCAATTCAAATCAATTTCAATTTCCATTTTACCGATTCAATTTCGATTTTTAATTTAAATCAATGCCAACTTTGACTTCAAATTAATTCGATTTTACATTCACCTCCAACTTATTCAATTTCAATATATATCGATTTTTAGCTTGATTTTTCAGAATATCAATTTTAACACTTAACAAAATTATCCTTCCATATTCAAATTTAAATCCCAATTACAAACATGATTCAATTTCAAGCTCAATTTCAAATATCATTTTATATCGCTTTTACTTAATAATATTCAAAGCTCGATTTAAGGTTCAATCCCTTAAACGAATAAATTTTCAAACTTCAATCATAACCAAATTTTAAATTTCAAAGTCTCAACTTAATTATTTAACAAAATTCCTTTAACCAAATTTTATTTCAACATTCCAAACTCAATTTTTCGATGAATTCAATTTCTATAAATCGATTTCTATTTATAACTTTTAAATCAAAACATTTAAATAAATTTCAAATCGACGATTTCAAAAATTATTAATTTAGCCAATTCGGTGTCCGTATATAATTTTCTATCCTATGGCCAAGTAGTTATTTATTTCAATTAGATGTCAGGGATGAGTATATATTACTTAAATTAAATCACAGTATCATATGTATGCATAACAGGATCTATATAAGCAAATAAACATCCAAACATTCAATTATCAACCAATAGCATCCATCAAAATACATCATCCAATAAACAATACAATTCATGGCAGTTTCATAGTTATCAATGTCGGGTAATTTATTCGCAATTCAATTTTAATTTCAATTTAACTGTCAATTTAATTTTTCAACGGTTAATTCGAATAACAAGCTATATGACAATTAAATTTATATCAAACAACGACAAATAAAATTCATATCACTTCATAATGTCAATTTAACTAGCATAAAGATATTTAGTACGATGTGAGCATTATAAAACACTCACCTTGATTTTACGATTTCAAATCAAATCGAACGACGTTCGATTTAACCTAAAATTTTCTCTAGCTCCAAACGATTCCAATCCAATTCCAAAGCGTAGTGCTTGCCAACATGATTCCAACGCAACTGGTTTCGTGCGTTTTCGATCTCGTATGAAAAAGATATGATTTTACAAAGATTTCACGAATTTTAATATAAATAAATTAACAATTTCTTTTGTTAATTTACCCTCAACGAATCTTAGCCATTAGATATGCCTTCATCAGATCAAAGCCGCACGTGCTTCCTTCCCCATCTTCACGTTAGCTTCCAGGCCCGTTCGAACCCATGCCGCCACCCTAGGGTTAATTTTCGAACCTCCTCCCCTCGCTTCTACATCGATCAGGCACTCTCACAACGAAGCTCGCATGCAACACCACCCACGCCCAGAATGCGGCCCCACTCGGTCACCAATTTTCCTCGAACGGCGTGCTTGAACGCGTAGCCTTTGAGCTTGATTTGCCGACGATCTAGGGCACCAGAAACGATCATGTCCGTTCACATCGAAGATCTCAACGTGCTCTACGATGTTGTAGTTGGAGATTTCTGCTAATAATGAGTGGATCAAGAGAAAAATGAGGAGGGAGTTGGACAGTTTTCGGCCATTGACTGTATGAAGGTGGCGGCCACGAACAAGCTAGGGTTTCTCAATGAAAATAATAAATAATGGAGTGCTTTTATAGAGACGATGAAAACTATTCATCCCGGGTTTTTCGAACTCCGAATTTCGCGCGATCACTGACGTTCCTAGGGTTTATCCCGCGTTTCGGACACAATGGAACAGGTTTCGGAAGCTAATTCGATCGTATGTGTGAGTTACGGAAATAAACGATCAATTTTTAAATTAAATCGATTAAACGAATTTCTATGCGTTTTGGCTCGCCCCGGACAAACAATAAATCCGATTGACCTGAAATTTGAAACCTTACAATAATATCACGTTACGGATCCGATGAAACTGGTTTCGTCGAAATCCGAGACCGTTTGAAAAATGACTATTTTTAACTCGCAAAATTAATACTAAACAATTTCAACGCGTTTCGAGCTGCCACGGTCAAACGACAACTTCGCTTGCTACGAAAATTAAAATCCGATAATAACTAACTATTACGGATCCAATGGAACTAGTTTCGTCCAATTCTGAGACTGTTCAAAATTGGCTATTTTCCAGGCGATAATTAAATATTAAAATATTCAATTTTCACAAATAAATTTTAAATTCAGTTTTAAAAGTTCTATAACATCACTATAACTCCAATATGATAAAATAAAATTTTACAAATCATTTTTAATCATATTAAACCCGTTATTCAATTTATCCAATAAATTCCAGTTTTAAAATCTTATTAACTCTATTAAAATCCAAATATAACTTACATTCATTTTTGGAAACCATTTTGAATCATATTAAATCAAATTTCAAATATTCACTCTATTTTCATATATTAAATTTCAATACCAAATTAATCATATCAAATTCGGAATTTAATTATTCAACATTTATAATATTAAATTTTGCAAATTTGATTATTCCTAAATCGCTATCCTTTGAAATATTGAAAACGAACTTATAAAATTTAACCTCTAAAACCAATTCACATATTAGAACCATATTTCCATTTTTACAGTTATTTAATTGTTCAATAAGTTTTAAATATTTACTATAAACGATTTACCTGTTCAATATTCAATATTTGATTTTAAATAGATTTCACTAGTCAATCAATATCTCTATTGTACCCAATGACTTCACATTTATTATCCTATTCAACTTTTGATTTCAAAGACATTCACTAAGTAGTTTTTTTTTCCATTGGGTAATTATTGTTGCAATTCATTCCAATTATTATTATTCCAACCTAATTAAAAATTTTCTAACACCAAATCGCGAAATCTTATTAAATTAACTATTTTAATTATCGAAAATTTACGGGTCGTTACAGAGACTTTTTGAAAAATGGCTATTTTTACTCGCCAAATTTAAATTAAAAATAAATCGATGCGTTTCGAGCTGCCACGATCAAACGATAGCTCCGATTGACACGAAATTTGAAATCCGATAATAACTAACTATTACGGATCCAATGGAACTGGTTTCGTTCAATTCTGAGACTGTTCAAAAATTGACTATTTTCACTAGTCGATTTTAATATTAAAATATTCAATTTTCACAAATTAACTCTTAATTCGATTTTAAAAGTTCTAAAATATCATTCTAACTCCCATATGATAAAAGAAAATTTTAAAAATCATTTTCAATCATATTTAACTATATTTTCAATTATTTCCATAATTTAACGTATTAAATCATCGATTTAATTATCCAATTAAATCCAATAATTCAAATAAAAATTTATTTGACTTATAAATTCACATATTAATATTTAAAATTAATTAAATATTCAAATTTTAATTTCTAAAAATTCTGGGTCGTTACAATTATTTATCATTGGTAAATTATTCCTTTAGAACTAATACTGTGTTGTTAAATATATGTGGGTTGATTTTAAATTTGATGTTTAATTTAAATTGAATATGAATTGGAAATTCAAAGGGATAAATATCTTAAAATATTTTGGATTTATAAATATATTATATATGATTTTATTTAGAATAGTTTGTTTTATATTATTTTCTTTTAAAGGATTTTATTTTATAAATTAAGATATGTAATTATCCATTAAATTTTTGTTTGTTTATGTAGATAAACATTTAAGCTTTGATATGAATATATCTTCTGAAAATCTAGGTATAAGAATTTAAGTACATATGAGATAATTCAATTCACAAATAAATAAAGGATTTAAAATAAAATCTATAGATTTAATAAGATAAAGGGCTATACTTAAATTTATAAATAAAATCAGTCGAGGGTTTAAAACATAAAATACTTTATCTTGACATTTGTTAGCAATTAAAATAAAAGGATAAACAAATGTAAGGTTTTAATTATATGTAGTTAACAAGTGGCAAGGTATGTTCCTCTTTCAAAAATTTTAATGTAAAATTCAAATCAGACTTCACTTTTGTTTTGAAAAAAAAAATCTGAAAACAACTTCCCTATAAAATTTCAAAACTGGAAAACTTAAATACTCACCAAAGAAGCAATGGCAAACTCTGATCAAAGTAAAACAAATAAAACAATCAAATTCAAGTGCAAATTTTATTTTTTGCAAACCTAAAGCTTAAACAACAATCAGAGAAACCTGTTTTCAAGTGCAAATCGGGATGCAGATCAGAAATCAAAAATTTTGTTTCAAAATTCAGATCAAAGAAGTACCTGTAGCCTTGTTCTATATTTCCATAAATCTGGTGAGTAAAAGTTAACCCTAAATAAAAAATTAGTTTAAACTGAAGTTAGTGAAATGTCTTGTGTAATCCTATAATGTGATGCTAATTTTTTGGGTGCATGTCTGATAAATCTAGGATTCATGTTGATATGAATGTTTGATAGTATGCATGTTGATCCCCGCTCTGTTTATTTCCAAACAGGACTAATACTAGAAAAAAAAGAAAGATTTTTTTTTCTGTTCTCTTCTTGAAAACTCTTTTTGATTTAGTATACAAACAAAAGTTGTTTTTTTTGAAACATGATTTAAATTTTTAAAACTTTACTTGTACAAATTTTTGTTTGAATATCTCTGGAAATGGGGGATAGCAGTAAAATAATGAAATGGGTTAAAAATCAAGTGAAATGATTTGCAAATTTAATTATATAATCTGAATATTCATTGTAAATTATGATTTTTAAGATGAATTTCTCGATTTTTATCTAAGTATCAAGGGTGTGGTCCACAGTTGAACAGAAAATGGGATTTGGCCATTTTCTGGTGATCGAAGAACAGTTTAACGTCGTGGTTATCTTCGAGGCTTGTTTGTCGACCGGGGAGGTGGTGAAAAATGCCAGGAGGGAGGATTAATCATCGTAGCAACGACAATTGGACGATTTAGGGTTTTAGGTGCTGATGGTTTTATCTGTTTTCGCGAGTTTTGTGCGAAGTCGTTGGAGTTCGAGTCTCGATCGGTCCTGGGGGATTGGGTTTTGTAACGAACCTGATTTTTCAGCCCAATTTGAAATTTTAAATCCATCGTTTTAATATAAATTTTGTAATTTATAAACGATCTCAATTCACGTCCAAACTTTAATTATGACATACGTCTAGTTTGATATGAACTTACAAAAAGTTTCGTCGCAAATTATTACAGTAAACTTCGTTCGCGTTTTACTGTATATCAGTTCATATAAAGCTGCGTAAAATTTATCTTCTAAATCCAAATATTTTTACACAGTTATGTTATAAAAATCATTCTGATCATGATCATGAATTTCGTTTCGTCAAAAACTGTCATCGCCTACTCCGTTTAAATTGTTTTGCAAAACGTACAATTTAAGCGGCGTAAACGCGAATTTTATAAAACCATCGTACCGCGATAATCTGTGTACCGTTGGAAGCGCATTGTCGCACTGATCAAAATGGTATATTTATTCGTCCCAATCAGAGTCCGACGTAAAATATTCGCATTGATTTAACTGTTCCGGACGGACCGGTTAAACAAATTTCAACCCAAAATTCCTTAACTCGGATTCACTTAGAATTGAAAATAAATTAGTCTCAGCAGATGCATTCATGTGGATAGTTGGGAGCTAGTAACTAGGAGTTGCTTGGGAATACGTGTGAACGATTGAAATGAATGTGACGTTTGCAAGTTCAATAAAATAATTACTGTTTACAAAAATTAACGGGTTAACTTTGGAAATGTACGTGTCCTTGGGTACCATCTCTTCACTATACCTATATGTTTCAACTTATAAAAATTTGAAGAACATTTCATTTCCTCACCGCACTGTTCACTTCAATTCACAACTTCTCAGGTAAGAAACTTCACCCTCTTCTCCTCCTTCTCTTCTTAAAATTTTCGTTCCCTCTGCAAAAAAAAAAAGAAATTAGAAGAACACAGATGGCCGAGCAAAGCACGCACATCACCGGGCACACAGACCGAGCCACCTCCGCCTACGCGCGCACGAGCGCCACCCAGTCACCGCTCCTCACTGCTCCACGCGAATCTCCCATCGTCAACCCAATCTCTTCAACACACAGACCACAACGTCCCTCCACCAACCAACGGCCGCCATCCACCAACGCACCTCCCTGAACCTCTCCTCCGTGCGCTGGCACATCGACTCAGCCCACGCCTGACCCACACACCACCTTCGACCATGAACTCCTACGCGTACACGTGTGCGCACCCGCGTGCATGTTTTGGAATATGTATATGTGTAGTGAAGATATTGGTGTACGTGCATGCATTTGAGAAGTGCTCTCGAGTTGTTTTAAAAAAAAATTTTGGATGCAGTGTTGCAGCTTACTGAAGGGGAAGGGAAGTAGTATATGTTAAGTGTGTGTATGGTTGAACGTGTGTATGTTGTGTGAAGTTGCAGGTGGATGAGGGGGATGCCGTACTGATTTGGCTCGGCTTGTATAAAAAAAAGGAAAAAAAAAAAGTTTGCGTGCGTTTTATGCATGTGCATCGCACATATTGTGTTGGGTGAATAAGTGTGGGCATGTGCATGTACAATCTGCGTGCATGTTGGGTTTGTATGGAAACAGTGGGTTCATAACCCATGCGTGCATGTTGTAATGTTGTGAAGTAGGCTTGGAATGAGTGTAAACTTATTGATGCGTACATGATGAATGAAGGAAAATTGGCATCTTGAAGTCTCAGTGTGTTATAAAAAAGAAAAAAAAAAAGAAGGAAAAGTGTGTGAGAGTGTAGAGAAAAATAAAATAAGTGTATGCGCGAGTTACGTGTTGGTTGCCAAAAATAGTAACCGAATTTTCTTTTTCGTTGTGTGCAGAAGCAACCTGTTGAGCTTTTTGCAGCAGCACCGATCTTCAGCTTTTGTTCTCTTCTCCGTCGTCGATAAGCGCATTTATATAAATTTATAAATTATACACAAACGTTCATTGTATTAATATCGTTTTCTTTGTCGATATTACAGTGTTCGTTGTTCGTGTTGTACCGACTTCTTTTCGTACTTCTTCTTGCTTTGGGCCTATTTCTTTATCCACGAAAGGTGAATTAAATTTCACGACTATATTTTTATGCTAGTTTGTATTGATGAATGATTGCTATTTGATGTGAATTGGTTGTTAATTGTATTGTTAAGCGATAAATAGTTTGCAAGTGAAATTTGAATAGGATAGTTAACCAATTTAAATCGGATTATATATGTCAAACTTTGATTTGTTAAACTTGACCCCTTCATATGTTGAATACTGATTAGTTAAACTTGACACTTTAATTGTTAATTAAATTGACATAGAAATTGGTTAATTTCACTTTGTACCATTTAACGTATATCAGATAAATTGTTTAGTGTAAATTCGAAATAGAAATTGAACGACAAGTGAAAAACCATAATGTAATAATCTTTAATCTACATGAAATGATAGTGCAGATTCTAGAAATAATTATATTAATTTACATCAATAACAAATGTAAATTAATACGATTATTTCGGGATTATTTAAATAAATTGTTAAATTATTGTGAATGGATGTTATTGCTTGTTTATTTACTTTGACACCATCCCAGCTATCACACTGCAAGTTCCCTTTTGTATGCTTTGATTTTGAATTGAAATGGAATCGGGTTGAAATGATAAATACCCAAATAACTTTGACTTAGGATAGAAAATTAAATTAAAACCGATTGGTCATGTTTTGATTGAAAATAAAGTTTTATTTGACAAATAACAAGGTTTCGAATAAAATTGGAATTTAAATTCGAATGAATATAAATGTAATATTCAAATTTTAAACCAATATGAACGTCGTAATTGACAAAAAGAATATTGATTAAAATTTGATTATGTAATAATTAAATTTGGAATTATCGATAACGAAGCCTGAAATTACTAAGAAATAAGTTTTGAAATTTTGATAATTAAGTTTTGGAATTGTTAATAATTAAGTTCGAAATGATTAATAATTAAGATTTGAAATTATCGATAATTTGAATAAATTGAATTATTTAATGATTAAAATAAATTGAATTGAATTTGCTTATTAAGAAAAATCGAATTTTGAATAAGGGAAACTAATTTCTTTAATTGAGTTTTGAAATTGGTAGTGAAGGTAATAAATGAATGAATTGAATTTCTTTAATAAGAAATAGAATGCGTTTATCGAACAAATGAAAGATTTGAAAGTTAAGAAATTGGATTTGACAAATTTTAATTTTAATTTAATTTGTAAGCTTTGATAATGAAGTTGAACTTAAGAAAGTAATGTAATGAATTGGAAATTTAATTGAAATTGTTTAATGATAAATTAATTTAATGAATATCGAATGAAATCGATAATTGAGTTTAAATCGATTTGAACGTTAAATGATTTTGAAATGAACTTATACATGAAATTAAATGAATATTTGAATTGTTTTAAAATTGAAACTTTGAAATTGAATTATAGAAGTTTTGAAATGAAATTGTGAAGTTATGAAATGTAAATTTTGGAACTTGATTTAGAATGACTAACGAAATGTCGATTTAGAATTATTATTGAAACTGAAATTGAATTGGTTTTGAAATATATTAAGCGACCAATCGGTAAAATAATTACGATGGTTATTAAAGGAACCAGAATCGGTTAGGGACATACTCACAGTCTAAACCGAAAACCACTTTAATAACTATACGCGGAGTGTGATCCAGAATGAAGTGGTTGGATTGACGTACGCGATGATTGAAGAAAGTGAACGATAATGGATAGCCTTGACACTTGTGTCAAATTGAAAATGACTAAAATCAGGAGCCGTGCCGGGCCAAATAGGGTTAGCTACCTCGAGCGAACACACTTCTTCGTAAACTACTCATTTACTTTTGTGATTGATTGGTGCGCACCCTTGAATTTGGAGTGTTGTTTCGCGGTGTTGCGACCGTTGCGGCGATGCGTTCTCACCAGTCCGGATCAGGCAAACGGTAGTTTCACTGCCTTGGGTATTGCCTCATGTGCCTTGTTATACTTGTATTCCCGTATACGCGCCCCACTACGACTTTGTTTTGTATTATACCTATGGAGTACTCCCTGATATCCCACTAGTTTACGGTGGAGTTTACAGTGCTGTATAGTTTATAATGCTCTATGAAATGTGTTAAGGGGGACAATGGTAACGCCTTAACACTATTTTGATATTTTACTTTACTGTTAGACATTATCTATGTATCGTACATTACTATGTATAAATAGTTTAATGGATCCTTAAAGATGCTTTTCCATTCATCTTTGAGTTATTGTTATTTTGAATTTGGATCATATTAACTGTATAAGAATATATGTCCTGATTCGAGTGTTGTTTGTGCATATGCTCGGATTAGATTGAGGATTGCTGCTGCTGTTTATTTGGAGCTGAAGACTGAAGACTTTCACTATCTTATCTTATTAGTATTTGTTCTTTCCATTTGGACTATTTAGACTTCTATGTTGTTTATTTCCTTTTATTTGAGACATTGTTGTACTTATGGGTAGCTTCATGAACTACTCTTATGACTATGTTATATTTCCGCTGCACTATTCTGTGATGTTATATTTCTGTGATTCTATGATGATTCTCATTTATATATCTATACTCCATTAATGATTCGTGTTTTGTACTATTTAAGTTGACATGTGTGGATTATTGTCAATTTAAATGGTCCAAATATACGGGTTGTTACAGTTGGTATCAAAGCTTTGGTTTCCGATAACCTTAGCCTGTGGAGTTTAAGGCTCATTAGAGATAGGATAAACATACCCTAGAATGAGGAGAATCATTTCAGAATCCACATCTTTTGATTCATCTTTCTTATTGAATTCGTTTGAGTAGAATTCCCTCAAGTTCTATAAATTCCTATCTTTGATTCTAAATCACTTTTGGTATTCCAGGATGGCTACCAGAAGAAATGTTAGGGGTGGAAGGGGTGGAAATGCTCCTGGACCACATGCTCCAGTTCCTGCAGTCCGATTCTCCACTCTTAGCAAGGAGTATACTAAGCTTGGAGGAGTCAAATTTACTGGCTTCGAGAGTATCATCGAAGCACAGCAATGGCTAAAGAGTTTGGAGAGGATCTTTACTGGCTTAGAGATCACAGATGCTCAGAAGTATAAGTTGGCCGCTTGGCAGCTTCAGGATGCTGCACAAGATTGGTGGGAATCCGTCACTTCTCGTACCGATGAGGAAACCATCACTTGGGCCCAGTTTAGGTAGAAATCTATCTAAATTACATCAAAATAATTTCCTTCTATCTCGTTCAAATTTTTGACTCATCTTTTATCGTTTGTAAATAGGGATTCCTTTGTGGCTCAGTGGATGCCAGCTGCGGGGAAAGCCCAACTCTATCGTTCTTTTATGGATCTCAGGCAAGGCAACATGACCTTCACTGAGTATGAGCGGAAGTTCAACGAATTATCCAAGTTCGGACCTGGCTTGATTGATACACCACTGCTTAAGAATGAGAAGTTCGTACATGGCGCACGCCCTGAGTATTACGAGCTCCTCACCGCTCATGTCCATGGAACCTTCACTGAGTTGATGGACTTTGCTCTTCGATATGAGGGAAAGCCAAAGGAAACATCAAACTCCAAAGCTCCAGTTGTTCAGTCATCAGTTAGTAAGTTGGGGAAGAGAAAGCCAAATTTTGCACAACAGAAGAAGAATTGGCAGCAGAAAACAGTGCTTGGATACTCCCAGAAGAAGCCCATTGACATATCATCTATTACTTGCTTCAACTGCAACCAAAAGGGTCATTATGCTAGTAGCTGCCCATCTCCAAAGAGCGCAGCTGTTCCGCCACCGGCAAAGATGACTAGGAGGGATTTGTGTCATATCTGCTTACAACCTGGACACTTCAAGAAAGACTGCCCAACACAGAAGCGTGGTACATCATCTGGAGTCTTTGCTCTTTCCACACCTGCCTTGGAAGTTCCAGCCCCGGAAGTTCCGGATAACCAAGGTACTTTACAAAGTACTTTTATGTTGCATACCTTGCCTGTTAGAGTTCTATTTGACACCGGAGCTACACACAGCTTCATATCTATTGATTTATGTGATAAACTTGATTTGGAACCTACTCTTGCATCTATTTCCTTATGTGTTACTAACCCTATTGGAGGGCCCGCTAACCTCAAAAGGGTTTGCAAATATGTCACTCTTATGCATGGAATTCACCGTTTCACTTGGGATTTCTGTGTTCTTGGATTCGAGGCATTTGATATTCTATTAGGCATTCATTGGCTACGAAAGTTCGAAGCCGTTATCTCATGTAAAACTCGAACTGTCTCTCTTATTGACGACAAGAGTATGCCTTTAGTTGTTAAAGGCAAATCACCTCAAGAATATGCTGGGAGTTTTATATTCTCTCTTGACTCCCATCCAAATGAACTATGCTCTACTCCAGTTGTCCAACTCTTTTCTGTTGTATTTGGAGAAGTTAATTCTCTACCACCTCCGCTGGAAATCGAATTCCGCATTGACCTTATTCCTGGTGCACGACCACTAGTTCTTCCTCCAAGGAGAATGGCTCCTAAAGAAAAGGCAGAGTTGAATGTTCAAATTGAAGATTTATTTTCTAAAGGCTTGATTCGGCGCAGTCATTCAGAATGGGGTGCTGCAGTCGTATTTGTCACTAAATCTGATGGCTCACTCAGAATGTGTGTGGACTATAGAGAACTAAAAAAGCTCACACACAAGAACAGGTATCCGATGCCACGCATCAACAATCTATTTGACCAGCTTCATGGAGCTAAAGTCTTTTCTCAACTTGATTTGGCTACTGGCTTTCACCAACTCAGAATCGCTGAGGATAGCATTCCTAAAACAGCATTTCGCACCGACAATTGTTTCTATGAATGGCTAGTTATGCCGTTCGGTCTTACTAATGCTCCAGCCTATTTCGTCGACTTGATGAATAGAGTTTTTGGGGATGTTCTTAACAAGTTCGTGCTAGTTTTCATCAATGATATTCTCGTCTTCTCTAAAGATGAGAAAGAGCATAGGTCACATTTGGCTTTTGTTATCGAAACTCTTCGTAGACACCAGCTTAAAGCCAAGTTTTCGAAATGCCACTTTTGGCGAGATGAAGTTCGTTTTCTTGGCCATATTGTTTCGGAGAATGGGATTTCGGTCGATCCAGCTAAGATCGCCGTAATCAATGTAAGTTCTATTCTTACTCGTCAATTCTATCTAAATAACTTATCTATATCTAAATTCGAATCCTTGGAATTTGCAGGATTGGGAGACTCCCAAAACTCCTACGGATATCCGCAGTTTCTTGGGATTGGCCGGCTATTATCGCAGATTCATAGAAAACTTTGCTCGTATTGCTGCCCCACTTACCGCACTGACCAGAAAGAATGTGAAATTTATTTGGAATGAAAAGTGCGAAGTAGCTTTCAATGAGATGAAGCGAAAGTTGACCTCTGCCCCAGTTCTTACAGTTATTGATGGTAGCGAAGGATTGACAATCTATACAGATGCCTGTCGTGATGGTCTTGGAGCAGTCTTAATGCAGAAAGGAAAGGTTATTGCCTACGCGGGTTGACAGTTAAAGACCCATGAAGCAAATTACGCAACTCATGACCTAGAGCTTATTGCGGTGGTATTTGCTCTTAAGCTATGGAGGCACTATTTATTGGGAACCAAATTCGAGTTATTCACTGACCACAAGTCATTGAGATATATCTACTCACAAAAGGATTTGAATTAGAGACAAGTCCGATGGCTCGAATTTCTAGCTGCATATGATCTTGATATTAATTATACTCTAGGGAAAGCAAATGCCGTAGCCGATGCTTTGAGCAGAAATCAAGCGATGACATGTTGTAATCTTGTTGAAGGAATGTTATTCCAGCTTTCCGCCTCCCCAGCTCTTATGGATCGTATTATAGCCAAGCAATACGAGGACACTTTGCTTTATCGCATCAAAGAAATAGTTCGGCAGAGTTGGGAATGCTGACAGTAAATTTGGAGCACATGTGGATAGTAACGGAGTCTTAAGAATCGATAATCGCATTTGTGTTCCTAATGTTGATGGTCTAAGGCAAGAAGTGTTGAAGGAAAACCATCAATCTTCACTTTCATTTCATCCCGGTGTTACTAAAATGTACCAGAATATGAAGAAGTTATATTGGTGGAGTGGGATGAAGCGCGATATCTCTACATATGTTAGCAGATGCACAACTTGCCAGCAAGTAAAAGCTGACCACAGAAAGACAGCAGGTTTGCTTCAGCCACTAGAGATTCTAGGTTGGAAGTGGGAGCAAATTTCTATGGACTTTATTGATGGGCTGCCAAGGACTAGAAAGGGTAACGAAAGCATTTGGGTGATTGTCGATAGACTGACGAAATCCGTCCACATTATTCCAGTCAAGTCAACTCGTACAGCTTCGAGTTTGGCCGAGATATATATGAGAGAAGTTGTTAAACTCCATGGTGTACCATCTACGATCGTATGCAATCGAGATCCTATTTTCACCAGTAAATTCTGGAAAGCATTTCAGGATACTTTGGGCACCAAACTAAATCTGAGCACTGCATATCATCCTCAGACAGATGGCCAAACTGAAAGGGTGAATTAGATTTTGGAAGACCTTCTCCGAGCCTGTATAATTGACTTTGGTGGATCCTGGGAAGACCATCTTCACTTGGTCAAATTCACTTATAATAATAGTTACCAGGTAAAGAAATTGAATTTCAAATTTGAATAAGTATATTTGAATTTGATTTAATCATATTTAATAAATCAGGCAAGCATTGGTATGACACCGTTCGAAGCCTTATATGGACGGCCGTGCAAATCACCAGCTTGTTGGATCGAGTTGGGTGATCGATTAGTGCTTGGTCCAGAAATAATTATGGAAGCTTCTGAAAAAGTCGAAGAAATTAGGAAGAAGATTAAGACGGCACAGGATAGACAGAAGAGCTATGCTGACAAAAGGAGAAGGGATCTCGAATTCAGCGTAGGATACAAAGTATTTCTGAAGGTGTCGCCTTTGAAGAATATTGTTCGATTTGGAAGGAAAGGGATGCTAGCTCCGAGATTTGTTGGTCCGTTTGAGATTACGGAAAGAGTCGGAACATTGGCATATAGAGTTGCATTACCAGAGAAGTTCGCTGGTGTACACAACGTGTTCCATGTCTCTGATCTTCGCAAAGTTGTACATGATCCATCTATTACTATTCCTACTACTCAGTTGGAAGAGATAGTTATTGAGCCTGATTTGACTATCGAGCGTAAGCCACTTCGGATAGTCGATCGTGAGACAAAGCAACTCAGAAGGAAGTCGGTAAATCTCGTCAAAGTCCAATGGAGTGCAGATGAGCGAGATTGCACATGGGAGACGGAGGATAGTATTCGGGATTCAGACCCCGAATTACTAATTTCAGGTATAATTCAAATTTCTCAAAATCTATCTTTATTTTTTGCTTATTTCATTCCTACTTTACTCGTCTCGTTCCTTTTCGAGGACGAAAAGTTTTGAGTGGGGGAGATTGTAACGACCCTGATTTTTCAGCCCAATTTGAAATTTTAAATCCATCGTTTTAATATAAAATTTTGTAATTTATAAATGATCCCAATTCACGTCCAAACTTTAATTATGACATACGTCTAGTTAGATATGAACATAGAAAAAGTTTCGTCGCAAATTATTACAGTAAACGTCGTTCGCGTTTTACTGTATATCAGTTCATATAAAGCTGCGTAAAATTTATCTTCTAAATCCAAATATTTTTACACAGTTATGTTGTAAAAATCATTCTGATCGTGATTATGAATTTCGTTTGGTCAAAAACTGTCATCGCCTGCTCCGTTTAAATTGTTTGCAAAACGTACAATTTAAGCGGCGTAAACGCGAATTTTATAAAACCATCGTATCGCGATAATATGTGTACCGTTGGAAGCGCATTGTCGCACTGATCAAAATGGTATATTTATTCTTCCAATCAGAGTCCGACGTAAAATATTCGCATTGATTTAACCGTTCCGGACGGACCGGTTAAACAAATTTCAGCCCAAAATTCCTTAACTCGGATTCACTTAGAATTGAAAATAAATTAGTCTCAGCAGATGCATTCATGTGGATAGTTGGGAGCTAGTAACTAGGAGTTGCTTGGGAATACGTGTGAACTATTGAAATGAATGTGACGTTTGCAAGTTCAATAAAATAATTACTGTTTGCAAAAATTTACGGGTTAACTTTGGAAACGTACGTGTCCTTGGGTACAATCTCTTCACTATACCTATATGTTTCAGCTTATAAAAATTTGAAGAACATTTCATTTCCTCACCGCACTGTTCACTTCAATTCATAACTTCTCAGGTAAGAAACTTCACCCTCTTCTTCTCCTCCTCTTCTTAAAATTTTCGTTCCTCTTCTTAAATTTTCGTCAACCCACTCTCTTCAACACACAGACCACAATGTCCCTCCACCAACCAACGGCCGCCATCCACCATCGCACCTCCCTGAACCTCTCCTCCGCGCGCTGGCACATCGACTCAGCCCACGCCTGACCCACGCACCACCTTCGACCATGAACTCCTACGCGTACACGTGTGCGCACCCGCGTGCATGTTTTGGAATATGTATATGTGTAGTGAAGATATTGGTGTACGTGCATGCATTTGAGAAGTGGTGTCGAGTTGTTTTAAAAAAAAAATTTGGATGCAGTGTTGCAGCTTACTGAAGGGGAAGGGAAGTAGTATATGTTAAGTGTTTGTATGGTTGAACGTGTGTATGTTGTGTGAAGTTGCAGGTGGATGAGGGGGATGCCGTACTGATTTGGCTCGGCTTGTATAAAAAAAAAGGAAAAAAAAAAGATCGCGTGCGTTTTATGCGTGTGCATCGCACATATGGTGTTGGATGAATAAGTGTGGGCATGTGCATGTACAATCTGCGTGCATGTTGGGTTTGTATGGAAACAGTGGGTTCATAACCCATGCGTGCATGTTGTAATGTTGTGAAGTAGGCTTGGAATGAGTGTAAACTTATTGATGCGTACATGATGAATGAAGGAAAATTGGCATCTTGAAGTCTCAGTGTGTTATAAAAAAAGAAAAAAAAAAGAAGGAAAAGTGTGTGAGAGTGTAGAGAAAAATAAAATAAGTGTATGCACGAGTTACGTGTTGGTTGCCAAAAATAGTAACCGACTTTTCGTTTTCGTTGTGTGCAGAAGCAACCCGTTGGGCTTTTTGCAGCAGCACCGATCTTCAGCTTTTGTTCTCTTCTCCGTCGTCGATAAGCGCATTTATATAAATTTATAAATTATACACAAACGTTCATTGTATTTATATCGTTTTCTTTGTCGATATTACAGTGTTCGTTGTTCGTGTTGTACCGACTTCTTTTCGTGCTTCTTCTTGCTTTGGGCCTATTTCTTTATCCACGAAAGGTGAATTAAATTTCACGACTATATTTTTATGCTAGTTTGTATTGATGAATGATTGCTATTTGATGTGAATTGGTTGTTAATTGTATTGTTAAGCGATAAATAGTTTGCAAGTGAAATTTGAATAGGATAGTTAACCAATTTAAATCGGATTATATACGTCAAATTTTGATTTGTTAAACTTGACCCCTTCATATGTTGAATACTGATTAGTTAAACTTGACACTTTAATTATCAATTAAATTGACGTAGAAATTGGTTAATTTCACTTTGTACCATTTAACGTATATCGGATAAATTGTTTAGTGTAAATTCGAAATAGAAATTGAACGACAAGTGAAAAACCATAATGTAATAATCTTTAATCTACATGAAACGATAGTGTGGATTCTAGAAATAATTATATTAATTTACATCAATAACAAATGTAAATTAATACGATTATTTGGGATTATTTAAATAAATTGTTAAATTGTTGTGAATGGATGCTATTGCTTGTTTATTTACTTTGACACTATCCCAGCTATCACACTGCAAGTTCCCTTTTGTATGCTTTGATTTTGAATTGAAATGGAATCGGGTTGAAATGATAAATACCCAAATAACTTTGACTTATGCTAGAAAATTAAATTAAAACCGATTGGTCAATGTTTTGATTTGAAATAAAGTTTTATTTGACAAATAACAAGGTTTCGAATAAAATTGGAATTTAAATTCGAATGAATGTAATATTTAAATTTGAAACAAATATGAACGTCGTAATTGACAAAAAGAATATTGATTAAAATTTGATTATGTAATAATTAAATTTAGAATTATCGACAACGAAGCTTGAGATTACTAAGAAATAAGTTTTGAAATTTTGATAATTAAGTTTTGGAATTGTTAATATTTAAGTTTGAAATGATTAATAATTAAGATTTAAAATTATCGATAATTTGAATAAATTGAATTATTTAATGATTAAAATAAATTGAATTGAATTTGCTTATTAAGAAAAATCGAATTTTGAATAAGGGAACCTAATTTCTTTAATTGAGTTTTGAAATTGGTAGTGAAGGTAATAAATGAATGAATTGAATTTCTTTAATAAGAAATAGAATGCGTTTATCGAACAAATGAAAGATTTGAAAGTTAAGAAATTGGATTTGACAAATTTTAATTTTAATTTAATTTGTAAGCTTTGATAATGAAGTTTAACTTAAGAAAGTAATTTAATGAATTGGAAATTTAATTGAAATTGTTTAATGATAAATTAATTTAATGAATATCGAATGAAATCGATAATTGAGTTTAAATCGATTTGAACGTTAAATGATTTTGAAATGAACTTATACATGAAATTATACATGAAATTAAATGAATATTTGAATTGTTTTAAAATTGAAACTTTGAAATTGAATTATAGAAGTTTTGAAATGAAATTGTGAAGTTATGAAATGTAAATTTTGGAACTTGATTTAGAATGACTAACGAAATGTCGATTTACGAATTATTATTGAAATTGAAATTGAATTGGTTTTGAAATATATTAAGCGACCAATCGGTAAAATAATTACGAAGGTTATTAAAGGAACCGGAATCGGTTAGGGACATACTCACTGTCTAAACCGAAAACCACTTTAATAACTATACGCGGAGTGTGATCCAGAATGAAGTGGTTGGATTGACGTACGCGATGATTGAAGAAAGTGAACGATAATGGATAGCCTTGACACTTGTGTCAAATTGGAAATGACTAAAATCAGGAGCCGTGCCGGGCCAAACGGGGTTAGCTACCTCGAGCGAACACACTTCTTCGTAAACTACTCATTTACTTTTATGATTGATTGGTGCGCACCCTTGAATTTGGAGTGTTGTTTCGCGGTGTTGTGACCGTTGCGGAAATGCGTTCTCATCAGTCCGGATCAGGCAAACGGTAGTTTCACTACCTTGGGTATTGCCTCATGTGCCTTGTCATACTTGTATTCCCGTATACGCGCCCACTACGACTTTGTTTTGTATTATACCTATGGAGTACTCCCTGATATCCCACTAGTTTACGGTGGAGTTTACAGTGCTGTATAGTTTATAATGCTATATGAAATGTGTTAAGGGGGACAATGGTAACGCCTTAACACTATTTTGATATTTTGCTTTACTGTTAGACATTATCTATGTATCGTACATTACTATGTATAAATAGTTTAACGGATCCTTAAAGATGCTTTTCCATTCATCTTTGAGTCATTGTTATTTTGAATTTGGATCATATTAACTGTATAAGAATATATGTCCTGATTCGAGTGTTGTTTGTGCATATGCTCAGATCAGATTGAGGATTGCTGCTGTTGTTTATTTGGAGCTGAAGACTGAAGACTTTCACTATCTTATCTTATCAGTATTTGTTCTTTCCATTTGGACTATTTAGACTTCTATGTTGTTTATTTCCTTTTATTTGAGACATTGTTGTACTTATGGGTAGCTTCATGAACTACTCTTATGACTATGTTATATTTCCGCTGCACTATTCTGTGATGTTATATTTCTGTGATTCTATGATGATTCTCATTTATATATCTATACTCCATTAATGATTCGTGTTTTGTACTATTTAAGATGACATGTGTGGATTATTGTCAATTTAAATGGTCCAAATATACGGGTTGTTACAGGTTTGAGGTTTCATGGTGAAGCAGTGGCAGGAGTCTCGAGGCGTCAGATGAACGGAGACGTAGGGACGAGGAAAATTTGTAGGCGAGAGTTCCTGTACAGCTTCATCCTTTGAGACTGATCGTGTTCGAATTTGATGCCGTGGTCAATGGAGTTGCTGGAGTGGTCAAAGGGGTGGAGAAGGTTGAAAGCCACTTACCGGTGGTGTTCGAGGAGGCTGGAGCATCGCCAAAGGCTGGTGCATGTGCACGAGATATTATGAGCACCAGAATGTCTGAAACTTGGGTGGCGATGATTTCTCGTGTTTGATCTCGAGTAGTTGCGTGGGTTACTAGAAGCAATTTGTATTGTGTTGTGTTCGAGTGGTTGCTCGGGGCTTTGATTGGGTTTTACCTTGTTTGGCTCGGGAATTTTGTTTTGGGCCAAGGGTTTGATAAGCTAAGTAAAAAAAAAAGATTTAAAGCATATCAAAGGGGTATGTTTCAAATGAATTAATAAACCAGGTTTTTAAACAAGGAAAGAGAAAGCTTTTAAACGAATTTCCGAAATTTGGAATGAAATTAAAGTTGTTGTTTTAAGGTGAACTAAAGTATAAAATTATTTAATGTATAGGATGGTCAATTAATTAATTAAAGGTTAATTGAATTTGTAAAATAAATTTTAAGGGTTGATTTATTGATATGATTAATTAAGGATTAATCACCTAATATATTAATTAACGGTAATTACTGAAGCTTAGAGATAATTGTTTAATGTTACGAAGTAAGGTGGATAATTAATTATTTCTTTCTAAAAAGTGATTATTAATGATGTTTACTTAAAGTAATCAAAGGATTTATTGATTTAGTTAGTGTAATTAATTAATATAATCACTAAATGATTTGTCAAAGTGTATCACTGAATGTAATTAATGAAGTGTAATTACTTAGCGAAGTAATTAATGGAAAATTATTGGATAAGGCTAATCAAGAGTGGTATGGATTAAATAGAGATTAATGACTAAATTTAATAGAGTAATTAATTAAAGCAGCAATTAAGAAATCATTAATTAATATAATTAATGATATAATTAAGGGTTGATTAACTACGATAAATGAATAAAAAAATAAGTGATTATTGAATGCTTAATTAATGTAATTAATTAAGAATGAATGTATTTACTTATAGTTAATTAATAATAAAGTGATTAAAGGTTAATCACTGTATTTGGTTAAGAAAAATTAATTTTAAAATTAATTAGAGGCTAATTACTTGAATGTAATTAAGGGATAATTAATCAAGGATGATTAATTAATATGGATAATTAGATGGTGATTAATTAATCAATGATTATGTAAGCAAGATTTATGTGATGAAATTGATTAATTTAATAAATTAAAAATGAAAGTAATTAATTTGATTCATTTTAAATTTATTAGAGGTTGTATGATTAATTAATCCTTGCTCATATGTGGATGATTTAATGATATTTGAATACCTTGGATTATTTGTTATTCTTGGTATGTGATCGTGATGCTATGTGATATGATTTGGGTGGACAGTGATATTGTGGATTATCTTTCGATCATGAATTGCTATCTTGTAATTAAAAACTGAATTATATTCACTTGAATAACTTGGGATAAGATGACATTGGATTCGAAGACACCGGAGTCGGGTATTAGTTAATACCTGAAACCACTTCGATTCTTTTTTAGATTTATTTGTGAAATCAATAATTTGGAACGAAATGATTTAAGTGAATTGGACTATTTAATCTAAGTTCTGGTACCTAGGGAATCGATGTGTGAAATAAGTGGTTCCTATAACAAATTGTGAATTTGTAAATTGATGTGAGTTACCTCGGGTTTTATATAAGTTGTATGCTTTGTTAGATGGGTTTACTCACGATGGTTTCCAGCCTGACCCGGGTGTTACTTTGATGAATGCTCCGGTCAGACCGAGTATTACAGCTTTACAGGAAAGGACGTTCTAGAGTTCCGGAGGCGAGCTAGATGGCAGGAACGTATGGAGCGATTTCCCACTGTGTGTATTATTGCTGATTATCTAGGACATCTTGTTTAAAACTGTCCAATGTTGTGTAAATGTTGTAACTCTGATATATAAAAATATAAGTATACTGATACAATTCTTCTTTGTAAATTGTTATTTATGTGACATTATATTGTGATCCACTGCGAATGTGAGGTTTCTGTGACTTGTTTCTGTTTCTTCTCCTTTCTCTTTTCTTCTTTTTTTAACAATCTAAAATTTTCTGGATCGAGAATTTCCGGGTTGTTACAAATATTGATTTTCAACCTTAGAGATTATTATAATATCACTAGATTCTCTATAAACAGTTTGGTTATCATAAGGTAAAAACCCATCCGTATTTATATGCGCTATTGTCTTACAAGATACCTTTATTTTAAAAGGTTTTATAACCTTAAAAATCTATTTGATATGTGTTTCTTACACAGGTTTATCAGACTGATCCGAGTGTTGTTTTCTTAATGATCGGATCAGCACCGTGTATGTTTCTAGATTTAGTTGTGGATGCTATGGAGATTCTAAAGAAGAGTCGGACTTCTATCTATCATAGTATTTATTTCCGTTGCATTACTTTATATGTATCATCGGCATTTGTTAGGATAGGTTGTCATAACCGTCAGGACTAACTACTGTTACTATGAAAAACATTATATCTTAGGATGACGGTTCATGCTGTCTTCTGATATTATATACGATCATTATGTTGTGAAATTTTTATTTTGTGTTCCTTCTTCCTTGTTTTATTTCTTTATATTTTTATTTTACCCTAACAATTCATCTTTCCAGCACTTGAGTGCTTGGAAAGCGAATACCGTAAATGTATTAGTGTCGACATTTGTGGGTCAAAAAGACATATCTTTACATGATACTTGCCTAGGCTAGTGTCATAGTGCACTTAGCACATTATCCATACTAACATTGTGCGGTTTAGGCAAGTCCGGAACTGAGCGATCCCTATAATAGATAAATTGTTGTTAGATAATCATTTAAGTTGTAAAGCTTTCTCCTTTGGGCGAAAGAATTCTGTTCGAAAGAGAAGGAAAATAAAGGCTTAAATATGTGGATTTATTCAGGAGCTTTCAAACTCGATGATCTAGCATATCGAAGAAGTTTTCCTTTTCAAAGCGAGGGTTGCAATAATCTCAAGTGTATTGTATTCACTGAAGAAGTTACACCAACTAAGATATTTTTTTGCATTTTGGAAGTCGAACAGCTTATGGGGGTTATAGTTGGCATGCACACTTCAACCATTATTGCTACCATGTGTGTCGGTATAGACTCCTTCTGTATAAACAAATTTTCTTGTTGATTGATGGTCATTATTGCTTGTTGTGGTGTAGCACCCCTAATTTTTAATAACATTATTCAGGAGATTTAATTAGATAAATTAAATAGAATAATGTTAATGTTAATTGATAAGGGGATTTAGATATGAAAATAAAATTTGGACCATGCTCAATTAATTAATTAAATGGGCTTATGAACGGTTTTTAAGTTAATTAATTTACATAAGGGCATAATTGGAATTAGATGCACATAGCCCCTTACCCTCATATATATTCTCGTTCCATTCATGTTACATTTTCCCATTCACGTTCAAAAACAAAATGTAAAGAGGAGGCGACCATTGCTAGGAAAAAAAGAGAAATCAAAGTAAAGCAAGGATTAAAGTTACAGGAATAAATTCCAATCTCAACCTAATATCCTTATCTTAATCAAGGTGAATAATAATTTATACCGTCTCTATTTTGTTATATGACCATATGTTTTCGGATTTAAGATTAAAATCATTTTTATGACGATTTAAATGTTGATATGCTTTAATTATAATTTGTTTAATTTAAATAAGATTGTTTAAATGAGGATTTATGCGATTTTAGGGAAAAATCGATTGAAATGGATCTTTGAATGCCATGGAAAACTTTTATGTTATGTAAAACATGACTTTGGAGTTGTGTTTTAATTTTGATAATTTTTCAAGCTATGGAAAGATTGTTATGAATTTTCAAAAGAAAATATGGTTAATTGGGTTTAGAAATTTATTCCAAAAATTATATTTAGAATTTAGGCTTGAATTTTGATATGTTGGATAAAATGATGAAATTTCCGTAATTTTGGGAGATTTTTCCTATGTGATTTGCTATAGAAATTAAATTATTTTAGAAATGGACTTATTTGCGATATAGGTTTTGGAAGGGCTTATTTGATAATTTAACATTGGTTTAGACCAAAAATTAAGCAGTAGTTATTTTGGTAAAGAAATTGAAAAGTTAAGGCAAACGATCATATGTTTACACGTGGCAGGTTGGTTAGAAAGTATTGCTTTAATTGGCGTTAATCAATTTTTATGCAGAAAAGTTGGTTCCACCTCCTTTAGAAGTACCTTTCGATTCCAATGCCTCAGCTTCATCTCATTCAAGACCAACCTAGCCAAAACCTATTAAGTTCGAAACCAATCCATATAGTATAATGAGATTGGTAAGAAGTGGATTGGTGAAGTGCGGAAGGCAAGATGTGAAGGCATTGATTTCGATAGAGAGGAAATCTTTGTTTACTTTTAAAAGATATATGCTTGCTTTGCTTTTGAAAGGTGCTATCGACCAACCCGATACCCAGTTGCTTTCAAACTTGTTGCCATCTTTTTTTGTGTAAAAGAAGAATTTTCGACTAAGACCCTTGTTTATAAAAGAATTCTTTTGAAAATGATGGTTCCGACCTAATCGAAACTCTACTGCTGTTTTTATACCTTTCGAGTGTGTTAAAGTCATCAATGCTTTTAATGGGTTGTTTATGTTTTAAAATTATACTAAGCCACTTCCTAAATGCTTTTGAAAGGGTCTAGGGGTTTTGAAGGCAATGGCTTCGAAAAGGGGTTTAGATGTTATCCTTCAGTGTTTTAACTTAAATGTTTTGAAGCTTTCTAAAGGGATGGTGCCGACACCATCATGATATCCCTAATACTTTTATGTGATAAAGTATGGTTTTGAAAGAGATATTTTTATTTAGGTTCACTTTGACCCAAATGATAGTTTAAATATAAACCCAACCATTTCGAAAGAGGGACTTTCATTGATTTTGGAAGGGACACTTCCAAAGGTTTCGAAGAGGGGACTTTCGAAGGTTGAAAGGGGTACTCTCAATGGTTTCGAAGCTATGCTTCTAAGAGTTGATAAGTAATGCTTTATTACATTCAAAAGGTTTCGAAAGAGAGCTTTTGAAGTGTTTCGAAAGGCGGGAGCCAATGTTTTGAAAAGAGATATATATGCTATCGAAAGAGGTAAGCAAGGTTTTGAAAGGCTTAGTTTTCAAAAAAAAATAACCCAATCTCATTTTCAAAGAAAACCATGGCATAAATGAATAAAGTATTTTGATACGTAGTTTCTAAAGAAGTTTTCTTTAATTAAAAGTTTAAAGGGATTAACCAAGTTACTACATTTTCTTCTTCAAATATGTATACATATTTACATTGTTATGTACCTATAACGGTAATTTAGGGAAGGGCGGAATAACTAGCTAGGTTGACCCAGTAGTGAATTTAAATTAAATTGATTATAGATATTGGCAGGGGCCAACAAGTTCACAGTAAGCCTATGAAAACCGTGTAAAGGAAAAGATATTCGCAGAAGCCAATAGGTTCATAGTAAGCCGATGAAAACTGTGTATAAATGAAGATGTCAGATAGGTAGGTTCACAGTTAGCCCATGAGAACGATGATGTGATGTTGGAAGGGGCCAATAGGTTTATAATGAAGCCATGAAAACTATATATGGATTTAGAAATTGACAGATGTCAGTAGGTTTCTAATCAACCCATGAAAACTAAGATAGGAGAAAGATATTGGAGTTACCAATAGGTCAGGGAGAATCTATGAAACAATAAAGATATTGGTAAGGGCCAATAGGTTCTTAGTGATCCCATAAAAACTATGTAACTAGACAGCGAGTCCTTAAACATTTAACTGGTTATTAGTCAGCCCATCAAAAACTAGCATGTTAATAGTAACCCTAGAAATTATAACCATGACAGATAGTCTAAATGAATGGGAATGAACAATCCAACATCGATTCACTTATTTTGCATACCATCATATCATATTATTTGAATTTTTTTACCATTGTGGATGCAGGAGCACAAAATATAGTTTTACAAAGGTTTAAGGATACCAGCGAAGGGAAAAACCGTTCCGCTAAGTGGCGTGGTCTCACAAGATATCTAAATAGTTTGAGATGGTAGATTATTATTCAAATCAGGCTTTATGTCCGACTCGAAGTTTATGTATTCCCCTTAAAATCTAGAGTATTCATTTTGTTTAAGTAGTTTGAGAGTTGAGGTTTTCAGGTGCCTCATTAGATGAATAAAGCTTTCGGAGACGTGCAAGTGGCATGATTGCTATCTAATGTTCTCCTAAATTTTGATTCCATTGTGTTGATATAAAGGCAAACTTGTTAAATTACCTATATATTCTTCGATCATCCAAGGGGCATCTTCATATGTCGCTCTTAGAGTATATTGTAATAAATATATTTTCTCTGAATGTGGTTCATGATTGTGGGATTATGTAATGAATTAGATATGTTTTGGATTGGAATGCGTATCATGTTTGATGTTTTAACCTTTTCTATATTCACGTGTTTATGTGTATCAATGTATCTAACATTGCCATATTAGATCGAAGAGGATTAATAACTATGGATGACTATAGCATCCGTAGCCGTTAGTTTTGGGCCTCAAAGTAGGGGGATGTTACAAGTTTGTATCAAAGCATAGGTTTATGAAACTTAAAAAGGAATTTAAACCTAAAAGATTTTCAAACATAAACTAAAGAATTTTAAAATAAGATTGGGGTTTGGGTTAACGCTATAGTAATGTACTTGTATTTGATATATAGATATATATATATAAGTACGTAATCCCTTCTCTCTCTTAGACCATTCTTCTGTATCTTACTAAGACTCGTATTTAGATTTACAAGAAAGAAGATATGGAAGAAGGAAAAGGAAGAGGAAATCTCGATGGAGGAATTACCACAACCAATGGAAATGTTCAGCCTAATAACAGGAGGAATCATGGTCGATAGGCTAATGCTAACCAAAATGTTGATGCCACTGTAGGTGCTGGAAATCCACTAGTAGATATGAGGTCGATGTATCCGTTCTTCGTTAATATGATGCAAGCAGGAATTGCTGCTGGATTTGCTGGAAATGTTAAAGGAGCTAATCATATGGCTCCAGTTAGGAATAATTATTCTAGGTGGAGTAGAGACTACACCAATCTTGGTTGTAAACCGTTGATGGGAACGGAGAATGCCATGGAGGTAGAGAATTGGCTATTGTGTTATGGGCATATCTTTGCTAATGTAGATTTAAATGATGAGTAGTAGAGAAGGTTGACCTCTAGGAAGTTGCAAGGGTCAGCGCTTTATTGATGGAATAGTGTTACTGTCGGGATTCTGGAGGAGGAGTTGAGTTGGGCAGAATTTAGAGCGCGATTTGAACAGAAGTTTTTATCTGAAGTTGCTATGTCAGCATTTTTGAAAAAGTTATGGATCTAGTTCATGAGAAATGTCAGTTATTGAGTATACCACTAAGTTTGAAGAGCTGCCTCGATATGGGTGTGCTACTATATACACTGACATTAGAAGGAATGAGTGGTTTATTCGGGGACTAAGGCCCGAGCTTGCTAGGGCGACCCTAACACATATCCGTGATCCTTGTAATGTGGTTGTGGAGTTGGAAATCCACCATGAAGAGAAGCTTGCTGTTTGTGCTAGAGAGAAGCTAGTTGAAACCCAGGGTTCTTAAGGAAAAAAAGAAATTCTTTAAGAAGAAGGAAGCCCAAAAGGGAGAGGCTGCCAAGAAGGCGAACGCTAATTTAGTTTGCTACAAGTGTGATAAGAAGGGTCATTATGCTAATGAGTGCTGATCAGGCAAGGGGAAGATGGCTGCAGATGAGAAGAATTTGGAGTGCTTCAAATATGATCAGGTTGGACATTATAAGAACCAGTGTGCAAAGCCAGTCAGGCTAGACAAGGGAAAGGTTTTTATTGTTAGACCATCATCTACTACGTCAACTGCAGCTGATAAAGGGAAGACTGTGACGGGTGGTATGTTTTTGATTTAGAGTATACCAATTTGGATACTATTTGATACTAGTGCGTCACATTCCTTTATATCCCAGTGTTTGGTTAATAGGTTATGCTTAAAACCCACATACGTGATTCTTCCTTAAGGGTTATGAGTCCAGCAGGAGGGTATGCAACTCTAGGGATGAGATGTGACTGGATAAAACTTGATTTGTTAGGTCATAAGTTTTCATGCAGTTTGTATGTTTTCGATTTCGTAGATTTTGGAATCATTTTGGGTATGGGTTGGTTGATAAGATATGAGGCTAGGATATTTTGCCAAGATAGGGAGATATCAGCAAGGCACCTTGATAGTCAAAACCGAATTATATTCTTAGTGGAGAGTACAGACCGGAGTAGTTGTGCTTTGTTAAGTGCAATGGAAGTGGGAGAAGAGTTAAGTCATGTTCGAGTAACAAGGGATTTTGCAGATATCTTCGAGCCAGGCACAAGATTACCACCGAAACAAACTGTTGAGTTTGGATAGATCTTATGCCAGGAGCTGAACCTATAAGTAGACCACGTACAGAATGAAACCAACTAGATGTAAGAATTGAAGGTGCAGCTAGTGGATCTAGAAGGAAGGAATTTTATTAGACCAAGCAGTTTGCCTTGGGGAGCGGCCGCGGTGTTCGTGAAAAAACCAAATGGGTCGTTGAGGATGTGTATCGACTATCGCAAGTTGAACGAAATTTCGATCAAGAATAAATATCCTTTGCCGAGAATAAATGATCTATTTGATCAATGTTGTGGAACCAGATTGTTTTCCCAGTTGGATTTGGCGATGAGTTTACATTAGTTAAGAGTGGTAAGGGACAGTATTCCTTGGACATTATTTCAGACTATATATGGTTCGTATAAGTGGTTAGTAATTCCATTTAGGTTAGCGAATACACCTGCTTTCTTTATGGATTTGATGATCTAAGTTTTCTAAGAGTATTTGGATAGGTACGTGTTGGTGTTTATAGATGACCTTTTGGTATACTCTAAGGATGAAAGAAAGCACGACGATCATCTTGGAGTTGTGCTTGAGACGCTGAGACCAAAGATGGTAATAATTGGAGGAGACCAAAGATGGTGACCGAGAATAGAAGTTTTCTTAGACTTGTTGGCTATTACCGAAGATTCACCAAGGATTTCTTGCAGATAGCAGCAACTTTGACTAAGCTAACAAGAAAGGAGGTCAAGTTTGTTTGGTCCGAAAAATGCAAGGAAGAATTCCTTAAGTTAAAGCATTTTTTGACCAATGCAACGATATTAGTAGTTCCAAATGGAAACGAAGGGTTGGTGGTGTTTTGGGATGCATGTAGAACTGTATTGGGAGCTGGTTGAAGCAAAGGGCAAAGTGATTGCCTACGCTTCACGACAGCTTAGACCACATGAAATGAGATATCCTACTCATGATGTGGAGGGTGATCTTCGCATTGAAGATTTGGAGGAATTATCTCTTGGGGGAGAAATTTAAGCTATGCGCAGATCATAAGTCTTTAAGATACATATTCTCTTAGAAGGAGTTGAAGATGAGACAGTAGAGGTGGCTAGATTTTTTGGCTGCTTATGATTTTGGTACAGAGTATACAGCAAGGAAAGGTAATAAAGTAGCAGATGCTCTTTGTAAAAGACATCAGAATGTGGTGTTACCTATATTGGAAGAATGGAACGATTTGGATGCTTTGAGTACTTGTAGTATGCAATTAAGATCGACCATGTTGTCCTGTTGTCTTGTTTAGAAGTTCAATCAGTGTTGATTGAGAGAATAAATTCTAAGCAGTAGAAGGATCCTTGTTGGCCAGAAGATTAGAAGGCTTGAGGTTGAAAAGGAGATCGATGATCTAAAGGATTTTAGTGTTGACCAGAGAGGATGGTTGAGAACGAATGGATGATTATGTATTTCGAATGTTGAGGACTTAGGGAAAGAATTTCTAGGAGAATGTTATCAATCCAATTTACGCTTCATCGCAGAGGGACTAAGATGTATCAAGATATGAAGAGGAGCTTCTATTGGGAAGGTATGAAGAGGGATGTTGGCTTGTAGGTTAGACATCGTGCAAACTGTCTATAAGTGAAGGCCGAACATCAGGAGCCAAGTGGGTTTCTTCAACCTTTAGAGATTCCAGTTTGGAAATGGGATTCAATATCCATGGATATTATAGATGGGTTGCCAAGGTCAAAAAAAGGAGATGAAAGAATACGTGTTATAGTGGATAGGTTGATCATGAATGCCCATTTCATTCCAGTTAAGTCAACCCAAACGACACCTGTTTTAGCAAAGTTGTTCATGAGGAACATAGTAAAACTACATGGAGTTCCTAGTAGCATAGTTAGTAACAGAGATGCTCTGTTCACTGTGAATTCTAGAAGATTCTACAGGATGTATTAGGCACTAAGTTCAAGATGAGTACTGCATATCACCCTCAGACGGATGGGCAGACAGAAAGAGTCAATAACATATTTAAGGATTTATTAATAGCTTCAGTATTGCACTATGGTGGATCATGGAAAGATCACCTACAATTGTTTGAGTTTTCCTATAATAATAGTTATCAGAATAACATAGGATTGTTTCCTTTTGAAGCATTGTATGGAAGGCTATAAAAATCACCAACATGTTGGTTGGAAACTAGAGACAAATTATTCTTAGGTCTTGATTTGGTTAGGGAGGCGTCATAGAAAATTGAGTTGATCGGAGTGAGGATGAAGAAATCCCTATCTGGACAGAAAAGTTATGCAGATAAGAGGTGTAAAGACCGAGAGTTCTCAATTTGAGATATGGTTTTCATCAAAGTATCACCGATTAAGGATGGGGTACGGTTTGGGAAGTTGGCGAAATTGGCACCTATATATGTTGGTCCATTCCAAATTACAGAGAGGATTGAAAAGCTCGCATACAGAGTAGAGTTGTCAAGCAGTATGGCAGGTGTCCATAATGTAATTCATGTGTTTCATATTCGCAAATTTGTGCATAATCCATGATACTATTCCTCCAATAAGGTTGGAAGATTTGGTAGTAGAGCCTAATTTGACTTTTGCTAGACAACCAGTTCAGGTTTTAGCGAGAGATGAGAAAAGATTGAGGAACAAGACAGTCAAGTTGGTGAAAGTTCAATGGAGCAACAACAAGAAGGACTATACTTCGGAGATAGAGGACATGATTTGAGATACTTATCCAGATCTGCTTTGAGGATATGTCTATATTAGATTTATGGAGATAGTTGCTAGTCAGGTAGACTAGTATGGTTGTTAGAAGGCATTATAGATGATTGCTATATTTACTATTTAGTCCTTATTAAATTCGAGGACGAAATTATTTACGGAGGGGAGCCTATAACACCCCTAATTTTTAATAACATTATTTAGGAGATTTAAATAGATAAATTATATAGAATATTGTAATTGTTAAGTGATAAGGGGATTGAGATATGAAAATAAAATGTATGCCGGGTTTAGTTAGTTAATTAAATGGTATTAAGAATGGTTTTTTAGTTAATTAATTTACATAAGGGCATAATGGGAATTAGCCTCATATAACCCCTTGCCCTTATATATATATATTCTTGTTCCATTCACGTTTCATTTTTCCCATTCATGTTCAAAAACAAAACGCAAACATAAAGAGGAGCCAGCGATGTCTAGGAAGAAATGAGACGAGAAATCAAAGTAAAGCTAAGGAATAAAGCCAGCGGGAATAAATCTCAATCTCAATCCAATCTCCTTGTCTTAATCAAGGTGAATAATAATTTATGCCATCTCTATTTTTCTTTATGATCTTATTTTTTTAGGATTTAAGATTAAATTCGTTTCATGATGATTTGGATGACGATAAGATAGAATTATAATTTTTTTAATTTAAACAAGATTGTTTAAATTAGGATTTATGCGGTTTTAAGGTAAAACAGATTGAAATTGATCTTTGAATGTTATGGAAAATTTTTATGCTATGTAAAACATGATTTTGGAGTTGGGTTTTAGTTTTGATAATTTTCTAGGCTATGGAAGGATTATTATGAATTTTCAAAGGATAATATGGTAAATTAGGTTTAGAAATTTATTTCAAAAATTATATTGAGAATTAGGCTCTAAATTTTGATATGTTAGATAACATGATGAAAGTGAATTTTCGTAATTCTTGAGGATTTTTCCTAAGTGATTTGCTATGGAAATTAAATTATTTTAGAAGAAGGTCTTATTTGCAATATTGGTTTGCTTAGTGGAAGAGCTTATTTGTTAAATTAAACTTGGTTTAGATCTGAATTTAAGCGGCGGTTATTTTGGTAAATAATTTGAAAATTTATGGTAACCAATCATATGTTTACACGTAGTAAGTTAGTTAGAAAGTGTTTGCTTTGATTGGCATTAATCAGTTATTACCCAGAAAAGTTGGTTCTGCCTCCTTTAGAAGTACTTTTCAACTCCAATGCCTCTGCTTCATCTTAGTTGAGACCAACCTAGCCGAAACCTATTAAGGTCGAAACCAATCCACATGGTATCAATGAGACTTGTACGAAATGGATTGGTGAAGTGCGAAAGGCAATGTGTCGAAGGCATTGCTTTCGATAGAGATGAAACCAACATTTACATTTAAAAGATATGAACCTGCCTTGTTTTTGAAGGGAGCTTTCGACCAAGTCGATACCTAGTTGCTTTCAAACTTGTTGCTGCCTTTCCTTGTTCAAAAGTAGAGCTTTCGGCTAAGACTCTTGCTTATAAAAGAATGTTTTTGAATATGATGGTTCCGACCCAATCGAAATTCTACTATTGTTTTTATACCTTTCAGTGTGTTAAAGTCATCAATGATTTTGAAGGATGTTTATGTTTTCAACTTATGCTAAGCCACTTCCTAAATTCTTTCAAAAGGGTCCAAGGGTTTTGAAGGTAATGGCTTCGAAAGGGGGTTATGATGCTATCCTTTTGGGCTTTAACTTTAATGTTTCGAAGCTTTCGAAAGGGATGGTGCCGACGCTATCATATTAACCCCAATAGATTTATGTGATAAAGAATTGTTTTGAAAGAAAATTTTCGTTTAGATTCACTTTGACTGAAATAATATTTTTAAATATAAACCCAATGGTTTCGAAAGAGGGACTTTCAAAGATTTCGGAAGGGAAACTTCCAAAGATTTCGAAAGGGTGTCTTTCAAAGGTTTTGAATGTGGTACTTTCAATGGTTTCAAAGGTATGCTTCTAAGAGTTAATAAGTAATACTTTATTATATTTGAAAGGTTTTGAAAGAGAGGTTTTAAAGTGTTTTAAAAGGCAGGGGCATAATGTTTTGAAATGAGATTTATATGCTTTCGAAGAGGTTATCCAGTGACATCGAAAGCAAGATTTTGAAGGTTTCGAAAGCCTTAGTTTTCAAAACAAATAACGCAATCTCATTTTTCAAGAAAACAATTGCATAAATCAATAAAATATTTTTATATGTAGTTTTTAAAGAATTTTTCTTTGATTAGAAGGCTAAAGGGATTAACCATGTTATTATGCTTTCTTCTTCAGATATGTATACATATTCACATTGTAATGAACCCATAACGGTAATTTGGGGAAGGGCTGAATAACCAGCTAGGTTAACCCAGCAGTGAATATAAATTAAGTTGGTTAAAGATATTAGTAGGAGCCAATAGGTTTACAGTAAGCCCATGAAAACTGTGTATAGGAAAAGATATTAGCAGAAGCCAATAGGTTCATATTAATCCTATGAAAACTATGTTAAATGAAGATGTCAGATAGAATGTTCATAGTTTGCCCATGAAAACTATAATTTGATATTGGCAGGGGCCAACAGGTTTATAATGCACCCATGAAACTATATTTGAATTAAGATATTGAGTGATGTCAATAGGTTCTTAGTCAAACCATGTAAACTAGGATAAGGGAAAGATGTTGGAGTTACCCATAGGTTCAGGGGGAAACCATGAAACAGTAAAGATATTGGCAATGGCCAGTAGGTTCTGTGATCCCATGAAATCTATGTGACTGGACATGGAGTCCTTAAACATTTAACCGGTTATTCGTCAGCTCATAAAAAACTAATAGGTTAATATTTACCCTAGAAACTATAACTGAGACAGATAGTCTAAATGAATGTAGATGGGTAATCCAACATTGATTCACTTGTTTTGCATATCATCATATCATATTGTTTTGAACTGTTTTAACCATTGTGGGTGTGGGAGCACAATATAAGGTTTAACATAGGTTTTAGGATAGTAGTGAGGAGAAAACCCGTTCCGCTAAGCGGCATGGTCTCACTAGATATCTAACTAGCTTGAGAAGGTAGATTATTATTCATACCAGACTTTACGTCTGACTCGAAGTTTATGTTTCCCACTTAAACTCTTGCGTACTCAATTGATTTTGAGTAGTTTGAGAGCTAAGGTTTTCAAGTACCTCTTTAGATGAATAAAGCGTCCAGAGATGTGTAGGAGGCATGATTGCTATATGCTGTTCTCTTTTATTTTGATTCCGCTATGTTGATGTAAAGGTAAAGTTGTTAAATTGCCTAATTATAAAATCTGATCATCCAAGGGGGCATCTTCATATGTCGCTCTTGGCGTATGTTGCAATAAATATATTTTCTCCGAACATGGTTAACGATTGTGGGATTATGTAATGAATTTGAAATGGAATATGGATCTTGTTTGATGTTATAATTTTTTTCCATATTCATGTGTTTCTGTGTATAAATGTATCTAACATTGCCGTATTTGGTCATCGAGGATTAATAACTATGGATGACTGTAGCATCTGCAGCCACTAGTTTTGGGCCTCCAAATAGGGGGATGTTACATGTGCTTTGAAATTTCTATTATTTGGTTGTTCCATTTAATGTTTTTTGTTGTTGGCTAATATGGATCGTTGTTGATTTTGTTCCTTACATTGCATGTCTGATAGTTTGTGTGCTAGCCATGGTTTGCTATCGTTTGATCTTTGCTTATTTCTTGCTATTGCTTGACTTGAATGGAAATTACTTATTGCATTGTTTTGTATGATTGTTGTTTGTGGTTGATTACAATCGGGCATGGAGTCGATATGGTGATCCATCACTCAATCACGTCTAACGAGCATGCATGATCGAATGTGGAGATCTGCATTCTTTGGCTTAGGCCATGGGAAGATATAGTTTAATGAAGAGTAACAGTCTTATATTAGTGACCATGCAAGTTGTAGATAGGTTGATTTTGTTTGCCATTATTTGTTATTGGTTAATTTTGATCCTTGTTGATTCATTGCTAATGATAGTGTGTTGAGTTTGACGTCAAGAATTCTTGCTGAGTTCTATGTAGGTGGAGTAGGCCATTTGGGCTACTCGATGAAGAGTCACACTTATGAATTTGATTTTGAGTTCAAATTGGGTATAGATGAGTTAGACTCACTATTACTTCGTGTTACATGCATATATGTATATATATATATGTTTGATTGTAATTTATATATATTGAATTTAAGATTGTTGGATTAGTTATGATTGTTTTTTTGTTATAAACACAATTATCATTAACCCATTAGTTGTTTAAGACACTAATAACTATGTTTTGAAAATAGTTTAGAAGCCCTAAAATTGATTTGGTGTAATTTTTTTTTGAAAAAGCAAGAGCAACAGCTCATTTTATTAACTAATGTTCCATTACAAAAATTACAACTCACAAAGCACCAATACATGACAAAGAAAATCAACTCATTACAGGAAATTAACAAGCAATTACTACTCAAGTGAGTATAATACAACCATACAAAATAGAGATATTACAAATATAAACACAGCATGAATCAGAAGAAACTGCCATTCTCATGTAGACAACAAAGAAAATTCAATCCATGCTGCCAGATGACAATATTCATTGCTATTCGATCATACAGTGAAATATGGAGACATTTCTGAATAATCTACAATCTTCAAACATTATCAGACCTTAAATCTCTCAAGATACTGCCATGAATCATAGAGTAGAGCTGAGATGCATTCTTTACTCCAATACCAAAAACCCTATTATTCCTCTCAGTCCATACAGCATGAATCATTTTTTTAAGTAGCTTAAGCACAAGCCTAGTTGTACGAGTCTTCCATCTAGTTGCTTTGAATACATTAAACCATTCAATTGAACTGACAATTGATGGCTTGTAAAAACCACCATTAGATAAAAGCCTATACCATATTTGATAGACAAAAGGACATTCAACGAATAGATGAGTATTAGTTTCTGATTCTGATTTGGTGTAATTGGGTGACCATTTGTAGTGCTATGGTTTGATTTAGGATTAATGATGTGTAATGATGTACACTCCATTAAAAATTACATGCTAATCCATCTAAACTTATTTGCAAAAGGATAATAAATTAATTAAGGGTTTTGGGATTTCTATACTCCTTGTTTAAGTGATTAGAAGGCTAATGAGTTTTAATCAGTGTTTATAAAATGTTTGAAGATTTATAAATGAAGAATAGACTTTATAAAATAGATATGAGATTTTATAAAATAAATATGAGATTTTATAAAATAAAGGTGGGATTTTATAAAATAGTAAATGGATGAATACTTGATTTGAATGACGCAAACGAAGTATTTTATAGAGTTGAATCGATTTATAAGCGAGAATTGTAATTTTATAAATTGGTATAAGATTTTACAAAACAGTATAAAGAAATTGTTAGTAACTTATACGATTCTCAGTAGAACGATGAAATGATAAAAGAAGTATTGTTTAGCATGTTTTTAGAATAATGGAGCATAACATCAGGCTCTAGATTTTAAGGAGTTACTTTGATTTAAAAGTATTTTTTTAGGTTATTTTGATTTAAAATATGAAGATTCATGCTTAGTATATTGTGTGATTAGAAAAGTATGAAAATCTATTTATGGATTTTAAAATATGATGTCAGTAACATATGGACTTTCATATAAAGGGAAGTTCTATCGTTCGAACTTGGTGCATGAGTATGTGAATTGGAATGGTGTCACTTATGTTTATGAGGTTCTGGTATTGAACTAATGAATCATAGAAATTTTGAGCAAAACCCAAATAGCCTATGCGTGTGTATTAGGGATTCACCTACTAACATGTCAGTTTTGAGTCTAGATTTTTTTAGACACAGAGTTTGTAGGTGACTTACACCCATCCAACTTAAGCTTTAGCACTCGATTCTTGATGACGAGCATTTATGATGGATTCTTGAGATGGTTCCTAGGATATTCCATGTGTGGACTATAACCACGCAAAGGAGACAGAGTGGTCTAATCAAGGAACCAGATCAAAGCCTGCACTAGAGAACTCAATGGTTGACCCTAGCTTGGAAAGGAAATCTTTATAACCAAAGGAGGGACCAAAATGGATACTACGTAATAGATGAACCATTAAATCATATAAACTATTGGCGTAGTGTAGTTTGGGGGAAAGAAGCTACCCGATTGTTTATAGTAACTTAAATAATTTTCTAGCTAATAATTAGTGCCGACAGTTATTGAGTTGCACTCATTAAATTACTCTTGTTACTATTTTGCGATCTAGGAGGCATTAAAATTGTTACCATGACAATTGGTTATTTATTTCCATGATGCATTATTATTGTTGTTTTAATTCACTGATTTGTTATTGCTATTTTTATTTGTTGATTTCGTCGAGGTATGCACATGCTAGTGCATGCATCCATGTTCACACTAAAATTTTCATGTAGATTGATATAGTGTTATCATTTGCATTCATGTTAGTGTAGCCAATGTTTACATTCATTTTGGAATTGCAAATTATAATTAGAATAGAATTGCAAGTTATGGACATGTTTGAGTTTCATGAATGGTTGTCTTGTTGTTCTTGTATACATGATGCTTTTAATGGTGTGCTTGTGGTTGCATGTAGATTGATATAGTGCTATCATTTTTTTAAGGAGGAGAGAATGCAACACACCGTATTTTCAATGAAAATATTTAAAAAACCAATTTAAAATGGAGATTTCAAATAAAATTGAATTAAGGTCCGGGATATATTCCATTGTGTCCGGAGTGCGTCTAAACATATATTTAGATATAAGGCATCGATATGTTTTGAAAAATTGTGTTTAGGGGAAAAACGATCGTTTAGGGTTTAGATTTGTGAATTGCGGCTAAATGAACTTGAGTTAGGTACTTAGTCAACCTTGGGCTATGCCATTTCTTTTTCCTCCCATTCCCATTCACCTTCATTTCCTTCTCCATCTCAAAACCCATCTTTCCATAGCCTTAGAACACAAAAGCTTCATCTTGGAATCCGATTAAAATTCTATAAATATAGGAAAAATAACCTAAACTCTAGTTAGGCAAAGGAGCACCTTCACCGAGAGTTTGGAGGTCAAAAACGATGGATTGTGGAACTGCCTAAATTCAAGGGAGCTAAGGATTTGGATATCGATTGGAATTGGTTGCATTAGCTTGCTTAGGTGTGTAGGAACTTACTTTTACGTGCTACCACATATAATTATAGATTTATATCTATGTATGTTAGTTTCTGTGAAGCTAGAATATTAGTAATCTCATTTATAACTTGTTAGAGTTATGAAATGATATAAGAGGCATTTATGGGATTGCATAATGAATTAAAACACAACATTGGAAGTAAGTTGATTTATTTTAAAATTGTATGAAATGATGAAAAACGTACACTATATGTAAACAAGAATTTAAAGTTATTTCAAAGGGTTTAACATGAGTTTTGGTTAAATAAAAGTTTCTTTAAGAATGTGAATATGGAGACAATGATTTTTAGAAGGAGGTGTTTTGAAATAAAAGAGATGGTTTTGATCAAAGTGGTTTATATGTGTCACTTGTAAAAAATATTTAACGCTTGTTAACATATTTATAGTGCAAATGACGATATAAACTAACAAAGATGAATAAAGAGTATATTTTACATTATAGTTATTTGGAAAATACTATATGTTATTTTGTAAGAAAGAAGACAACTCCTAGTAAAATAGGAAAATCTTCTAAAAGGAGATAATGTAAGTAATTGATTACAAAGTCAGTAATTTTAAAATGAAAGTAAGAAGCTGAAAATGAGATTAAGGTAGTCATGTATATTCAAAGATGTCAATGGACTTAACGTCGACGAATATGCGACTATGTGGACATTGGATTTCAAAGTAACAATCATTTTGTTGGTATATAAATTGCTTAATGAATGATTGATTATTTTTTTTCTTTGAATGATAGTTAAATTATATGTTTTTTGAATCAATTGGTTGATAATATAGATTGATTGCTAATACCATTATTTTAAAATTATAAACGATATACGGGCAACGTATCTTGATTATATGGGGCCGTATATCATTTAAGGAAAAGCATATATTTCAAGTGTCATTCAAATTTGTAATTTGAAGTCTATAAATTGAAGGGAATTTCACCATGGTCGCAATGAAAGAAATGTTGAGTCATTCCGAGCTAGGGATCAAAAGTTATGGAAGTTTGAAGGTTGTTTATGCCCATAACAAGCATCGAGACGTCTGACAACAAGTCTCAAACATTTGGATAAACCCTAGGAACAAATAGCAACATATGTTGGATGCCTGAACAAAAACCTCATACGTCTAGTGGATGTTGCAAATGTCTGACAGCCTGTCGTTAGAGTTTTATGGATCGTTGGATCAAAGTGCGATAACTTTCGCTTATAGATTTGGAATGAGGAGTCGTTTGAACTAGTGTTCATCATTTTTATGGGATACCATTCGGGAAATATGTATAGTTTTGGAGTAATTTGATTTTGAGACCCATGTGGGACCCACTTGCATGTATTCAAAAAACTGTAGATTTTGAGGTTGATCGGGAGGATATACCAGGATATTTTTATGACATTACGCTTATGCATTCGATTTGGAATGCGATTTGGATTAGTATAGGGTTTTGTTAGAGTTGTCCGATGGGTTTTAGGCCATGGCAACTGGAGCCCTCCGTGGCCATCTTATGCGATTTGTGATGATAGCGGGCAGGGACATGGAGTTCCCTAGTAGCGAGTCATCGATGATTTGGAAGATAACAGCCTAGAACATAGAATTGCCTAGTAGTGCAACATCTAGATTTTTATACGATAGCGGGATGAGACATAAAGTTCCTCAGTAGCGAGTCATATAAGATTTGTGATGATAGCGACTGAGACATGTAGTTCCTCAGCAGTCATCTGCGATTTCGATGATAGTAAGCTGGGACATAGATTTCCCCAGTAGAAAGTCATCTACTATTTGGTCTTAGAAGTAGCGACCGTATGCATTATGGCATACCTATTTCGTTTTAGCCGTAGGGACTATACGTCTATCTTGTCGATCTTAGCAGCAGCGCTCATACCTTTAGGGTCATGGTGTATTGGTACTATATTATTAGTAGTTTTTAGGCTAGTGTAATCCAATGAAATATTATGCTAACTTGTTGTTATATGAGAAGGGTATGTTTTGGTATGATCCCCTAATTTTGAGATGATTTTCTATACTTGTTTATATGCAACCAAGATTTCCCCTAAGCCATGTTTATGGAGAGGGCCAGCTGTGATTTTGTTATTCTTATCTATTTGTATATAGTTTTAATATACAATATTTTGAGATAGTTCCCCTCACACTAGGATTTATGTCTGACCCACTTTTTTTCCTTTGTCTGCTTATGTCATGACAACTCTCGGATACATGATTGAGAAGTTCAGGAGTCAAGTGCTTTTAGGGATCACTAGCTGAGTACGCAGCTAGAGAATTTTGGAGGCATGACATTGATATATATATATGTATGTATGTGTATGTATATGTATACTTGTGATTTTATTGTACATGACAGACCAATTATTTATATATGAGACCGTTGTATCAAATATTTGTCCAGGACTCCATGTTCATTTTGGAGTAAGTGTATTCTGCCTATTCTTTGATATTTATCGTCAATTGCTTTTACTAGTGCATCCTCTTATATATCGTTATTTTATTGTGTTCATGTATATTTAGTATTTATATGTTGTCGTTCCATTGTGATATCTTATCGATGTCTTGGTTTAGTGTTTTGTTCTAATTTTAACATGATGATTTGACTTTTATGGTATTCGAAGGTCATGTGATGTTGTAAGGTGCCGACCTTTGGGTATTACAAAGGCCGGGTCGTTACAACTTTCCTCTCCGATTCAGGCTCATCTGCACTAGTTACTATCTCCAAAGAAAACAAACCAAAGTGATGCTCCCAAATAGAAGGGGGATAAAGATGGCACTCCGACTTGGACTCAGGTTACCAAATCTCTTTTCATAAAGGATTCAGTCACTAGTGCATCAAGACATTGAAAAAAAAATCAAATGACTGTCCTGCTGTTAGCACTTCAGCTCCCAGCAAAAATTTCAAGATTTGGGTGAGCATACCCTTGTAGTTCAAGATAAATAACAACATGTAAACATCAATGCAAGTCCCGAGGCCTTAAATCTTAACTCTCCTGGGAAATGGCTCCACAACCAACAAAGGTAGGGTAGTCTCAAGACTAGCTTCTGAATATTCATTTTCCAAATACTCCTAGGGCTTTTTATCGATATGCAAGAAACTTGGCCTATCTCTTACCCCAGATGATCCACTCCCCTCTAAGCCTCATGCACAAACTCCTATTAGTGACTTTGACGATCTTGCTCAATTGGTCATCCTCTCTCCATCTTTTACTTCTCTTAAACCACCATGGTCTTCTTATTAATCCTAAGATCACCTCTTTATTATTCTCAAGTAGTTCTTATTAGTATGTGCCTTTCTCTGTTTAACCGCTTTAGATGCTCAACTCCATATATAATGTTCTAACTTATACTTGTTACTTATTCTAGGTAAATAAGCACATGTTTCTCTTCCAAGAGGCTGCCCAATAGTTTTTGAAGGAAGTGCCTAAGCTAAAGGAGCAGATTTCGTCGCTCAACAACAATATAATCGTTCTTTCAGAAGTGAAGGATGAGGCCATGGCTGAGAAGGAAAAACTTGCCTCCTTTGTTAATGAAGAGAAAAGAAGTAGACAAGAATTAGAGGATAAGGTGAGGGCTCTAGAATAAAAACTTAAGGAGGCCGCTAAAACAGAGGCTAGGCTTATAAAGGAAAACGAACTTTTAAAGAAGAAGCTTCGTAGGAAAAGAACCCTCATGACTAAATCAATCGACATTATTAAAGATGCAAAGAAGATGGCCTCTCATTTCTTGACACAACTCTCGACTCCCTTATCAAGAAATGCTATGAAAAGCCTTCTATATGGCATACGCCAACAATATTAACAAGTTCATAGATTTGGACTTTCCCTCTCTTCCATCTTGGAATGAGGGTTTGAAAAGAAATTTGGTGCAATGATGGAGAAAGCTCTGGGATCTAAGAAGGAGTCCTCTGATGAGGAGGAGGAGATTGATGCTAAGAAATTGCATACTTTTGATTATCCTCTAGGAGACGAGGAGACAGAGTCCAACGAGGAAGATGTGGATAATGATGAGAATATTAATGATGATGGCAATGACGATGAGGGTCATGACAATGATCGCGGTGATGATAATGGTGGTGGAAATAGAAAGAGTCCCTCTGGACCACCAAATAAGAAGGATGGATTGGGAGACGCTAAGCTAGACTCAACCTCCAATGGTATGAAAGTTACTGAAATTCTTGATCCCTCAACTATAGACTCTCCTTAAAAAGACAATGCTCCTAAAAGTCATAAGTCTAAAGGGAAAGAGAAAATTTCCTCGTCTCAAATTCCGTTCTCTTAGGCATGGACATCTTTATTTAAATATTTTAAGTTATCAAGCACATTTTAGTTAATATGTTAATTATTTTGATCATGGAGAAAATTGAAAAACTATTACGAGGTTGTGCTTGAAAAGAAGCAAATGGAAATAAATTAACTGAATGGTGAATTGGATAGGCTTTTGAAGGAGCATAATAAATTGTCCAAGAAATATGCTAGTCTTACTACTAGTGCATCGCAATTAATAATTTTCAAAGAAAGGCAAATTGCTCCACGTATGAAGAATGCACATTTTCATTAGGAGAAACAGTTGACAGAGAAGCGAAACTTGTGACCCTCTCCTGGACACTGATTGACGATAGAAATGCGATGGAAAAGCTTCTCTATAGAGTTTATTCCATGGGTATATTCGTTGATTTTTCTTACTTGGGCAACAACTGTGTGTTTTTGCTTAGGTACTTCTGTCGTAGATAATTAGATGAACATGGGTCTGATCCTCATTCCAGGACAAGTTGAAATCTCCCATGATCTACTTCTATCCTCTTTCTTCTCATTCTCTTTCCCTCGAAAAAATTCAATATAATAGAGAGATTTATTTCTGAATTTATAAGAAATTAATTTTATATGAACTCGAGTGATTGTATAATTGTACTATGTAATGCAAGTAGCTCATAGACTTTATCGCTTTTGTTTCTGTTGTGCTTAATTTTTGTATATAATATAGTTTAAGGAACCTTCAAATAGTCTTATTCCCATGGAATTGCTAAATTAGTTTGTCAAGTTGAAAAGGGTTTTTCAAGAGAAATCTTTAACTTTTAGGACGTCTTAGTTAGTAAGCCATTACTTTCCCAAAGATGTAAAGGAAGAATATGCACGATTCCCTCACTTTTTTTATTTTATTTGTTGGGCGATGAGAAGGGCAAACTACTTAGTGAAGTTTGAACTTATCATATCAAATTATTGTGTGGTCACGCTAGCCCTTTAGTCGAAAAATAGGGTCATCATCAATTTCCCCCAGTTAATACCTTAACCTATATGTTGGGTCATTTAAAAAGGCAAAAACCCCTATTTCAAAACATTAATAATTAACTGAAAATGGAATTGTGATGTGATTTGAACTTCCTTATTATTTGAAAACTTCGTTGTTATAATTGAAGAGATTATTTTCATGCATTAATTCCATTTTACTTATTGTGAATAGGAAAGTTGGTTAGCGCTTGCACCTAGTCCAATAGATGCTCTTTCTTGATTGAATATTATTAAAATAAACTGATAGCCGATATAGAAAAGAGGTGGTCTTATCAAGATGCTTCAGCTTTGTGGTTTCTGCAAGATCCAGAAGTGCAAGAGTGATACAGTAAATATTATCAGTTATGGTTGACATTTAGGAATTATAAAGAATGACCCTACGGCTTAGTGGATCAGATTAAAGAGAAGGACAAAGAATTTCAAGCGTTGAAAAGGAAGATTGATATGGTTCTAGGGTTTCATTCGATATTGATATCGAAATGGATAAATTACATCTATGAATAAATGATCTAGAAATGGATTTAATAAAGAGTCAAGTATCCTGCCAATCTTTGGAACTCATTGCGAGCGGAGGCGATTCTAGCTTTCCTACTCTAGTGCAGATAACAAGATCTTAATCTTTAGGTGGCGAAGAGTTTCCCACTTTATTACAGCCACCTTCGGGTCTAGATAACGAAGTGATGTCTAAGTAGGGTAGGCAAGTCAAATTCGAATGCATGCAATTCTTTAATAAAAATATTAGAATGAAAAAAATTCTCAACGCCTTAACGATTATAAATGTCAAGTTGAAAAGCATGAGCGTGAGAAGTACACTCTCAGGCAGGAGATTAAAGAATTAAAAAGCATGATCAAGTCCTAAAAGAAGCCAACAAAACTTTAAGCATGCACTGAGGACCCAAATAGACTTATTGGATGATGCAGGCAACATTCGAAGGAAAGAAAAGAAATTCAAAGAACTTTTGGATGTGGCCATTTTCCACACTATGGATTCTTCATCGGTTGCCAAAGACCTAAAGAAGTTGGAGTAGAACCTTTCCTTTTAATAGAGAATGCTTGTAGATCTTTAAATAGATCTTTTTGTAGCTCAATTTTTGTAATAGTGACTTTTGTATACAACATATTAGATAATAAATGAACTTGTATTCAAATGAATGTTACCTTAGATGTACCATATATACTTTTCTTTTGAATTTGCTGATCTATTTGAGATGTATCATCTTTCTTGTAGTATTTTGAGCTTTTACCATGTAAGCTTAAAAGAACAAGAAGCCTCACCGACTAAGCATTCAGCATTGCAGAAGGCCATGAATATTGATCCTAATGTAAGAGTCTACGTATCGGTCTAGTAATATGAGATTCCTATTATTTTAAGAAAGTAAGTTTCAATTTGAAATTAAATGATCGAAAGCCGATTTAATGAAGCTCCATTTTTTCTAGAAAATCTTTGGTAGTAACACGAAATAAAAGATCAGAAAATCCATTCGATAAATAGAAGACTATTAAACCCATCTAGCAATGGTATGAATAGAAGACCAAAAGTGCCATTGAGTAACAATAAAATATCGCTTTCACTTTAGAGCATAAACGACCTATATTCGACAGATTTTCCGGTAGAAGACTAATTGGTTTTTCTTAAAACACAAATGGCTCGCTTTTTACACATCTTCCTCTAAAAGATTATTTTTGGCTTTCATAGCGCAAATGCCTCATTTTTGAAAGATCTTCCTCTAGAAGATTGTCTTTTGTTTAGGAGCCTAAATGGCTCGTTTTTAACAGATCTTCCTCTCAAAGATTGTTTTTGCTTTTGATTTGATTTCCTTGACACCATCTTAGGTGATGATCCCAACTTGGATCTAACCCTTATCACCATCATCGGTGTTAATTTAGGTCTGTTTTTTATGTGGTTGGTTAACTTTCCATAAGTAGAACTGAAGACTTTGTAACGACCCGTATATTTGACAATTAAAAATATTAAATTAGAAATATCGAGTTAGATAAGGCTTGAAATTCAAATTTTTCATAAATTAAAAATTTATGATTTATTGATGTAAAATTTGCTAGGACATAAAATATGATCTTATATAAATGCTAAAACAACTGATTTTAATGAGGTAAAAGAATGTAATGCATATTAGAATATAATTTAATGATATTTATTTGAATACGATCTATCTAATAATTGTTTGAATGTAAGTTCCATTGATTGCAATTATAGGTTTTAATATAAGAATGGAATAATTTAAGAACTTAATGTTGGAATGTATGAAACAAATAGAAAATAGTTGTGGTATAATGAAAATTCATTTGAAATCTAATATTGAATATAAACCGCATTAAGAGTTGTTGGAATCCATTAGTTAAAAGGAAAAGACAAGTGCGTTCTAATTAATAAGTGCCACATAAGAACTTACATTTCAAATTAAATTAAAATGAACATTTTAACGAAGTTTAAGCTTTGACTTGACAAGAATAAATTGAATATTTATCTTTAATTGGAATAACAAATGCTGAATTTAAATACAGAATTGGGTGAATGTTTTAATAAAAGAATAACATAAGTTGTTATTTGAAATATATCTTGGAGAAGTTGATTTTCAATAAGATAAAATATTTACTTTGTAAATAGTGTATAAATTTTGTTGTATACGAAATTTTATAAAACAAGTTTGAATTAGTACAAATGAAAAGAAAATGGCATTTTATAGTTATAATTTGTTTAAAATTAGTAATGATATTAATTGGAATCAGATTAATTGAAATGTTTCACTTAAAAGGAAATAGGAATGAAATTGTATTGAATGAGTTAATATAGAACTTGAATTTTTGTGCTAAATGGAACGAACATTTTAATTAAAATAAATGTATGTTTTGAGACTTATAAAATAAAATTTTCATTTTGAATAAATATGATTTTTTAAAAAGACAAATTGAGTTTTGGAATAATATATATAAACACACTTATTAGTATTCAAATTTTAAATTATATCAAAGGGTCTATGGTTGTGTAAATGTTGTGAAATCAATTAGAAATTACCTTGTATTAACAAGTGTACATTAATTACAGATGTTCATATATATTTATTTTTTCATTTTATATATAGTTAAAACTTTTGAACTGGTTGCATTAATGTGACCGTTACATAATTAAAAAGTGAAGCAAATCATGTTTATAATGCATAGACAGATATATATTCATGAAATAAGAAAATTTGTTTGAGTAACATAAATAAATACATAGATTGATTGGTTGATTAATAGATTGATTGATCGTTAATTGATTGTTTGGGTTAATGGAATGTGCACATATTAAAATGAAACAAATCTCTTAACAAAGAATTAGATGGTATAAATATGTGTATGTTTGAGTTTAATGAAATTAATTTATCAGAGTAAGTTTTGAAATTTTGACCCCAAAAGTTTGTTTATAATATATATATGGTCCCTTCATTTGCTTTATATTTATTATCACATCTGCGTTCTCTTTCTTCTCATTTTCTAGTTCTTCATGTAGGTTCCACTTGAGTATCCATTTAATTGTTAGACTACTCATTCATTTCTTATTAGTTAATAGTAGCCTCATTTGATTTATTTCTAATTAATAATTGCCGCATTTTTTTCCATTTGTTTTGTTTGCTCATTTCCATGTTCTTTACCTGAAATAATTTTTTCCATTTTTAATGTGAACATCCAAATTAATATTAATGCCACTTATTAGCATTTACTATGCTCCATTTCAAAAGTTCATTTTGTTTATGAATTATTAGTTCTTGTAGTTTCCTTTCGTTGGCAATTTATTCCCCTGAAACATCATATTTAAAAGTGGAAGATTTAATTTTTATCCTTATTCGTATTTTTATTCCTTTACTACACCTTTTTTAATACCTAAGTTTTTCTAAGGCAGTTCATATTATACTTTATTTCAATTCTTAATTTGTTTACATTTACTTCATTAGTTTTTCACTAGTTTCCATCTTCATTCCTGTGGCCACATTTTATTTTTCAAATCTCTTCTTCTGTTGCTTCATTTTTTTGTCTCTTCACCTTCCTCCTGTCTTATTTTTCATGTTTCATCTTCAATTCCCCTTTTTCTCCTTTTTTATACTTCCTTTTGTTTCTTATTCTTCAAATATTCTTCTTCATTTTCAATTCTTCCTTTTCTTTTCCAATTCTTCTTCTTCATTTAATTTTCTTCTTCATTTTCAAACCTTCTTCTTCTTTCCAAATCTTTTTCTTCAAATTCAAATCTATACAAGCTTCTTTGTCTCTTCCAAAACTTTCTAAAAAAAGACTAAGATAGCAAGGAAACAAAACAAAAGGAGAAAGTAGTCGTGGAGCCAAATCTGACTAGAAAAGGGAAAGCCAAAAGGTGTGTGCTTAAACTCACTCACGAAATATTGAAGTCATAAGTGATAAAATTATTGATTGTCGGTTGGGAATTTTAATTTGACATTTAATTTGAATAATCTTGACAGTTAAACACCAATATGTGATAACTAATAATTTTTGTGACATGTTATTGTATTGGTTGATTTGTTGAATTAGTTGATTTGAATGTTAATTGTATGTTGTGATGGATGCTATTGTGATTGGATGTGTGTTTGTTCATTTATTTTGATATATCCCTGTTATCACCCTATAGTTCATTGTAATCATATAAATTTTCATATTGATTATTTGGACACTGAATAAGTGTACAAACCCTTGGATTTCTTATATTGACATGTGAAAATCAGTATGCTTATATTTACCTTTTGAATCATAAAAATGATTTTTGAGAAATAAACTATAGTTATGTTATCCAAAAAATTTCAATTTAAATTTTGAAACCATAGGAAGTATTCATAAATTATATTTGAAACTTTAGAAAATTTTCATAAACCTAATCTCTTGTACTCTGAAATTTAATATGGATTTTTTCTGTAAATTTGTAATTATTAGAATGGATCGTTGTGAAATCTGTTGTATTTTGCATTTGAAAATAATAACTTTGCAGGAAAATTTGAAACTTTAGAAATGTAGTTATCTGCGTTCCATATTTCATCTGATTTTGATTTAATTTGCATAAATATTTTTATTTCAACTCGAGTGTATTATTTTCCATTACGCTCGGGTCAGCATGAGTATGTCAGTGTTTCAAAGATATTATTTATTAAAGATGAAGATGGAGTTTAAAGACCAATTTTTTAACATTATTCTGTTGCATTACTTTATTATATCTATTAAATGTATAAAGCTGATAATATTATTGAAAGAAATTATTATATATTGTTAAACAGCTTCATGAACTGCTTATAAAATTATTATATTTTGTCATTCCGCCGCTAAATTTTGTAATTTTATTCTTTTTTATATTATTTCTTTAGAATAAAACCCCATTGATAATATGTTCTTTTGTGCTATTTGAGTCAGACATATGCGATTTATTATCGAATTGAGTCGCCTGAAATGGCGGATCATCACAGTTGATACCAAAGCGAGGTTTAGCGTATACCTAAACCTGTACGATAAGCTCATTGAGTGTATATACGGATATGGGAGAGAGTATTTGTTAGTGATATTTTTTTTAAAACTAATAAATTAAATAATTTTAACCTTGATTGTATTTAGAATACAAAGAATTAACCCAACAAACTGGTAAAATCATTTGATGCTGTTTGATGATGATGTGATGTTATCTCTTTGCTGGTTGATTGATCGATTGATATGATTGTGCATACTATCTTTTATTGATTAGTTAGTTGTGCCCGGCCAGTTTATGAGCATTTGAATTTTGTTGTCGACTTTTGAATAGTGCATAACCAGTTGTAATTAATTTACCTTTTTCGCATGGGAAGGGTAGTAATTGTAATCTTATGGGAATGTTGAAGTGAACACCTTGTGATTTAAGTTTCACAATTCGACTATAAGGCGTGCGGCAACTATGTTGGGTAAAGGTTGATTGTTTAGATTGAAGTATTTATCTTAATCCAAACCGAAAATTATGATTTTGAAATGAATACTATAAGATAACGACTCATACGAATATGATTTATAAAAAAAAAGAACTCAAACTCAAAATTTGAGAGTTTGAAATTCGGGAGTTTTGAATTTGGGTTTAGGACTCTGTAATATATATAGCATAATTTGAAAGTATTTTTCGAATAGAAATGTTATAAATGATTTCAAAATGTTTAAAAAGAGGATTTTGAAAAGATTTAAAAGAAATAAAAGTCCGAAACTCACCTCTGCCATTGGAAAATAAATTCTGGTGATAACTGCACCATCATCGGCGTTCATTTTTGAGTTTCGAAGTAGAGGTGTCTACTTTAGCAGCTTTGTTACTCGATTATTTAATGAAACAAATTTGATTCAAATCCTTGAAGTATGATTTGGTATTCTAAAGAGATATATATAATTATTTCAAATGATTTGAAATAAAACCCGGTGTTCAGTTCTCGAGTTACTATTGAATAATATTATGGACACATGTATCCTATGCACTAGGGATTATTGATCAGTTGATTGGGCATCTTGTTGAGTGATTGATTGCTTACTTCCAATTTTGAATTGGAAATTGATTTTTCGACTATTCAGAATAGTTGAACACTTCCAAATTGAGAATTAATTTCAAAGCTAAGTATTTTGGAAAGTATATAAAGTTTAGTTTCGAAAATTCAAAAGTAAAGACTAATAGAATGTGACGGCCCGGATTTTGCCCGCTCAAAAATCGACATCCATACTTCAAATCGTACTCGAATGTCATAGATTCGACCGTTCAAATCCGATTCGCCGGAGCTTATAACAATCATTAAGTAAACAACACAGCGGAATAAAAGAACAATACATTGATATACAGCTTTGTTACAATATCTGATACAACATATAATCCAATAGATATCAATATACATCAGAGATATGATACAATAAAATAGCAGCGGGAAAGAAAATAGATAACATTTAACAGCGAAACAAATAACTCTAAGATAGTCTTCAACGAAGAACTCCAAATCGGAACTGTAACTCCATTTCCAAGAATCAATTCAGCAGTAGCTCGAACTCCCAATAACATATCACCAAGCTCAGCAAGACTGGTGCGATCCAAAGACTGAACTAACTCTAGAAATAACTCTACTAAACCTGACTATCTGAAAAACCCAACTCTAGACTGCTCGTGTAGAAAAATAATGAGCACCCAGAGTTTAGGAAAGAAAACAATAAACTCCGGATCAGTCGTGGGACTGGTGTGAGCAACAAAAACAGTTTATCTATTAAAAACATTCAACAAAAGATTTTCAAAGTCAATTCGCAATGCTTTTTAAAAATGAGACTACCATAAGGCCTCCCGCACACACACACAATGCAAACGCAGAATCGGAGGAGATTTCTCCTTATGATAGTCAAAGATGCTTGATACGCATTTAAAAAGACATTTGATATTATTATTAGTGTATAGTGTAGGAAAAGTTATTTCGGAAGTAGAATATAAATCTTAGCCAACATACGACCATTATCGTATGCCTACTATAGCTAACTATGTTCAATAGCAGGTTACCGCCACATTCCATAGCAGGTTATACAACTAAAACCGTACAAGTCTCGTATTGTTTCTTTGGATTTCCAACAAATGATCAGGCCAAGGAACTTCCCATTGCCACATGAGAATGCCTCTGGAAAGACATCCCCGAGAACCAAACCGGAACTCTGCCAACACAAGGCCGGGTTACCCCTAACTGGGTAACTACTGACACGAGCACGCCATTCCCCGATCGTAAACGACCTTTCTCACGGGATCCCGAAAACCAACAACCACAAAGTAATAAATTCGCGGTAACCACATAGGTTAAATATCTGGGCTCCATACCATGATACCACCTCTATCCAGAAGGAAATGTACATACCCTAAAGGGTGCTACCCCTCATAACCTTGCCGCATCTTTCCTGTTTTGACCATTTCCGGGGTGTGAGGCTCGACGAAGTCACGTCCACAAAACATACTTTATACAAAAGCCATGCTTTGGGTCAACAAATGATCAACACAATGATCACTAAGATAGACGATCAAATAAACGATCCTATCACAATAATCAACACAATGATCATTTACAGCAACATTCAGCATGTCACATTACCAAATTGGGAATATATCGCTGATAACTTCAACTATATAACCTCTGAGCTCGTACGTCTCAGAGAAGGGTGTTAAGCTAAAAGAATAATTTCTCCGCCACCAACAGAAATATATTTGAAAGAAATATGCTTTATATCTCAACTTGTAATGTCAGACATACAATCCATACAAGTCTGTTCCGGGATCGAACAGAACCGAAGGCACTTACAAAGAAGTCCTTGCAACCCGGATATTCACAATCCCGATCGGATTTTCCATCACTTAGGGAATCTCTATACCAGGAGCTACCCAGTGCAGAGATAATCGATAGGTCATCCTATCGCTTTCGCAAATACCCGGTCTTCATCACCGGTCTTTAAATGCTATCCATAACGTCGAATCACTTATTCGGAATGGGTTATACGACACAAAGGTCCTTTCCCGGTTAAACCGAATAGTGAGCACGATATTTCAAAAACAAATGGATAATGGGATTTCAATTAAGTCACAACTTAATAATTCAAAACTTTCTTTCAAATGGTTTAAACCGATTACCATCTCAAATCTCTTAACAAAAAGATTCATTTTCACAACCTTTAACGGTTTAAACAGTTTTCACATTTTAATCTTTTAAAAAAAGATTCATTCACAGATTTTCCAAATCAATCTTCATTTCAATTTGATTAACTCGTTAAATCTTTAAATCAAAGATTTAACTTATAGCTTTCAAAACAATTTCATTTCAATTTGATTTAAACAAATCATCAATTTAAATCTGTTAAAAATAAACAGATTTAATTCATAGCTTTCAAAAAGAATTCATTCATAACTTAGGAAAATCATTTCTCTATTTAATCTTGAAATTCCCCTAACTAACTGGAATCTCAGTTCTTATCCAAAAGTGTTTATCATTTGAAAACAACAGTTTTCATTTTGGAAATCTGATTCATTTATACGAGTTGAAATTCTTGAGTTAAATTCAAATTCCCAAAAATAATACTTTAAAAATGGTTTAACTCATAATGACTAGTATAATATCATTAATCCCTAATTTCAAATTACTGAATTCAATTTCAAGTATTGAATTTAAATTTAAACCAACTTATTTAAATTCCAAAAACTTAATCAAGTAATTTAAAAATAATAAATTCTATTTTGAAATTCCATTCCAAAAGCTTTTCACATTTATTCCGATTCCATTTCCAAAACATTTGAATTCAAATATTCAATTTAAACTATTTCAAAATCTGTGACTTAATCGATTTCCTCGTGAAATCCATATTTGTGTGTGTATGGTGTGGTCCAGGGTTATACACAGTAGTGCAACAGCATACAATTATTACAGATCAGAATACAGGAATATAATTTATAAGCGATATAAGCTGTAACGCTTATCGGTTATATACAGATCACAGATAAATATGTCACAGATAGTAAATTACAGATCACCACATAAATCAGGATGTATCACAAAGCATCATATATTAGGGATATCAAACAATCAAGTCATCCAATAGAATCCAAATATTCGTAAGTAAAATCAGTTAATTATCTGATTAATTTAAATCAAATTAATTTCTTATGAATTATAAGTCCTGGTTAAATAACATTGATAATTTACAAATCATTTTGATTAATTATTCTTTAATCTTTTACTAATTATCCATTAAAAATAAATTAATTAACCTTTTATTATCAACTTTTAATTATTAAACAATTAATCTTTAATTATCTAATTCACCATTTAATTAATTATCTTTAATTAATTACTCTAATTAATTTTTTTCCTTGATTAATTATCATTCCTTAATCAATTTCATTAAATTAAACTTAACCTTTAATTAATTAATCTCAAATTAATTATCATTTTTGGGTCAATCACATTATGCTTTGTATTAAATATTGATTATTCACTTGATTAAATCAATCTTTATCATTTATTAATATTTAATTAAATAATTATCCTTTAATTATTCATCATTAATAAATTAGCTCTTAACAAATTAATTAATTTTTTTTTATCAGTACTTAATTAACCTTTAATTAATTAATCTTTTAATTTATCACATTAATTTATTCAATTAAATCTTTAATAAATTAACCCTTTTTAATTAAATCTTTTATTAAAAACTTAATTTAAATTAAAATAATTTACTTTTAAACCTTAAACCAATCCCATACTTAAATAAAACAATTATTTAAAAGAATGAGTTAAAAATGTTTAAAACTTGAATTTTGTTTTAAAATTTCAAAAACTGTTTTTATACCTACCCGGGCCCTGCTTCGAGTCAAACCCCATTCTACCCGAAGACAACTTCGAGTTTTTCCCCAAACTTACCCGAGCCTTCTAAATTTTCAAATTTTTTGTTTAGTGTTAAAAATTGACCCGGTATCATGCCAAAACAACTCGAGTTCAACTTCGAGCTCGAGCTTGATTTTCTCGTGTACGACTTCGAGTCGCGTTGCTTCTTCCCCAAAACCAGAACAAACCAAACACTGACACTCGTGACCTACCGTGCACATGCACATGAGTTCGCCGGCGTCTTGATCACCATCGCCGCCGTCTACAGGTCATTGATGACCTACTCAAACAACCTAACCACCTAAATCCTCGAATCGACCTGGGAAACGAAATTGAACAATTTCGAGCACCAGAAACCCATCTCGATCAACCAAACTGCCTCGCGCCGCCACGTCACGATGCCAGAAACTTTGCAACTCCACTGGAACCTCCGCCGTAATCGCCTGCTTCGTTTCCCATAGTCTGGTGGAACTCGATCCACCAGAGACACTGCCGTGATCTCATTTCCAGACTCAACTAAAAACAGTTCGAAAACCCTAAAGTTGGTTCGACCCAACATCTCCTTCAATAAAAAAAATCGTTTAACAATTTTCCTGACTTCATTGATTTCTAGGCTTGCTTCATACAAAATCCCAACATCAATTTATCTTTTGATCGCTGGAAATCTGATAAGGTTCATTTTTTTGTTATCTACAAACTGCTGTTGATAAACTCAATGAAAAATCAAAATTTTTGTTTTAAAAATCATATTTTCGAACAACAATTCACGATTTATACCTGAATCAATGATTCACCATATTCGAAATTATCATAAGTTCGAGTTCTCCTGTAAAAATCAAAATTTTTAAATACTGTACATCACCCTAAAGCTTGAAACCATTTTTAAACATTCATTCAGGTGAAAACAAACTAGTTTGGTTTTAAACTCGAAATCTAAAAATGATCATATGCAGTGAAATTGAAATTTCCTTATTAGTTTCCACCCTGTATCATAAAACAGAGAAGAAGCAGTAGTACACCATTCAGGCATGTATTCAAAGATATATACACACAAACATTCATGCATATTAACATTTATACGAGCAACTTCAGGCAGATATCATAAAGATATCATAGCAGATTCAGATTTAAATAAAAGAATGTTTTGCTCACTGTTTTGAGAAGATGACAAAGCAGAGCATTCCCATTTGAAAACTGCAGTTGTTTTTCTTCTTCCTTTAAAACTTTGTTTTGTTCAAGTTGTTTCTCATTTCAGTTTTTTTTTTCTGGTTGTAGTTTGTTTGAGTTTTGAAATGATGCCACTTTATTTTGTTTATGATGGACTAAACTGATGAAATGAAGAAGTGGATGTATATAAAGAGAAGTATGCAGGCTGTAGTTAGTACAACAGGTTCATTTATTTTTATTTTTATTAATGGCAGCTATGCTTACATTATGGGCTGAGATGTATTATATTGTGTACTAAGGTAAGGGCATTAATTGCTTAGTGCTCTATTCCTCAGTCTACATGCATAGCTTCATTTGCTTTTCTTTGTTTCTCTTTCTTGTTTTGGTTTCACACTAGTATTTATTATTATTTTCTTTGTTCTTTTGGGCCTGCACATCTATATTCCCATTTGTTTGCATTTCGACTCATAGGCTACATGATATTATTTTGTTTTGTCTTCTATTTTATAATGAAAAAAATAAATTTCTATAAATGTTGTGTTGTTATGCTTTAATCACTTTACTTTGTTTCTTCCTTGCATTATATTTGAATTGCATACTTATATATTTGTTTTGTTATTGGATATAAACTTTAACTTATATATGTACCAATATATTCTATTTTGTTTCTTTCTTTTGTTTTATATTTTACATAATTTTATAAATATGTGGTTTCTACTTTGTATGTTATTTCTTTTGTTTGAATACTTTCATTTGATCTTATTTCATTTTATTTTTTTCTTTGCATACTTATGTATTTGTTTTGTTATATTGACTTGTTTCATATGTTACTTTGTATCTAGTTACTTTATTATTTTGTTTACTAAGATATATTTTAACTTGCTTGATTTAATTTACAAGCTCTTGTATTTGATTTGTTATTTTTTTTTCTTTTGTTTTTGTCTTTTGTTTTGTTTTGTTTATTGTCATTTTTTCTTAGATTTATATTTTGTACTTCGCTTGTAGTTCATTTTACTTATGTATTGAATTCTAATTTAACTTTAACATTTATTTCTAACCATAAATTTATTTGAAACATTTATCGCTAATACTTATGTATTTGTTTGTTATTTTGTTTGTTTGGTTCGATACTTAACTTTTATTTATCTTTATTTATAACTCAAATATTTATTTTACTTCTATTTTTAGTTTAATTATTTATTATAAATTTTACTTTAATATTTATTTATGAGTTACTATATATATATATATATATATATATATTTCTTAATTTATTTTATAACCCAAATATTTATTAAACCATTCATCTAAGATTTAAATTCAAATCAAAATATACATATATATACACACAAGATTTTATAATTTCAAATTGACTCATATATACCCAAATACACACACACACACACACACACACACACACACACACACACACATATATATATATATTCACATATATACATGTATATACAATACTTAAAATTTTAAATGATTTATATAGAATATATTTGAACTCGGGGAAACTCGCTTCCATTTATAATCAATTTCCCTTACAATTTCATTCAGAAATTCATTTAATTATCAATTTAAATTAAATTAAAATCTAGGGTCGTTACATAGAAGTTGAGCAAGTTTTAAAATGTTAAATAGTTTAATAAGTAAATTATATAAGATTATTTTGAGTTATCAAGTCTGAAAATAGCTGTGAGATGTTTCAAATGAAAAGAGTTTTAAGAAATTTTGAACATAATAAATATTTACAAAAACTTATTATTGGCAAATATGATTTTTAAGTAGTTCTAACTTTATATAAATATGGATGATAGTTTTGAAAGGTTTACAATGGAATTTTTTCTAAGAAACATTTTGAACCTAGTAAATGTTTGAAATAAAAGATTTGGAAAAGTAATTGATTTGAAAAGTGTAACGACCTGCCTTTTTGGATGGTTTAAATCGACGATAAACCATATGTCAGACTTAAACGATTCGAAATGGCAGGTTGTTATGAGGTAAATAAGAAAAAGCAGAGTAAGAAAGAAAACAAATGAAGAATCCTGCAGCGGAATAACGAAATATAAAAATCAAATAAACAGTTCATGAAGCCTTTTACAAATACATTGATTATATTTTTATAACACAGATCAGAGTTACATACAACAAAAATAAATAATAAATGAATGCAGTGAATAACATGACGCAATGGAATAAATATAAATAAATAGTAATACTATTAAATCTTCGTCTTTGTCCTCCAGAAAGCAGTCTTCAATAACTTAAAAGCTTAGACAGACCCGAGCGAATTGAAAAGACAAAACATTCGGGTCAGAACTAAAAGATCTTATGTAAGCTAAATCAACAGTAAATAAATATGAGTGCAATGACTTTATAGATGTTTACGGGGTTGACACCCCCTATCCAGTGTCTATCTTGAGTGCAATAACTTAAGAGATGTTTGGGATTACCATCTCCTAAGGATCCGTTAAACTATTACTATGTAGTACAATACATTAATATAATAGTGTCTATAGTAAAGTAAAGTATTAAAATAGCGTTAAGGCATTACCCATACCTCCCTTAACACATTTTTATATATTCCCATAGTCTATACAGTACCGTAATCTTCCGTAAACTGGAGGGCTATCAGAGGGCACTCCATAAGTATGGTACAAACCATACTCGTGGAAGGAACGGTACGGCATGTAAACATGACACTCGAGACAATGCCAGGGTAGATATACCGATTGGAGATCTGGACTGGTGGTAACACATAGCAGCTACTACCGCCCACCTTGGAACACATTACCATAACCAAAATCAAGGGGTGGCCACCAAATCATCACAAAGTCGTAATATGGTATCGAAGAAATGTATCTGATCAGAGGTGCGACCTCAGTTGGCCTGGCATGGTCCTGTTTTATCACATCTAAGCTGCCTCACGGGAGTTAGGGTCATGTAAATACCTCATACAGAATCATACAACAAACCATCCAACTTCATTTCGAGAATCTCTACCACGTGCACAATTATTAAAGTGGTTTTCGGTATCGGTAGAGAGTATGGCTATATCTGATCTCGGTTTCTTTAACAACCAACCGCTTATTACACACTGGATGGTTCTTTTACATTTCAAAAGTCAATTCATAATTTTATATCAAAATATCATATTCTAAAAACCATATCGCTTTCGAAATAATAATCAATTTCGAAATCATATTTTCAAAATTGGGTAAACCCTCATTTTAAAATCATCGTATTTACTCAAAATCTGTTATTTCACCAGCAAATATCATTTCAAATCCCAAATTATGTTATAACGTTATTAAACCTTATTCGCTTTAAACTCAAGGCATTAATTATAAACATTTCCACTTTACACCATCTGAAATTTAGAAGATAATTTAGATAGTTATAATAGTTTAATTAGTTTAGCATAGTTCAAATAGATATAAATTAGGTTAAGTAGGTTTAAAATATATTAAATAAATTTAAAATAGATGAAAATACTTTAAATAGATATAAATAGTTTAAATGGTTTAAAACAGATTAAATAGGTTTATTGTGGATTAATTAGATTTAAAAAAAGATTAAATGAATTTAAAATAGATAAATTAGTTTAAAATAAATTAAATTTTTTTAGAATAAATTAAAATAGTTTAATAAAGTTCAAATGATTTAAAATAGAATAAAATATATTAAAATAGATTAAACGAAACTAAATAGATTAAGATAGATTAAAAAGGTTAATTACTTTAAAATAGGTTAATTTAGATTAAAATAAATAAATAGTTTAAATTGGTTAAGTAGGTTTAAAATATATTTTATTTTAATAGTTCAGAATTTTAAAAACTAGAATTTAAATGAACATTTACAATTATATTAAGACAGGAACTTGAAATTAACCTCATATTTAACCATTTCATCCATTCAACAAATCTGGACCATATCCTGATTTCAAATCGAAACCTAATTTCAAATCAATTAACCTTAAAAATTTTAATTTAAATCCTTTAAACAATTACTTAAAATAATTCGACTTATATCAGTCCAATTCTATTTTGAAATATCGCTTAACTAGATTCAAAGTGTAAAGATTTAAAATCATTAAATTTAACCAATCTGACGTCCGTATAAAATTCTCTAACCTATGGTCAAGTGATACAAATATTTATCATTTCAATCCGCAATTAATTTATATTTATGGATATATATCATTTCAACCTGCAATCATAATTAACATTCAAATCGATAAAATCACTCGATCTATCATTTCAACCCATAACAATTTTTCCCTAATCTATAGATCGTCCAGGTGTGTGTCATTTCAATCCATAGGGAACTTGCAGTGTTATAACAATATAGTGATATAACATCAAATCATTCAATATCAATCAATCGGACGTCCATCACAATTAGACATCCAAATCAACCAATAAATAACAATAATTTACAGATCATCAATAATGGATATTAACAGGTACTTTAAAATTCAATATTAAATTAAATAACAATTAAATTCAATAAAGGTCAGATTTAACTAGAATGACAATTTAAATATACCAAACATCAATCAGTAAATTTTTAATCACATCATAAATTTAATTTAACCAACATAAGATAATTTAGTAGTCGTCACTTGGTTAAAACACTCACCTTTAATTTCAAATTGATTTGAAATCCAAAATACGACCCAAATTTGAACAGTCTCAAAATTCATCTAAACCAGTTTCATAATATCCAAAATTTCAATATGATCCTGGCGGAATAAATCGTGTGCAAATTCGATTTTGTATGAAGAAGTTATGATCGTTAGAACATTTGAATTTCAAAACTAAATTAAAATAAAATAAAAGAAGGGATTACCTTACTCAAAGGCCACGTCATTACGTCGTTTAACTCACTTGAACCTTACTAACTATAGGCACATCGCGACCTACCTATCAAAGTACAACCACCACCTAACGTGACAAACGCCGTTCAACTCACTTGCTCGAGCCACGATCGAAGATCGTCACTCATGCCCTTGCCTTGAGCCGTGCCCACGACCACCTGTGCAATCGCCTCTGGCGTTGCCTAGCGCCGCCACCGCTATTGACATATATCGGCCATTACTGGTGATTTGACATGACCTAGGGACGAACGAATAGTAACGATGGGTGCTGCTCGACGTCAACTTCCCATCGCCACTTCCTGATCGTCGATCGAGCAACGATCCACCGTTGGATCGTCCAAAACCTAAAATAGACGGCTGCGGTTCATCCTTGAGTTTTGGAAAAACATTGATTTGGTGGAAAAAACGAATTACAAATTAGGTTATGATCGTCAAGAGCTTTGAAACAATATATAATTTGATATGGTTCTGAGGAGTTTGATTTTGAAATTAGTTTGGAGATTGAATTTTGGGTTTTTATGCAAATTAGGTTTCTGCCATCGAGGAAGAGAGAAGGAATAGTCAGACAGAACTGTACATACAGGAATAAAAAAAATGACTGCTAGAGTTATGAGAATGAGACTATTTATATCAACCCAGCTCGGTAAGGAAATAAACACATATCAGATCGGTACGAACAATCATAACGAGTCGAAAAGACCGTTCTTCCTATGAAACGAAGTTGGTTCATCTCATATATCAAAATAGATGTTTTTGATATTTTTAAACTCAATGGAATAGGTTTCATGTCCTAGTTCCATCCTATGAAGAAATTAGTTTAAAATCAGCTTATTTCAAATTGATTTCAATTGAATTGATTTCTTGCGTTTCAAACCCGTACGATCAAACGACAAGTCCAATCGCTAAGAAACTTGAAATCCTACATTAGTTCACCATTATGGATCCGATGAAACTGGTTTTGTCGAAATCCGAGATAGTGGCCAAAATGGCTATTTTTACATTGATCAAATAAATTAATATTAAATTAATTAAATCACCTTTTTAATTCCAATATTATAATTAACAAATTTTATCATTTTTGATCACTTAAACATTTACAATAATTTAAAACAACTTTACATGTCAATTCAGTCTTAATTATTATACCGGTTGCAGTGTTCAATTTCAACTGAAATTAAATTCAATTAAATATATTTTTAATACCAATAATTTGATTTGATTTCAATATTTTTGACTCAATCAATTATTACCCTTAAACATAGTTAGCATTTTGTTTATATTTTATTACATTAATATTATTCTTTTATCATGTTTTACCATATTAGTTGCAATATTTCACTACATTGAATTTTTGTCAATTTTATTATAATTTTAAAATCCAAATAATTTTAATTATCTTAGTTTCACTTTTATTATTAAATCGATTATTGCCTTATAATGTAATTAACATTTCCGTACATTTTATTACATTCGCATTTACAGTTGTCGTCTCGACTCATATTAAAGTAACATTTAATTACGTTTAGTTGCAATTGATTTTAAATTAAATTCAACAGACTAAATAAATGGGTAAATTATAATAATTGTCACCATTAACTTTTAATCACATTTATAAGTTTATTATTTACCGACAAATGTTATAACAACTCACAACACTAATTTTTCGCAAGTACAATTGATAACATCCTATTTATTAGTTAATACAACATTTAAATTATCAGTTACTCTTTTAATCCAGTTATTAATTAATACACACATTATTACAATAAATTTATAATCTATAACTAATTATAACTTTTTAATCATTTCAACTAATTGGAAATACATTTAAAATAGTTATCAATTACCTTAAATTAATACTGTTACATTTCATTCCAGTTACATTCCTAATATGAAATCACAAATTTTTACTTCTTCTAATATTAAAATATAATCTTACTAAATTCAAAATTTTAATTTTCGAAAAATTACACGTCATTACAGAAAGAAATTTGGTTTTATCTGAATTTGATATAAATATAAAAGCGAAGTTGTGCAAAACTATTGATTTGGAATTTCGAAAATTTTGAATTTGAAAGATATGTGATCGGAAAAAAAAATTAATTGTTGAGATCGTACATGGATTTGAAACTGAACTGATATTTGAAAATGGATTAATTTCAAAGACCATTGGCTCTATATAAATATCAGATTTGAAAGTTTTCGATTCTTATATGAAAATGGTTTGTATAAGTATGTAGTGATTTTTAAAACTATTGACTTTGAAATTTTTTTGATCTGAAAAGCGATAACCTTATATATTACCAAACTTATATAAATATGATGTGATATATTCGAGATTATTGATTTTGGAAAGTACTCAATTTGGAAATGAAATCTTATGTATAATGGAATTTATATGTTTGATATTTGAAGTTATGATTTTGAAAAGGGCACTGTGTATATTATGATGCATTTCGAAATTGAAGATATGGGAAGTACCCTTATATAGAAGTATAATATGATATGCTTCGAACCCTAATGGGCTTGGGAGTATCCAGGAATTGATTTGACCAATTACCCTAATAGACTTGGGTTGAAACGACCTGCCTTATTCTCCACAATAAGACGCATCATTTTTAAGAAATAAAGGGATAGAGAATAGAAAAGAAAGAGAAGAAAGAAGAAACAACATTCATAATCTCAACAGCGGAACGAATAAATTATATTAATAACATAGATATTACATAATATCATATACATCAGAGTTACATAGCTTATACAACACATACTAGACAGTTATAAACACCTGTCTAGTTATAAAACTCAATATATAATACAGACAAACGACTTAGAGAACACACAACGGAATACTATATATCTATACGCTAAAGCCTCCTGCTCCATTGCTCCTCCATAATTCGTCAAACCTAACCTCAATCCCTTGGCTACTCGTAAAAATTTGAGTACCCAAGAGTTTAAGAAAAACAGAATAAACTCCGGGTCAGACATGGGTCTGGTGTGAGTAAACGGACTAAAGTTGCTTAACTTAAAAATCTTTTGAAAGAAAAAGGTATAACGTAAGACTGCCCACACATAAACATGGGTAAGTTTTTATCTTACGCTAACCAAAACATTTGATAGGAAATCCAATGATATTATAATAGGGTCTAGGGTTTTCAAATAAATAAGAAATAGCCGAAATTGTTACATTTATTAAATTCCAGCTACATAGGTATACAATCAAATCCGAGGGCGCTTGTTGGAGTTTGGGTTTCCATATAATGGCAGGGCTACTGGGGCACCGCCCGTCACAGTACGGGGCCTAGATCACCATACCGAGGATTACTCCCAATCCCCTGCAACACAAAGTCGGAACCATTCCTTACTGAACGGTTTCGAATAAGATAACCCCGCGGTTGTAGCTAGCAACCGCCTGCACAGCCGAATAAAAAGGGACTCTAGACAGGGGTTCATCTCATCCTACTTGAGCATGACCCACTTAGCCTTGCTGCACCTCCCCTGTTTTAGACATTCCCAGTCGATGAGGCTTGAGGCTACGATTACCTTTATAGAACACATCACTTAGAATGCTCATCGTCCACCTGACGATGTGCTGAAAGCATTCAATCCATACAAGTTCGTTCCGGGTTCGAACGAAACCGAAGGCATTATCTCGTTACACTCATTTTGGAATCACCCTCAGAGTTAACGATAATAACCCTTGCACTCTGAATCTTCATCTTCACTTGAGATTCATGACCTATCGTTAATTTGGATCGATGTGGTTTTCGGATATCCAAATCTGGAAACCCGATCACCGTCTCATCAAAATCCAAAATGTATCTTTTAGGTCCAAGTTGTTTAAGGTTAAACAATTCAATTCAATTCAATACTTGAATTCACACAGCATTAACACAGATAAATATCACACATTTATCATAGATATATCCAATATCACATCACAGAATATCATAGCATATCATCCAATAGATATTAACCAAATCAGAAATTCAACTCAAACAATCATCCATAAGCAACCATTATTAATCCATATTATAATTAATTTAATCAACTTAAATCAAATTAATTACTTAAGAATTAATCTCTAGCCTTGATTAAATAAAACATTAATTAATTTCATCCTTTTGATCAATTAATCATCCATCTATCTTAATTAATCAACCTTGATTAATTATTTATGAATTACATAAAGTAATTACCTTTTTATTAATTTCACAAATTAATTATACTTAACCATTAACAGTAATTAACCTTTAATTACTTTCATTAATTACATCAATTAATGCTTCTTAATTAATTACTTTCATTAATTAGTTAATTATAATTAATTACATTAATCCTTAATTAATTACATTAATTAATTAAACTTTAATTAATTACTCCCATAAATCTTAATCATAAACGGTAATTATCATCCTGTAATTACTTACGTCAATTAATTACTCCCTAATTTATTACATTAACCCTTTGATTAATTACACTAAGTAATTAATCTTTAATTTCTTCTTCCAAGTAATTACCCTTTAATTACTTCACATTAAGTAATTATACATAATTACTTACCTTAAGTAATTACACTTATCCATCTCATTAATTAATTATACTTAATCAATCACCAAATGATTATCTTTAATTAATCAACCCACTTGATTAACCCTAATTAATCACACTTACTTGATTAATTATAATTGGGTAATACATCCCTTAATTACCCTTTTTTAAATTAATTAATCTTTAATTATAGTTTGGCTAATCCTTAATTATTAATAAACCTTAATTTTCAATTAATAAAAACTTAATACAAATTAATTAATCCTTAATTAATCAGTTAATCAATTCCTAATTACAATTAATTAACCTTAAATAATAGTTAATTAATCCTTAATTAATTTTTATTTATAGATTAATAATTTCTTAATTATTTATTAATAAAACTTAATTATAAATTAAGTACCTTTTTAATTACAAGTTAATTAATCTCTAATTACTAATTAATCAACCTTAATTACTTAATTAATTAATTCTAATCATTGATTAATTATCTATAATTATTTTAAATGAATTGATTTAAATCTATTAATTACTCTTAATTAATTCCTCAATTAATTCTTAATCATTATTAATCAAATTAATTAATTAAACTTAATTTTCCTTTAATTAACTTAATTAATTTCAAGATAATAGATCTTTAAATTATCTTAAAATAAAACATTATTTAATAAATATCTTAATTACCATTAAAACATTTTAACCATTTTATCTTAATAAATTAATTTTACTTAATTAAATCATTAATTAAGATTTTAAAAAAATATCATTTTAATTTGATAAATTAAAGTTATCAAAACTTAAAAATAATCAAACATTTATCAAACTTAAATTAAGTTTTTAAGATAAATCATTTCCTTATTCATTTCCTTTTTACATTTCAAATTAAGTTTGAAAATAACTTTAAGAATTTAACTTAAACGTCTAAGTTTACAAATCATACAAATAATTTATACAAATAATTCATTTCAAAGAAATGAATTTCCAAAAGAACTGATTTAACTTAATCATTAAAATTTAAAAACTTACTTTTACTTTAAATTTTAAAACTAGTTAAACATTTTACTTAACGCATATGTACTTGAACCAAGCCAAGTACTTCTTTCTTTTTCCTTCCTTTTAAAACATTTTGATTTAAAATTTAAAAACTGTTTGATTTAAAATCTAAAAACTGTTAAAACCTTAATAGTTTACTTAAGTTCTTGCATACGACCTTAGGAATTATTCGAGCCAAAACCCTTATCACGCGAGTTCTTTCCCGAGTCAAACTCCCATTCCAAAACTTAACCATCCACTGACACACCTAGCCACCGTGCAACCTGCACCACCAACGGTGATCCTCCGACCAACGCCAGAACCTTCCACGCATCCACGGTCGCTCCAGCAACCCATCACGAACGTCAAAACATCACCACACGCCATGATCCCAAATCGAACCATTAAGTTGAAAACTGGAATTCAAACTACTACCAGAAAAAAACTTCGCCCAAACGCCTCTGACCACCGGAGGTTGAGCTACCTCGTCCACGCCTTGCCGAACACCTACGCAACCAATCCCCTTAATCACGACCCACTCGATCAACCATTGATGCAGCAGTATCCACCAATTCAACCCTCAACCAAACTAGGTTAAAAACTTAGTTCTCCCTATCGCCGCCACCACGGCGAACTACCTCCACTTCTACCATTTTTTCCATACTTCCTAATCCCACTTCTACCTCCACCTAAGATCTCGATCACCAAAGACCTTGTGATCATCAGATATCGACCAGAAACCAAATTCCAGTCATTCACCAAGTTCTCATTCAATACCTCACTGAAAATTGTGATTTTTGTTTTAAAAATCATAACTTTTAAAGATGATTCAAGTTAATATCTTGAATCAGTAAATTTGAGTCATAGATTTTAACATGTTAAAAGGATTCCTACTGTATTATTTTGATTCCAGAGGATTTCTGCATCTATTTCGCTTGAATAAGATTTTTAAACTTAAACTAATGTTTAAACAAACATATCATGTTAAAACTTAAAACCTAACAATAAACTGATAAGAAGATTTGAATTTTTCTTTTATTCTTATTCGTTGTAGTTTAAAAACAGGGAAGAACCATCAAAACATACATGCACAGTTCATTCACATTCATACACACAGATTATACATTTATATACACACATGCAAGCATTGATCATTTCAGAAATTTGTCAAGCAAAAGATAATTAGCAACTTAAGTTTTTAGTTTAAAATGTTTACTTACCTTTTAATGAAGTGCGGAGAGCTTGTATTTTCTGGAAACTGACAGACAGGTTGCTTAACTTCCTTAAAACTGAAAAAAACTTTGATCTTGATGATAAAACTGGAAAGCTTGCTTTTTTTTGATTCCACAAAACTCTAATTCACTTCAGATTTTCTTGCTTGAACATAGATTTGCTGCAGGTTTCATGCTTTTTGATTGAAATTGTTACAGGCTTCAGATTTGAAAAAGAATTACAGGGTTGAGTTTGATTTGTATTGGAGGAGATGTTTACAATCTCTTAGTTTTGTTTGTGGAATATTTTACAGGGTTTTGGAAAGATGCTTGCAATGCATTTGAACCTGAGTTTGAGTTTTGGAAATAATTATAGGCTATGATAATCTATGCTTTCAGGCTTAAATGATAGAGTTTTTGCATTTGAAATGAAGAGTATTTCAGGTTTTGATGAAAGTCTGGCCATTGCTTTCTTGTTTGAGAAAGTTCAGATTTTTGAAATGAAATTAGAAAAGAAAAAGGAAGGGAGATAAATGATTATATAAGCTTAACTTATGGTTTATTTAAAGTGTAGAAAATATAAATAAAATGTGTGACATTGTCTCTTACTTTGATTAATATGTTAACACATGTACTTAAAGAGGTTTATAACTTTAACACTTGTAATAATTTATTCTTATATTATTTTTAAATGATTTTAAAAGTTTTTAAATTAATTTTCCTAATAAACAAATACATTTATAAATTTATAAATGCTTTCTAAATTTTATATAAATACAATCTTTAAAAGAAAAGAAAATAAAATCAATTATAATTTAAATAAAAATCATATATAATATTTTAAACTCATTTTTAAATGCTAATTTAAAAGCTTTTGTATTTATTTCTATTAAATAAATACTTTTCCAAATTTCTATAAATAAATTTCTTTAAAGAGAATAATATAAAACAAATCTTATTTTTACATAAAAACTTTATCCATATAATTTAAATCCAAACTATATTATTAATTTTATTTTAAGATAAATATATTCCTTTAAATTCAAAATCAAAAATCAAATTCAAAGTCAGTTTAAAATCTAAATTTAAAGTCAATTCAAATAAATATAGATATCAATTTTAAACAAACACATTATTAATTATAAATAATTATCCTATTTAAAATGAATTAAAATACACAGACATATATTTAAACATAATTATTAAATTTTAAAATAATAAGTCCATTTATAAAATAATACAAATTAAATCATTATTCTTACTTAAAATCAATCTACAGCCATAATTAAAACATCACATTATTAATTAATTGGTTATTTATATTTGAAAATAAGAATTTTATCAATTTTAAATAATTTAATTAAGAGATTATCACATTTTAAATTCCTTGAAATTCTGGGATATCACATGGGTGAATCCAGAAATGGATTCGAACCGATATAGGTTGTCCGAACTTAAACTCATGAGTTCCTCGAATTTTTCCAGGGTAGATGGTTCCTTAGTTTACCCAATGGATATGCTTTAAATCCTTAGATCTGTTGTTTATGGATCTTCTGGGAAGGAAGTGCAACTATCGTGTAAATGATTGAAGCAGCCTACAATTGTGGAATGGGTCAATGGTCCATCGTTTATGAAATGGCTACGATATTCTTCTGGAATCTGGAAGACTGATGGACCTTCTGGAAGGTTTTGCGTCCTTTGCTTAAACAATGGAATGAGCAGCGGGCCACTGTTAACCAATCATCATCATTGACATTTGATCGTTGAGCTGTACTTTTGTAAAGGCCCGAAAATCCGTACTCCTTTGAGCTGGCAACATTCCACAACAATTCAGCCAAAGAGGAACGAACTTTCGAATCTTTAGGGTTGAAGAAGAAGAAAGAGGTAGAAGAAGAGAGAGAAAGATAGAAGAAGCTGAAACAAACAACAGAAACTGGATAACAATATCAGAATCTCACAATCGCGGCGGAACAACATATAATAGATAAATGAATATTCATTAAAAAAAAAGAACTATACATTTTATACATTACATTACAACAATCAGAGTGTACAACAAAACAGCGGAAAATAAATACTACAATAGTAATATACAACGCTATCCAAGCTCGCCTCCAAATCTGCACAGCAATCTCCCGAATCCAGAATCACCTGATAACCTAACTCTAGACTGCCCGTGTGGAAAATAGTGGGCACCCAGAGTTTAGGAAAGGAACAATAAACTCCAGGTCAGTCATGGGACTGGTGTGAGAACTCAAAACAGTTATCTTTAAACAAGCAACAAGAAAATTTAAATTTTGAAATCCACAATGCTTTTTTTGGAAAATGAAACTACCATAAGGCCTCCCGCCACACACACAATGCAAACGCAGAATTGGAGGAGATTTCTCCTTATGATAGTCAAAGATGCTTACTACGCATAAATCAAACCATGTTTGATAATATTATTAGTGCATAGTGTAGAAAACAATTTCGAAAGTAGAATATAAATCCTAGCTAGCATAGACATTCCGAACTATGCCTACTATAGCTACCATCCAAACAGTGGGGCGCCACCATAAGTGAATGGCAGGTTATACAACTAAAACCGTACAAGGCTCGTATTGTTTTGATTGGATTTCCAACAAATGGTCAGGCTAAGGAACTTCCTACTGCCACATGGGATCGCCTCTGGCGGGACGTCCCGAGAACCTAACCGGATCTCTGCCAACACAAGGCCGGGTTACCTCTGTAACTAGGTAACTACTACTCGAGTATGCCATCCCCCGGTCCTTTGGGACCTTTATCCGAGCGCTCGATTCCAACAACACCACACAGTAATAGATATAGTGTATCCACATGAGTAAATATCTGGGCTCCATACCATGATACCACCCTTTTCCAGAAGGAAATGACATACCCTAAAGGGCGCGACCCTCATAACCTTGCCGCATATTCCTGTTTCGACCATTTCCGGGAAGTGAGGTCTGACGAAGTCTCGTCCACAAAGCTACGCTTTGTGCAACAAAGCCATGCTTTGGGTCAACAGATGACCAAAGCAATGATCACAAAGATAAATGATCAAACAAATGATCATATCACAAATGACCAACCAATGATCATCACACAGCAGCACTCAGCATGTCACATTACCAGATTGGGAAATATCGCTGATGACCTTCAACTACATAGCCTCTGAGCTCGTACGTCTCAGAGAAGGGTGTTAAGCTAAGAGAATAAATTCTCCGCCACCAACAGAAATGTATTTGAAATGTATTTAAATTCATAAATATCATTTTTTTTCTTTTATATAAACCGTTTATAATAATAATTCAAAAATCTCAATTTAAACCATTTCATAAATTTATTAACTACTTATCTCAAAAATAACATTTTGGTTATATTTTACAAAAATCCTAAATTCTATAACTTTTAAAAATTGAAATTTTAATTTATTTAAAATGAATCGAGTTCAAAAATTAAATAAATACATATACTTTGAAAGAAAAAAAAATCACCTTAAAATCCTTTTTAATTCAAAATCGTTATTTTTAACTTTAAAAATGAATCCGATGATGCAACAGCATCAAATGGTCAATCACGAGAATAAACATCATATATCGATATGATAGTTAACAATCAACACAATATTTATAAATAAATAACTATTTGCGAGGAATCCAGTTGGATCCCTCCAACCTGTTTCCCTGCAACCACAGACGTTAGCACAATACCAATTCCACTTCAAGGTGGAATATCGCGGCATATGGGATTTTATAAATTATTCCGCTTAATAGGCGGCGCGATAGGGTCTCATCCGCTATACGAGGCGGGAAATCAATTCCAATATATACATATGCCAATATATATATATATATATTGCTATATATAGTATATATCCTACTATATCTATTAACACAATCAAACAACAATCATCAATCAACATTAACTATTTAAAATTTTAAACCAAACTGTTCGATTGAGTGAGGAGTTCTCACCTTGGTTTTATTTCCGGTTTCAGCGTTTGTTTCGAATAAAATTAAACGAATGTTTAATTTTACCCGAAATTCAAACGAGCTCCAGTCGACTCCAAACTGGTTGCATCGCGAAGTGCTAGACGATACGATTCTAACGCAAAAAATCTCGTCCGATTTGAACCTCGCATGAAAAAGATACGAATTTTAGAAGTTACACGAATTTTTAAATATAAAAGTTACAACATTATTTTACATTTCTCAACCCAAATTAATCCTGGCCGCACATCACGCTTCCTCCTTCCCTCTCTATCTTCACGCACGCAACCTTAATCCCAGGACGAAGAACGCGCAAGCAACCCATGATACACGAGCTAGGGTTTGCAACCACTACCGACTCGCTCGACATAAAAATGATCCGAACCCACCGTTGCGAAGCTTGCTACCATCACTATGCTCGCCACAAAGCACTTGGAGCTCGGCCATCACCTGAGCCCTGGAAACGAAGGCGAACGCAGCCGTTCCCGCTCCACTTTCCGCCTCCTCGTTGCTCGAAACTCGATCTCTACCGTTGGATAGGAAGTTCTCCTTGCCCTCTCCGACATTCCAGTTGGAAACATCTTCTAAAACTTGATGGATTTGCATGGATTTGAGGTGGAAGTCGAGTGAATTTCGGCCATTAATAACGTAAACGGCGGCTGGCTGAATTTAGCTAGGGTTTAGATAGTTTAATTGAATATATAATATGTTTTAATAATATTTTATTCATAAAATTCTCTTTTTAACAACTTATGCAAACGAACTCCAATTCTCACGTTCCGACAGGCGATTCTAAAGTTTTTCCGCGTTCCGGACGCAATAGAATAGGTTTCGTAAGCTAATTCGATCGTATGTGTGAGATATGGCAATAAACGATCAATTTAAATTAAAACCGATTTAAACGATTTTTTAAGCGTTTTGGCTTGCCCCGGACAAACGATATATCCGATTGACTTGAAATTTGAAATCATACAATAATATCACATTACGGATCTGATGAAACTGGTTTCGTCGAAATCCGAGACCGTTTCAAAAATGGCTATTTTAACTCGCTAAATTAATATTAAAACGATATCGATGCGTTTCGAGCTGCCACGGTCAAACGACAACTCCGATTGCTACGAAAATTGAAATTCAATAATAACTAACTATTACGGATCCAATGAAACTCGTTTCGTTCAATTCTGAGACTGTTCAAAAATTGGCTATTTTTCAGTCGATAATTAAATATTGAAACATTCGATTTTCACAAATTAATTCCAAATTCAATTTTACAAGTTCTAAAACATTTCTATAACTTCAATATGATAAAATAAAATTTTCCAAATCATTTTCAATCATATTTAACTCAAATTTAAATATTTCTGGAATTTCACTATTATATTATCGTTTTAATTGTCCAAAATCCAAATATTTGATAAATAAATTATTCGACTTAAAAATTTCACTTATTAATATTTAAAATTAATTAAATATTCAAATTTAAATTATCAAAAATTCTGGGTCGTTACAATCTTCCCCCCTTAAAAGAATTTCGTCATCGAAATTGCAAGTTAAGAAAAATGATTCCTTATCCGTTTATTACTTTTCCAAAACCAATTAGTTTTATCAGCTTTTTAACACAAATCTTTTTATTAAAGATTCACTATCATTTCAATTAGCTTTCCTACTTCAATTATAGGTTTCAAACAACATTGTTTACTTAACAATTCAAATTTAAATTCAAATTCCAAATTCCAAATTTTCAAAATTTCTCAAAAATTTTCTAACATTCTAAATTTTCGAAAAATTTCGCTAGCGTCTCCTTTGCGCGGCTAGATCGGTACGACTACAAAATGGCAATACGGCCCCTCAGAATCAAAAAGAAAAGAGAAAGCCAAGTGGCTGGAGAAGGAAATCATCAAATTTCATACTAAAATTGAAATACGTACCTTTTTGTCGAGCGATTCAAATTTTAAACTTCAAAATCAAAATCCCAATTCCATTATATACCTGTATATCCTGCTAGTAGTAGTATCCAATTCCAACATTCAAATCATTTTGCCAATTCAATTACAAAATTCCGATACTTACTTTTTACCCCAATTTTAGCTTTACTATTGAAGTTACATATTCATTTTCATTCGTTTCCAAATAGTTTACATTCACTACTTAAATTCACATTGGTTCACTTTCAACTCAAATCAAATTCAATTCTATTTAAATTCATTTACTTCACTTTCAATTTTGAATTCAATTATATAACTTTCAAATTTTTTCTAATTCAATTTCATTAACACTTAATGAATTTACATACAATCAACCAATAAGCAAATAACAACCAATGTACATCCAATACAACCAAATTATTAATTTTCTTTCTCATTACATTCAATTTGGTTCAACAGTTTTAATTCCAATTGGTTTAACATTCAATTGATTTTCATTTAATTATTCAACTAGCTTCAAATGAATTTAAACTTACATACATCATTTCATATCAACTTATTCATATTCGATTGATTAACATTCAATCCATTCTTAAATTCAATTGCTAATTCTTTTACAAATAAAATTGAACTTCATTTAAATAACTCAAGTTCACATCATTTGATTCACTTGATTATTTTACTTCGATACAAAATCAATTTTTTATTCAATTTCACTTAGGTTATACTCCATTTAACATCATTTGTTCAATTGAACTTAAGTTTCCACTTATCAATCCAATTCGGATTTCAATTCTAAAGTAAATTCTATTTAACTTTTACTTAAGTCAAATTCATACCAACATTCAAATTCATATTTTATTTCACTTAACTTAATTGTTTAACCACATCAATAATTAGTTTTACTTACATTTTCCCATTCTATAAGTTATACAAATTATTATTCAACTTCCAAATCATATTATAAGTTCAAAAACTTCTTCACTTATATTTATCAATTTCAAGCTGAATTTTCAAATTTGTTTATCACAACAAAACTTCAGTTTTAAATTCATTATTGTAGCAAATCCATCACATAGAAATTCGAAAATGATACTGATGATGCTGCAGTCATCATCCTTATTATTTCCCAGTGACAATAGTGAAATCAATGCTAAATATTCTTTCAAAAAGTTTTTCTTATTTATTTATAACTACATTTGTAAACCTTTTACTTATAAAATTTTTCACTTCTTATATACATAAGATCATTTTACAATTGTAAACCATACTAATTATAATTTCATACTTATAATTCATTAGTTTATACAATTATTCTTTTTACAATTGTTGTTTTTATTAAACTTATTCAAACCAGTATGATTATCTTATATATATATATATATATATATATATATATCATTTACAACAACCAAGCAATCAATTATATACACACTTCAATAATTCTTGGAAAATTATTTTCTTTATATATAAAATATAATCGAGGTAAAATTATTTCATTTACCCAATTTAAATCAATATCGTGTCGAATTGTTCTGTATAAGTGTTTAGAGATCCCTATCAATAGAGTTGTACAGACTATACCGACCAGAATCCATATACCACTCAACAAACCAATCATCACAATATAAAAAAAAATTAATATTCACTAACAAATACGCGCTCATATCTATTATTACACTCACACTCATTCTAGAGTACTACTGACTCTATCTCTAATGCGTACTACCCAACAGAGCCATGGTTGTCGCTTAACCACATGCTCTGATACCAATTGTAAAGGCTCGAAAATCCGTACTCCATTGAGCTGGCAACATTCCACAACAATCCAGCCAAAGAGGAGCGAACTTCCGAATCTTTAGGGTTGAAGAAAAAGAAAGAGGTAGAAGAAGAGAGAGAAAGATAGAAGAAGCAGAAACAAACAACAGAAACTGGATAACAATATCACAATCTCACAATCGCAGCGGAACAACATATAATAGATAAATGAATATTCATTAAAACAAAAGAACTATACATTTTATACATTACATCACATTACATTACAACAATCAGAGTGTACAACAAAACAGCGGAAAATAAATACTACAATAGTAATATACAACGCTATCCAAGATCGCCTCCAAATCTGCACAGCAATCTCCTGAATCCAGAATCACCTGATAACCTAACTCTAGACTGCCCGTGTGGAAAATAGTGGGCACCCAGAGTTTAAGAAAGGAACAATAAACTCCAGGTCAGTCATGGGACTGGTGTGAGAACTCAAAAAAGTTATCTTTAAACAAGCAACAAGAAAATTTAAATTTTGAAATCCGCAATGCTTTTTTTGGTAAATGAAACTACCATAAGGCCTCCCGCCACACACACAATGCAAACGCAGAATTGGAGGAGATTTCTCCTTATGATAGTCAAAGATGCTTACTACGCATAAATCAAACCATTTTTGATACTATTATTAGTGCATAGTGTAGAAAACAATTTCGAAAGTAGAATATAAGTCCTAGCCAGCATAGACATTCCGAACTATGCCTACTATAGCTACCATCCAAACAGTGGGGCGCCACCATAAGTGAATGGCAGGTTATACAACTAAAACCGTACAAGGCTCGTATTGTTTTGATTGGATTTCCAACAAATGGTCAGGCTAAGAAACTTCCTACTGCCACATGGGATCGCCTCTGGCGGGACGTCCCGATAACCTAACCGGATCTCTGCCAACACAAGGGCGGGTTACCTCTGTAACTAGGTAACTACTACTCGAGTATGCCATCCCCCGGTCCTTTGGGACCTTTATCCGAGCGCTCGATTCCAACAACACCACACAGTAATAGATATAGTGTATCCACATGAGTAAATATCTGGGCTCCATACCATGATACCACCCTTTTCCAGAAGGAAATGACATACCCTAAAGGGCGCGACCCTCATAACCTTGCCGCATATTCCTGTTTCGACCATTTCCGGGAAGTGAGGTCTGACGAAGTCTCGTCCACAAAGCTACGCTTTGTGCAACAAAGCCATGCTTTGGGTCAACAGATGACCAAAGCAATGATCACAAAGATAAATGATCAAACAAATGATCATATCACAAATGACCAACCAATGATCATCACACAGCAGCACTCAACATGTCACATTTCCAGATTGGGAAATATCGCTGATGACCTTCAACTACATAACCTCTGAGCTCGTACGTCTCAGAGAAGGGTGTTAAGCTAAGAGAATAAATTCTCCGCCACCAACAGAAATGTATTTGAAAGAAATCTGCTCTATATCTCAAAATGTAATGTCAGACATGTAACCATACAAGTCGGTTCCGGGTTCGAACAGAACCGAAGGCACTTCCAAAGAAGCCCTTGCAATCCGGGTATTCACAATCCCGATAAAATTTCCCATCACAAAGGAAATCTACATATCGTAGCTAACGATGCAGAGACAATCGATAGGTCATCCTATCGTTTTCACAAATACCCGGTCTTCACACCGGTCTTCAAATGCTATCCATAACGACGTATCACATATTCGGAATGGGATATACGACAAAAGGTCCTACCCCGGCCAAACCGAATAGCGAGCGCTTATTTTAAAAATAAGTGTAGCATTCAATTCCAAACAATCACAACAAACACCATCCAAGGGTAAATACTGATAGTTGGTTATTTAACTATCAATATAGATGCGCCACATCACCAGATTCCAAATAATTTCTCAAATTATTTAATTTCCCAAAATATCTTTACAAGATATATATAATCTTCCACACTTCAAAAATAAACGACGTTTATTTTGAGACCAATTTTCCCTTTCTATTTATAAATTCCATAGTGATTTTATATTTCAAAATATCTACTGATCTACAGTTTTCAATAGATTTCAAATATTCAATTCCAATTTATCCTTAAAAGGATAAATTCTTAAAAATGTTCCATTTCATATTGGAAAAGCAATTCCATACTTATTTAAATGTAATTGATTCACAAATATTATTTATTTTCACAATTTGAAAATATTCGATATACTTAAACCATAGTTAAGTATATTTTTCATTCTTTTAAGGAAAACGTTCTTTTATTCACATTTACTTGGGTCAAAACGAATGTTGCATAAAACATCGTTACGACAACCCAAAATCACTAGTATAGGGATTCAAAATTTAAAATAGATATATAAATACCAATACTATACAAAGTATTTTCTTTCGGAAATCATTTACTATAACAACAGTGTTATAGTCCACCATTTTCTTATTTTCTCGAAAACGTCTATTTCAACAATGAATGTTGAAACCTACGTATTCGATTCATAATACATTTTAAAACATCTTTTAAAATAATTAACTTCATTTAATAATATCGTTTTTCCCAACACATATCTATTTTATTGCATAATATATTCACGGTCCAAAAATCGTGAATATACTTCCTATAATAAATTTCTATGTTCTATTCATCAAATTCAATTGATTTCGAATTTATAAACAATGTCTATAAATTCCATTCCTATTTTATAACTTCGATTTATAAATTTCCTTTATCAATCCAATTCAATTTATATAACTCATTTTTATACCAAAAGTCTATATTATAAGATAAACACTTATAATATCATTTATTTACGAAGTCGTTCTTTTTAAAACTTCACAAATTATGAATCTTGTTACTTGTAAGATTCCATTTATATTTTAGGACAACTTCAACTTATAAAATCTCCTTTTTTAAAAATTTCTATTAATATCCAATTTAAATGCCAAAATCCAGTTTATAAGTTAATTACTTATAAATCCTTTATTTCACCACATCTATTCATTTTATAATACTTATAACACTCGTTTTATAATTCCAATATTTTAAATTCATAAATATCAATTTTTATTCTTTTATATAAACCGTTTATAATAATAATTCAAAAATCTCAATTTAAACCATTTCATAAATTTATTAACTACTTATCTCAAAAATAACATTTTGGTTATATTTTACAAAAATCCTAAATTCTATAACTTTTAAAAATTGAAATTGAAATTTATTTAAAATGAATCGAGTTCAAAAATTAAATAAATACATATACTTTGAAAGAAAAAAAATCACCTTAAAATCCTTTTTAATTCAAAATCATTATTTTTAACTTTAAAAATGAATCCGATGATGCAACAGCATCAAATGGTCAATCACGGGAATAAACATCATATATCGATATGATAGTTAACAATCAACACAATATTTATAAACAAATAACTATTTGTGAGGAATCCAGTTGGATCCGTCTAACCTGTTTCCCTGCAACCACAGACGTTAGCACAATACCAATTCCACTTCTAGGTGGAATATCGCGGTATATGGGATTTTATAAAATATTCCGCTTAATAGGCGGCGCGATAGGGTCTCATCCGCTATACGAGGTGGGAAATCAATTCCAATATATACATATGCCAATATATATATATATTGCTATATATAGTATATATCCTACTATATCTATTAACACAATCAAACAACAATCATCAATCAACATTAACTTTTTAAAATTTTAAACCAAATTGTTCGATTGAGTGAGGAGTTCTCACCTTGGTTTTATTTCCGGTTTCAGCGTTTGTTTCGAATAAAATTAAACGAACGTTTAATTTTACCCGAAATTCAAACGAGCTCCAATCGACTCCAAACTGGTTGCATCGCGAAGTGCTAGACGATACGATTCTAACCCAAAAAATCTCGTCCGATTTGAACCTCGCATGAAAAAGATACGAATTTTAGAAGTTACACGAATTTTTAAATATAAAAGTTACAACATTATTTTACATTTCTCAACCCAAATTAATCCTGGCCGCACATCACGCTTCCTCCCTCCCTCTCTATCTTCACGCATGCAACCTTCATCCCAGGAAGAAGAACGCGCAAGCATCCCATGATACACGAGCTAGGGTTTGCAACCACTACCGACTCGCCCAACATAAAAATGATCCGAACCCACCGTTGCGAAGCTTGCTACCATCACTATGCTCTCCCCAAAGCACTTGGAGCTCGGCCATCACCTGAGCCCTGGAAACGAAGGCGAACGCAGCCGTTCCCGCTCCACTTTCCGCCTCCTCGTTGCTCGAAACTCGATCTCTACCGTTGGATACGAAGTTCTCCTTGCCCTCTCCGACATTCCAGTTGGAAACATCTTCTAAAACTTGACGGATTTGCATGGATTTGAGGTGGAAGTCGAGTGAATTTCGGCCATTAATAACGTAAAAGGCGGCTGGCTGAATTTAGCTAGGGTTTAGATAGTTTAATTGAATATATAATATGTTTTAATAATATTTTATTAATAAAATTCTCTTTTTAACAACTTATGCAAACGAACTCCAATTCTCACGTTCCGACAGGCGTTTCTAAAGTTTTTCCGCGTTCCGGACGCAATGGAACAGGTTTAGTAAGCTAATTCGATCGTATGTGTGAGATACGGCAATAAACGATCAATTTAAATTAAAACCGATTTAAACGATTTTCTAAGCGTTTTGGCTTGCCCCGGACAAATGATAAATCCGATTGACTTGAAATTTGAAATCTTACAATAATATCACATTAAGGATCCGATGAAATTGGTTTCTTTGAAATCCGAGACCGTTTGAAAAATGGCTATTTTAACTCGCTAAATTAATATTAAAACGATATCGATGCGTTTCGAGCTGCCACGGTCAAACGACAACTCCGATTGCTACGAAAATTGAAATCCAATAATAACTAACTATTACGGATCCAATGAAACTCGTTTCGTTCAATTCTGAGACTGTTCAAAAATTGGCTATTTTTCAGTCGATAATTAAATATTGAAACATTCGATTTTCACAAATTAATTCCAAATTCAATTTTACAAGTTCTAAAACATTTCTATAACTTCAATATGATAAAATAAAATTTTCCAAATCATTTTCAATCATATTTAACTCAAATTTAAATATTTCTGGAATTTCACTATTATATTATCGTTTTAATTGTCCAATTAAATCCAAATATTTCATAAATAAATTATTCGACTTAAAAATTTCACTTATTAATATTTAAAATTAATTAAATATTCAAATTTAAATTATCAAAAATTCTGGGTCGTTACAATCTTCCCTTCTTAAAAGAATTTCGTCCTCGAAATTGCAAGTTAAGAAAAATGATTCCTAATCCGTTTATTACTTTTCCAAAACCAATTAGTTTTATCAGCTTTTTAACACAAATCTTTTTATTAAAGATTCACTATCATTTCAATTAGCTTTCCTACTTCAATTATAGGTTTCAAACAACATTGTTTACTTAACAATTCAAATTTAAATTCAAATTACAAATTCCAAATTTTCAAAATTTCTCAAAAATTTTCTAACATTCTTAATTTTCGAAAAATTTCGCCAGCGTCTCCTTTGCGCGGCTAGATCGGTACGACTACAAAATGGCAATACGGCCCCTCAGAATCAAAAAGAAAAGAGAAAGCCAAGTGGCTGGAGAAGGAAATCACCAAATTTCATACTAAAATTGAAATACGTACCTTTTTGTCGAGCGATTCAAATTTTAAACTTCAAAATCAAAATCCCAATTCCATTATATACCTGTATATCCTGCTAGTAGTAGTATCCAATTCCAACATTCAAATCATTTTGCCAATTCAATTACAAAATTCCGATACTTACTTTTTACCCCAATTTTAGCTTTACTATTGAAGTTACATATTCATTTTCATTCGTTTCCAAATAGTTTACATTCACTACTTAAATTCACATTGGTTCACTTTCAACTCAAATCAAATTCAATTCTATTTAAATTCATTTACTTCACTCTCAATTTTAATTTCAATTACATAACTTTCAAATTTTTTCTAATTCAATTTCATTAACACTTAATGAATTTACATACAATCAACCAACAAGCAAATAACAACCAATGTACATCCAATACAACCAAATTATTAATTTTCTTTCTCATTACATTCAGTTTGGTTCAACAGTTTTAATTCCAATTGGTTTAACATTCAATTGATTTTCATTTAATTATTCAACTAGCTTAAAATGAATTTACACTTACATACATCATTTCATATCAACTTATTCATATTCGATTGATTAACATTCAATCCATTCTTAAATTCAATTGCTAATTCTTTTACAAATAAAATTGAACTTCATTTATATAACTCAAGTTCACATCATTTGATTCACTTGATTATTTCACTTCGATACAAAATCAATTTTTTATTCAATTTCACTTAGGTTATACTCCATTTAACATCATTTGTTCAATTGAACTTAAGTTTCCACTTATCAATCCAATTCGGATTTCAATTCTAAAGTAAATTCTATTTAACTTTTACTTAAGTCAAATTCATACCAACATTCAAATTCATATTTTATTTCACTTAACTTAATTGTTTAACCACATCAATAATTAGTTTTACTTACATTTTCCCATTCTATAAGTTATACAAATTATTATTCAACTTCCAAATCATATTATAAGTTCAAAAACTTCTTCACTTATATTTATCAATTTCAAGCTGAATTTTCAAATTTGTTTATCACAACAAAACTTCAGTTTTAAATTCATTATTGTAGCAAATCCATCACATAGAAACTCGAAAATGATACTGATGATGCTGCAGTCATCATCCTTATTATTTCCCAGTGACAATAGTGAAATCAATGCTAAATATTCTTTCGAAAAGTTTTCTTTTTTTTATTTATAACTACATTTGTAAACATTTTACTTATAAAATTTTTCACTTCTTATATATATAAGATCATTTTACAATTGTAAACCATACTAATTATAATTTCATACTTATAATTCATTATTTTATACAATTATTCTCTTTACAATTGTTGTTTTTATTAAACTTATTCAAACCACTTTGATTATCTTATATATATATATCATTTACAACAACCAAGCAATCAATTATATACACACTTCAATAATTCTTGGAAAATTATTTTCTTTATATATAAAATATAATCGAGGTAAAATTATTTCATTTACCCAATTTAAATCAATATCGTGTCGAATTGTTCTGTATAAGTGTTTAGAGATCCCTATCAATAGAGTTGTACAGACTATACCGACCAGAATCCATATACCACTCAACAAACCAATCATCACAATATAAAAAAAAATTAATATTCACTAACAAATACGCGCTCATATCTATTATTACACTCACACTCATTCTAGAGTACTACTGACTCTATCTCTAATGAGTACTACCCAACAGAGCCATGGTTGTCGCTTAACCACATGCTCAGATAACAAATGTAAAGGCCCGAAAATCCGTACTCCTTTGAGCTGGCAACATTCCACAACAACCCAGCCAAAGAGGAACGAACTTCCGAATCTTTAGGGTTGAAGAAGAAGAAAGAGGCAGAAGAAGAGAGAGAAAGATAGAAGAAGCAGAAACAAACAACAGAAACTGGATAACAATATCAGAATCTCACAATCGCAGCGGAACAACATATAATAGATAAATGAATATTCATTAAAACAAAAGAACTATACATTTTATACATTACATCACATTACATTACAACAATCAGAGTGTAGAACAAAACAACGGAAAATAAATACTACAATAGTAATATACAATGCTATCCAAGCTCGCCTCCAAATCTGCACAGCAATCTCCCGAATCCAGAATCACCTAATAACCTAACTCTAGACTGCCCGTGTGGAAAATAGTGGGCACCCAGAGTTAAGGAAAGGAACAATAAACTCCAGGTCCATCATGGGACTGGTGTGAGAACTCAAAACAGTTATCTTTAAACAAGCAACAAGAAAATTTAAATTTTGAAATCCGCAATGCTTTTTCTGGAAAATGAAACTACCATAAGGCCTCCCGCCACACACACAATGCAAACGCAGAATTGGAGGAGATTTCTCCTTATGATAGTCAAAGATGCTTATTACGCATAAATCAAACCATTTTTGATACTATTATTAGTGCATAGTGTAGAAAACAATTTCGAAAGTAGAATATAAATCCTAGCCAGCATAGACATTCCGAACTATGCCTACTATAGCTACCATCCAAATAGTGGGGCGCCACCATAAGTGAATGGCAGGTTATACAACTAAAACCGTACAAGGCTCGTATTGTTTTGATTGGATTTCCAACAAATGGTCAGGCTAAGGAACTTCCTACTGCCACATGGGATCGCCTCCGGCGGGACGTCCCGAGAACCTAACCGGATCTCTGCCAACACAAGGCCGGGTTACCTCTGTAACTAGGTAACTACAACTCGAGTATGCCATCCCCCGGTCCTTTGGGACCTTTATCCGAGCGCTCGATTCCAACAACACCACACAGTAATAGATATAGTGTATCCACATGAGTAAATATCTGGGCTCCATACCATGATACCACCCTTTTCCAGAAGGAAATGACATACCCTAAAGGGTGCGACCCTCATAACCTTGCCGCATATTCCTGTTTCGACCATTTCCGGGAAGTGAGGTCTGACGAAGTCTCATCCACAAAGCTACGCTTTGTGCAACAAAGCCATGCTTTGGGTCAACAGATGACCAAAGCAATGATCACAAAGATAAATGATCAAACAAATGATCATATCACAAATGACCAACCAATGATAATCACACAGCAGCACTCACAATGTCACATTACCAGATTGGGAAATATCGCTGATGACCTTCAACTACATAACCTCTGAGCTCGTACGTCTCAGAGAAGGGTGTTAAGCTAAGAGAATAAACTCTCCTCCACCAATAGAAATGTATTTGAAAGAAATCTGCTCTATATCTCAAAATGTAATGTCAGACATGTAACCATACAAGTCTGTTCCGGGTTCGAACAGAACCGAAGGCACTTCCAAAGAAGCCCTTGTAATCCAGGTATTCACAATCCCGATAAAATTTCCCATCACAAAGGAAATCTCCATATCGTAGCTAACGATGCAGAGACAATCGATAGGTCATCCTATCGTTTTCACAAATAACCGGTCTTCACACCGGTCTTCAAATGCTATCCATAACGACGTATCACATATTCGGAATGGGATATACGACACAAAGGTCCTACCCCGGCTAAACCGAATAGCGAGCGCTTATTTTAAAAATAAGTGTAGCATTCAATTCCAAACAATCACAACAAACACCATCCAAGGGTAAATACTGATAGTCGGTTATTTAACTATCAATATAGATGCGCCACATCACCAGATTCCAAATAATTTCTCAAATTATTTAATTTCCCAAAATATCTTTACAAGATATATATAATCTTCCACACTTCAAAAATAAACGACGTTTATTTTGAGACCAATTTTCCCTTTCTATTTATAAATTCCATAGTGAATTTATATTTCAAAATATCTACTGATCGACAGTTTTCAATAGATTTCAAATATTCAATTCCAATTTATCCTCAAAAGGATAAATTCTTAAAAACGTTCCATTTCATATTGGAAAAGCAATTCCATACTTATTTAAAAGTAAGTGATTCACAAATATTATTTATTTTCACAATTTGAAAATATTCGATATACTTAAACCATAGTTAAGTATATTTTTCATTCTTTTAAGGAAAACGTTCTTTTATTCACATTTACTTGGGTCAAAACGAATGTTGCATAAAACATCGTTACGACAACCCAAAATCACTAGTATAGGGATTCAAAATTTAAAATAGATATATAAATACCAATACTATACAAAGTATTTCCTTTCGGAAATCATTTACTATAACAACAGTGTTATAGTCCACCATTTCCTTATTTTCTCGAAAACGTCTATTTCAACAATGAATGTTGAAACCTACGTATTCGATTCATAATACATTTTAAAACATCTTTTAAAATAATTAACATCATTTAATAATATCGTTTTTCCCAACACATATCTATTTTATTTCATAATATATTCACGGTCCAAAAATCGTGAATATACTTCCTTAATAAATTTCTATGTTCTATTCATCAAATTCAATTGATTTCGAAGTTATAAACAATGTCTATAAATTCCATTCCTATTTTATAACTTCGATTTATAAATTTCCTTTATCAATCCAATTCAATTTATATAACTCAATTTTATACCAAAAGTCTATATTATAAGCTAAACACTTATTATATCATTTATTTACGAAGTCGTTCTTTTTAAAACTTCACAAATTATGAATCTTGTTACTTATAAGATTCCGTTTATATTTTAGGACAACTTCAACTTATAAAATCTCCTTTATTAAAAATTTCTATTAATATCCTATTTAAATGCCAAAATCCAGTTTATAAGTTAATTACTTATAAATCCTTTATTTCACAACATCTATTCATTTTATAATACTTATAACACTCGTTTTATAATTCCAATATTTTAAATTCATAAATATCAATTTTTTTTCTTTTATATAAACCGTTTATAATAATAATTCAAAAATCTCAATTTAAACCATTTCATAAATTTATTAACTACTTATCTCAAAAATAACATTTTGGTTATATTTTACAAAAATCCTAAATTCTATAACTTTTAAAAATTGAAATTTTAATTTATTTAAAATGAATCGAGTTCAAAAACTAAATAAATACATATACTTTGAAAGAAAAAAAAATCACCTTAAAATCCTTTTTAATTCAAAATCGTTATTTTTAACTTTAAAAATGAATCCGATGATGCAACAGCATCAAATGGTCAATCACGGGAATAAACATCATATATCGATATGATAGTTAACAATCAACACAATATTTATAAACAAATAACTATTTGCGAGGAATCCAGTTGGATCCCTCCAACCTGTTTCCCTGCAACCACAGACGTTAGCACAATACCAATTCCACTTCAAGGTGGAATATCGTGGTATATGGGATTTTATAAAATATTCCGCTTAATAGGCGGCGCAATAGGGTCTCATCCGCTATACGAGGCGGGAAATCAATTCCAATATATACATATGCCAATATATATATATATATATATATTGCTATATATAGTATATATCCTACTATATCTATTAACACAATCAAACAACAATCATCAATCAACATTAACTATTTAAAATTTTAAACCAAACTGTTCGATTGAGTGAGGAGTTCCCACCTTGGTTTTATTTCCGGTTTCAGCGTTTGTTTCGAATAAAATTAAACGAACGTTTAATTTTACCCGAAATTCAAACGGGCTCCAATTGACTCCAAACTGGTTGCATCGCGAATTGCTAGACGATACGATTCTAACGCAAAAAATCTCGTCCGATTTGAACCTCGCATGAAAAAGATACGAATTTTAGAAGTTACACGAATTTTTAAATATAAAAGTTACAACATTATTTTTCATTTCTCAACCCAAATTAATCCTAGCCGCACATCACGCTTCCTCCCTCCCTCTCTATCTTCACGCACGCAACCTTCATCCCAGGAAGAAGAACGCGCAAGCAACCCATGATACACGAGCTAGGGTTTGCAACCACTACCGACTCGCTCAACATAAAAATGATCCGAACCCACCGTTGCGAAGCTTGCTACCATCACTATGCTCGCCCCAAAGCACTTGGAGCTCGGCCATCACCTGAGCCCTGGAAACGAAGGCGAACGCAGCCGTTCCCGCTCCACTTTCCGCCTCCTCGTTGCTCGAAACTAGATCTCTACCGTTGGATACGAAGTTCTCCTTGCCCTCTCCGACATTCCAGTTGGAAACATCTTCTAAAACTTGACGGATTTGCATGGATTTGAAGTGGAAGTCGAGTGAATTTCGGCCATTAATAACGTAAATGGCGGCTGGCTGATTTTAGCTAGGGTTTAGATAGTTTAGTTGAATATTTAATATGTTTTAATAATATTTTATTAATAAAATTCTCTTTTTAACAACTTATGCAAACGAACTCCAATTCTCACGTTCCGACAGGCGATTCTAAAGTTTTTCCGCGTTCCGGACGCAATGGAATAGGTTTCGTAAGCTAATTCGATCGTATGTGTGAGATACGGCAATAAACGATCAATTTAAATTAAAACCGATTTAAACGATTTTCTAAGCGTTTTGGCTTGCCCCGGACAAACGATAAATCCGATTGACTTGAAATTTGAAATCTTACAATAATATCACATTAAGGATCCGATGAAACTGGTTTCGTCGAAATCTGAGACCGTTTGAAAAATGGCTATTTTTACTCGCTAAATTAATATTAAAACGATATCGATGCGTTTCGAGCTGCCACGGTCAAACGACAACTCCGATTGCTACGAAAATTGAAATCCAATAATAACTAACTATTATGGATCCAATGAAACTCGTTTCGTTCAATTCTGAGACTGTTCAAAAATTGGCTATTTTTCAGTCGATAATTAAATATTGAAATATTCAATTTTCACAAATTAATTCCAAATTCAATTTTACAAGTTCTAAAACATTTATATAACTTCAATATGATAAAATAAAATTTTCCAAATCATTTTCAATCATATTTAACTCAAATTTAAATATTTCTGGAATTTCACTATTATATTATCGTTTTAATTGTCCAATTTAATCCAAATATTTGATAAATAAATTATTCGACTTAAAAATTTCACTTATTAATATTTAAAATTAATTAAATATTAAAATTTAAATTATCAAAAATTCTGGGTCGTTACAACTTTCCATTTTGGTTTTAAAGGTTTTCGAAGTATTTTCACCGTATGTAAAATAGATCCGGTAAATACTTAGAGCTTTTAGTTGTAACTACCCAATATTTTTGAAATTCATTTTATTTGTTTTTTAATTATTTTTATAGTGAAGTAGAAATTTTTCTAAATTTTCAGGTTTTGCTTCCTATTTTTAAGTAATTTCTTCAATTCTTTTGAAATTTCCTATGAATTTAATTATTCATTTCACTTTGAAAATTCATTTTATTCCAAGTTTTGTCTTATAATATTCTTCAAATGAAGTAAATAAGTTTCCAAAGCCATTGGTAATTTTCTTGTAATTTTTATGTCCTGTTTGCTATTTTTAAACAATTTCTTTATTCCTTTTTCTATCTTTTCCCAATTTAATCATTTATTTTATTTTGGAAATGATAAATAAATTATTTTATTTCAAAGTTTCACTTTATAGTATTTTTAAAATGAAGTGGATATTTTTCCAAGACTAGTAGTGATTTATTTGTAATTTCTGGACAATGTTTTGTATTTTTAAGTAATTTCTTTCATTCTTTTATATATTCTTCAAAATTAATTATTTATTTTCTTATATTTTACTTAGTTTCGGTTTGTAAAGTATATTTCTGAGTTATTTGTTTATGTAAAATTAAAAAGAAAAGGAAATGCCAAAGGTTTAAAAAGTTACAAAACTTAAGGCTTTTCACCTTCAAAATTTTTCATTTTCAAAACTCCTCATTTATGTGCATTTTTGGCCGTACACTATTCTTCTTAGCCTTGTATTTTCATTATTATTTCACATGAAAAATTCCTCACCTCCTCATTTCTCACGGCTTGAAACAAATATTGGTAATGGCCTCCATCACTTTTTCTACTTTTCTTCTTATTTTCTTTAAATTTTTGCCTTGTTTCTCTTCTTGTTTGGATCGGCCTCCCCCTTGTTCCTCGACCACCACCACCCTACATCTCTTTCATGCCTTCACCACTATCTACCCCAGCAGCCATGACCTTGGTCGAACCCACCTTGATGGCCAAACCCTTCAAATTGCAACCTAAATGCCTAAAAACAATGTTGTTGACCACTACTTGCCATACCACTTAATCCACCACCCTAATCACCACCATAGCCGCCACCACCACCTCTGACCTGACCACCACATACCCCTCCAACCTCTGTCCAGTCATGGTGCACCCACAAGCCAGCACACTTCCCATGGCCAAGCCCTTTAGCCAACCAAAACTCCACCTTTTGCCTAAAAACCCCATCACCTCCTCATGTATAAAACTCCACCTTTCCCATGCCTTGAACCCAACCCATGCCAGCCCAAACCTGAGCCAAAACTTGACCAAATATGAACCAAACCATACTCTAGGCCCTGACAAAGGTTTGAGGAAGTAAGGCAAAAAGTTTGGCAATTCATTTCTCTTTTATTTCAAAGTTATTGCATTTTAAAGTCGTATTGAATTGTGTTGTACACAAGAGTTTTGATTGTTTGTTTTGGGTTGTACGCAAGAGTTGTAGGTTGGATTCGCTCTACACTCAAGTCCGTAATCGTGTCATCGTGCTTTGTTTTCTGTTGTACCTTTGGTTTTGAAATCTTCAGCAATTAGAGGTGAGTAAAGCTCACACGACAATTATACTTATGCAGTTGTAAAACAACAACAACAACTGAATGTGTAAAAAATATTTACTATGTTATAACTGCCATGTGATTTTATATATATGATGTTAAACATGTTAAATTGCATATCTTCTCACATGTTACATGTCATATCACCTGTTACCGTTGTATATTGTTAAACTGTTCATTTATATCTGTTTATCACACTGCAAGTTCCCGGTAGATTAGGTTCACTATGGGTTGAAATGATACATACCCGAATGGACTTTAGAATAAGGTAAAATCGTTATGGGCTGAAATGATTGGCCTGAACGGTTTTTAAATTATTTATTTTGACTTGGGATTGCGGGTTTGGAATGATAGAACCCGGATTTTTATTTGTAAACTGGGGATTGAAATGATATATATCCGTATCACTTGACCTAGGTTAGAAAACTATGTACAGGCCCGTGGTTATTTTTATAAATTTTATGGAAATTTTAAAGTAATTTTAAAAGTGTATATATACGAAAATTTGATATAAATTGGATTTTTAATTATTAAATATAGAAATTTGGAATTTTCTATAAGTTAAAATGTTGGAAAAAAATGAATAGTTGCATTGAATTTTGAAATATAACTTAAGTGGAAATTGGAATTTTGTAAATAAAATTTAGTTATATAAATAAAAATTGGAAATTAAAATTTATTTGAGAAAAAAATGGAGAAAAATTAAATATTAAGTTGTTTATTTAATATGCGAAGAATTGGAAATTTTACACTTGAATTTATTAAAGGAATTTGTTGAAATTTAATTTAATAATAAGGAATTTATTATGATAAAAACAATATGTTTAAATGATGTGTAATGAACATTTTTAATGTTAAATTATGATTTTTAGAATGTTTAAAGAGTTTAAAATGAAGTTTTTTATTTGCTGGAAATACACTAAAATCTGGAATTCACTTTTAATAGCATTCAGAAATGCTATAGTTTCTGAATTGAACTAAAATTGAGTAAAAAGAGTTATTACAGCATTTCTGAAATGCTATAGTTGCTGTAGTTGAACTTATAAGCTAAGATTGAACTCAGATCTATTATAGCATTTCTGTAAATGCTGTAGTGGTCTGCTGTCTTTGCAGAAATGAATAAAAACCCTTGTTTTGAAATCTGAGCTATTACAGCATTTCTGCGAATGCTGTCTTTGCTATTGTGAGCTAAAATTTAACTAAAACTAAGTTTGAACAGCAGTTTTTAAGTGCTGTCTTTGCTGTATCACAACGTTTCTAAGTATAACTTATAACAGTTTTTTTCTAAATGCCGTGAAAGGCTGAAATTTTAATAACTATGGGTTTTGACTTATTAAATGAACTCCGAATGACTTGAAACTTTGAAATTTGAATACTTGACTTGAAAGAATAATAACTTCACTCTTAAATGACTTAAATGAATGAAATAAGTTGGAAAATGAATCAGTTTAAAGGGTGATTTGAATTGAAATAAATGAATGTTATCTTTGAACTTTAAAAGGGTATTTAAATTGGATATTTGAATTTGAATTCCAATAATGATTTTTAAAGGGAAGTTTAGAAAGGATATGATATTTTGAATATCAAAATGATATAGAAATGAAATCTTTATGTTGATAAAGAATTAGGTTTTGAAATGATATTTTATTTTGAAGTATAAAGTATTATTTTAAAGTTATAACCACGGGTTATAATAACGATTGGTTGGCAAAGTGACCGGGATCGGATATGGATATACTCTCTGTCGATACCGAAAACCACTTTGACAACTATGTACGTGGTGGAGATTCCAGAATGAAGTAGGATGGTGGCGACGCTCTTATGGTATGTTATGTAGACCCAACTCCCGTGAGTTGGCATAAGGTGGCTAAAACAGGAGCGATCTCGGGCCAAAATGGGTAGCTTTTTTGGTCGGACGCATTTCTTTGATACCATTCTATTACTTTGTGATTGTTTGGTGGCCACCCTTTGATTTGGGGAATGTGTTCCGAGGTGGGCGTATGTGGCTGCTGCGTTACCACCAGCCCATGTGCGTAATTGGTATATTTACCCTGACATTGCCTAGTGTGCCGTGTCACCTACCATATCGAGCCTTTACTACGAGTTTCTATTTGTGTCGTACCTATGCAGTATCTTCTCATATTCTCCCGATAAGGAGATATGCAGGTACTTTATAGACTATTGGCATTATTTGTGTTAAGGTGGAAAATGTAAAGCCTTAACGCTATTTAAAAGTATGTTTATTTTACTGTTAGACATTATTATAATAGCGCAATATACTATATAGTGAATAGTTTAACGGATCCTTAGAAGATGGACGGTCCCATGCATCTTCTAAGTTATTTGTACATTTACTATAGTTCACTTGAGTTGGTTTATATTAGATAAGTATATATGTCCTGACTCTAGTGTTTGTGTTTTATTTACGTTCGGGTCAGCCTGAGTTTATTCATAGATTTGGATTTCCACTCTCTAGAGGTCTAGAATCGCTGAAGATTTATCAGCCTATCTAGTTATCAATATTTCAGTTCCGTTGTTCTGTTGTCAGCTTTGTATTAGGGGACTTCTTTGTATTTGGGATTTGATGTCATATTTACTTTCAGACATATATTATGTATTTTGTATTTGGTTTTGAGACTTTGTGATAGTAGCTTCATGAACTACTGTGGTATTTATTTTCCGCTGCGAGATATTCTGTGTCTATGATTCTGTGATTTGAGTTTCATTTGCTCCGAATTTTTATTACAATCTGTTATTTTGTACTATTCAAGTTCGGCATGTGTGGATTATTTTCGATTTGAATAGTGGAAAATAATGGGTCGTTACAGTTGGTATCAGAGCTTTGGTTTTTAGGCAAACCTTAGCCTGCAGAGCAAAAACTCATTAGAGATAGGATAGAAATATCCTAGAATGAGTGAAATCAACTTCAGAATCATTTCTTTGTGAGAGAACGTATTTTCAAAGTATAAAATGATTTTTTGAAGGATTTTTCAAAGACTATTTTGAAATAAAAAAATTTCTTGTTTTAAAAGCAATTTTTCTAAACTTCTTTCCTTTCGTATCTACCTTGTTAGAAATTTCTGTAATTAGGATGTTCATTCAAGTGCATTTATCTCGTCTTGTCTTATCTTTATCTTATCTCTACCTTTGTCCTAATATTCATTCTTGAATTTTCAGGATGAATCGTAGAAATGCTAGAGGTCGGGGTCATGGTGCTGCCCCACTTCCAGCCCCAGCTCCTGTCCGTTTCACTGTTCTTTGCAAAGAATTTACTCAGCTTGGAGGAACCAAGTTCACTAGTTCTGAGTCTATCATTGAGGCTCAGCAATGGCTGAGGGGTATCGAGAGGATATTTACTGATCTTGAGATTACTGATGCCCGGAAGCGTCAGTTAGCCGCATGGCAGTTACAGGAGGCTGCCCAAGAATGGTGAGAGTCTGTTACGGCTAACACCGTTGAGGCTAATCTTACTTGGGAACAGTTCAGGTATCTTCTTGTGTTTCTTTGAATTCTGTTTTCTATCTTTTCGTGCCTTTTTTCTGAGCTTAATTATCATTCTTCTCAGGCAGGCTTTTGTTGCTAAGTGGATGCCCGAAGACGGGGAATCCCAGCTTTATAGGGAGTTCATGGACCTCAAGCAAGGAAGCATGTCTTTATCGGAGTACGAGAGGAAGTTTAATGAACTTTCTAAGTTCGGACCTGGCCTGATAGACACTCTTGTGAAGAAGAACGAGAAATTTATTGCTGGTGCTCGTCCCGAGTACTATAGTCATCTCATTTCTCATGTTCATGCCACCTTTACCCGGCTTATGGATATGGCTCTTCGTTATGAGAACCCTACTTCTAAGGGTCCTGCTTCAGTTGGTGCTCCGTCATCTCAGACTTCTTCTGCAAATTCTAAGAAGAGAAAGCCCAGTTTCCAATAGCAGAAGAAGAATTGGCTTAAGAATCCTGGTTTGGGATCTTCATCATCTGCTCCATCTCAGAGGCAGCCAGTTGACCTTTCTTCCATCACCTGCTTCAAGTGTGACCAAAAGGGACACTATGCGAATAGTTGTCCTACTATTGTTGGTACTGCCATTCCTCCCCCTGCTCAGCCAGCTAGGCGTGGTCTTTGCCACATCTGTCTCCATCCTGGCCATTTCAAGAAAGATTACCCTACCCAACAAAAGGGTAAGCCTTCTGGTATATTTGCTTTCACCTCTGCCTCTTCTCCAGCACCTGCTCCTCCAGCTCCTAGTGATGACCAAGGTACCCTACAAGGTTCTTTCTCTTTATTTCAGCATCCTGTTCGTGTGCTTTTTGATACTGGTGCATCCCACAGTTTTATATCTGTTGATTTGTTTGATAAGTTTGAGCACCTACTTTCTCCTGAGTATGTTTCTTAATCCTTATGCGTTTCAAATCTAATTGGGGGTCTCGCAAACCTTAATAGGATTTGTAAACAAGTGAAGCTTCTTTATTCCGATCATCGTTTTAGTGGTGATTTCTATGTTTTGGGCTTCGATGCTTTTGATTTGTTGCCTGGTGGTGATTGGCTTGGTTGGCATAATGCACATATCTCTTGTAAAGCCCGGTCTGTTTATCTTGAGGATGATCTGGGAAATTCCTTTGTTATTCAGTGCCGCATGCCTCAGGATTTTGCTGGCAGTTTTATTTATTCTCTGGATTCTGCTCCTGATGATTTTCATTTGACTCGTGTGGTCAAACTCTTTCCTGATGTTTTTGGTGAAGTCACTGCTTTGCCTCCTAAGCGGGAGATAGATTTCCGCATTGACCTTATTCCTGGAGCTCGACGTGTTGTTCTTCCCCCCAGAAGAATGGCACCCCGCGAGGAGGTTGAGTTAACAAAGCAAATTGAGGACTTGTTCTCCAAAGGTCTGATCAGACCTAGCCATTCAGAAAGGGGAGCAGCGGTGGATTTCGTCACCAAGTCCGATGGATCTTTGAGGATGTGTGTTGATTATAGGGAGCTGAACAAGCTCACTATGAAAAACAGATATCATATGCCTCGCATCAATGATATGTTTGATCAGCTTTATGGTGCTACTTGGTTCTCTCAGCTTGATCTTGCCACAGGTTTTCACCAGCTCAGAGTTACTGAGGAAAGCATTCCCAAGACTACTTTTCAGACTGAGAATGGGTTCTTTGAATGGTTAGCCATGCCTTTTGGTTTGACTAATGCTCCTGCTTTCTTTGTTGATTTGATGAATCGTGTTTTTCATGATGTTCTTAGTAAATTTGTTCTAGTCTTTGTTGATGATATCCTTGTCTTTTCTAAGACCAAGGCAGAGCATGAGTCACACTTGAAATCTATCATAGAGATTCTTAGAAGCCATCAATTGAAGGCTAAATTTTCTAAATGCCATTTCTGGAAGGATGAAGTCCGATTCCTTGGACATATTGTTTGTGGTAATGGAGTTTCTGTTGATCCTGCCAAGATAGCTACGATCAATGTAAGTCTTTCTCTTTTCTTCATCATTAAATTTTTTATATCTTTTCTGTTGTATTATTTTTCCCTATTTCTGTTATAGGATTGGGAAACTCCTAAGACTCCATCAGATATTTGTAGTTTTCTTGGCCTTGCCGGTTATTACCGGAGATTCATCAAGAATTTTGCTCGGATTACTGCATCTCTCACTGCTTTGACTCGTAAGAATGCAAAGTTTATCTGGGATAAGAAGTGTGAAGCTGCATTAACTGAGTTAAAGAGCAAGCTAACTTCCGCACCAGTTCTTACCGTTCCAAACGAAAGTGAAGGATTGATGGTATATACTGATGCTTGTCGTGAGGGATTGGGTGCTGTTCTCATGCAGGATGGTATGGTCATTGCCTATGCCAACCGTTAGTTGAAAACCCATGAAGCTAATTATGCTGCTCATGATTTAGAGTTGCTTGCTGTTGTCTTTGCTTTGAAGATTTGGAGGCATCATCTGCTTGGAACCAAGTTTGAGCTTTTCACCGATCATCAGTCTCTGAGATATATCTTCACCCAGAAGGATTTGAATCAGAGGCAAGTTCGTTGGCTTGAGTTTCTGGCTTCTTACGACCTTGATATTAGCTATACCCCTGGTAAAGCTAATGTTGTGGCCGATGCTCTGAGTCGGAAGAAGGCTTTGTTGTGTCAGCTTGTTGTTTCTTCTCCTCTTCTGGATCGTATCAAGGCTAAGCAGGATGAGGATAGGATGCTTAGGCTTATTAAGGAGAGTGTTCGAAGCAGGTTTGGTGGCAGTAGTGGTAGTAGTGGAGCTCAAATTGATGATAGTGGTGTTTTGAGGATTAATGGCAGGATTTGTGTCCCGAATGTTGATGGATTGAGGCAAGAGTTGCTTCGGGAGAATCATCGATCCAGACTTTCTATTCATCCTGGTGTGTCGAAGATGTATCAGGATATGAAGAGGCTTTATTGGGGGAGAGGGATGAAGCAGGATGTCTCTATCTTTGTTAGTCGGTGTGCGACTTGAAAGCAAGTCAAGGCCGATCATCAGAAGACCCCTGGTTTGTTGCAGACCTATATATTCCCAACTGGAAGTGGGAACAGGTTTCCATGGACTTCATTGATGGATTGCCGAGGTCTAGGAAGGGCAATGAGAGTATCTGGGTTATTGTGGTTAGGCTGACCAAATATGCTCATTTTATTCCGGTAAAGTCTAACCGTTCTGCTTCTAGTTTGTCTGAGATCTACATGAGGGAGATTGTTCGTCTCCATGGTGTTCCTCTCAGTATTGTTTGTGATCGTGATCCTATCTTTACCAGCTAGTCCTGGAAAGCTTTTCAGGAATCTTTGGGTACTAATCTGAATCTGAGCACTGCTTACCATTCGTAGACCGACGGTCAAACGGAAAGAGTGAATCAGATACTCGAAGATCTTCTTCGTGCTTGTTTGCTTGATTATGGTGGATCTTGTGAAGATCATTTGCATCTTGTCGAATTCACCTACAATAATAGTTATCAGGTATAATCTTATTTTTTGTTTTAAGCTTATCTTAATCTTTTATCTATCTCTTTCTATCTTTGGATTCAGGCTAGTATCAAGACGTCTTCATTTGCTGCTTTATATGGACGACCTTGTCGATCTCCATCTTGCTGGATTGAATCCGGTAATCGTCTGGTTCTTGGTCCTGATATGATTTTGGAAGCTTATGAGAGAGTTGAGGAGATTAAGAGAAGGTTGAGGGTTTCTCAAGATAGGCAGAAGAAGTATGCTGATAGGCGTAGGCGGAAGCTTGAGTTTGCTGTTGGCGATATGGTTTTCCTTAAGGTCTCTCCCTTGAGGAATATCATTCGTTTTGGTCGTAGAGGGAAGCTTTCTCCCAGATTCATTGGTCCTTTTCGCATTGTGGAAGGAGTTGGTTCCTTGGCTTATCATCGGGGGTTACCTAAGAAGCTTTCTGGAGTGCATGATGTATTCCACGTCTCACATCTTCGCCGGTATCTCCATGACCCATCTTTGTTTGTTCAGCCTTCTACTCTTGACAGCTTGGATATTGAGCCTAATCTGACTGTCGAGAGGAAGCCACTTTGTATTGTCGACAAAGGTACAAAGCAGCTAAGAAGGAAATCTGTTAGTCTGGTCAAAGTACAGTGGAGTACGGATGATCGTGATTGTACTTGCGAGACGGAGGAGAGCATTCGTGCTTCAAATCCGAAATTGTTTACTCCAGGTACTATTTTGTTTTTCTATCTTGTTTTCTTATTTCCCGGTTTCCATTCTTTTCGAGGACGAAAAGGTTTGAGTGGGGGAGAGTGTAACAACCCAATATTTTTTAAATTTATTTTATTTGTTTTTAAATTATTTTTATAGCGAAGTAGAAATTTTTCTAAATTTTCAGCTTCTGTTTCCTATTTTTAAGCAATTTCTTTAATTCTTTTGTTATTTCCTATGAATTTAATTATTTATTTCACTTTGAATATGTTTTAAAAATCATTTTATTCCAAATTTTGTCTTATAATATTTTTAAAATGAATTAAATAATTTTCCAAAGCCATTGGTAATTTTCTTGTAATTTTTATGTCCTGTTTGCTATTTTTAAACAATTTCGTTATTCCTTTTTCTATTTTTTTCCTAGTTTAATTATTTATTTTATTTTGGAAATGATAAATAAATTATTTTATTTTGAAGTTTCACAACATAATATTTTTAAAATGAAGTGGATAGTTTTCCAAGACTAGTAGTGATTTATTTGTAATTTCTGGACACTGTTTTGTATTTTTAAGTAATTTCTTTCATTCTTTTAATATATTCTTTAAAATTAATTGTTTATTTTCTTATATTTTACTTATTTTCGGTTTGCAAAGTATATTTCTGAGTTATTTTGTTTATATAAAATTAATAATAAAAGGAAATGCCAAAGGTTTAAAAAGTTACAGAACTTAAGGCTTTTCACCTTCAAAACTCTTCATTTTCAAAACTCCTCATTTATGTGTATTTTTTGCCGTACACAAATTTTCTTATACGTGTATTTTCATTATCATTTCACGTGAAAAATTCCTCTTCCCGTCTTCTCACGGCTTGAAACAAATATTGGTAATGGCCTCTATCACTTTTTCTACTTTTCTTTAAATTTTTGCCTTGTTTCTCTTCTTGTTTGGATCGGCCTCCCCCTTGTTCCAAGACCACCACCACCCTACATCTCGTCCATGCCTTCACCACCATCTACCCCACCAGCCATGACCTTGGCCGAACCCACCTTGATGTCCAAACCCTTCAAATTACAACCTAAATGCCTAAAAACAATGTTGTTGACCACTACTTGCCATACCACTTCATCCACCACCCTAATCACCACCATAGCCGCCGCCACCACCTCGAACCTGACCACCACATACCCCTCCAACCTATGTCTAGTCATGGTGCACCCACAGGCCGAGCACACTTCCCATGGCCGAGCCCTTTAGCCAACCAAAACTCCACCTTTTGCCTAAAACCCCTTCACCTCCTCATGTATAAAACTCCACCTTGCCCATGCCTTGAACCCGACCCATGCCAGCCCAAACCTGAGCCAAAACTTGACCAAATCTAAACCAAACCATACCCTAGGACGTGGCAAAGGTTTGAGGAAGCAAGCCAAAAAGTTTGGCAATTCATTTCTCTTTTATTTCAAAGTTATTGCATTTTAAAGTCGTATTGAATTGTGTTGTACACAAGATTTTTGATTGTTTGTATTGGGTTGTACACAAGAATTGTAGCTTGGATTCGCTGTCCACTCAAGTCCGTAATCGTGTCATCGTGCTTCGTTTTCTGTGGTGCCTTTGGTTTTGAAATCCTAAGCAATTAGAGGTGAGTAAAGCTCACACAACAATTATACTTATGCTGTTGTAAAACAACAACAACTAAATGTGTAGAAAATATTTATGATGTTATAACTGCCATGTGATTTTATATATATGATGTTAAACTTGTCAAATTGCATATCATCTCACCTGTTACATGTCATATCACCATTACTGTTGTATATTGTTAAACTGTTCATTTATATCTGTTTATCACACTGCAAGTTCCCTGTACATTAGGTTCACTATGGTTTAAATGATACATACCCGAACGGATTTCAGAATAAGGAAAAATCGTTATGGGCTGAAATGATAGACCTGAATGGTTTTTAAATTATTTATTTTGACTTGGGATTGCAGGTTTGAAATGATAGAACCCGGATTTTTATTTGTAAACTACGGATTGAAATGATATATATCCGTATCACTTGACCTAGGTTAGAAATCTATATACAGGCCTGTGGTAATTTTTATAAATTTTCTAGAAATTTTAAAGTAATTTTAAAAGTGTGTGTGTATATATATATATATATATATATATATATGAAAATTTGATTTAAATTGGATTTTTAATTATTAAATATAGAAATTTGGAATTTTCTATAAGTTAAAATGTTGGAAAAAAAATGAATAGTTGCATTGAATTTTGAAATATAACTTAAGTGGAAATTGGAATTTTGTTAAATAAAATTTAGTTATATAAATAAAAATTGGAAATTAAAATTTATTTGAGAAAAAAAATGGAGAAAAATTTAAGTGTTAAGTTGTTTATTTAATATGTGAAGAACTGGAAGTTTTACACTTGAATTTATTAAAGGAATTTGTTGAAATTTGATTTAATAATAAGGAATTTATTATGATAAAAACAATATGTTTAAATGATATGTAATGAACATTTTTAATGTTAAATTATGATTTTTAGAATGTTTAAAGAGTTTAAAATGAAGTTTTTTATTTACTGGAAATACACTATAATCTGGAATTCACTTTTAATAGCATTCAGAAATGCTATAGTTTCTGAATTGAACTAAAATTGAGTAAAAAGAGTTATTACAGCATTTCTGAAATGCTATAGTTGCTGTAGTTGAACTTATAAGCTAAAATTGAACTCAGATCAATTATAGCATTTCTGTAAATGCGGTAGTGGTCGGCTGTCTTTGTAGAAATGAATAAAAACCCTTGTTTAGCATTTCTGAAAATGCTGTCTTTCTGTTTTAAGCTAAAATTTAACTAAAACTGAGTTTTAACAGCAGTTTTTAAGTGCTGTCTTTGCTGAATCAAAATGTTTCCAATTATAACTTATAACAGTTTTTTTCTAAATGCTGGGAAAGGCTGAAATTTTAATAATTATGGGTTTTGACTTAGTAAACGAACTCCGAATGACTTGAAACTTTGAAATTTGAATACTTGACTTGAAAGAATAATAACTTCACTTTTAAATGATTTAAATGAATGAAATAAGTTGAAAAATGAATCATTTTAAATGATGATTTGAATTGAAATAAATGAATGTTATCTTTGAACTTTAAAAGGGTATTTAAATTGGATATTTGAATTTCAATTCAAATAATGATTTTTAAAGGGAAGTTTAGAAAGGATATGATATTTTGAATATCAAAATGATTTAGAAATGATTAAATCTTTATGTTGATAAAGAATTGGGTTTTGAAATGAAGTTTAGAAATAAGTTGAAAAATAAGTTGAAAAATGAATGAAATAAGTTGAAAAATGATTTAAATGATTTAAATGACTGAAATAAGTTGAAAAAAGAATCATTTTAAATGATGATTTGAATTGAAATAAATGAATGTTATCTTTGAACTTTAAAAGGGTATTTAAATTGGATATTTGAATTTCAATTCAAATAATGATTTTTAAAGGGAAGTTTAGAAAGGATATGATATTTTGAATATCAAAATGATTTAGAAATGATTAAATCTTTATGTTGATAAAGAATTGGGTTTTGAAATGATATTTTATTTTGAAGTATAAAGTATTATTTTAAAGTTATAACCACGGGTTATAATAACGATTGGTTGACAAAGAGACCGGGATCGGATATGGACATACTCTCCGTCGATACCGAAAACCACTTTGACAACTGTATCGCGGTGGAGATTCCAGAATGAAGTAGGATGGTGGCGACGTTCTTATGGTATGTTACGTGGACCCAACTCCCGTGAGTTGGCATAAGGTGGCTAAAATAGGAGCGATCTCGGGCCAAAGGGGTAGCTCCTCTGGTCGGATGCATTTCTTCGATACCATTCTATTACTCTGTGGTTGTTTGGTGGCCACCCTCTGATTTTGGGAATGTGTTCCGAGGTGGGTGTATGTGGCTGCTGCTTTACCACCAGCCTGTGTGCGTAATTGGTATATCTATCCTGGCATTGCCTTGTGTGCCGTGTCACCTACCATATTGAGCCTTTACTGCGAGTTTCTATTTGTGTCGTACTATGCGCTATCTTCTCATAGTCTCCCGATCAGGAGATATGCAGGTATTGTATAGACTATTGGCATTATTTGTGTTAAGGTGGAAAATGTAAAGCCTTAATGCTATTTAAAAGTATTTTTATTTTACTGTTAAACATTATTATAATAGCGCAATATACTATATATAAATAGTTTAACGAATCCTTAGAGGATGGGTGGTCCCAAGCATCTTCTAAGTTATTTGTACCTTTACTACAGTTCACTTGAGTTGGTTTACATTGGATAAGTATATATCTCCTGCCTCGAGTGTTTGTGTTTTATTTACACTCGGGTCAACCTGAGTTTATTCACAGATTTGGATTTCCACTCTCCGAAGGTCTGGAATCACGGGAGATTTATCAGCCTATCTAGTTATCTATATTTCAGTTCTGTTGTTCTGTTGTCAGCTTTGTATTAAGGGACTTCTTTGTATTTGGGATTTGATGTCGTATTTACTTTCAGACAGATATTATGTATTTTGTATTTGGTTTTGAGACTTTGTGATAGTAGCTTCATGAACTGCTATGGTATTTATTTTCCGCTGCGAGATATTCTGATGTTCTGTATCTGTAATTCTGTGATTTGAGTTTCATTTGCTTCGAATTTTAATTACAATCTGTTATTTTGTACTATTTAAGTCCGGCATATGTGGATTATTATCGATTTGAATAGTGGAAAATAATGAGTCGTTACATTAGTCTTGCGCCTGATCAACATATGTCTAAAATGTATAAGAATGAGGATAAATATGTTAAGACACCTGGTTACAAAAGGTATTTTGATATAAAACTTATTATATTTGCTAAATCAATTGTTCCAAAATTGTTTGGAAATGTTTTAAAAAGGGTTATTTATATATATAATTTAATTTTTATGCTCATTTTAAATTTTTATAGATATTAGTTAGCAAAATGTTTACATAGTATCTATTATTAGCAATGTTCTACTTTATCTAATTTATATCCTAAATATTTTTTTAAAGTTAACTATTATAATGTTTTGAAATTAATTATTGTCATTTATTTAAAATATTTAGAAGTAAATTACTATGATTATTATAATTTTTAGAAACCGATTATTAATGTTTATAAATAATGCTAGAAAGGTTTAACGATACTAAAACTAGAAAATTTAAATAGTGGATTTGAAAATAATCATCGACTTCATTACTTTTATTTATTTACTAACTTTAAATGAAGTTACTTTATAAGAAGTAAGAAATTTTACATTGAATTTTTGTAAAAGTATTGATACATCGAAGTTAGTGATTTTGCAAATGGATTTCTAAATGAAATCTTTTTAAATGAGATTTATATAAATTTCTTTGAAAAATTCCAATTTAGTGATATTTTAAATGAACTATATATATAATATTTTCTATTTTAAAAGTTTATGGAACAAATGATTTGAGAAATTTTAGTTATATTTTAATATGTTTGAGAAAAACAAAAAAATGAGTTGAATATTTATTTTGAAAGAATGGTATTAAATTTCATGTTCTCTTGATTTGAAAAAATATGAAATTTAGAAGTTTTGCATTATCAAGATTTTTATGTAAACCTAAGTAAATGTTTTTCATGATTTGAATAATTATTTTGGAAGTGAGTATTTTCTAAATTGATTATGAAAAATATGAAATTTTTACACTTGATTTGAAATACAAAATATAGTATAAGATTTGAACATATTATTTGTTTTACATTAATGATTTTTGAGCTTCTACTTATTATAATTACAAAATTAATAAATCATTGGATTTAGGGAAATGTTATTTTAAAGTGCGTTTAGAATGTTTGATATTGTAAAACTTTCGAAAAATCCTTGTACAATACTATGAGAATACTTATGTATATCTTATATAAAGAAGTTAAAGGTTTAATAAGCTTAATCTTTTAAGTTATATTGGAATATTTTATTCCCCTTTAAAGATGACTATCAAAAACTTAGAGATTTTGTTAATAATCAAAATTTGTTTCAAATATGAAAGTGGTTCATAATTAGCTTGAAATTCTATTCTTTCGAAATTAAGTATTTATACTTAACTGGAAATTATTTTTTATTGGCTTGTACAGTTATAAAATAGTTATGAAACAGTTGGATGAATATTATTTCCTTTGTTGCAAACGATTCTTATAGCCACTTTTGGTTGCATGTAACTGTTGCATTCCATTAGAATTGCATGTAGGCGTGCATCATACTTATCAGTTACATTACATTGCTTTATTATATATGATTGTTATATTATGTGTTATTGACATTAATGATAGAATAGTTAGTGTAACGACCTGCCTTTTTGGACGTTTTAAGAAGACACACACATCGAACTCAAACCATTCAAAAGGGCAGATTGTTGTGGGGTAAATAAGAAAAAGAGAAGAAATAAAGGAAAATACAAAATCTTGCAGCGGAATGATAAAATATAATAATGAAAATAGTAGTTCATGAAGATGTTTACAAACATTGATTATACTTATACAACAAAGAATCAGAGTTACACGTATCAGAGATAAATAAATGACAATGCAACGGAACAGTATGATGCAGTGGATTAATACAATAAATAATAATACAATCTTCATTTTCGTCCTTCAGAAACAAGTCTTCAAACCTGAATGCTCAGACTCACCCGAGCGGAGTGAAAAGACAAAACACTCGACTCAGAACTAAAAGATCCTATGTAAGTTCAATCAAGGTAAATATGAGTGTGACGGCGTCAAAGATGTTTACGGGGTTTGACATCTCCTATCCAGTGTCTAACATGAGTTCAGTAACTCAAGAGATGTTCGAGATTCACATCTCCTAAGGATCCGTTAAACAATATACTATGTAGTACAATACGCTATTATAATATGTCTATAGTAAAGTAAACTATTAAAATAGTGTTAATGTGTTACCCATATCCCCTTAACACATTTTATAGTGCCATAGTCTATACAGTACCATAATACCTCATGATCGGGTGGCTACCAGTGAGCACTCCATAGGTACGACACAAAACAAACTCGTAGAAGGCACGCTAGGGCATGTGAACACGACACAACTAGGCAATGCCAGGGTGGATATAACAATTAAACTTTCGGGATGGTGGTAACGCATAGCCGCAACTACCACCCACCTCGGAACAGACTCCCAAATCAAAATCAAGAGTGGCCACTAAATAAATCACAAAGTCAGAATATAGCAACGAACGAATGTGCCCGATCGAAGGAATGACCTCACTTGGTCCGTCAACTGCTCTTGCTTTAGCGACATCTAAGCTGACTCACGAGAGTCAAGGTCATGTCATACCTCATACAAAATCGTTCGCCAAACCATCCTACTTCATTTCTGGAATCTCCACTACGTACATAGTTGTTAAAGTGTTTTTCGGTATTGGCACAGAGTATGACAATATCCGATCCCGTTCTCCTTAACAACCAAACGCTTATTTCACACCGGATGATTCTTCTACATTTCAAAAGTCAATTCGCAATTTATATCAAAATATCATATTCTCAAAACCATATCACTTCCAAAATCATATTCAATTTAAAACCATATCTTCAAAGTAGTTTAATACCCTCATTTCCAACTTCATATTCAAATCAGATATATATAGTTAACTCCCAACTTAGGTTATAATATCATGTAACCATATTCTCTTTAAACTCGAGGATTTAAAAAGATAAACACATCTATTTTATTTAGTTTGAAATTTAGAAAAATAACTTAGATAGTTATAAATAGTTTTAAATAGTTAAAAATAGTCAAAATACCCTAAAATAAATTAAAATAGTTTAACTTGATTTAAGATAGTTAAATAGATTTAACATAGATTAAATATAACTAAAATAGATTAAATAGCTTCAAAATAGATTAATTAGATTTAAAATAGATAAATTAGATTTAAAATAAGTTAAAATAGGTTAATTAGTTTTAAAATAAATTAAATGGTTTAAAATAGGTTAAAATGATTTAATATAGTTGATATAGGTTAAAATAGTTTAATAATTTGAAAGTCTTAATAATTAGAAATATTTTTGTTTTATTCAACCCCTTTGAATCAACAAACCAAATTTCAATCTTTCAATTCAACTCACAATAAAATTTTAAACTTTATATCACTTCCAAACCATGTTGAAATATCAATTTAAATCACTCACATTCCAATATATTTCAAAGTTATATTTTCAAACAATTTCAATAACTAAGTTCTGTGTAATTCCATTTATATTTCAAAATTCAACTTAAAATTGCAAATCTAATTTCTTTAACCCGTTCCTTTAACCCATTTTAAATTTCAACATAACTTTATTTCAATAATAATTCAATTTATATAAAACATGTTTATTCCAAAATACCATTCAATTAAATTCAAAAATTAAGGATTTAAAATCACTTAATTTAACCAATCCGGTGTTCGTATGTGATGACTCAGATTTTGGTTATCTGGTTAATTGGCAAATTAACTAATTTTTTTTACTATTAAGATACTATTTTTATTTATTGAACAAATTAATACTGATATCTGGATGTATATTATAAATATATATATGCTAAACTTTCTAAAGTTGGAATTTATAAGTTTACAAGTATGTGAGTGTGCGTGTGTGTATATATATTGTGATTTGAAGCATGGGTTTGAATCCAATGAAATAAATTTTCAAAAGTTATTTAAAGTTAACTATGTATCTTAAAACTCTAAAAAATAGATATTTATTTATTTAAAGGTATAATAGTTTGAAACAAGAATTGAATAAAAGGATTATATGCTTTCTTTTAAAATTTTATACATAAATAATTATAGTTTGAATATAAGAAAAAATAAAACATATATTTATATATATATTTAAATATAAAACATTTAAACCATATGTTAGTATAATACTTAAATTAATTAAATTCATTATAATATGCAAAATTAGAAGTGTAAATAAGAGAAAATACATTTAGCCAAATGTAAGAAAAAGACATCATGAGATTAACAAATGTTAACAATATTTACATGCAATAATAACAAGTTTCACCATGTTATTTTATTTTTTCTTTTATTTTTAAAATCATAATTAAGTACCGCTCTTCTTCATCTTTTTTCTATCTTCTTTTTTTCAAATTCAAAGGAAACAAAGTCCGTAAACAAAACTCAAACCAGAAAATAATTCAAACAACAATCAAATCCAGCAAAAACTTTTTCAACTATTACAAATCTGGAAAAATCCAAGCAATAGTCTCAAAGCTAGATTCAAGTTCAAAATCAATTAAAATCAAGTTAAGCAAGCCTGCTGTTTTAATTTCAAGTAGAGTTTCAACTTCAAAGCATCATCAATGTTTCTCTGTTTGACATTAAAGGTGAGAAAACATCTATTTAAAAAGCTTAATCTGATTATGTTCTGATGCATATGAAAATTTCTTGATATATCAATGTCCATGCAATCATCATTCACAATATAGCATCAAGAAATTTTCATATGACCGGGTTTGAGTGCAATCAATGTCCATGCAATCATCATTCACAATATAGCATCAAAAAATCTCAAGTTTTGTTCATATGATCTAGCATGATCTTGAAAATGATGATTTTAGATATCATTGTCAAGATTTTTAAGCTTATGAATTGAGGGAATTTGTATGTTGATTGGAATTGGGTTTTAATTCATTTTACCGGCGATCGCATGGATCTGAAGTCGCGTGGTTTCGGCTAGAGTTAGTTTGCTGGTCGTTGATCGTGGGGGAAATGATCGCCGATTTTCTAGATCATCATGGCGGCACGGCAGAGATTAACTAGGGTTTTAGCGTGGCTTTGGGTCATGCTGGGTTGTTGATGGGGATCGCGGCGTTGAAAGCGGAAATCTGGGAGCTCAGGTGGTTTGCGGGGGTGGTAGGTGACTAAAGGAGATGTTCGACGACCAGAGATGATGGACGACTGCGATTTATATGTGCACAATGTGCACAGATTTATGCACGGGAAAACTGGGTATTGTAAATTTAGGAAAGAAGATGGTTTGCACGGGTCGAACTCGAGGATGCATGCGTGCTGACTCGAAGGAAATAGTAGTTGCTGGGGTGCCCAGGTATCTGCTAGTTGGCTTGGGGAATTTGAGTGTAATCTCGGATTTTGGTTGGTGTTCAAATGACCGGGTTTAAAATAAAGGCATGATCAAGTTTAAAGTTTATAAACAAACTTTATGATCAGATTTGGAGTGTAATAAAATAATGTAGGTTATAGAAAATGTTTAATCAAGTTTTAAAGGTTTGTCAAAATGAATAAGTTTCAAAAGAACAACAAATCAAGTTCTAAAACAAAGTATTAGAAAGTTTAAGCAAGTCTTCAAAGTTTTAGATTGTTTTTAAAATAGTTTGTTAAAGTAATTATATAGTAGGTTAATTCCTATATGTTTCGAAAGGTGATTTAAATGATGAAATTAAATAAAGTATTAATTGTTTAATGTATTAAGGATGGTTAACTAATTAATGTAATCACTTAAGGGAATAAACTAATTAATTTAATTAAAAATTAATTAATGTATGAAATCAATTTAAAAGATTTATTTATAAATGTGATTTATTAAATGAAACTTACTTAATGTAAGTAATTAAAGGATTAAATTGTTAAATGTTAATTAATTTACTTATTAATTAAAGGTTAATTAATTAAGGACAATTAACTAATGGGATAATTACTAAATAGAAGAAATTATGGATAATTAATCTAAATGGATAATTAAAGGATTGATTAATTATATTAATTAATTAAAGGGTTGGTTAATGAATGTGATTAAGTAAAAGATAGTTAATCAAAATAAGTGATTATAGAACGATTAATTAATGTAATTAATTAAAGGTCATTATAATTAATTATAGTTAATTAATTAATGAGTGTAGGTAAGGTAAATTAATGAGAATGGTTAAAGGAAATTAATTTTTAAAGGATAATTACTTAATGTAATTAAAGAATAACTAATTTGGGATAATTAATTATGATGGATAATTAAGGGGTAATTAAATAACAGCATTGTAATTAATTTATGTTAAGTAAGCAAGATTTAAAAGTGAATGAAGTAATTAATTTAATTTTTTTTAAATTAATAAGAAATGGTGTGTCTAATTTATCTTGCTTATAGATGAATAAGATATATTGTATGACTTAGATTATTGGTTATCTCTGATATATGATTGTGATGCTTTGTAATATGAGAAACTTGGGTTGAACTGTGATATTCGGGGTATCTATCAAGGGAATTGTATGTGAATGTGAAGTCCCGAATATAATTTAAATTTTTTAAATGTAAACCATTTGGTTTAAAGAATAACATTGGGATCGAAGAGACCGGAGTCAGATACCAGTAAATACCCGAAGCCACTTTGATTTGCAATCTACAATAATTCTTTATAGAATTGACATTTGGAATAAATAGGATGGAATGGAATAAATGATGTATACTTGGTCATTTAAACTGAGTAATAATGCTTAAATATGATTGTAAAATGTATATTTGACTATAACAAGTTATGAACTAATAGTAAGGTACCAGTTACCCTGCGTTTTTAATAAATTTTATACATTAGTATTTCTGGTTAGATGGGTTTATCACGCTGCCTTCCAGCCTAACCTGGGTGTTACTTTGATGTAATGCTCGGGTCGGACCGAGTATTACAGCATTTCAGGTTAGGACGTTCTAGAGCTCGGGAGGCGAGCTGGATGGAAGAAATGTATGGAATTTACCACTGTGTATTTGGCATTATTAAGTTGTAGTCTGGATCAGGTTAATTATAACTGTCCAGTTTATTTGTAAATGGTTTTACTTTAATGAATGTATGTAAAGTAACAATTACAGCTTTCTTTGTAAATGCAATCATTTGTTATTATATTTAATCACTATGAATGTGAGATGCTGTTGTTTTCTTTTCTTCTTCTTCTATAACGACACATTGTTTTCCATCATTCAAATCGACAATAATCCACACATGTCAGACTTCAATAGTACAAAATAACAGATTGTAATAAAAATTCGAAGCAAATAAAATCAAATCACAAAATCACAGACACAGAACATCAGAATATCTCGCAGCAGAAAATAAAATACCACAGTAGTTCATGAAGCTACTATCACAAAGTCTCAAAACCAAATACATAATATCAGTCTGAAAACAGATACAGCATAAAATCCCAAATACAAAGAAGTCCACTAATACAAAGTTGATGTAATGATCCCGGATTTTTACTAAGTTTAAATTGATAATTAATTTAATTTTTGAATAAAACATTGTGAAATTAGTTGGTAAATTGATTTGAGTTTCTCCAAATTCAAATAAAATATCTGTTAATTTATATGAATAAAACTTCATTTTTTTGAGTTTAAATCATTTGAATTTAAATCCTATATATATATATATATGCATATATATATATATATTATATGTGCATAGATGAGTAGATTTGAATTTATATATGTAGATATACCAGACAATTAGTATGTAAGTTGAAATAAATATTTAAGTTAGAAATAAATTAGAAAAATTCAAACAACAAGTTAATAAATTATACAGTTTTATAAAATATAAATTCAATACATTAGGATGAATTCCAACAACATATTGACTATACAATTTACTTTATATTACAAAGCAAAAAGATAAAAATATATTCAACTATAAGTATGTAGACTTGAAGAAAGATATATATGAATTACTTGCAAAGGAATACAACGGCAATTAATGCTAGCCTCAATATATCTCATCAGGCACCAAAGTAAAGAAGAAAAATCAACTTAGTCAACAAACAAGGAAAAAATCTCTGGTCTGGTATTGTACAAAACAAAAAAATTACCCTGTACAAACATATTATCCTATAAGTGTTCTTTCTATATATCAATCATCTTCATTTCAGTTCGACCATTCCAAGCTGAGAGAATCTAAAGTAATATCACCTCATAACATAAACACCAATTCAACATAAACAACAATACAAATCAATGCAAACCAGAGACCAAGAAGATTGAAGAAAGGATTTTGTTTTGCTAACAGTTCACATGCTGTTACAACATTGCAAGCTTTGTTCTTTTTCCTAAAATCAACGCGAGTAAACAAATTTTTATTAATACCTACATATAATCAAGATTGAATATAAATATATGGTGTATGAAGCTCTGTTTGTGTTTGTGAACTTGATCTGTAAGTTGTTGTTCCTTTCATCTCCTCTATTCTTTTGTTTTTTTCTTTCTTTCCGAGTTTACAGGTTTCTATCAAACAAGAAAAACTCAATTTCATATTATCCAATCATCGTTAGGCTTTGGTTTCAAAAGCAAGTATGTGTATTGAAGTATGAACTATAATGTAAAAAATAGATTTAAGAAGAATAAGAATATATAGTGTGGAAAAATTGATTTTTACAGAGAAATTTCAAATTTTGGTAAATTTCGAATGTAATGATTTGCTACTTCAATCATATAACTAGAATTCTTATTCAAAAATAGGATTTTTAAGCTTTGTTTGATGATTTTTAAGTGAGTGGTTTGAGAGCAGTTCGTTCTTGTTCGAAAATTTGGTTTTGACCAATTTCTGGTGATCGGAGTGTGGTTGATAGTCGGGGCTTCACGTGGAGGTAGAGGGGCCTACGACAATGGTGGGAAAAATGCTCCGAGATGCTCACGTTCCCTGTGGCGACGGTGTGTGGATTTTGTTTCTAAGCCTAATTTTGTCGAGGCTTGATGTTTCGATTCGTTTTTCGTCTATAATGGATTGAGCGCGATGGGATTCTGGGGAATGATAGCAGGGTAGTTGGCGATCATGTGTTCGGAGTTTCGAGTTTTCTGATGGTCGGGGTTGTGAGGATGGCGGCGTACCAGGTTTGGAGGAGTTTCAGCTGCTTTTGTTTCCAGATTTCGATTTTAGCTCGATTTTGTTTTCGAGGTGACGACGAAGTTCGGGTGGTCGGAAATGGGTCTAGGGGTGATCGTCGACTTGCTCGACGATGTGGTGTCGCCTGGGGGCGATCAACGGCAACGTGCATGGTACGCTTGCGTTCTGGCATCTGGAAATTTAGTTGATTTGGGTGGAAGCAGGGATGAATTCTCGTATTTGACTCAAGTATTTCGAGTGTTTTACTCGAAGTAGTTGATTTTTGGCTCGAGGCAGATAAGGCTTTGGCTCGAGTATAAGATTTGGTTACATGTTTTTAATAACGAAAACCCATTCCGTTTTTAAATTTAAAAATAAAGTTTCAAACGTAAATCAAAGTTTTAGACTAAGTTTTAAACCTAAGTTTAAATCTGAATTCAAGTTAGTTTGAACCTTAGTTTTGAAATGATTTAAGTTTTGAAATTTACGTTGGTTTTAACAACTTTTAAGTGTATAAGGTATATTTGGTTTGAATTTTACAACTGACAGTTTAAATAAATTGTAAATGGTTTAAAATAAGTTTTAAAATATGGAATTTGAGTTTGAATCTCAGTTTTTAAAATAAAATAAGTTTTTTTTGAATTTAAATTGTTTTAACTACTTTAAAATGGTTAATGGTTTGAATTTATAATGAAGTTTTAAATGTAAGTAAAGATTTAAATCTAAGATTAAATCTGGATATAATCAATGATGTAATTTTGATTGAAAAAAGTATAATAAGTGATCTATGAGAAATTAATTAACATAAGTAATTAAGGATTAATTACTATTTTTGGTTAAGAATAATTAATTAAATGGTAATTAATTATGGGTTGGTTAATTTATTAATGAATTAAAGGAAATTAATTAAAGGTTAATTGAATAATTAAAAGGTTAATTTTTTAATAATTAAAAGGTTAATTATTTAATAATTAAAGGCTGATTAATTTAATTAATAAATGATCAAAGGACATTTTATCAAATGATTTGAAATTAATTAATGTTAATTAACCATGACTGATAACTTATTTGATTTAAATTAATCAGGTAGTTAATTGAGCTTACATATGGATGTTTGAATTCTATTGATTGTCGAACTGGTTGATATTTCTGATATGTTATGCTTTGTGCTATGGATTGTTCTGATGATTAGTGATGAATGTAATTTATTTATCTATGATAAATTTATATTATTTATCTGTGAATGAACGATAAGCGTTATAGATTATACCGCTTATCAATATCGATGTGTTTAAATATGTGATATGATGATTGATGTATTGCACTTCTATTGTGTAAAATCTCTTGGACTACACTTATACTCACACAAATATTGATTGCACGAGGAAATCGACTAAGTCACAGATTTTTAACAATTTAAAAGATTGAATTCTTGAATCCAAAATAGTTTTGGAATTGGAATTGGAAGCTTTTGAAAATGAGTTTCAAAAATAAAAGTTATTTTAAATAACTTAATAAAACTTGAAATTTTAATAATTTGATTTAAATTTAAATTCAATATTTGAATTCAAATTCAATGATTTGGAAATTATGGTCTAAAAATATTATACAAGTTATAAAGATGTTTATATGGGTTTTCAACCATTTAAAAAGTATGGTTTTGGAAATTTAAATTTAAACCCAAGTTTTATACTTGAATGTCTTTAACTTATGTAACCAGCTTTAACTTTTGTGAAAGATTATTAAACCTTGTATCTTCATATAAAAGATTTGAATTGAAAAGGGTTTGAAAGATTAGATGAGTTAATCCAATTTGAAATAGAAATTGTTTTGAAATCCGTGAATGGATCTTTGTGAAACTGGGTGAACTTTTAGAAATGAATCTTTTATTTAAAAGATTTAAAAACGTAAATTGTTTTGAAATCCGTAATATGCTTGCACGGCCTAGGCGTGCATAAGTGTTCGGGCTATGGCTGCTATAGGGTCGGGTATGGATCATAAAAGGCAAGGCAAATTATGATGTGAAGTGGTGGAAGTTTTAACATAAGGAATATAAATGGTCATTGCAAATAAGAGGGGATTTGGTGCTACACTTGTGCTCGGCCTAAGGTGGATTTGGCCCTGCCATGTCAGGGGTTGGTTAGGTGGGGGCTGGAGCGTCGGCCAGCGGTGGTGGAGGGACTAGTGGCGGCGGCTATGGGGTGGAAACGGTGGAAAAATGAAGGTGTTTGCAACATAAGGTCGGCTATAGCATTGTTCATGGCCAGAAGTAAACAAGTGGAGGGAAGGGTGATGAGGCTGTGGATGATGGTGGTGCTGGTCGTGGAGGTGGTGGAGGAGCCATGGCCGATCAACACTATGAAGAAGCAAGGCAAAATATTGATAAAACAAGAAGAAAAGTAGAAAAATATAGAGAAGAAATCATTACCAAAATAACTTCAGAAATGATAGAGGCTAAAACAAATGATAGAAGGAGATGTTTCTCATTCACATGAAAAGCAAAATGCACGGCCAAAAGTAAATGAGAGAACGACAAAAGAAAATGAGAGGTCAAGCATTTGAAAAGTCATGGGAAAAGGAAGAGTTTTTGCCTCTTTAATTTACCATTTCTTTTAAATCAAATAAAATAAAATAAAATCAGTAAATGAATTTAAAAACTGAAAAAATTAAAAATAAAATAAAATAAAATAAATAATTAAATTTAAAGGAAATAAGAAAAAATTAAAGAAATTGCTTAAAAATTCCAAACAGGTTTAAAAATTACAAATAAATCATCACTATCTTTAGAAAAATATCTACTTCACTTTTGAAATATTTTAAAACAAAATTTTAAGTAAAATAATTTCTAAAACATTTTTAAAGTAAAATAAAATCAAATAAAAATAAATTTAAAAAATATTGGGTTGTTACACTCTCCTCCACTCAAACCTTTTCATCCTCGAAAAGAACGGGAACAAGGAAACAAGGAAAAAGAAGATAGAAAAACAAAATAGTACTTGGAATAAACAATTCCAGATTCGGAGAATGAATGATCTCCTCTGTCTCCTAAGTATAATCACAATCATTAGTACTCCACTGTACTTTGACCAGACTAACAGATTTCCTTCTTAGCTGCTTCGTACCTCTGTCGACAATACGAAGTGGCTTTCTCTCGACAGTCAGATTAGGCTCAATATCCAAGCTATCTATTGTAGAAGGCTGAACAAATAGAGTTGGGTCATGGAGATACCGACGAAGATGTGAGATGTGAAATACATCATGCAATCCAGAAAGCTTCTCGGGTAACTCCAGATGATAAGCCAAGGAAGCAACTCTTTCCACAATGCGAAAAGGGCCAATGAACCTAGGAGAAAACTTCCCTCTACGACCAAAGCGAAGAACATTCCTTATGGAGAGACCTTAAGGAAAACTAGATCACCAATAGCAAACTCCAAACTCCGACAACGCCTATCAACATACTTCTTCTGCCTATCCTGAGCAACCCTGAACCTTCTCTTAATCTCCTCAACTCTCTCCGAAGTGTACAAAATCATACCAGGACCAAGAATCAGACGATTACCGAATTCAATCTAGCAAGATCGAGATCGACAAGGTCGTCTATATAGAGCAGCAAATGGAGATGTCTTGGTAATAGCCTGAATTCAAAGATAGAAAGAGATAGATAAAAGATTAAGATAAGATTAAAATAGAAGATAAGATTATACCTGATAACTATTACTGTAGGTGAATTCGACAAGATGAAGATGAACTCCCATGATCCACCATAATCAAGCACACAAGGATGAAGAAGATCTTCGAGTATGTGATTCACTCTTTCCGTTTGACCGTCGGTCTGCGGATGGTAAGCAGTGCTCAGATTCAGATGAGTACCCAAAGATTCCTAAAAAGCTTTCCAGAACTGGCTGGTAAAGATAGGATCACGATCACAAACAATACTGAGAGGAACACCATGGAGACGAAGAATCTCGCTTATGTAGATCTCAGACAAGCTAGAAGCAGAACACGTAGATTTGACCAGAATGAAATGAGCAGACTCGGTCAGCCTATCCACATAACCCAAATACTCTCATTGCCTTTCCTAAACCACGGAAATCCATCAATGAAATCCATGGAAACCTGTTCCCACTTCCAGTTGGGAATCTCAAGGGGCTGCAACAAACCAGGGGTCTTCTGATGATCGACCTTGACTTGCTGACAAATCGCATACCTACTAACAAATATAGAGACATCCCTCTTCATTCCCTTCCACCAATAAAGCCTTTTCATATCCTGATACATCTTCGACACACTAGGATGGATAGAAAGTTTAGATCGATGATTCTCCCGAAGTAATTCCTGCCTCAAACCATCAACATACGGGGCACAAATCCTTCCATTAATCCTTAAAATCCCTCTATCATCGAGCTAAGCTGCACTACTACCGCAACTACTGCCACCATCTCTGCTACGAACACTCTCCTTCATCAACCTAAGCATCCCATCCTCATCTTGCTTAGCTATGATGCGCTCCAAAAGAGGAGAAGAAGAAACAACCATCTGACACAACAAAGCCTTCTTCCAACTCAGAGCATCGGCCACAATATTAGCTTTACAGGGAGTATAGCTAATATCGAGGTCATAAGTAGCCAAAAATTCAAGCCAACGAACTTGCCTTTGATTCAAATCCTTCTGGGTGAAGATATATCTCAGAGACTGATGATCGATGAAAAGCTCAAACTTGGTTCCTAGCAGATGATGCCTCCAAAGCTTCAAAGCAAAGATAACAGCAAGCAACTCTAAATCATGGGCAGCATAATCAGATTCATGGCTTTTGAACTAACGGCTGGGATAGGCAATGACCCTACCATCCTGCATGAGAACAACACGCAATCCCTCACGACTAGGATCAGTATATACTGTCGATCCCTCACTTCCGTTCGAAACGGTAAGACCTGGTGCGAAAGTTAGCTTGCTCTTTAACTCGTTGAATGTAGCTTCACACTTCGTATCCCAGATAAACTTAACATTCTTACAAGTCAAATCTGTAAGAGGTGCAGCAATCCGGGCAAAATTCTCAATGAATCTCCGGTAGTAACCGGCAAGGCCCAGAAAACTACGAATCTCAAAAGGAGTCTTAGGAGATTCCCAATCCTGTAACAGAATTAGGGAAAATAAGAACCACAGAAGAGACAATATAATTAAATGATAAAGGGAAAGAGGAAGAAGAAACATTTACATTGATCACAGCGATCTTTACTGGATCAACAGAAACTCCATTACCAGAAACAATGTGCTCAAGGAATCAGACTTCATCCTTCCAGAAATGGCATTTAAAAATTTAGCCTTCAACTGATGATTTCTGAGAGTGTCTAGAACATACTGCAAATGTGACTCATGCTCGTTCTCGGACTTAAAGAAGACCAAGATATCATCAAAAAAGACTAAAATAAATTTACTAAGCACTGCACGAAAAGCACGATTCATAAGATCCACAAAGAAAGTAGGAGCATTAGTCAAACCAAAAGGCATGACTAACCATTCATAAAACCCATTCTCAGTCCAGAAAGCAGTCTTGGGAATGCTTTCCCCTGCAACTCTGAGCTGGTGGAAACCTGTGGCAAGATCAAGCTGAGAGAAACAAGTGGCACCATAAAGCTGATCAAACATATCATTGATGCGAGGCAATGAATATATGTTTTTTTATAGTGAGCTTGTTCAGCTCCCTATAATCAACACACATCCTCAAAGAACCATCCGACTTAGTGACAAAGGCCACTGCTGCTCCCCATTCGGTATGGCTAGGTTTGATCAGACCTTTAAAAGACAAGTCCTCAATATGCTTTCCCAACTCAACCTTCTCACGACGTGCCATTCTTCTAGGAGGAAGAACTACAGGTCAAGCATTAGGAATAAGATCAATCCGAAAATCAATTTTCCACTTAGGAGGTAAAGAAGTGACTTCACCAAATACATCGGAAAAGAGTTTGATCACACAGATCGAATGAAGATCACCAGGAGCAGAATCCAGAGAATAAATAAAACTGCCTACAAAATCTGGAGGCATGCGGCACTGAATAATAAAGGAATTACCCAGATCATCAACAAGGTGAACATGTCGGGCTTGACAAGAGATATGGGCATCATGCCTACCAAGATGATCACTTCCAAGCAACAAATCAAAAGCATCAAAGACCAAATAATAGAAACCACCACTGAAGCGATGATCAGAATGGAGAAGCATCACTTGTTTACAAATCCTATTAAGGTTTGCGGGACCAACATAAGGATTTGAAACACATAAGGATTCAGAAACATACTCAGGAGAAAGGAGATGCTCAAACTTATTACACAAATCGATAGATATAAAACTGTGGGAAGCTCCAATATCAAATAAAACACGAAAAATTTGCTGAAATAAAGAAAAAGAGCCCTGAAAAGTACCTTGGTCATCACTAGGAGCTGGAGAAGATGCGGAGGTGACAGAAAATATACCAGAAAGCTTACCCTTCTGATGGGTAGGGCAATCCTTCCTGAAATAGCCAGGTTGGAGACAAATGTGGAAAAGATCACGCCTAACTGACTGAGCAGGGGGGGAACAGCAGGACCAACAATAGTAGGACAACTATTCACATAGTGTCCCTTCTTGTCACACGTAAAGCAGGTAATGGAAGAAAGGTCAATAGGCTGTCTCTGAGAAGGAGAAGATGATGAAGATCCCAAACCTGGATTCTTGAGCCAATTCTTCTTCTGCTGAAGGAAACTAGACTTTCTCTTCTTAGAATTTGCAGAGGAAGTATGAGATGAAGGAGCACCAACAGAAGAAGGGCCCTTGGAAGTAGGGTTCTCATAACGAATAGCCATATCCATAAGTTTAGTGAAAGGGATGTGAACATGAGCAATAAGATGATCATTGTACTCAAGACGAGCACCGGCAATAAACTTCTCATTCTTCTTCAGAGGAGTGTCTATCAAACAAGGTCTGAACTTAGAAAGTTCGTTAAACTTCCTCTCATACTCTAAAAAAGCAGCTTCCCTGTTTGAGGTCCATGAACTCACTATAAAGCTGGGATTTCCCGGCTTCGGGCATCCACTTAGCATCGAAAGCCTCCCTGAGAAGAATGATAGATAAGCTTAGAAAAGGCACGAAGAGACAGAAAAACGGAATTAAAAGAAACACAAGGAGATACTGAACTATTCCCAAGTAAGATCAGCATCAACGGTGTTAGTCGTAACAGACTCCCAACAATCTTGGGCAGCCTCCTGCAACTGCCATGCGGCTAACTGACGCTTTTGGGCATTAGTAATCTCAAGACCAGTAAATATCCTTTCGATACTCCTCAGCCATTGCTGAGCCTCATAGACTCAGAACCAGTGAACTTTGTACCACTAAGCTGAGTAAATTCTTTGCAAAAAATGGTGAAACGAATAGGAGCTGGGGCTGGTACTGGGGTAGCACCACGACCCTAACCTCTAGCATTCCTACGATTCATCTTGAAATTTCAAGAATGAATATTAGGAAAAAAGTAAAGATAAGATAAAGATAAGACAAGAAAAGACAAGATAAATTCACTTGGATGAACATCCTAATTACAGAAACTTCAAACATGGTAGATGCGAAAGGAAAGAAGTTTAGAAATATTTGCTTTTAAAACAAGAAAAATAATTTTTATATCAAAATAATCTTTGGAAATTCTTTGAAAATCATTTTAAAATCATTTTATGCTTTGAAAATAAGTTCTTTCACAAAGAAACGATTCTGAAGTTGATTTTACTTATTCTAGGGTATTTCTACCCTATCTCTATTGAGTTTTTGGTCCACAAGATAAGGTTTGCCTAGAAGCCAAAGCTCTAATATCAACTGTAACAACCCATTATTTTCCACCATTCAAATCGACAATGATCCACACATGTCGGACTTGAATAGTACAAAATAACAGATTGTAATAAAAATTCGGAGCAAATCAAATCAAATCACAGACACAAAACTTCAGAATATCTCGCAGCGGAAAGTAAAATACCGGAGTAGTTCGTGAAGCTACTATCACAAAGTTTCAAAAACAAATACGTAATATCAGTCTGAAAACAGATACAACATAAAATTCCAAATACAAAGAAGTCCACTACTACAAAGCTGACAATAGAGCAAAAAATAAAATAGAACAATAGATTCGAATATAGATAAACTAGATACGCTGATAATCTCCAGCAATTCTAGACCTTCAGAAAGTGGAAATCCAAATCTGTGAATACTTAGGCTGACCCGAGCGTAAATAAAACACAAACACTCGAGTCAGGACATATATACTTATCCAATGTAAACCAACTCAAGTGAACTGTAGTAAATGTACAAGTAACTTAGAAGATGCTTAGGACCGCCCATCCTTTAAGGATCCGTTAAACTATTTGCTATGTAGTAGTATATGCTATTATAATAATGTCTATCAGTAAAATAAACCTACTTTAAAATAGCATCACGGGGTTACCCATATAGCCCCAGACACGTAATAGTTCCAGTAGTCCATCCAATATCTACGTATTTCCTGATCGGGAGACTACGATAAGATATGCATGGGCTACGGGATAAAACCAAACTCATAGTAAAGGCTCGATATGGTAGGTGACACGGCACAACGAGGCAATGCCAGGGTAGATATGTCAATTACGCACATGGGCTGGTGGTAACGTAGCAGCCACTATGCCCACCTTGAAACACATTCCCAAATTGGAGGGTGGCCACCAAGCAATCACAAAGTAATAGTATGGTATCGAAGAAATGCGTCCGATCGAAGGTATGACCTAACTTGGCCCGAGATCGCTCCTGTTTTAACCACCTTATGCCAACTCACAGGAGTTGGGTCCATATAACATACCACAAGAACGTCGCCACCATCCTACTTCATTCTGGAATCTCCACCGCGTACATGGTTGTCAAAGTGGTTTTCAGTATCAACAGAGAGTATGTCCATATCCGATCCTGGTCTCTTTGCCAACCAATCGTTATTATAACCCGTGGTATAAATTTTATAACTAATAATTCATACTTCAAAATACAATATCCTTTCAAATCCAAATCTTTATCAAATAAAGATTAAATCATTTCCAAATCATTTTAATATACCAAAATATCACATCTTTCAAAACTTCCTTTTCAAATCATTATTTGAATCCAAATCCAAATCCAAATATCCAATTTAAATACCCTTTTTAAATACAAAGATAACATTCATTTATTTCAATTCAAATCACCTTTTAAAATGATTTATTTTCCAATTAAGTTTATTCATTTAAATCATTTAAAAGTGAAGTTATTATTCTTTCAAGTCAAGTATTCAATTTCCAAAGTTTTAAACCATTCTGAGTCGTTTACTAAGTCAAAAACCATAAACATTTAAAATTCCAGCCTTTCACAGCATTTAGAAAAAGCTGTTATAAGTTATACTTGAAAACATTTTAATTCAGCAAAGACAACATTTAGAAACTGCTGTTGAAACTCAGTTTAAGTTGAAATTTAGTTTAAAGCGGCCAAGATAGCATTTCCAGAAATGCTGTAATAGCCAGGTTTCAAATTTAAGGTTTTTATTAATTTCAACAGAGACAGCAAACCACTATAGCATTTATATAACTGCTGCAATAGGACTTTATTAAGTTTTAGCCTTTTAATTTACTACAGCAACTAGAGCATTTCAGAACTACTGTAATAGCCTCTTTTATTCAGTTTTAGTTCATTTAAAGAAATCATAGCATTTCTGAATGTTATAAAAAGTATTTTCCAGATTTTAGTGTATTTCCAGCAAATAAATAACTTCACTTTAAACCCTTTAAACAATATAAAAATCATCTTTTAACATTAAAATGTTCATTTAACTTACCTTTTAACTTATGATTTTTATAAATAAATTTCTTATAATTAAATCAAATTTTTCAATAATTTCACTTAACAAATTCAAGTGTAACATTTTCTTTTCTTCGCTTTTTAACAAATAAACCTAACACTTATATTTTTCTTCCATTTTCCAATATAATTAAATTTCCATTTTAATTTTATAACTTAATTTTCATTTTAAACCAAAATTCCAAATTTTCTAAGTTAAGTTATATTTCCAAAAATTCACTTTTACCATTTATTTATGTTACATTTTAACTTACAAAAAAATCAAAATTTCTTCACTAAAACATTTAAAACCCAATTTAAATCAAATTTTCATAATTTTACACTTTTTAAAATATTTAAAAATATTCAAAATACTTTATAAAATTAACCACGACCCTGTATATAGTTTTCTAATCTAGGTCAAGCGATACAGATATATATCATTTCAATCCGCAGTTTACAAAGAAAAATCCGAGTTTTATCATTTCAACCCTACAGCCCCAAGTAAAAATATAAAATAAATAAAAACCATTCAGGCCTATCATTTCAGCCCATAATTATTTTTCCCTATTCTAAATTCCGTTCGAGTATGTATCATTTCAACCCATAGTGATTCTATTCTACAGGGAACTTGCAATGTGAGAAACAGATAAAATTAACGGTTTAACAACATAAATCAATAACAGATGAGATGACAGGTAAAATAATAGGTTTAACATCATATAATTAATAATCACAGGCAGTTATACTAACTTATATAATCCTACACATTCAATTGTTATTGCTTCACATTTGCGTAATTATATAATGTCATGTGTGATTTACTCATCTCTTTGCGCTGGAGATATCAATTCAAATGACACAACGAATTCCACAACACAATGACAAGACTACAGACTCGAGTAAAGAGCGAGATCCAAGCTATAGATCTTGTGTTACAACATAAAACAAAACCAATTAAAATTTAAATTCAATACAACATTGAATTTAAATAACTTTGAAATAAAAAGCAAATTGAACACACAAACTTTTGCCTTGTTTTCTACATATGCTTGCACAACATAGGGGTGCATACGTGTTCGGCCATGGCTGCTATAGGATCGGGTATGGATCATAAAAGGCAAGGAAAATAATGATGTGAAGTGGTGGAAGTTGTAACATAAGGAATATAAATGGTCAATGCAAATAAGAGGGGATTTGGTGCTACACTTGTGCTTGGCCTGAGGTGGATTTGGCTCGGCCATGTCAGGGGTTGGTCTGGTGGTGGCTGGAGCATCAGTCAGGGGTTGTGGAGGGACTGGTGGTGGAGGCTATGGGGTGGCAAAAGTGGAAAAATGAAGGTGTTTGCAACATAAGGTCGGCTATAACATTGCTTTGCAATTTTGGTGGAGTTGTTGTGGTGTTATCATCCAAAGAAAGTCACGGCCAGAAGTAAACAAGTGGATGGGAGTGTGATGAGGCCGTGGATGATGGTGGTGCTGGTTGTCGAGGTGGGGGAGGAGCCATGGCCGATCAACACTATGAAGAAGCAAGGAAAAATATTAATAAAACAAGAACAAAAGTAGAAAAATATAGAGAAGAAACCATTACCAAAATAACTTCAGATATGATAGAGGCCGAAACAAATGATAGAATGAGATGTTTCTCATTCACGCGAAAAGCAAAATGCACGGCCAGAAGTAAATGAGGGAATGACAAAAGAAAATGAGAAGTCAAGCATTTGAAATGTCATAGGAAAAGGAAGAGTTTTTGTCTCTTCAATTTACCATTTCTTTTAAATCAAATAAAACAAAATAAAATCAGTTAATGAATTTAAAAACAGAAACAAAGTAAAAATAAAATAAAAATAAATAATTAAATTTAAAGGAAATAGGAAAAAATTAAAGAAATTGCTTAAAATTCCAAACGGGGTTTAAAAACTACAAATAAATCATCACTATCTTTAGAAAAATATCTACTTCACTTTAAAAATAATTTAAAACAAAATTTTAAGTAAAATAATTTAAAAAACATTTCCAAAGTGAAATAAATTCAAATAAATATAAATTTCAAAAATATTGGGTTGTTACATCTTCCTTCTTTCTTCTTTTCTTTAACAATCTGAAATTTTCGACATTCGCATTCTCGAGTTCAAAATTTCGGGTCGTTACATTTGGTATCAGAGCTTAAAGTTAAGAAAGAACGTTGGCTCTGGTGGGTTTACTCATTAAAGATAGGGTCAATGGTACCCTAGAATGAGTTAAGTGTATATATATGAGAGCGTACTTGTTATTTTCTTATATAATGATTTTAAAAATGGTTTTAAGAATAATTTTTATATAAGTTTATCTTTTGATATATAAAGAAATAATCTTTCTAATTATTTTAAATATTAAGGTAATTGGTTATTGAATCATTAGAATAAAATAAAATAATGAGAATTAAGTGGTAATAGGAATACAACCAAATTGAAATTGAATGAAGATAAGTTTGAAATGGATCCAAAATGAAATTAAAATCCTGAATTTGTAGAAGTATATTTAGAAAAAGATAACAATGAATTGTTTTCCAGATATGATAATCTTGGTTATTATCATAAATGGTTATTGTGTTTAATAAAGAAATGCTTGTTAATGAGTAAGAAAAATGAAACGTTTTAAGGAATTAAACATTAGGTGAATATGACTTATAAATTGGAATTGAAGATAACTTATACTGTGAAGTTTTAAATCTAGGTCCAGAAATTTGACATTGTTTCAAAGTCATAAAAGAAATAATAAATAGTACTATTTACAGTGTATTTGAAAGGAAGGGTCCAGTTTCAAACAAGAGTTGTTTGGAAATTTTTAAAGAAATTTGTTTTGAATTAAAACCAAAGGTGATTTAAAATTTATATATAACTTGGTATGCAAAGGAAATAATATGTATGAATGAGGGATATACATAATATCAAAGATGATTTGAAATAAACTCTAAGTGTTGAGTTTTAAATTTTTCCTTTGATGCGATGTCAAAACCCAAAGTGATAAGTTTTTGAACTTATAAGTGGGAAGATTATTAATATGAAGTTAAAAATTTGAAATAGGAATTCAAATTGGGTAAAGTTGACTGGATTAAATTAAATTGAATTTAACTTAAGGGAAGTTAAATAAGTTTAGAACAAACAACATGAATTGGAAATTTCAAGAAGAAAGTGAGATTTAACTTGGGAAGTTAAATGGTTGATTTGAATTAGGAATATCCGTGATCTCAATATGGGTTTGAAATTTGGAAATTGAAATTAGATGCTATTAATCAATGTTTTAAATAATTTGGATATTTATTTTGACATATCTTAATATCATCCCGTTGTTATTAATAATCTATGAAACTATGAATTGGATTATTTTAAATAAGAAGTGGATTTAGGTAATACACATCCATTACTGAAATAAAATAGAAATAAGACTGAACTTATGAATGGGAAATTGCTTTGAACTTAAAGATTTAAATGCTAGGAATAAGCTTGCTGAAAATTTGTTAAGAATCGGTTTTGATGTTAAAATGGATAATAAATTAGAATCTGAAGATTTAAATTGTTTTTTTGAACTCTTATTTGAAAATTGAAATAAGTTGAGTAAAGATAATTTAAAAAAAAAAGGAATTTTGGAATTTGGACTCAGAATTAAGTATTTAAAGATTTAAGCTGTTAAAGTAAAAGTAAAGGTTGATTTGATTTAAAGGATTATATCAACATTTAAAAATTTCACTCGAATTTATGAAATTCGAGATGGTTTTTAAGTTGAGTTTTGAATAGAATTAGTTCAAATTGAATTTGATTTGAATTAATTGGAATTGTAATTGATGATAGATAAGTATAAAATTCAAATGGAAAATTTGAAATAAATTAATTTGAAGTGAAATTGATGTTGAATAAGTTTGAATTTCAAATGGAAATTTGATTCGAATTTGGGATAGGAATTGAAGTTAATTCAAATGGAATTGAAATTGAATAAATTTAAATGGAAGAGGAAATTAGAAATTGATTGGAAATGGAGATTGGGAATTGAACAGTTTGGCTCTGAACTATTTTTCAAATAAATAAACGTATACTGTTTTAAATCTATTTTCCCAGCTATTTACTATACAACCTTTCTTTTTAAAATCCAAACTATCTTATACTCATTTACTATTATTTTGGAAATTAATTACTATTTTACAACTGTTTTACAAACTAATTACTATTTTACAACTATTTTGCAACTAACCAATTATTTTGCAATTATCTAACTATGTTACAACTATTTTATAATTAATTAACTATTCTACTGCTATTAAACAACTAATAACTATTTTACAACTACTTATCTATTTTAATATTTTTAAGCAATTTTCTTAAAACAATTTGGTTAGGGTGCATACTGTTTATAATTGAACACCAATTGAGATCAGAATTGAAGGGTTAACCCAAATGGAAATTGGGAGCAATTGTTGATGAGTGAATAAAATCAAAATGAAGGTGAATAGAAAAGAGAATTGATTTAGCTAATAATCAATGAAGATAAATACGTAGGATCTACGTATATTATTCTATTCGTATAATGATTTGATTCGGATTCAAGTACATAATTTTGAAATAGTATATCGATCCGAGTTGGAATTTTTCACTCGATTTTCGACGGTGAACCTGGATATGGATTTTTGGTTGATTCTGGCAATTCTCTACCATATTTATGACTATGCAAGGAGAATGATGGTTTCTGATCAAGAAACCAGATCTGAGTCCGCACTAGGAAGTCCAGTGGACGATACTAGTTTGGAAGTGAAATTGTGTGATCGAGTGAGCGATCAGATTTGATATTGCGTACATATGGTATATGTACATTGTACGTGGTTAAATGAAATAGGTATTGAAATTTGGAAAGAATGAGAAAATGTTTTTGAAAGGAAAGGTATATTTTGAGAAATTTTTTGAAGATTAAAGGGGAAGTTGAATATATTTTGTTTTTGGAAATCAAGTATTATGATGAATAAATTTATAAGGGAAATCAAATTTGAATATTTAATTTGGTATAAATAAAGTTATATATATATATATATATATATTTGTTATATATGATAAGCTCCCCCATGATTGAATCTAGAACCGGAAGAAAGGGTTTTTGAAAAATATTTGAAGTATAAAAGGGGAATCTATATAGTGATCCAAAGATTATTTTCAAGTTGGAAAGGATAAGTTATATATATAAAGGATTTTATGAAAATGAATTTGTGAAAGGTTTTGGAATCTATGGATTTGGAAAGGGCTTTTGATTTTTGGGAAAAATCAATTTTGGAAAATTTGGAAAGCCAAGTTTGGAACTATCGATTTTAGATATTGATTTTTTGTAAAGGAGATTTTGATGTAAATCATAAAGGGTATGATTTGAAAGATACTATAAGTGTGTAGTATAAAGTGTTTTGAGATTGGCTCTGGGGAAAAAGGCGCTCCCATTGGAATAAACTTCATTAGAAGATCCACGGGGTAGGCTGCCTTGAGCCTTAAGAGGGAGGATCTAAATTGAATCCTGGGAGGAAGTCCGGAAAAACTGAAGTTTATAAGGATTTTGTGTTGTGGGTAGAAAAAGTCGAGGGCGCTGATGCCTATAGATACATTTAGGTTATGCTGTGACGACAGTGCAACTCGATGTCATTGCGATCTACTGTGCACTATAGCGGAAGTCGTGTGTATTGTGAGAGCCAATAGTCTACGTTTGATTTTGCTATGATGGCAACATAACATCGATAGACTGCGACCTATGGCGACATAGCGAAAGTCGAGAGGCCGTGGAAGCCTAAGGCTACATTGGAACTTGACTGGTGTAGTTTGCGACCTATGTGGGAGTGGTAAGTTTCATTTGGCAGCGAAAATCGAGGGCGCTGATGCCTACAGGTACATGGAATTTAGCCATGATGGCAACGTAACCTGGGATGTAACTGCGATCTATGGCGGGTTCCATGGTGCAATCGAGGGGTGTGGAGTGCCTATAGTTATCTATTGATTTTACCGGGATGGCAACGTAACCATCAGATTAACTGTGACCATGGAAGGGGTGATGATTTCCAGAGCATTCTCACCAAAGACGTTTCCTCTATTTTCAAAAATGTTTTCTATATTTTCAACTGTTATCCCATTTTTGGTCAAAACTGGAATATCGACAAATTGGCAAGGAATGATGGATATCAGGATTGGAGATCAGTTGGAATCAAGACTACGATCGATATCGTCAAAAATTTGGTTGAACTCCGATCGGGACGAAATTGATTGGAGATGATGATAAGGACTAGGAAAGGCTATGTTTCAAATTTCAGGTTAATCGGAGTTCGTATGAAGAAAATATGATGGATTCAAGGTAGGAAAGGTATGTTGTTCGAATCCATCAAGGTGGTGCTCGGTTCGAATCCATCGGATTCGAACCTATCAGGATCGCATCGATCGAAGGCATGATGCAGAGACGGTTCGAATCGATACGGTTCGTATCGATCAACATAGGTTCGGCTTGGTGAAGTTCGTATCGATGGTGGTTCGAATCGATGAAGTTCGTACCGATCGGGAGAGGAGGGGAGTCGGCTTCGTGGATTCGAAGGAGGAGAGTCGGCTTCGTGGATTCGAAGGAGGGGAGTCGGCTTCGTGGATTCGAAAGAGGAGAGTCGGCTTCGTGGATTCAAGGCGATGGATTCGAAGGAAATGGGTTCGAAGAAGATGGACTCGAGGGAGATGGGTTCGAAGAAGACGGACTCGAGGGAGATGGATTCGAAGAAGATGGATTCGAGGGGGATGGATTCGAAGGGAGTGGGTTCGATGTATGCGTTCGAACCACGCAGAGCACACGAAACTTTGAACTTGGATCGATCATATCTCCCAAACCGTTGATCCAAATGCAATGAAATTTTTACAGGAGCTTACATACATGTTTAAGGATGTTCTCACCAAATTTCAGCTCGATTGGACGATTTCTCGATCGATTCGAACCTTACTTCGAATCGATCCCAAGGTGGGCCCGGACCTCTAGATTTCGGGCGTGTGGACCCCCTCACGTGCCTGAAGCGGTCTTCCTAGATTTTAGGAGAAATATCAGCCTCCTGCGCTTAAAAATAGAGCCCCTGGTCATTCAGAAAAGGGGTCGGAGAATTTGGAGAGAGAAAGCACGCCCGGACGCTGCCAAAATCATTCCTTAACATCATTACTGCTATTTATTTCAAGTTTTGGACTTTGTAACTGCTGTAATCATCTGTAATCATCAAGGATAATCAATAAAAGGATAAAAACTTTGGAGTGGACGTAGGCCGGAGATAGCCGAACCACTATAAAACCTGTGTCTTTGTTCTTTATTTTGGGATTACTGTTTAATATTTGCTGAGATCTGAGATTTGTGTTTGAATATTATTGATTTGTTTTCATACACTGGTGCTTTCACGGTATTCAGGGTTTGTGACCAATTTTGGCGCAAACACTTTGGTGCTTTCACTGAGAAGGACTAGCACCCGCTACATCGGATTTGAAGGTTTGATTTGGAGATTTTAAAGAGTTTGGATTCAAGGACAATGACTAGGCAAAATAGTAGAAGGCAGAGGGCTGAGCGAGAAGGTAGTCAACAAGCATCCTCCGGAGCTGGGGAAGGTCAGGCTTCAATCTATATAACCCGAGACGAAATGGAGGCTATGGCAAATTCTTTGCAAGAGAGATTGTTAAAGAACCAACAGGAAATGATGCAGACTTTCTTCGAGCAAATGAGAGCTGCAGGGATGCAGAACATAGGAACAACTACAACCGCTGTGGATGCAGGACAGGGGACTAGGGTCGTGGAACCCAATGGAGGACGAGATATGGAGCCACAAAGCAATCAACAAGGGCTTGGGGGCAGACCCACAGGATCCAACACAGGAGGACCTCTGGAAGGAGTTCAACAGGCTAGAACCAACGTTGCTACTAACGAGCCACATGAAGAGTATGTGCCGGAGTTCCCTCGGGGGCAACCCCCGACAGACAACGCTGGATTGGTAGAGATGATTAGGAAAACTGTGCGAGGTGGTTTGGCCAAAGGAGACTTGGAAGGAGTGAACAGGAGTCCGTTTGCTCGGGAAATAAGGATGGCTCAGAATCCACCTAAGTTTAAGTTGCCTAGCGTGGAGATATATGATGGCAAGACAGATCCAACGGATCACTTGATGAGGTACACCAGACACATGGAGGTGCTGGGGGCATCGGAGGAAGTGATGGCCCGATGCTTCCCTTTGTATTTGACGGACTTAGCTGCGATGTGGTTTAGGCAGTTGGAAGAAGGATCTATCAGGACTTGGAGGGAATTAGTGGAAAGGTTTTTGGGGCAGTTTCGGGTTCATGTCAAGAGACCGAAGAACGTGATGACATTGATATCGGTAAAGCAAAGAATGGATGAATCGCTTAGAGCTTTTCGAACTCGATTCAGTGCAGCAGTCGCTTCGGTGGATCGGCCTGATCCGTCGATGGTTTTAATGGCTGCAGTATCAGGAGTCAGGGAGGACTCTGATTTCAAGGTATCTCTGATACGAGATCCCCCACAAGATCTCGACGAATTCTTTCACGAGGCAGAAAGGTTCCTTCGGCAAGAAGATGCAAGTACGGATTTAAAGGTGAAAAAGGTTAGTGCAATCGAGGTTGGAGCAGTATCCAGCGGTGGTTCGGATAAAGACAAAGGAAAAAGGAAATTGGATAATGATTCTGGAAACGCTAGGAAGCGATGGAAGGATCCAAAGTTTTCCACATACACAGGATTGAACGAGACGCTGGAGCGGATATACATGGATACTCGGAATCGCCTTCCCTACCGGAGGCCAGCCAGGAGAGAGCCTTCTGAACGAGAGAGGGCATCAGGGAGGCATTGTCTCTTCCATGATTTAGACGGACATGTCACCAACAGCTGCAGGCACTTGAAGGATATAATCGAGGAGCATGTAAGAAATGGACAGTGACAGCAGTATGTCGGAGCTCGGAATGCAACGGTGGAGCAGGAGCAACCACCGACAACCTCTCGCCGTGATGATGGAAGACCGAGGGATGGTGGTCGATTGATCATCCACTAATCAGGATAATATGGAATAAGTAGCGAACTATTAGCAAGCAACCAAGTCATTTACACATGTACGGGGACGAAGATGGCCCCTAGGCATGCTCTGAATGATGATAAACTACAACGCTATGGTTTGTGAAATCTATCTTTTGCTTTTGGATTGGACACTACTTTTCTTTTCGGATTTTGGGTTTAGAGTTTGAATCAAGCTCCTGGTTTCGCTTGATCATGATTTGGATTTTTCTTTGGATGATTGTTTCCGGTTTTGAATGTTGGTTTGGTTTTCTGGTTTTGGACTTGGATTTTTTGGGTTTGGGTGGATTTTGATTGGATTTTCATCTGGTTTTTGATAAATGGTCGTCGGGTATGGATTATGCCAGGCAAGGGATGAGTCACACCGCCCGAACGTGGTAGATTGACTCATTCAGGTCGTTGAGTATGGACTTTGCTCAGAAAGGGTCCGGAGTGACCGGGATTCGGCCTAGGACTTAGGCCCTGCATTATCAATTGTTATTTTCAGGTCGTTGAGTATGGACTATGCTCAACGGGGGTCCGGAGAGACCAGGATTCGGCTTAGGACTTAAGCCATGGCATTGTAAAGCGTCCAGGGACACTGGACCAAGGTCGTCAAGTGTGGATTACGCTTGGCAAGAACCCGGAGAGGTTATCTTAACGTCCAGGGACACTGGACCAAGGCCATCAAATGTGGATTACGCTCAACAAAAACACGATGAGGCTAACTTAGCATCCAGGGACACTGGATCACGACCGTCAGGTGTAGATTGCGCTTGTCAAGGACCCGGAGAGGTTATGGATTTGGATATCGGCCCGGAGAGGTCCTGGATTCCGTTATTGGCTATTGGATAAGGATGGTTTAGGACTCGGCTGTCGAGTCCAAATTGATATAGGATTGGCTAAGGCTTTGGTTATGGGATTTGGAATTGGGCGTCGACTCGAAGCAGTCAAGGATGACATACTCTGGCGATATGGCTATGGACGTTGGATATTGGATTCGGAACTATTCAAAACACGCCTTGTTATCACAAGGCATGTTTTGGGGGGCAAAGTGTTATCCCATTTTTGGTCAAAACTGGAATATCGACAAATTGGCAAGGAATGATGGATATCAGGATTGGAGATCAGTTGGAATCAAGGCTACGATCGATATCGTCAAAATTTGGTTGAACTCCGATCGGGACGAAATTGATTGGAGATGATGATAAGGACTAGGAAAGGCTATGTTTCAAATTTCAGGTTAATCGGAGTTCGTATGAAGAAAATATGATGGATTCAAGGTAGGAAAGGTATGTTGTTCGAATCCATCAAGGTGGTGCTCGGTTCGAATCCATCGGATTCGAACCCATCAGGATCGCATCGATCGAAGGCATGATGCAGAGACGGTTCGAATCGATACAGTTCGTATCGATCAACATAGGTTCGGCTTGGTGAAGTTCGTATCGATGGTGGTTCGAATCGATGAAGTTCGTATCGATCAGGAGAGGAGGGGAGTCGGCTTCGTGGATTCGAAGGAGGAGACTCGGCTTCGTGGATTCGAAGGAGGGGAGTCGGCTTCGTGGATTCGAAGGAGGAGAGTCGGCTTCGTGGATTCAAGGCGATGGATTCGAAGGAAATGGGTTCGAAGAAGATGGACTCGAGGGAGATGGGTTCGAAGAAGACGGACTCGAGGGAGATGGATTCGAAGAAGATGGATTCGAGGGGGATGGATTCGAAGGGAGTGGATTCGATGCATGGGTTCGAACCAGGCAGAGCACACGAAACTTTGAACTTGGATCGATCATATCTCCCAAACCGTTGATCCAAATGCAATGAAATTTTTACAGGAGCTTACATACATGTTGAAGGATGTTCTCACCAAATTTTAGTTCGATTGGATGATTTCTCGATCGATTCGAAGCTTACTTCGAATCGATCCCAAGGTGGGCCCGGACCTCTAGATTTCGGGCGTGTGGGCCCCCTCACGTGCCTGAAGCGGTCTTCTCGAATTTTTGGAGAAATATCAGCCTCCTACGCTTATAAATAGAGCCCCTGGTCATTCAGAAAAGGGGTCGGAGAATTTGGAGAGAGAAAGCACGCCCGGACGCTGCCAGAATCATTCCTTAACATCATTACTGCTATTTATTTCAAGTTTTGGACTTTGTAACTACTGTAATCATCTGTAATCATCAAGGATAATCAATAAAAGGATAAAAATTTTGGAGTGGACGTAGGCCGGAGATAGCCGAACCACTATAAAACCTGTGTCTTTGTTCTTTATTTTGGGATTACTGTTTAATATTTGCTGAGATCCGAGATTTGTGTTTGAATATTATTGATTTGTATTCATACACTGATGCTTTCACGGTATTCGGGGTTTGTGACCAATTTTGGCGCAAACATCGACAAAATGTTTTCACAAAGTTTTTGAAAATGTTTTCACTAGATGTTGAAAACGAGTCTGCTAAGTACTTCTAGATTTTTAGTCCTACGCCAGATCATCGTATGACCGAATTTCTATGAGAACAAGGATGGACTTGTGGAAGCATGGAGTTATAAAAAATATTTTTATAAAACTGTTTTGGTGATATTATCTAGATTTTAAAGTGTTTTTAAAATTCTAAATAAAAGGATTATAGTTGAAAATTATCAAAGAGTAATTTATCTGATTTTAAGTATTTTATAAATTCTGGTTTCGTTCCTTTTCGAGGACGAAAAGATTCAAAGAGGGAAAGAATGTGATGACCCCGATTTTGGTCATCTGGTTAATTGGTAAATTAACTGATTTGTTTTACCATTAAAATACTATTTTTATTTAGTTGAACAAATTAATACTGATATCTGGATGTATATTATAAATTGATATATGCTAAACTTTATAAAGTTGGAATTTATAAGTTTACAAGTATGTGAGTGTGTGTGTGTGTGTATAATGTGATTTGAAGCATGGGTTTGAATCCAGTGTAATAAATTTTCAAAAGTCATTTGAAGTTAACTATGTACTTTAAACTCTAAAAAATAAATATTTATTTTTTTTAAAGGTATAATAGTTTGAAACAAGAATTGAGTAAAAGGATTATATACTTTCTTTTAATTTTTTTTATATAAATAAGTATAGTTTGAATATAAGAAAAAATAAAACATATATATATATATATATATATAACATTTAACCATATGTTAATATAATACTTAAATTAATTAAATACATTATAATATGCAAAATTACAAGTGTAAACAAAAAAAAACATTTAAACAAATGTAAGAAAAATACATCATGAGATTAACAAATGTTAACAATATTTACATGCAACAATAACAAGTGTCACCATATTATTATTTTTCTTTTATTTTTAAAATCATAATTAAGTATGTATATGCAACTATCCCCTCTTCTCCAACTTTTTTCTATCTTTTTTTTTTCAAAATTCAAAGGAAGCAAAGTCTGTAAACAAAACTTGAAAAAGAAAATAATTCAAACAGCAATCAAATCCAGCAACAACTTTTTCAACTATTACAAATCTGAAACAAAGCTAAGCAAAAGACTTAAAGCAAGATTCTAGTTCAAAATCAACTAAAATCAAGTTAAACAAGCCTGCTATTTCAATTTCAAGCACAGTTTCAACTTCAAAGCATCTATTTAGAAAGCTTAAATTGATTATTTTTTGATGAATGTGAAAATTTCTTAAGGATATATTGTGAATGATGATTGCATGGATAAAATTTTGTTGACCTGTAGTAAAATCCCTATGTGTATATGCGTGCATGCCTGTGTATGAATAAAAAAACTGCTCTTTGTTTATTCAAATGAACTAAATCGAGTTCACTAATTTATATCTCCTTATATAAAAAGTTTTATGTTATGATCTTTGAAAGGAAATTGTTTGTCTGTATCAAATTCAAATTTTAAAATGGTTTATATATATATATATATACATACATACATATATATATATATATATATATATATATATATATGAAGTAATTTTGTCGCAATGAAAAACTACAGTGGTAAATCAATTCAAGTCAGAAATTGAATCATGGGAATCTCGAGGTTTGTTCATATGATCTAGCATGATCTTGAAAATGGTGATTTTAGATATTGTGATCTTGATTTCTACGTTTATGAATTGAGGGAATTTGTATATTGATCGGAATTGGGTTTTAATTCATTTACCGACGATCACATGGATCTGAAGTCGTAGGGTTTTGGCCAGAGTTAGCTTGTTGGTCGTTAATCTTGGGGGAAATGATCGCTGATTTTTGGGATCATCGTGGCGGCATGGAAGATATTAACTAGGGTTTTGGCAGGGTTTGGGTCATGCTGGGTTCTTGATAGGATGGGCATCGTGGAGTGGATTTCAGGTTTGCACATCATGGGCGTTTAGATCAGGAAAGGAACAACGTAGCTCGCGGCTAAGATCTAGAGGCCATCATGGCCAGAGGTGCCGGAACAAGGTGATAGGGTGGTCGAGGCTTGTCAGATTTTGGGTCAAAGGGCGAAATCTTGAGACGGGGTTGAAAGAGAAAATCTGGGTGCTCAAGTGATTTGTGGGGGTGGTAGGTGACTGAAAAAGATGTTCAGCGACCAAAGATGATGAACGATGGTGATGTATATGTGCACGGTGTGCACAGATTTGTGCATGGGAAAACTGGGTATTGTAAGTTTGGGAAAGAAAATGGTTTGCACGGGTCGAACTCGGGGATGTATGCGTGCTAACTCGAAGGAAATAGTATTTCGTGAGGTGCTCAAGATATCTGCTAGGTGGCTCGAGGAATTTGAGTGTAAGCTCGGATTTTGGTTGGTGTTCAAATGACCAGGTTTAAATATTTAGGTGTGATTATGTTTAAAGTTTATAAATTAATTTTATGATCAAATTTGGAGGGTAATAAAATAATGCAGGTTATAGAAAATGTTTAATCAAGTTTTAAAGGCTTATCAAAATGAATAAGTTTCAAAAGAAAATACAAAGCATGTTCTAAAACAAAGTATTAGAAAGTTTAAACTAGTCTTCAGAGTTTTAGATTGTTTTTAAAATTGTTTGTTAAAGTAATTACATAGTAGGTTAATTCCTATATGTTTCGAAAGGTTATTTAAATGATGAAATTAAATAAAGTATTAATTATTTAATGTAGTAAGGATGGTTAACTAATTAATGTAATCAGTTAAGGGAATAAAGTAATCAATTTAATTAAAGATTAATTAATTTGTGAAATCGATTTAAAAGATTTATTTATAAATGTGATTTATTAAATGAAAATTACATAATGTAAGTAATCAAAGGATTAAATTGCTAAAGCTTAATAAATTTACTTATTAACTAAAGGTTAATTAATTAAGGACAATTAACCAATGGGCTAATTACTAAATGGAAGTAATTATGGACAATTAATCTAAATGGATAATTAAAGGATTTATTAATTGAGGAAATTAATTAAAGGGTTGGTTAATGAATGTGATTAATTAAAAGATAATTAATCAAAATAAGTGATTATAGAAAATTAATTAATGTAATTAGTTAAATGTCATTGTAATTAATTATAGTTAATTAATTAATGAGAGTAGTTAAGGTAAATTAATGAGAATGGTTAAAGGAAATTAATCTGTAATGGATAATTATTTAATGTAATTAAAGAATAGTTAATTTAAGATAATTAATTATGATGGATAATTAAGGGATAATTAATTGGGTTGTAATTAATTTATGTTAAGTAAGCAAGATTTAAAAGTGAATGAAGTAATTAACTTAATTCATTTTAAATTAATAAGAAATGGTGTGTCTAATTTATCTTACTTATGCATGAATAAGATATATTGTATGACTTAGATTATTTGTTATCTTTGATATATGATTGTGATGCTTTGTAATATGAGACAGTTGGGTTGAACTGGGATATTTGGGGTATCTATATGGGGAATTGTATATGAATGTGAAGTCTTGAATATAATTTAAATTGTTTAAATGTAAACCACTTGGTTTAAAGAATAACATTGGGATCGAAGAGACCGGGGTCGGGTATCAGTAAATACCTGATACCACATCGACTCACAATCTACAATAATTCTTTATAGAATTGATATTTGGAATAAATAGGCTAGAATGGAATAAATGATGTACACTTAGTCATTTAATCCGAGTAATAATGCTTAGATATGATTGTAAGATGCGTATTTAACTATAACATTTTATGAGCTCATAGTATGGTACGAGTTACCCCGGGTTTTAAATAAATTTTATACATTATTATTTCTTGTTAGATGGGTTTACTCACACTAGTTTCTAGCCTGACCCGAGTGTTACTTTGATGTAATACTCGTGTCAGACCGAGTATTACAACATTTCAGGTTAGGACGTTCTTGAGCTTGGGAGGCGAGCCAGATGGCAGAAATGTGTAACAGTCCTGTATTTTGTAATCATTTTAATTGAATTTTGAGTTAACTTTATTATATTTAATTTAGATAATTTTTTTATTTTAAAATATAAACTTTGATTTTGATATGAATTATCATTCCAAACATGACTAGATAGAATAATTTCCAAAATAATGAATTTTGGTCAACTTTGTCTTTTAACTTAAAAATTCAAAATTTTGAAAACTTGAATTTTTTCTTTTATTATGAATGTAAATAAAATTTTAAGATCACTACTTTTCATTTCGTTGAAATCTGATTTATTATGTGAAAGTTATGCATTTTTAACTATTGTGTGAAATTTGCTGTATTTAACAAAATTCTTTATTTAAAATATATAAATAATATTTTATTTGGTCATGTAATGTTCTAATTTATATTTATATGAGTAAAATAACACGTTATGTGTATTTTTTGGTTTTCAAACATTTTTTTAGTGTAATTGACATTTTCCAGTGTCAGTTGTATATTTGTTTACAATTTCTAATTTCCAGCTTCAATTAATTTAAGTAATTCCTTATTTATTTTTATATTTTTCTTAAGAACTTATTTTCTTCTCATTCCCATTTTATTTTGTCCCTCATTTATTTATTTAGTTTCCTTTTTATTTGTTTTAATGTGATATAGAAATTTTATAAGGCTAGTGATAGTTTATTTGTAAATTTTAAGTCATGTTTCCAAATTTTAAACAATTTCTTTAGTTCTTTTTCTATTTTATCCAATTTAAATTATTTATTTCATTTTAGAAATGATAAATGAAGTATTTTATTTCAAATTTTTGTTTTATAATATTTTTAAAATGAAATAGAAATTTTTCTTAAGCTTGTGATGATTTAATTGTAATTTTTGAGCCCTGTTTTCAATTTTTAATCAATTTCTTTAATTTTTTCCATTTTCTTTAAATTTTATTATTTATTTTTATTTGATATTACTTTGTTTCGGTTTTTAAGTCAAATTTTCTGATTTTTATTTGTTTTTATTTGAATTAAAGAAAAAGAAATATGAAAGGTTAAAGAGCTTTAATAACTTTAGTCTTTTCACCTCCTAAAGCCCTTTCATTTGCCATAACCTCTCCATTACTCCTCTTGGCCATGCATTTTTTTTCATTTTCTGTGTAATCCCTTCAATTTTCACGTGAAAAACTCATATCTCACTTCCCTTTCACGGCCAAGAAGTTTGGTAATGGCTTCACTTCTTTTTTTCTATGTTTTCTTCTTATTTTCTATGAATTATGCCTTGCTTTCTCATGCTATTTGCTAGGCCTCTCCTCCATAGCCGCAACCACCACTCTCTACACCTCTCCCCTGCCATCACCACTACCTATACTTCCATCCATGACCATGGCCGAGCCCTCTATGATGACCAAACCCATCAAAAATGCAACCGAAGGCCTAAAACTATGCTTATTTGACCACTACTTATTCATCTCCTTCGACCACCACCCTAACCATCACCATAGCCGCCACCACTCCTCTGAACTGACCTCTACACACCCCTTTCCACCACTGACCAGAGCTGTACCAACCTGGCCGAGCCCAAGGACCCATTGCCGAACCACTTTGTTGAACCAAAACTCCTCTTTGTTGCCTAAAACCTCTTCATCTTCCTATGTTGTAACTTCCTCCATGTTCTTGCATTTAGGCCGTGCATTCCTATGCCAATACCTGAGCCAAACATGACCAAAACTTAAGCAAATCCATCCCCGAAGCCATGCTAGCAAGTGTAGAAAGCAAGGCAAAAAGTTGTGTATTCATATTGCTTTTCAATTCAAAGTTATTTCAATTCAATGTTGTATTGAATTATAACTTTATTTTTGTTTTGTTTATGAGTTGTCACAAGATCTTTAGCTTGGATTTGCTCTCCACTCAAGTCCATAGGGTTGTCATTTTGCTTTTGATTCTGCTGTGTCAGTTGTATTGAAATCTCCAGCATTTTGAGGTGGGTAAAGCTCACACGACATTTATACTTATGCAGTTGTGAAACAACAACAACTGAATGTGTAGAAAAATATATAATGTTATAACTGTCATGTGATTATTTATATATGATGTTCAACCTGTTAAATTTCATGTCATATCATTTGTTACTCTTAAATATTGTTCATTTATATCTGTTTATCACACTGCAAGTTCCCTGTAGATTATGTTCACTATGGGTTGAAATGAAACATACCCGAACGGACTTTAGAATAGGGAAAAATCGTTATGTGCTGAAATGATAGGCCTGAATGATTTTTATTTATTTATTTATTTTATTTTAACTTGGGATTGTGGGTTTGAAATGATAGCACCCGGATTTTTCGTTTTAAACTGCGGATTGAAATGATATATATTCGTATCACATGACCTAGGTTAGAAAATTATATACAGGCCCGTGGTTATATTTTATAAAGTATTTTAAATATTTTAATTTTTTTTAAAGTGCAAAATTATGAAATTTGATTTAAATTGGATTTTTAATGTTTAAATAAAGAAATTTTGGATTTTTCTAGAAGTTAAAAATGTAATTCAAATGAATAGTAAAAAGTGAATTTTTGAAATATAACTTAAATTCGGAAATTTGGACTTTGGCTTTTAAAATGACATTTAAGTTATATAAATAAATTTTTAAGTGGTTTAAATGTAAATTTACGATAATTTGATTTAAATAGATTTTAAAGTGTTTTAAATAAAGGATTTATGATTTTTGTATAAGTGGAAAATGTTAAATAAATAAATGGTTAAGTTGAATTATTGAAATATAACTTAAAGTCTGGAAATTTGGGTTTTGGTTTAAAAAAGTAATTTTAAGTTATATAAATAAAGTAGAAATTTAATTATATTTAGAAAATGGTAAATACGATGATTTGATTAAAACTGAGTTTAAATGAATTAATAAAGTATTATTGATTTTTCTATGTATTAAAATGGTTAAATCAATGAATGCTTAAAAGTGTAATTTTAAAAATGAACTTGACCTGGAAATGTGAATTTGGTTTTAATTAAGGGTTTAAATTAATTAAATAAATTGGAAATTTAGTTTAATTTATGAAATGATAATTTGAAAATGTAAATGTTAATAAAGTGTTAAATGTAAAAATGGGAAAATTTACACCTGAATTTAGTAAGGTGATTTGTGAAATTTTATTTAATTATAAAATGTTGCTTTATAAAAATCATAAGTTAAAGAGTATTTTAATGAACATCCTTGAATGTTAAAATATGATTTTTATAATGTTTAAATGGTTTAAGTTGAAATCTTTTCAAGTATAACTTTCAGTAGTTTTTTCTGAATGCTGTGAAAAGTTGAAATTTTCAATGTTTATGGTTTTTAACTTAGTAAATGAACTCATAATGGTTTAAAACTTTAGAAATTGAATACTTGATTTGAAAGTATATAAATTTAAATTTTAAATGGTTTAAATGAATTATTTTGATTAAAATATAATCTATTTAAAATCTGATTTGGAATGAAAATAAATGAATGATATCTTTGAATTTAAAGGTATTTAAAGTGAATATTTGGGTTTGAACTTATATGATGATTTGAAATTGAAGCTTTGGAAAGATACGATATTTTATATATATTAAATGTTTTGAAATGAAGTTTTGAAAGATATGATATTTTATATATATTAAATGTCTTGAAATGAAGTTTTAGAAGATATGATGTTTTGATATTAAAATAATTCAAAAATGAAGTTTGAAAGATATGATATTTTAATATTAAAATGATTTGAAAAATGAAGTTTGAAAGATATGATATTTATGTATTAAAAATGATTTGAAAGGAAGTTTTGAAAGGATATATATTGAAATGATTTGAGATGACTTGATATTTATTTTGGTAAATATTTGAATTTGAAAGATATGGTATGTTGATATATTGAAATGGTTTAGAAATGATTAAATCTTTATTTTGACAAAGATTTGGATTAAAATGATATTTTGTTTTTTAGTATAAAAATTGTAATATCCCGAAATTTTTAACAATATCAATTTAAAAATCTGTATTAAAATTAAATTGATATTGATATTCTGTTAATAATAATTCAAATAGATTTAAATAATCATCTTCAATAATTATTTAATTGGTTATTTTTATCTTTTAAATAATAGATTGATTTCTATTTTCAATATAAATATATGGTTTATATTTTAAATAAATTAGCATTGTTTTAATTTTAATAAGTAAAGCATATTTTCTAATTTTTATATTTGCAGTAATTTGGAAAATTTGTTTTTATTAGCTTTTCAAAGTTATTGAATAAATGATTTTGGTTTAAATTAATAAATGAATCATGATTTAAAATTCTAATACATTAATAATTTGGGAATTTTAATTTTTATTAAATATAAAGTTTTTAAAGTTATTTAATAAATAAATTTATGATTATTAAATTGTTAAGAGAAAAATGTTTAAATATTTAAAATAGTTTTAGCTTGAGTTTTAAATTTAATTAAATTGACAAAAGAGTTTTATAGCTTAATTAAATAGATAATTTATTAATAAAAATATCATTTCCTTTAAAATAGTTTTAATTTAATAATGAGGCATTTTAAATACAATATTAACAATGTATTGTGTTACAAATAGATTTTTAATTAAAAATAGCTTCTGTTATTTCAAAGTTTAATTTGTATTTATAACTTGTTTCCTTTAAATATTAAATTTTGAATTTAAATTTAAAATCCAAATTATAGATTTTTGATTTGTGTTATTATGAATAAGCTTTATTTATATGTATAAGTTGTTTTTATTTCTTTTGTAAACTTATATACATATTTAAATATTAACTAACAAATCAATTAAGCTTAATACATATAAATGTTAACATGTTAATTAATATGCAAATTACCTTTAAAAAAAGAGACATGTGTTGTACTCTTAAAATCTAATTGAACAAGTGTTCAAAGATTAAACATTTAATTTGACAAATGTTAAAATTGTACAAGTGTCATTTTTTTTAATTTTTTTTCCTTTTATTTGATAAGTCTGAAATTTACACTTATATAAACCTACATCTACATCTCTTTCTTCCCTTTCTCATTTTTTTTCTAATTAAAGACAAAGAAAGAAAAAAAAACTTAAACTATACACAAACCTGAAAATCATGGAAACCTATTCTCAGATTCAATATCAAATATTCAGAAACCAAATTCACTTCCCTGTGATTTCTCAAATCTGTTACAAGTTCTTCAAGATCAAACCCTTCATTAAAAAAAAAGGACCTGCATGCAACTTGGAAATAGAGCATATCTGCATCTTTTCTCTGCACATTCAATAACAACTGCATTCCAGTTTTCAACAGCATGCAATTAATTTTTTTTTAAAGGATCAAGCTTTTTCAAATTTTAGAGTACCTTGTTCTTCTGTAATCAAGTGAGTAACTCCTTTTAAACTTAAATATTTAATCTAGTCGTCTGATCTATGCTTTAAATAAGTAGTAATTGGTGTATATATATATATATATATATATATATATATGTTGAAATTTCTTGTGTACTTGCGATATGTGATGCTAGTATGATTATGGAAAAAAATCTGTAGAACATCTCTGTTCTAGATGTCAATTCCAGTTCTCCTATTTAAATAATTTTCTTTTTGATTCATAGATTCTTAAGACTTAGGATCTAATTAAACATTGTTTGTTTGATTATATGCTAAACTTTAAAAATTTATTTAACTATAATGGCTCTGGAAATAAAACTTTAACAGGAAAACTCAAATCACTGTAAATTCGAAACAGGTTAATTTATAAATTCAGAATCGTAAATCAAAAACATCAACTAAAACTTGATTTTTAAATCAAAAATTAAGATTTTAGAATTAGGATGAAGGTGTAGTTGGGTTTTGACTGGAAATGGGTTTATTTGGATTTGCGGGTGATCTATGAATAGTAGAAGCTTGGAGTTCTTCCAGGTGATGGAAGAAAGGTAGGAGAGGCTAGGAAAAATCATAGGTGGTGATGGAATTCAGTGAGAAAGTTGCGGTATTGATTTTCTTTTTTAAACCCTAGTTTAAAATGGTTTGAAGAATCGGCAATTTCGGGTTGTAGAGATGATCGAGTGTTGAGATATTTTGGGAATCGATAGATTGGTTTTAGTTGAAGTTGAAGGCGGAGGGGTTGACCCTCTGATGGTCTGCGTGGCGAGCAAGAAGCGTTGACAGGTTTTGAAGTGAAAACCTGATTGTTGGGTTCAAGGTCTTGATTGAAACTCGAATTCGAATTCGAGTTGGAGTGAAGTTAACTTAATGATCGAGATGGGGTAATGAAGTGGTCTTAGATGAGGAACGATCACCATTGATGATCGGAGGTGACTGGGGGAGTCGTGCATGTGCACGGCTCTATTTTCTGATGAAGTTGGTGATGTTGGTTTTTGCTTGAGTTAAGTTTGAGATTGCTCGAAGATGTTGGGCAGTTTACTCGGGGAAGATTGGTTTTAGACTCGAAGTATATTTGGGTGTTCTCGGGTATTCTTAGTTTATAGGTTTTAACAGTAAACCTGTACTGTGTGTTTAAATTTTTGAAAACAAAAGCTTTTAAATATAAATAAAGTTTTAAACTTAGTTTTATATCTAAATTTGAAAATTTTAAATTCAAGTCGGTTTTAAATCTCATATTTAAATAAAAATAAAAATAATATAAAATTTTAAACTTGAATTATTAACCACTTTAAATAGAAAGTAGATTGAATGTTTTAAAAACTGAAAGTTTAAGAAATATGAGCAAGATTTGAAATTATATTTAAATTTGGAAATCTAAAATCAAATATGAACTTCAGTTTTGAAATTTAAAGAAGGTTTAAATTTGAAAATTTTAAACTAAATGAAAATTGAAGTTATTAAAATTTTGAAATGAATTCAGTTTCAAAATTCTTATGAATTTCATTTTTAAGACAAGCACTTGTTTGTCTTATAATTTTAAAAGGGTTTAAAATTATTTAAAAAAAAACTTTGTTTAAGTTTAAGTGATATTCATTTTTAATTTCATATTTGAAATGAATTTTAAAGTAAGTCCAAAAAGTAATTTGTTTCAAATAAATTATTAATGACAATTTAAACATAATTAAGGAATGTTATAAAATTTAATTAAGACTATATTTTGAAATTAATTTAATTAATGAGAAAATTAAGGAATAATTAGTGAATTTAATTAATTAATTGATTAAGGTTTAATAAATATTGATTAAGGATTAATCAATTTGTAATTGAGATCATTAATTAGATTTTTAATAAATGATTAAAGAATTATTAATTACGTAATTAAGTTTTAAATCAAGGTAAATAAATTAAATAATTAAGGATTAATTAAGTGACAATTAATTCGTAATTAATTAAATAATTAGGCTTTAATTAATGGATAATTAAAGATAATTTAATTTGTGATTAATCTAAGTTAATTACTTAATGAAAATAATTAGAGAATGGTTAATGAAGGTCATTAACCAAGATTATTTAATAATTAATTAATGTGATTAATTTTTATAATTAATTAGATTAATTAATTTAATAATAATCATATATGAATTATTGAGAATAATTACTTGATGAAGTAATTAAGAAATTAATTACTTAATGTAATTAATTTAGTTTAATGTGATTGTTTAATTTAATTAATTAATTTTAATTAATTTTAAACACTTGGGTTTTAAAAATAATTACTATATGTAATAAATGATTTGGGAAATTACTTGATGAAGTAATTGATTGGTAATTACAGATTGTAATTAATTGAAGATGTTTAAGAATGAAGTAATTTGGAGTATAATTACTTGTAATTAATCAAGGGATTAATTAAGAAATTAATTTGGGAATAATTAACTTGTTTTAAATAAAGTAATTAAGTTAGTTAATTATTGAATATGATTAATCAGTGGAGATTAATAATTATGAGTTAATTACTTAAGGTAATTAATTTAGGAAGATAATTTATTTAAATATAATTAAGGATCATTAATTATTTTAATTAATGATGTAATTAAAGTTGATTAATTATGATTAATTAATCAATGATAAATAATTAAAGGTAATTAATTAATATAATTAATTAAGGATTAATGTAATTAATTATGATTAATTAATTAATTGAGATAATTAAAGGTTAATTACTATTTGGTTAAGAATAATTAATTTGTGAAATTAATTAAGGGTAATTACATGAATGTAATTGAGGATAATTAATCAAAGGATGGTTAATCGAGGTGATTAATTTTGAATGATTAATTAATTGTTTGTAATCAACTAAATGGTTGAGTAAGCGAGATATATTGATGAAGTAATTAATGTAATTTATTTTAAATTAATTAAAGATGAAGTAATTAATTTAATTCATTTTAAATTAATTTGAGATAGTTAATTTAATTCATTTTGGATTAATTATATTGTGATGAAATAAATCTTTGCTTATGTATGAATGGATGACATTGATTGCCTTGGATTCTTTGTGATCTCCGAAATGAGACAAGTTGTGGTATGAATGCTTAGTTGCATTGTGATGATAATATAGATTATCTATTGTGATGGTGATATGGATTACCTATTATGATATGGATCATCTGTTTATTTGATAATGTTGATTATCAATTGTGAATTGTGAGTTATCTATCTGTGTGTATATAGATAATTTAATTGTTTTAAGCTTTAAAACAACTTGGACCTAAAAGACACGCTTTGGATTTCGATGAGACGGGATCGGGTTTCTATATTTCGATACCCGAAAACCACATCGATTCCAATTAAACGTTAGGTCGTGAATCAAAGTGGATTTTTGTGAAGACTCGAGGTGTAAGGACTATACGTCAGTATAATTTTGTGGGTGATTCCGTAATGAGTTTGACGGAATTAGTTCTTATAGTTTCGAGATGGTGATTCAGAGTGTAAGGCTTATCGTCGTTAACTCTGAGGGTGATTCCAAAATGAGTATAACGAGATAGTGCCTTCAGTTTCGTTCGAACATGGAACGAACTTGTATGGATTGAATGCTTTCAGAACATCGTCAGGTGAACGATGAGCATTCTAAGTGATGTGCTCACTAAAGGTAATCGCAGCCTCAAGCCTCATCAACTGGGAATGGCTAAAACAGGGGAGGTGCAGCAAGACTTCGTGTGTAGCCCCCACTTGAGAGTGAGATTTACCCCTGTCTAGAGGTCCCTTTTTATTTTGGCCGTGTGGACGGTTTTGAGCTCTAACCATCGGGTTATCTTGTTCGGAATTGCTCGGTAAGGAATGGGTCCGGCCTTGTGTTATAGGGGAGCGGGCGTACTCCTCGGTACGGTGATCTAGGCCACGTACTGTGACGGGCGGTACCTCAGTAGCCCTGCCATTGTATGGAATCCAAAATCCAATAAGTGCCAACGGTTTTGACTGTATTACCCACTTTTGTGGGTAGTAGCTGGAATTTAATAATGTAATAATTTCGGCTATTTCTTATTTATTTGAAAACCCTAGACCTATTATAATATCACCGGATTTCCTATCAAATGTTTTGGTTAGCGTAAGATAAAAACTTTTCAATGTTTATGTGTGGGAAGTCTTACGTGATACCTTTCTTTTCAAAAGATTTTGAATGTTAAGCCACCTTAACCTGTTACTCAGACCCATGTCTGACCCAGAGTTTATTCTGTTTTTCTTAAAACTCTTAGTACTTAAATTTTTACGAGTAGCAAGGGATTCAGGTTAGCTTTGACGAATTATGGAGGAGCAAATGGAGCAGGAGGCTTCTGCATTGTAGTTATCTAGTTTCCGCTGTGTTGGTATCTCTGAGTTGTTTCTCTGAGTTGTTCTTGTACTGCATTGAGTTGTATAACTAGACAGGTGTTTATAACTGTCTAGTATGTGATATATATCGGTGTAACTCTGATAATGATTGTAAACTATGTAATATGTATGTTATTAATATAATTTATTCGTTTCGCTATTTAGATGTTGATGTTGTTTCTTATTTCTCTTCTTTCTTTTCTCTTTTCTATCCCTTTCTTTCTTATTAATGATGCATCATTCTGTGGAGACGGATGGCGGGTCATTAAAGTGGTATCAGAGCATTAGGTTGAGTGAATACCTAGGTTGAGTTTGGAAGTGTATCTGTCGAGGTTGTAGACCTAATACCGTCTCGAGTGAGTTCTTTAGTGATGAAGGACTTCATTGATCTCTGAAGGAAACCTGTTAAGGATCGGAGTTCATTTCTGAAGTTGATAAGTAGAATTTGGATATGTTGATTGAGCAGAAGAGAGTGATGGTATTTTGATACATCAGGGAGTAGTAGCTGCGTGATGAGATGCAGTGACAATGGAAGTTCCCAAAGATATTTTCTTTGGAAAAGTTTAAGGTAGTGAATCTGCTTCAGTGTTGTGGCTGTATTCAGCCGGTGTTTCTGTTGTTTTGAAATCCGAGTTTCTCGAAGAGCTTTGGATTTGGATTCTTTGGAATCTGTGGCAGCAGTGCAGCTCGGAGTGTTCTGTGTTGGCAGGAGATCTTCTGGCTTAGCAGTTTTCTAAAGTGGAGATCGGAAGCAGCAGAGTGGACCCGTTTTTGGGTGGATTGGCTAGTGAAGAGTAAGCTGTTCTGTTTAGTAAAGGGAGAACAATTTTCCTTGGATTTAGTTTAAATTGATCGCAAAAGTGACTTGCGATTGTCTGAGTAATCTCTTGGGTTGTCAGAGTTTTTCTGGATGTCTTCAGAGAAGTCAGAATTTTGTTCGCATCTGGAGATTGAGTTTCCTTATCGTATGGGATTCCAGAAATGGTACATGTGGTTCAGCTTTATAGAATAATGGTTCCAAGAGATTTAGTTTGTGTAGTAGCTCAATTTTTAGTGGAATTTCTGAGTTTCTTATGGATCTGTTGAACCATATCTCTAGGCTGTGTTGTTGAGTTGTGCTCGTGTTCTTCTGCATTCGCTTCTACTTCAAATCAGGGTTGCGCAGCGGAAGCAGTTGGGAAGTGTATCTTCTTTTCTTTTCCTGGACAGGAGAAGTCAGTGTAGTCTTCTGATATTGAGGAGTAGAATTTGTGTTTCTTGATTTTGGTTGATCTTGAGGAGATCATTTTGTTGTGATGATTGGTCTATTTTGTTTCTAGAGAAATCAGCGAAGGATGAGCTGATCAGTAATGTTGTGGGCAGCCCAGCATCGCTGAAGAGTTTTGTGGATTTGAGACGAAGGAATTTGGATTCCGAAGTCGGAGATTTAATTTTGGATAAGTTTTCTCTGATCGAGAAGGAGCTATAAGTTTGAGTAAGACTGGAAAGCTAGATCTGAAGTGTTTTGGATCTTTTCTGTGATCTTGAAGGTTAAGAGATTGATCTACAAGATTTGATTGCCAGTTTGGATAATTGGGATTCGATGAGAGTCACGTATCTCTGAGTGAGTACGTATATGATTTGTCTCTGGTTGGGGAACCAGCAGTTTGGGAGTTTTGGTTGTTGAGTCTGACTCGTCTATAGTCTGATATCTTGTCTAGTGTTATAGATATAGTTGAATAGGAGCTTTTATAACTACATAGTGTTGATTGTTTGAATTCTCTAGAGCGAGTGTATATATATATATATATATATATATATATATATATATATACCCAGGGAAACTCGAAGGAATTTTATCCAGAATTTTGACTGGATAATTAGGTTTGTTTAATTGGTTATTTTGGCTGTTAGCATATATTTGATACATGCTTGTGTTTTAAAATTTAAAATCTTTAATGAGATTATTAAATTACCTTTGTTTTAAATTTCGAGGACGAAATTCTTTTAAGGGGGAAGGATTGTAATATCCCGGAATTTTTAACAATATCAATTTAATAATCTGTATTAAAAATTAAATTGATATTGATATTCTGTTAATAATAATTCAAATAGATTTAAATAATCATCTTCAATGATTATTTAATTGGTTATTTTTATCTTTTAAATAATAGATTGATTTCTATTTTCAATATAAATATATGGTTTATATTTTAAATAAATTAGCATTATTTTAATTTTAATAAGTAAAGCATATTTTCTAGTTTTAATATTTGCAGTAATTTGGAAAATTTGTTTTTATTAGCTTTTCAAAGTTATTGAATAAATGATTTTGGTTTAAATTAATAAATGAATCATGATTTAAAATTCTAATATACATTAATAATTTGGGAATTTTATTTTTTATTAAATATAAAGTTTTCAAAGTTATTTAATAAATAAATTTATGATTTTTAAATTGTTAAGAGAAAAATGTGTAAATATTTAAAATAGTTTTAGCTTGAGTTTTAAATTTAATTAAATTGACAAAAGAGTTTTATAGCTTAATTAAATAGATAATTTATTAATAAAAATATAATTTCCTTTAAAATAGTTTTAATTTAATAATGAGACATTTTAAATATAATATTAACAATGTATTGTGTTACAAATAGATTTTTGATTAAAAATAGCTTCTGTTATTTCAAAGTTTAATTTGTATTTAGAACTTGTTTCCTTTAAATATTAGATTTTGAATTTAAATTTAAAATCCAAAGTATAGATTTTTGATTTGTTTTAATATGAATAAGCTTTATTTATATGTATAAGTTGTTTTTATTTCTTTTGTAAACTTATATACATATTTCAATATTAACTAACAAATCAATTAAGCTTAATACATATAAATGTTAACATGTTAATTAATATGCAAATTACCTTTAAAAAAAGAGACATGTGTTGTACACTTAAAATCTAATTGAACAAGTGTTCAAAGATTAAACATTTAATTTGACAAATGTTAAAATTGTACAAGTGTCATTTTGTTTTTAATTTTTTTTCCTTTTATTTGATAAATCTGAAATTTACACTTATATAAACCTACATCTACATCTCTTTCTTCCCTTTCTCATTTTTTTTAATTAAAGACAAAGAAAGAAAAAAAAACTTAAACTATACACAAACCTGAAAATCATGGAAACCTATTCTCAGATTCAATATCAAATATTCAGAAACCAAATTCACTTCCCTATGATTTCTCAAATCTGTTACAAGTTCTTCAAGATCAAAACCCTCATTAAAAAAAAAAGAGGATCTGCATGCAACTTGGAAATAGAGCATATCTACATCTTTTCTCTGCAAATTCAATAACAACTGCATTCCAGTTTTCAACAGCATGCAATTAACTTTTTTTAAAGGATCAAGCTTTTTCAAATTTTAGAGTACCTTGTTCTTCTGTAATCAAGTGAGTAACTCCTTTTAAACTTAAATATTTAATCTGGTTGTCTGATCTATGCTTTAAATAAGTAGTAATTGGTGTGTGTGTATATATATGTATGTATACATATATATGTTGAAATTTCTTGTGTACTTGTGATATGTGATGCTAGTATAATTATGGAAAAAAAATCTGTAGAACATCTTTATTCTAGATGTCAAGTCTAGTTCTCCTATTTAAATCATTTTCTTTTTTATTCATAGATTCTTAAGACTTAGGATCTAATTAAACATTGTTTGTTTGATTATAAGCTAAACTTCAAAAATTTATTTAACTTAAATTTAACTATAATGGCTCTGGAAATAAAACTTTAACAGGAAAACTTAAATCACTGTAAATTTCAAACAGGTTAATTTATAAATTCAGAATCATTAATCAAAAACATCAACTAAAACTTGATTTTTAAATCAAGAATTAAGATTTTTAGAATTAGGATGAAGGTGTAGTTGGGTTTTGACTGGAAATGGGTTTATTTGGATTTGCGGGTGATCTGTGAATAGTGGAAGCTTGGAGTTCTTCCTGGTGATGGAGGAAAGGCAGGAGAGGCTAGGAAAAATCATAGGTGGTGATGGAATTCAGTGAGAAAGTTGCTGTATTGATTTTCTTTTTTAAACCCTAGTTTAAAATGGTTTGAAGAATCGGCAATTTCGGGTTGTAGAGATGATCGAGTGTTGAGATATTTTGGGAATCGATAGATTGGTTGTAGTTGAAGTTGAAGGCGGAGGGGTTGACCTTCTGATGGTCGGCGTGGCGAGCAAGAAGCGTTGACAGGTTTTGAAGTGAAAACCTGATTGTTGTGTTCAAGGTCTTGATTGAAACTCGAATTCGAATTCGAGTTGGAGTCAAGTTAACCTAATAATCGAGATGGGGTAATGAAGTGGTCTTGGATGAGGAACGATCACCACTGATGATCGGAGGTAACTGGGGGTGTCGTGCATGTGCACGGCTCTGTTTTCTGATGAAGTTGGTGACATTGGTTTTTGCTCGAGTTAAGTTTGAGATTGCTCGAAGATGTTGGGCAGTTTACTCGGGGAAGATAGGTTTTAGACTCGAAGTATATTTGGGTGTTCTCGGCTGTTCGTAGTTTACAGGTTTTAGCGGTAAACCTGTACTGTGTGTTTGAAAATTTTAAAACAGAAGCTTTTAAATATAAAGAAAGTTTTAAACTTAGTTTTAAATCTAAATTTGAAAATTTTAAATCCAAGTTGGTTTTAAATCTCAGATTTAAATAAAAACATATAAAGTTTCAAACTTGAATTATTAACTACTTTAAATAGAAAGTAGATTGAATGTTTTAAAAACTGAAAGTTTAAGAAATATGAGCAAGATTTGAAATTATATTTAAATCTGGAAATCTAAAATCAAAAATGAACTTCAATTTTGAAATTTAAAGAAGGTTTAAATTTGAAAAATTTAAACTAAATGAAAATTGAAGTTATTGAAATGAATTCAGTTTCAAAATTCTTATGAATTTCATTTCTAAGACAAGCACTTGTTTGTCTTATAATTTTAAAAGGGTTTAAAATTATTTTAAAAAAAAACTTTGTTTAAGTTTAAATGATATTCATTTTTAATTTCATATTTGAAATGAATTTCAAAGTAAGTCCAAAAAGTAATTTGTTTCAAATAAATTATTAATGACAATTCAAACATAATTAAGGAACGTTATAAAATTTTATTAAGATTAATATTTTGAAATTAATTTAATTAACGAGGTAATTAAGGAATAATTAGTGAATTTAATTAATTAATTGATAAAGGATCAATAAATATTGATTAAGGATTAATCAATTTGTAATTGAGATCATTAACTAGATTTTTAATTAATGATTAAAGAATTATTAATTAAGTAATTAAGTTTTAAATCAAGGTAAATAAATTAAATAATTAAGGATTAATTAAGTGACAATTAATTCTTAATTAATTAAATAATTAGACTTTAATTAATGGATAATTAAAGATAATTTAATTTGTGATTAATCTAAGTTAATTACTTAATGAAAATAACTAGTGAATGGTTAATGAAGGTCATTAACCAAGATTATTTAATAATTAACTAATGTGATTAATTTTTATAATTAATTAGATTAATTAATTCAAAAATAATCAATTGTGAATTGTTGAGAATAATTACTCGAAGTAATTAAGAAATTAATTACTTAATGTAATTAATTTAGTTTAATGTGATTGTTTAATTTAATTAATTAATTTTAATTAATTTTAAACACTTGGGTTTTAAAAATAATTAATGTATGTAATCAATGATTTGGGAAATTACTTGATGAAGTAATTGATTAGTAATTACAGATTGTAATTAATTGAAGATGTCTAAGAATGAAGTAATTTGGAGTATAATTACTTGTAATTAATCAAGGGATTAATTAACAAATTAATTTGGGAATACTTAATTTGTTTTAAATAAAGTAATTATGTTAGTTAATTATTAAATATGATTAATCAGTGGAGATTAATAATTATGAGTTAATTACTTAAGGTAATTAATTTAGGAAGATAATTTATTTAAATATAATTAAGGATCATTAATTATTTTAATTAATGAGGTAATTAGAGTTGATTAATTATGATTAATTAATCAATGATAAATAATTAAAGGTAATTAATCAATATAATTAATTAAGGATTAATGTAATTAATTATGATTAATTAATTAATTGAGATAATTAAAGGTTAATTACTATTTAGTTAAGAATAATTAATTTGTGAAATTAATTAAGGATAATTACATGAATGTAATTGAGGATAATTAATCAAAGGATGGTTAATTGAGGTGATCAATTTTGAATGAATAATTAATTGTTTGTAATCAACTAAATGGTTGAGTAAGCCAGATATATTGATGAAGTAATTAATTTAATTTATTTTAAATTAATTAAAGGTGAAGTAATTAATTTAATTCATTTTAAATTAATTAGAGATAGAGATAGTTAATTTAATTCATTTTGGTTTAATTTTATTGTGATGAAATAAATCTTTGCTTATGTATGAATGGATGACATTGATTGCCTTGGATGCTTTGTGATCTCAAAAACGAGACAGGTTGTGGTATGAATGCTTAGTTGCATTGTGATGATAATATAGATTATCTATTGTTATGGTGGTATGGATTACCTATTATGATATGAATCATCTGTTTATTTGATAATGTTGATTATCAATTGTGAATTGTGAGTTATCTATCTGTGTGTATATAGATAATTTAATTGTTTTAAACTTTAAAACAACTTGGACCTAAAAGACACGCTTTGGATTTCGATGAGACCGGGATCGGGTTTCTATATTTGGATACCCGAAAACCACATCGATTCCAATTAAACGTTAGGTTGTGAATCAAAGTGGAGTTTTGTGAAGACTCGAGGTGTAAGGACCATATGTCAGTATAACTATGTGGGTGATTCCGTAATGAGTTTGACGGAATTAGTTCTTATAGTTTCGAGATGGTGATTCAGAGTGCAAGGCTTATCGTCGTTAACTCTGAGGGTGATTCCAAAATGAGTATAACGAGATAATGCCTTCAGTTTCGTTCGAACTCGGAACGAACTTGTATGGATTGAATGCTTTCAGAACATCGTCAGGTGGACGATGAGCATTCTAAATGATGTGTTCACTAAAGGTAATCGTAGCCTCAAGCCTCATCAACCGAGAATGGCTAAAACAGGGGAGGTGCAGCAAGGCTTCGTGTGTAGTCCCCACTTGAGAGTGAGATTTACCCCTGTCTAGAGGTCCCTTTTTATTTAGGCTGTGTGGACGGTTTTGAGCTCCAACCGTCGTGGATATCTTGTTCGGAACTGTTCAGTAAGGAATGAGTCCGGCCTTGTGTTGCAGGGGAGCGAGCATACTCCTCAATACGGTGATCTAGGCCACGTACTGTGACGGGCGATACCCCAGTAGCCTTGCCATTGTATGGAATCCAAAATCCAATAAGTGCCAACGATTTTGATTGTATTACCCACTTTTGTGGCTAGTAGCTGGAATTTAATAATGTAACAATTTCGGCTATTTCTTATTTATTTGAAAACCCTAGACCTATTATAATATCACCGGATTTCCTATCAAATGTTTTGATTAGCGTAAGGTAAAAACTTTTCCATGTTTATGTGTGGGAAGTCTTACGTGATACCTTTCTTTTCAAAAGATTTTGAAAGTTAAGCAACCTTAACCTGTTACTCACACCAGACCCATGTCTGACCCAGAGTTTATTCTGTTTTTCTTAAAACTCTTAGGTACTCAAATTTTTACGAGTAGCCAAGGGATTCAGGTTAGCTTTGACGAATTATGGAGGAGCAAATGGAGCAGGAGGCTTATGCGTTGTAGTTATCTAGTTTCCGCTGTGTTGGTATCTCTGAGTCGTTTCTCTGAGTTGTTCTTGTACTGTATTGAGTTGTATAACTAGACTGGTGTTTATAACTGTGTAGTGTGTGATATATATCTGTGTAACTCTGATAATGATTGTAAACTATGTAATATGTATGTTATTAATATAATTTATTCGTTCCGCTGTTTAGATGTTGATGTTGTTTCTTCTTTCTCTTCTTTCTTTTCTCTTTTCTATCCCTTTATTTCTTATTAATGATGCGTCATTCTGTGGAGACGGATGGTGGGTCATTACAAAAGTATTATTTTAAAATTATAACCATGGGTTATAATAACGATTGGTCGGAAAAGAGACCGGGATCGGATATGGGCATACTCTCTGTCGATACCGAAAACCACTTTGACTAACCATGTACGCGGTGGAGATTCCAGAATGAAGTAGGATGGTGGCGACGTTCTTGAGGTATATTACATGGACCCAACTCCCGTGAATTGGCATAAGGTGGCAGAAACAGGAGCGGTCTCGGGCCAGTTGAGGTCGCACCTCATAGCGGACGCATTTCTTCGATACCATACTATTACTTATGATTGTTTGGGTGCCCCTCCGACTTTTTTTAGGAATGTGTTCCGCGGTGGGTGTATGTGGCTGCTGCGTTACCACCAGCCCGAGTATTGTAATTGGTATATCTACCCTGGCATTGCCTTGTGTGTCGTGTCACCTTCCATATCGAGCCTTTACTACGAGTTTCTATTTGTGTCGTACCTATGCTGTATCTTCTCGTAGTCTCCCGATCAGGAGATATGCAGGTACGGTATAGACTATTGGCATTATTTGTGTTAAGGGGAATATTGGGTCACTCCTTAACGCTATTTAAAAGTAAGTTTATTTTACTATTAGACATTATTATAATAGCGCAATATTACTACATAGTAAATAGTTTGGCGGATCCTTAAAGGATGGGCAGTCCCAAGCATCCTTTAAGTTACTTGTACTTTTACTACAGTTCACTTGAGTTGGTTTACATTGTATAAGTATGTATGTCCTGACTCGAGTGTTTGTATTTTTATTTACGCTCGGGTCCGCCTGAGTATTCACAGATTTGGATTTCCACTTTCTAGAGATTGGAATCGCTGGAGATTATATGCTTGTCTACTTTTATCTTTTCAGTCTGTTGGTCCTTTCCAGCTCTTGTATTAGTAAATTTCTATGTATTGAGACTTCTTTTGTACTTTATTTCTTCTATTATCTTATGTAACTCTGATATATTTATATAGTAGCTTCATGAACTACTATCTCTTTTACTTTCGCTGCACTATCATTACTCTGTGTCTGTGATCTGTGATTTTATTTACTGTATATTCTGAGATTTGCCAAATTTTATTTAAAATGCGGTATTTTGAGCAATTCAAGTCCGACATGTGCGGATGCGAATGGTTGAAAATACCTGGTTGTTACAAAATGTATGGAGTTTACCGCTGTGTATTTGAGATTGATTGGGTTGTAGTCTGCAACAGGTTAATTATAACTCCAGTTTATTTGTAAATGGTTGTACTCTGATGAATGTATGTAAAGTAACAATTACAACTTTCTTTGTAAATGTTATTATTTGTTATTATATTTAATCCGCTGCGAATGTGAGATGATGTTATATTCTGTTCTTCTTCTTCCTTCTTTATTCTTTCCTTTAACAATACGATATTTCGGACATTCGAATTCTCAAGGTCGAAATTTCGGGTTGTTACACCGTATATAGTTCTCTAACCTAGGGCCAAGTGATATGGATATTTGCCCTTTCAATCTGCAATTTTACAATTTTATGGTTATATATCATTTCGAACCGCAATACCAAATTTAAAATCCGTAAAATCGCTCCAGTCTATCATTTCAACCCATAACGATTTTTCCCTATCTATAGATCATTCGGGTATGTATCATTTCAACCCATAGGGAACTTGCAGTTATAGCAATATAAAATACAACACACATTTATCCAAAACAAATAATCAAATATTCATCATAATCATCATCCCAATAAATAAATAAACATTAATACATAATAGATTACATTTACAGGTAATTAACTGGCAATTTAAATTCAATAATAAATCGAATGACAATTTAATTCAGAATAAATTCAAGTTAACTGGAATGATGATTTAACTATACCAAACAGCCATTAATAAATTTCTAATCACATCATAAATTAATTTAACCAACGTAATAAATTTTAGAAGTTGTGAGTGGGTTAAAACACTCACCTTTGAATTTAAATTAAATTTAAATCCAATTTATGGATCGAATTCAAACGATCTCAGAATTCGATCGAACCAGCGTCAAAATGTCTAAAATTATGATACGATCCCAGCTAAACGAACCATGCATGAAACATACCTCGTATGTAAAAGTTATTAACATCAGAAGTTAAACGATTTACAAATTAAAAAAATAAATTTAACAAAACCTTTTCAACGTCAATACCACGTTTCCCCCACACGGAAAAGCTCTACAGTAACCTGAGCAACAACCAAAAATAAACCCTAGCCGTTCCCCTCGTTTTCCCATCGCCACACTAGCCATCACCCCGATCTGAAGACGTCAGGACCTTACCCACCTCGAACCGCCCCTTGACCAAATCCGCGGCCACCATCGTCGTTTCCAAGAGCCAGCGCCGTCGATGCCGTATGAAGCCAAAACATGGCGAACTCTGTACAGACTAAACGAGTCGCATGGATCGACTCGCTCCTCCGATACACACTGCAACCTCCCGATTATCCTCTAAGTGAAGATCCTTCATTAAAATCAAAACCCATGCTTCGAAGAACGAGAATTCTTCGATGATTACTGATCAAACGATGAACCAAAATGAAAAAATTAATAGTGGATTTGATTTGCCCTCAGCGAGAGCTTCAAAACAGTTTATAATTTGATAGGGTTTGAGGAGTTTTTATTTTTGGAATTGAATTTGATTTGAAATTGAATTGGGAAATTGGTTTTTGGTTTGTCTACCATTGGAATGAGGAGTTGAAAAGGAAATGTATGTACAGGCAAATGAGAATAAGAAATCTAGGGTTTAGAACGAGCTATTTATAGGCATAGCTAAAATAGAAAAGTATGGACTAGATCGTTTTGGATTTGAACGATAAACGACCCGGAAAGCCCGTTCTGCCTCCGAAACGGAAATGGGTCGTACCATGTATCAAAATAGATGTTTTCACTATTTTTAAACTTAATGGGTCCAATTTGATGTCCTAATTCCTTCGCATGAAGAAGTTATGTTAAAATCAACTTATTTCAAATTGATTTCAATTGAATTTAATTAAATTCATTTCTAGACATTTTGTGCTCGTACGATCAAACGATAAACCATGCAAAGAAGTTATGCTATTTTAAATTTATAAAAGATTATAAATTTAATTTATTTTTCGTTGGGATAATTAATGTTGTTTTAATTTTATTTTTTCCAGGATAATTAATGTTGTTTTTCAAAGTTATAAAAGATTGTTTATAAATGAGAAAATATTTTAAAAGGAATTTTTAAAAATAAAGCTAAGTGTAAACTGTTTTGGATTTTAGTAAACAGTGCCTTAAAGACAATTGTTTTTTAACCTTCTTTTCAATACACATAGAATATAATTTTCTCTTTAAAATAATATCTTGAAGAGTGTTTTAAAATATTTTACAAATATCTATGATGTGAAAATCGAGCACTAGTGTAAGTCAAATGTTTGAAATGTTTGATTCGTTAATTTCAGTAAGTAATATCATTTTGTTATCTCAGACAATTGATTCGTTGACTATCTATTCTGCTATCTTCTTTGTGTTTCATCGATTCAAGATGAATTTTTTGCTTGTTTAGGGTGTTTAAATTCTCTCTAGGCTTAAAGTTATTAATACTATCGAGGCGAGTCAGGAAGCAACAGATCCCTAACTCGTCTGGCTTCATTGTATTTCTCAGGGTAGTACTAGTTTGTTTTAAATTTTTGATTCATCGAATATCGATTTTGACGTCCTTCTTTGTGTTTCATCAATTTAATATTATTTGTTTCTCATTTTGAGCATTGACATCCAACACTATAGATAACTAAAACCAAAGATCCTCTGGAGGCCAAGCTGTTAGGTCGCATCCATTATGATATATTGACGTTTATATGGAGAATTGTTGATAGCATGCATATGGTGACGTGAGTATATTCAAATGCCCGCGGATTCAACTGGGTCCTGCTTGAAAGTCTCGAGAGCGATGCATGTTTGGCATGGGCTCTTAAGTATATTTTATCTAGATGTATATTTCAGTGCAGAGGGCGCACCCTCCTAGTCATGTTGGACAAATTTGATCTCCTTGTTTGATTTGAACCTTGAAGTTAATCTTTTCCTAATTGCACCAAGAAATGCCTTGTGCTTTCCTCTATGATTAATTTTTTTTTCTATTCTTTATGTTTGGATTTTCATCTTATATGTGTCCATCCTTTCTTTTATGGATTGTTATTCTAATTTGTTTTCCATTTCTTCATGCAAGGATGTTTTTCTTGTGATGTAAAACATCATTTCATGGTTAGCGATGTAGTCTTATAGAATTGTTAAATGTTCATCATATTTCTTGACTTTTTCATGTTGGTTTATCTAACTAATCTGGGTGTTATTTTGTTACAATGTTCAGGTTAGACTGAATATTTTTACAAGTTAGCGTTGGTGGGACATAGAGCTCATGGAGTAGAGCTGGATGTTTATTTGCCATAGTATTTTTCTTTTCTACTATATTATTATATACTCGTCAACAATTATAAGGTTAGAAAGTTATAATTGTCCAAGCCGATGAGTATTTAACTCTGGTTTACCTTGTACTTTAGATTGACAATTTTTACTGTATTTGTTGTACTATATATTGCCGTTCCACTATGAGATTCTATTTCCTCTGTTCTTTTTTCGTTAATCTACCCTAACAATCTACCTTTTCAGCTATTGGACGTTTGGCATGTGAATACCATGGATGTTTTAATGCCGAATTTCGATGGCCGAAAAGGAGGGTGGTTACAAGTTTCTCATACATAACTTATGTCTGACTCATGGTTTTATCTTTCTCTTAATTCCTTCAGTGTTCTTTCTAGAACTCTGAGAAAGGAAAGTATCCACTGATATTCTTTGGAGTTTTAGGAGATGAGCTGGATGCTTCCATTCTCCAACAGTTGTATTTTATTTCTATTGCTCTGCTAGTATGTATGTTTCATCAATTGTAAGGACACAATTATATAAATGTTCAAGCTGATGTCAGCACTTAGGTTAGTAACTTTGAAATGATATGTATCTTTCTGTAACCCTACGTATAGTTTTGATATTATATATTATCGTCCCACTGTGAGATTAAGATGTTTTGTTCTCTTCTTTCTCGTTCGTTTTCTTTTTGCTTTTACTTTTTACCCTAACTATTTGACTTTTTGGCCCTTGAGTACTCGGCATGTGAATGCTATGTATGTGTTAGTGGGGACATTTGGGGGTCGCAAAGGTCAATCATTGCACTTGGTATCAGATCTAAAGGTTAAGCGAGAACCGTGGCCTTATTTAGGTAAACTTATTTGTGATAGTGTAAGCAATGCCCTAGAATGAGTTGAGTATATTATATATAGAGAGCATATTTGTATTGGTTATAAACGTCTGCCTTAAAGGTATTTCAACTACAAAAATGAAAATGTCTTATATATAAGTAATTTGTATGAGTATGGTCTGTATGTTTTTAGTTTAATTAATGCGAAGAATAATGATGTTCATTTATTATCCCTCATAGCCAGGTTTAGTCATGCTTGGCCAGTTTATGAGCAATATTATCATATGTAGATTAATTAGTTATGCTAGACAAGTTTAAGAGCAATGTTATCATTTATAGATTGACTAATTATGATCGACTGGTTTACGAGCATTGTTATCATTTGTAGATTGTTTAGTTACGCACGACCAGTTTATGAGCATTTACTATCATCTATTGATTGTTGATTTATGCCCAACCAATTTATGAACAAATCACCTTTTACTATGTAAGTTAGGAAGATAGTATTTGTAAGTGCATTGAAATAAACTCCTTGTGAATTGAATTTCAAAGTTTGACTATATGGCGTTCAGTGATAATGTTGGGTAAGAGGTTTTTTTTAATAAAAGAAGTTAGGATAAATTTTCTAAGTATGGTTTATAAATGAAGAAGATTTAAGCCGATATTTTTAGAACTTAAATCATGGTGTATTTGAAAATGATTTTCAAGGTTTGGGAGAAAATAATAATATTATTATTTGAATGTATTTGTGAATATTAACATTTTGAAAAGAGTGTGAAGATTCGTTTGAGTTTGAGGTTTCCCTCAGAATTAGAAAGTTGATCGAGAATAACATATTTTTATGTTATTTAGTTTAAGTGGCTCGAAAGTGATTAAAACTAGGCAAGAGATGCGTTTGGTTGGCAAGTACTTCTCGTGAATATTACCCTTTTTAATAAGAGAATATGTGGTATGGCTTGGAAGGACCTATTTTCTTGATATCATTTTGGTATTTCTCAATCTATTTGCTTATTTTGTTGGGTTTTAAAGCAAATATTAGGAATTTTTTTAAATTGAGATCAGATACTTGGTACTATTGTATGAAATATTTGATTTAGTTTTGAAATTGACTTTAATATTAGTCCATAAAGTATGATTTGATATACAAAAGATATATGTATACATTGTTATTATTTCAAATGGTTTGAGAGAAAAATCCGGTAGTTAGGTCTAAAGTTTTCTTTAAAGAAATTAGATATAGAATACATAGCAGTTTTGTATAGATTTTGATAGGAACTTTCTGTATAGAATGCACACACACACACTACATGGGGAGCCCAAGTGGTGGTGGCATAACCCGAATAATTATGGAACCTTTTCCTGTTTTACCTTTATAATAAAGCGTGTCTAATAAATTAGTGAAACTTTGATAAGTTGTTTTATTGATGCCTGTATCCTATACAATTAAGATAATGTCGTATGTTCATAAATTTATGATGTGTTCGTTTGGTAGTTTTCATTTGTAAGAACGAATTAGATGTCATCATACAACATAGAGCCAAGTATTTTTGAGAACATAAAGAAAATTTTATATAATTCTTGAATTGAGAATGTAGTAAATTAGCATGGGCTTTAAATTAGTTCACCATTGTTAAGTAAACCATTCAATATTATTAAGCCAACAAAAAAACATCTTTATCTTAGCGGTGTCTAAGGAAAGTAGACTCTAGCCTCAGTTTGGATACGGAAGTCCAATTCGGACTGATGTCTATCGAGTTAGAAAATAGCTGAATGAATTTTGAAATAAAAATAACCGCAAGTGCATGGCATACTACCGTAAAACGTAGTGAGTACGGGTCGATCCGCAGGGAATTGTTAATTCTAAAAATCTATTTAATCAAATTAAGCCAAAGATGAAGAGAGTGTTATGCTAGAAGAGAACACTAAAAAACTAACAAAGTGATAAAACTATGAGAGTGTGAAGGAAATTTAGAGGCAATTTCCACCCTCTAGATCACATAAATCAACAAAATGAAGTTATGATCTCTCTTTTCTTGTAATTAATGTAATTAATTGATGTGCTTATCATAAGTACGGTATATTTGTGCTATTAGTTAGCCTAATATAAACCATCAAGCTATAACACAACCACTAATACACATTTAACTCTCATGAAATATGACAACAAAGTTGAAAGCAAAATCTATTTTAAGCACAACCTATTAACTATTGTTTAGAGATGTAGGCCATCAAATTTTTATTTCAACAATCACTTCATTACCATCATCATATATAGATGAATAGGTAATTATTGTTTGTGATTGTTTAAGCATGGCCTATTTGGTGCCAACAATAGAGGCTATCAAGTTCAAATTAAAAACAACAAGTTAAACCACTTTAAATGTTTTATTAAGCCTAAAAAGAGAGCATAAACATCAAAATGTTGCATCTACATATTAGAGAGCTTCATTACTTATAAATTGTAGGGATTAGCCTCTCATGTTTGTTATCAAATCAACAAATGTAGAAAGCAACATGAAATAAACAAGAGGGAAAAAGAGAACAAAATGAAAAGAAAGGCTAAGTAAAAAGAAATGAATACTAATCTACTTGCATGAAAAGTAAACTAAACTACTAATATAAGAAGAGAAGCATATAAATAACATTGAACACTAATTAACATTTCACAAAAAAAGGAAATTACATGAAATAAAAATGGCAAAGTAGCGATGAAAAGAGAAAGAGAGCTTTCATTTATTTTTAATCTAACTAAAACCGAAGAGAAGAGAACCTAAGAGAGACTAAGAAGAATAGAGTTACATGAAACATAAGGGGTATTTATACATGTTTAAAACCCTAATTCACTTTTTTGGGAATACCCAAACTACCCCTCTAGGAAGTGTGGTGGCCAAGTAATCATTAGCATTCAATAATCATCCATTAATTGTGCATGAAGTTTTATTGGCTTTTAACATGTGGATTAGCTCTAATTCTACATTTGGTGAGTATGTGGTGTCCTCAATGATAATGGCTTTGAATTATTTTCAGCTTCATTCATTATCTTCACTCTTGTGCATGCATATATCTTCATGAAACCTCTTGTAAAATTCACTAAAATTCTTAAAAAACAACATAGAAAATTCCAAGTAAATTTCACAAGTTAATAAATGTTCAAAAATGACCATTTACGTGCACATTAAATACCCCCACACTTATCTTTTTATTTACTTTCAAATAATGAAAAACTAAGATAAATCCATTTTCGTAGGGGGCACGATTGTATTTGAGTGTATGCAACAAAAAGTTAAACCTCTGGGTGTCCCTAGTAGGAGGCGTATTGTCTCATGAGGGTTTTCAATGGATACTACCCACAAAATCCAAATGCAGGATGAAAATATTTACAAAATGCAAGATTTATTTACAAAGCGATGAATGTGAGTTTTTGGAAATATTTACAAACGGAAGATTTACTTTTAAATAGACACAAATAAATTAAATATAAATTTTGGTCATTATCTTGAAAAATTAAGTCATTTACTCATCAAAATTTCCAACAAAAATCAGGTTATCATTACAAATAGACAATAGTTTAACTCGTTATTTTAGTTGATAACAAAGTGTAACCATGAAATAGATCCTTAGTTGATTATCAAAGTTTATCATGGTGGTATTTTCATTTCTTTTCAATAACAAATCAAATCAAATAAGTAAAAATTGTGCTTGGATTTTAATTGCTTATTCTCTCTTATTTGAAAATTTATTGTTATTAACAATATTTACATATGCCTAACTCAGATAAACCAAGGCCAGATATATTGCCCATGCACTGCCTTGCCGACTTATGTGACGGAAATATAAAGTGTGGTGAGTGAATACACAAGTGTGAACAGTTATCGAGTGTGGGCATTATCAATAAAAGAATTTTTTTATTTACACACACCTAACTCAAATAAACTGAGGCCACATATACTGATCGTGCATTACCTTTCGGGCTTACATGAAAATGGCGAGTGAACACACGAGAGTGAACACACGACTCTAGTTGTTAATAAAAAAAAATATACAAACATTTTTTTTCTTTTCTTTTTTTAGAAGAGAGAGTTTCGCACTATCATCTTAGCACCATTCAACTTAGAACACAAAAAAAAAATGTTATATCTTTACTTTAAATCAACCACTTTTTAAAACAAAGATTTTTAGTTAGGATGTATTTCATAATTAATGCGTATAAATGTATACTAATTAAACCGTTGTTATTTGTAATCAAACTACATTTTTATTTTTGTTAAGACAAATACATTTTCAAATATTTCAATTTAGTAAATCAAAACCATATATTTATCCTATAGTGCTTCTTTAAGAATAAATCAAAAGTGCTTAAAAAACAATAGGAAGGAGAAAAATAAAAAATGAAGATGAGACTCCCTCCACACTTGATTTTGACTGTACCCCCATAATCAAGCGAAGTGGAAGGAGAAAGGTAAAAAAAAATTAAAATTGCCTACATTTACATGAAAATGAGCGGTATTTACACGAGATCAGAAAGTATATCGTTAGAAAGTAAATGAAACGGTCTTCCAAAGACAGATTCATTTGTCTCGTTAAGTATGTGAGTCACAGCGTAAGCTCAAAAGACCAAACCATACATGATTTCAAAGTTGAATGTTGATTTGGGAAAACGAATGTCGTTTTATTAAAAATCTTACGAGCTGTTTCCTTTTCGATGATTTTCGGGGTTGATAAAATGGTTGATTGAAATTCAAGTTTATTTTCACCAAATTGAAATTCAAATTTATCATTGAAAACTTATTTAAAATTGTTAATTTAAAAATCAAAATGGTGATATAAATCTTCCTTGTCATAATTTAACAATTTGTTTTCAAATAGTCCATAGAAATCATGTTCGTTAAGTTTGTCTTCCTTTGTTGGATTATAAACAACTTTATTGCATATCTCAAGTTCAAAATCCAAGTTATTGTATTTAAAATTTTAAACTCGAGAAAAGGATGGTCGAATTTTGAATCAAGTTTAACACCCTCTAAAGAATTGAAATCCAACTCAATCACCGAGTTTTCAACAACTTCATTAAGATTGTCATTTTCCATTTCAAAAGTTGTAATTTGAAAATCATCAATTATTGTAAAAGATGGATTATTACTCGACTCATCACACGTTGGGAGTTGGTTTTGTTTTTCACATTGTTTCATATATGTTTCGAATAACAAATTTGTGTAATCATCGTAAATTTCGTCCACTTGTTCAACAAAATCAAATTTATAGTTATTAACTTGAGAATTGTTTGAAAAGTGGATCACATTTTTGCTTTGATTTTGAGAACAAAAATTTTCACTCGCATCATAGTCGAGATTATTCCCCTTTTCAAAAATTATTTGAAAAGTGGATCACATTTTCGTTTTGGTATCGAAATTCATTTTGGAGTTCGAAATTGAATTGGCATGGGCTATACTCGAAATTATTTGAATTTTGAAGTGAATTCAAATTACGGTTGTTTTGAAATGCTTGAATTGAGTTATTGCGCAAATATGAATTACACAAATCATTTATCGTTCTATTTTGTTTTGTAGAAATTTGAAGTAAAGGCGGAATTATTTCGATGCATTTTCAAGAGTTGAGGGTTGGTCATCATTTTGAAAATCTTGTAGTTCAAAATCCAAATCATTTGCATAAACGTTGTCGTTAACATATCCATTCGAGTTTGATGTGAAACTATATGGATTAGATTGATTTTTACAAATACTGTAAAATTCTTGTGAATATGGAAATTCAGACATTTTCAGGAATATTTTAGGTTTTTTTTGTAAAGAAAAATCATTTACAAAAAGAATTAATTTTTCAAAATGGAAAATTGATTTTTATTTTGTATTTTGGTTTTTCAGATTATTTTTGTTTTTGAAAAGATTTTACATATTTTTTGGACTTTTGTTTTTGAAATATTACAAAGGAAAAGTATTATTTACATTTTTTTTTATGTTTTGAATTTTGAAATTTTTTGTTTTCTTAAAGATGCATGAACAAATTCTATTAAATGAATGTAAGGGTGTAATTAGAAATTATTTATCATAAGTTAACCCAAAATTGTATAATCAGACTTTGTCTTAAATCAACAAGATAGCTCTCAACTTGGTAACGAGCAGTAGTTATTGGTGCACCATGAATCAGCATAGCAATGCACCCGAAGGTTTAAGTACCTTAAGAGAAACAACCACTATAATATTTACAAATCATCATAATATTATAAATGGTTATTGCTCTACCGTTGCCTAGACACCAAGAATTTGAATTGTTCAAGGAAGACAAATTGTCAATATACAATTAAGAATTATCGATCTCTATTGAATATTATTAAAAAATTCAACAATGAAGTGCAAAATTGAAAATAAACGTGCATTAACAATGCAACTACGATGAATTTTTTTTGAAAATTTTCACTTCTTTTTTCACTTCATTTTCCATATCATGTTTCATTATCTAAACTTGATTCTAACTTCTTTATCTTCTCAACTTTCACTTGTGCATGAGTACTTGGACCCTTGATACAACAGCAAATCGTTGGACTCACGACTCAAAGACTAATCGTTTAACTCGAAAAGATGATCCTCCCGAAATGGCGAATGAAAGCCCTTCGAACTCCTATGGATAGAATCTTTCGCGATAGAGTTTCTATTCCATCTTGCATCATGTTACCCACCCCCACGGGTAACCATTTCAAAATTCACTCGAACCACATTGCCAAACTTTCAAAATTTGGAAATTTTGATCACGATGATCCATACATCTTCTTGATTAAATTCAAACAAGTTTGTGAAACCACTAAATTCCAACAACTTTTCGATGATGGAGCCAAATTTCGATTAATTCTATTATGGATTACGCTGAAAAATGGTTATAGAGCTTATCATCGAACACGATTAAAATTTGGAAAGAATTCGTAAAATCTTTCTTAAAAAGTTCGACCCCTTGGAAAAAATGAGTAGAATCCAAAACCAAATTGTATTTTCATCAATTTAAGGGAGAACCATTCGGCAAATATTTTGAAAGATTCAAAGAGATGTTGATAAAATGTCCACACCGTAACTTTGAAAAATGGACGATTTGCCAAATCATATATGATGGACTAAAAAATAGCTCACGAACCATGCTTGAAGCAATGTGACAATGCAAATTTCTTGCCCAACATCACGACGATGCTTTGCAATTTCTTGAAAACCTCACCAAAAAATCATCCCAATGGGAAGGTTCGAACAAAAAATCAATTTACTCACGATCGAGTGTACACTCGATGGGATCTTCTTTTTCTTTGGAAGCTAAGATCGACGCAATGATTAAAAATTTCGATAACGTTTTCTCATCGAATAAAATGAACCAAGGTTCTAAACCGATGTGTTATAAATGCAACGATCCTAATCATATAACCGGTCAGTGCCCTAATTCTGTCGAACAAATCAATACTTTCAATAAAGCCAAAAATTATCTGTTTTCTTCGATATGAAATCCTGGTTGGAGAAATCATCCGAATTTTGCTTGGAACCAAAACAATCCCAACGCGAATACGATCTGTCCTAATTTTCGAGCATTTTCGAATAATGCTTCGAATCCTCCCTATCAGCCAACCATTTTCAACCAAACTTTGCGGGTCCGTCTCATAATCAACCGCAACAATCAAATTTTAAACCAAATTCTTCTCATCCTCCCCAAGACAATAAATGTTTAAGTTCACTTGAGAAAAATCTTTAAACTTAGCTTAAGCAACTACTCAAATTCTTCAATCAAACAGCAATTTGTAAAATTTATTATCCTCATATATGCAAAACACAAATCAATCGACTGCAAAACTTAAAATGCAAACAATTCAATTAGCTACGTTTGTAAGTGAATGCGAACGAGGAACAATCCCAAGCTAGCCCATTTCAAATCCTAAAAATCAAAGCGCGAATTCAAATCAAGCCCATGTTGTTCAAGATAGCAACATCACCCAATTGAATGCTATCTCAACTTTACATTCCAGTAAAAAAATCGATTATCAAGTTGTTAACCGAAATGATTTACCAGAAAGCTCTCTCGACGCTTCAAATGAATCAGAATAGAACGTGGATCTAAATCTTGAATCAAATGCCAGTCAAAATTCTTCTATTACTCGAGTAGACCCACCTATCGAGTATCATGTACCATTTCCCATCATCATCGACTGAAGAAATACTCGGACCAAATGGAAAAGATGTTAGAAATTTTTAAACAAGTGAAAGTGTACAACCCGCTTCTTGACTTTCTTCAGCAACTCCCTACTTACGCAAAATTTCTTAAGGACTTGTATACCCAAAAGCGATGCATTCAAGTGCTTAGAAAAGCCTTTTTAGCCCCCATTTTAAGCGATGTCTTGTCTCAATCCATGCTCGTCAAATACAAAGATCCTGGCTACTCTGTGTTTTTGTGTACAATTAGAGACAGGATGATTAAGAAATTCTTAATAGACTTAGATGCGTTGTTAATTTGATTCCATGCTCCATGTAGGAATAATTAGGCTTAGGTGAGCACAAACCTACAAAGGTCACACTTCAATTAGTCTATCGTTCCATTTAGAAGCCTGTAGGAGAAATCGAGGACGTGCTCATTCTTGTAGGGCAATTCATATTCCTCGTGAAAATTCCCACGAGTCAAATTGCATTGAATTTTGGCCGACCATTCTTAGCCACGTCAGATGCCTTAATCAATTGTTGTAACGGTTCGATGAAAATCTAATTTGGGAACATTACTTTGGATCTTAATATTTTCAATCTTCAAAGCCAATTAAATGAACCTCATGACTAAATGTTGGAAGTTAGTGCCATTCATAAAACTTCAAAAACGAGACACTTGACCTTATCAACGAATGCGAAGTTGAGTACGAAAAATTATTTCATGAAATACCCAATGAGATTGAATAACTCTTCCTTTTGATTCTTCCAGTTGAGTCTGAATCTTAACCCAATTCTTTGATCGAGAAAATCCCCAAGTTAGACCTCAAACCACTTCCCGATCACCTTAAGTACGTATACTTTGGTGATAACGAAACGTTGCCCTCATAATTTCCACAACTCCCTCTCTTGATCAAGAAACCTCCTTAATTTATATTACTTCGAAAAACAGAGAAGCAATTGGGTGATCCATTATCGATATTAAGGGAATTAGCCCTGGCATTGTCCAACATCGCGTTCACTTAATTGACGAAGCCAAACCCTCTCGTTATGCACAACGGAGGCTTAACCAAAAAATGAAAGATATGATTCGTGATGAATTCTTAAGCTCCTCGATAATTGTATCATATACCCCATCTTTGATAGCCCATGGGTTAGACCAATTCATGTCGTGCCTAAAAAGACCGGACTTACCATTATAACACACGACACTAATGAACTCATTCCTACTCGGACTCAAACTAGTTGGCGTGTTTTCATTAATGATCAAAAATTAAATGCTGCAACACGAAAAGATCACTTTCCTTTTCCCTTCGTTTAGTAAATGCTCGGACGTTTAGCTGGCCACAAATTTTACTGCTTCCTTGATGGTTATTCTAGCCATAACCAAATTCCAATCGCTCTCGAAGATCAAGAGAAAATGACATTCACGTGTCCATTTAATATCTTTGCTTATCGACGTATGCCATTCAGAATTTGTAATGCTTTTGCTACTTTCTAACGATGCATGGTTGACATGTTTTCTGACATGATTGAACGCTTTCTAGAAATTTATATAGACGATTTCTCTATCATTGATGATTCTTTTTCCCAATGTTTACATCATCTCGAGTTGGTTCTAAATCGATGTAAAGAAAAACATTTGACTTTGAATTGGGAAAAATGCCAATTTATGACCAAACAAGTTAGAGTCCTTAGACGTATCATCTCAAATAAAGGCATTGAGGTAGATAAAGCGAAAGTTGATGTAATTACAAACTTTCCCATTCCCAAATCTATTAAGGACATTCGATGATTTCCAGGACACACCGGCTTTTAACGACGCTTTGTGAAAGACTTTAACAAAATCGCTCATCCTTTGACAACTATTCTTGGAAAAGATGTTCCTTCCGATTTTAACGCTAATTGTATCTCTTATTTTGAACGTCTTAAAAAAGAACTCATTTCAGCTCCAATCATTTGAGCATCCAATTAGGATCTCCCATTAGAAATAATGTGTGACGCTTCTAACTTTGCATTTGGTGCTGTCGTAGGACAACGCATCATCAAAATCCTTCATGTCATTTACTACGCAAGTATGAATTTGAACAATGCTCAACGTAAATGCACAACAACCAAAAAAGAGCTTTTAGCTGTCATTTTTGCACTCAAAAAGTTTCGACCTTACTTGATTGGGTCACACATTACTGTGTACAAGGACCATTCTACGCTTCAATTTCTCTTCGCTAGAAGGACACTAAATCTCGCTTAATTCGTTGGATCCTATTACAAGAGTTTGATCTTACTATCAAGGGCAAAAAAGGATCCGATAATGTCACATCCGATCGCTTATCTCGTCTTTCGAATGCACAATCTTCTTTGCCAATCAATGAAAACTTCCCCGATGAACAACTTCTTTCAGTTTCCATCGATCCATGGTACGCTGATATAGTGAACTACTTAGTTACTAAATAAACTCCCTCATCTTGGTCCAAACGGGAAAAATACAAGTTCATGTCCTAAGTGTAATATTTCTATTGGGACGATCCATACGGTTTCAAATATTACCCCGACCAAATCATCCGACGTTGCATTCCAGATAATGAAATCAGGAGTGTTCTTTCTTTTTGGCATGATCAAATGTGTGGTTGACATTTCGGTCCTTGAAAAACTATGGAAAAGGTGCTTCAGTGTGGTTTTTATTGGCCTTCTCTTTCCAAAGACTCATTCAAATTTTCTAGTACTTACGACCGATTTCAAATGGTTGGATGAATGTCTCGACGAGGTATGATCCCACTAAACCCCATTCTTACGACCAAACTCTTTGATGTTTTGGGGTATCAACTTTATTGGACCTTTTTCCAATTCTTTTGGAAAATTGTATATCCTTCTCGCTATCGATTACGTCTCAAAACGGGTCAAAGCTGTTCCATGCAAAACCAGTAACCATAGAATTGTTGTGAATTTTTTCGAAGAAAACATCATTTTGAGTTTCAGCAAGCCTCGCACAATAATCAGTGATAACGGAACCTATTTTTGAAATCAATCTATTGAAACATTAATGAAGAAATACTCGATAACCCACAAGTTATCCACTCCATGTCATCATCAAACGTGCGGGTAAGTTGAAGTTCCTAATCGATAAATCAAACAAATTTTGAAGAAGACTGTTAACAAAAATAAAAAATATTGGTCTCAGAAATTGACCGACACTCGTTCGGCTTACCATACTGCTTTTAAGACTAACCTTGGGATGTCCCCAATTCGTTTAGTTTACGGTAAAGCTTGCGATTTACCCATTGAAATCAAACTCAAAGCGTTGTGCACAATGAAGAACTTAAACTTTGATCTTGAGAAAGCCGGCGAAAAACCAAAAACTATAACCCAAAAAACTAAAAGAACTTAGGAACGATGCGTGTGAAAATGAGAAATTTACAAAGAAAGAACAAATGTTTTTCATGACAAGTCAATCCTAAGGAAAACATTTTCGCCTAACCAGAAAGTTCTTTTATAAGACTCAAGACTTCATTTATTCCTTAAGAAACTTAAATCGAGATGGACCGGACCATTTGTGGTACGAATTGTTTTTCCTTATGGTGCCGTAGAAATAGAAATTCCCAGGGGTGGATCGATTTTCAAATTCAACGGTCATTGTTTGAAACCTTTCTTAGAATTTCTAAGTAACTAAGAGGAGGAGCCCATGATTCTTCTTGAGCCAAGCTACGTCAAGTAAGAATGTTGACCACCTTTTGTAGATATGTTCATATTTTTTCTACGTTACACTCATTACATCATGCATTGATTTTGGGGACACAGTTAAATATTAAGTGTGGGGGAAAGGGGAAGGGTATCTCATTTTTATTTTTTAGAACTGCTCTCCCTGGCTACTCGCCTAATCCGACACTTGAGGAAGTCAAAAAGGATGACTTGGTTATAAGACTCGGATTTACTTTAGGCATTCATCTGAATTTTAGAGAAATAAAATGAATTTGATGTATATACTCTTAGCATGTAGTGGAGTGTTATACGAGTAAAAATTTGAAGTTATGCCTTTATGAGATGTTTTATAAATAAATAAGATCTTTATGAAATGTTTATAAAACATGAGTTGTGTTTTTATAGAAGTTACGTTCTATGAAATATTTCATAAATGATTTTAGTACCAGATAAGATACACTATTTGTCTAAACGAACGTGATATAAAAAATGGTATAGTTAAAGAAACCAATAGGATAAATTACATAAGTTGTATGTAGATCATTTGATTCGTATGACTGTTCTTGATCTAAGATTTGACTATATGATTTCTAGGTGATTTACATCGATCCAAGCTAGGATTTTCCGCTCAATTCTTGATGGCAAACACAAGAAACAAATTATTGATATGATCCTGAGGTTTTCTATCATAGTATACCGAGGAAAAAGAGGTTTCTTGTCATGGAACCTGACTGGAGTCCACATTGGAGAGGTCAAGTGACCTATACTAGTTTGGAAGTGAAATTTATGTGATCGACAAAGTAATCAGATCAGATATTATGTATGAATGATCCATGCATATTGTATGGACTTAAGTATATGTTTGCTATGTTTTGTTGGCTTACGGAGAGTTTAGGAAATGACTCTTTATTTGTGTTATGGTTGCTCGAACAATCTTCTACGTAACAATCCAAGGTTGTTTTGTTTGAAGTATGCCTTGTAGATTTCTTATCATCCTTGTGATGAGGGGGTTTTTGTACCTAAGAAAAGCACAAGCATTGCTTGGTAGTAACTTTGAATACTGACTGAGTATTGTTGTGGGCTTATTTCTTTTGTTAATGGTCGTGTTGGAATTTCGAGGATGAAATGTTCTAAGTGGGGTAGAATGTATGACCTGGAATTTCAAACACTTTGTATATAATAACCTAAATTTTTAAATATTTGAATCTTGGTTAAATGTGATTAAAATTGATTTTTCAACCTTGTTAACTTCTTTTTAATTAATAATTAATGATAAGAAACTTGTTCATGAAATGTGTTTATAAAAATAAATAGTCTGAATAAGTATCAGCAATGCGACCAAAAATTATTTTATCGATAAACGGCTTTTTACTCAATAAAAGATGTTCGAGCTTTTTTGCCTTGCCTAATATACCATAATTTAATTAATCAGCAGCTAAAAATATTTTCATTGTTTAAGGCTGACTAAATCAGTTAGTGATGTAAGCAATAATGTCATAGAAGATATTTTGGAAGGGGTATGTTGGAAAGGCTTAAAGGCTAAGTAAAGATAGAATGATGTGTATAGAAAAGCACATGGGGGCAATGGGTCCTGGCTGGCAATAAGAGGTTAAGAGGTAGCTGGTAACCTCTTAGCAAACTCTATTTAATCACTTCATTATATTCACAAGGTTGTTTTGCAGATTAAAAAACATAGAAAACATTTGGTCTTCTTCATCTTCTCTCTTCATTTAATCAATGCAAAGGAACTCCTATCTCCTTTAAAACTTGGCTATGATCTTAGCACATTATAGTAAAAAGGAATAACAACTCAAATGATGAAGGAAGGAGGCAGAAGGGGAATCCATATGAGACTGTGAGCATCTAGTTTGGAGGGGAGGTGGCTTAGTGCAAAAGTGAGGAAGAGGTTGGATCTTTGGGTTGTTTGATGATGGTAGGAAGTTGTTATAGGGTTCTAGTGCTTGTGATCAGTTGTAGGATTAGTTTGGGTAAGTTTACTCACCATTGAAAAGTATATAATGTGTTTATATATGTTTTGTTTTAATATGACGTTAAAGAACTAATGCCGGCAATAACTTTTGGACCCCTCTTATTTTGGAAAGCAAATTACAGATTTAATATAGTATAATCACTTCTATTACCCTCTACAATAAGTAAACTCTCCTATACTTTGTGTTTACACATTTGATTTGGTTGTTTGTTACATTAAAGTGTGTGTGAAAAGTGTGTGTGGTTGATGCGAGAAAGGTCGCTGTAAGTTTACTTCATAAATCCCTTGTGTTTAACCTCTTTGAATTGATTATATGTGAATATATTATGAAACAATATATTCTCTTTGTTCTCCAGGCTTATAATAGTGGATAGGACAGTAATGAAACAGTTTGGGAAATTGTGGAAATGATAGAACAAAGTTGTAAAAGTTAGAACTGAAATAGTCACTATAAATCCATTTTTAAAAATTTAGGTATTCTTAATATGCTTCTTATTATAAATTTTTTTAGGTATTCTTAATATGCTTCTTATTATAAAAAATTTAGATCTTAAATCATTAATTTAGATATAGAAAACTGGCCACAAACTATCATGTTTTCTTATATACTCTATGTCCAGTAACTTTTATAACACTTATAAATGCCGTCTTTGACCTACAACACACTTATGGCCTGCTACAACACTGTTCTGTGTTTATATTGTTTTAAGATATTTTTTGTAATTTAAATGTGTTTAAAATGTTATTCAAATTTAATATTTTATTGGATCTTTTTAAAGATGTTTTATAAAAGGTTTTAAAGTATTTTCAAAGTGGTATTAAGTTTAAACATATTTCTAATAAACATTTATGCATATTTTGAAATTATATATATATATATATTGTGTGTGTGTCTATATATATATATATATATGTATGTATATATATATATATCTGTGTGTGTTTACACTAAAAATTAGCCCAAACACCCAATATAGATTTTGTAGAGACATAAATAAAGAATATAAAATGACAACGGAGAAAACAAGCAATTAAATAATAGAAAATAAAAGCAGTAACAAGAACACAATGGTTTATAGTGGTTCGACATTGTTTGTCTACATCCACGTCGAATAAATAGCATTATTAATCATTTTGTAAATTGAGTACAAGTGGAATCGGATGAAAATCTTTAGTTACAATAGAGTACAAAGCAACAAGCAGCATAAAAGTCCGTAAAATGAACAATCAAGCCTGTACTTATAGAGGAAGTTGGTGAAATATCTCCTTGAAAATTCACTAAAGGATCTCCGAAACCATACGAATCCGCAAGAGGGATTGCATGGCCCAAACCCAAAAAAAGGGATCACTGTCGATCCCTATTTTGGAGGAATTTGGCAGTGCGACACCTATGAGAGGTTCTCCATGTTGTAATATGCTTAGCCTCCAAAATACAAGCCAACTAGCTTAGTTGAGCATGATTTCTTTTGAGAATGAGCCCTGGGTTAAGCTCGCTAAGGTCTCCATTACTTATTCCCAAAGTTTCATATGTATTGGACTTATGGATTACGAGATATTGATTATTACCACTGAGTTGCACTTGCTTGGAAGAAATAGACTGATTCCTATGATTGAGAGGAATTATAGCCAATCGCTTTTCTGTATTGAATTATATTCCATACTTTAAACATTCTACATAACATATGCCTTGATTCCGTTCATCCATGGCTTCATATTACCATCTGTAATTGACTTTTGGATCCTATAATCATCGCTCTGCACTCACTGGCCTTAATGATAGTTGAGTCTAACATTCCAATCTGCTTGGATATAGCCAGGTCAAAATGCTAGATAACACTTGCCCCCCAAACTACGTCTTGAGTTGAACATGACGTGCTTTGAATTGAAGTAAGATAGAGTCGTTAATAAGAAATCCATCTAGTTTTCTAAATATTCGTTGTCCTTCTATCGATTTTTTCCCCTAAGTGTGATATCTTCTTTGGTCGTCTTGATGCTTGGTCGATTTCTAATATTATAAATTCAGGATTATATTCGATTAGTTGATATCCATGTCTAGTTCTGTGAGACTAGTAAGCTTTGGCTATCTCACCACTTTCGACCTTAAAAGCTTCAGGTTTGAATTCAATTTCTAGCGATTTCAAAAATTGAAGCTTCAGAATATACGTATGCACGTTCAGGTACACATTTTTGTCAATGACTCTGGGATGCGTTTGCATGCTCACGGTCTTCGCCAATTTTCGTTATTTTAGATGCAATTTCATTGCATTTTATGTTTATTTACTTTATATAATTTTTAGGTATATGTTTGCATCCACTAGGGTGCATAACCGATCCCTTTTGTCCCTCTCTTTCTTTATGTTTATATAGATCGACATTCCTCTAGCCGATCACGCTTTTCTTTTCTTTTTTATTATATATTTATAGGGATCGATGTGGATCCCCATGTTGTGTACCCGATCCCTTTATACCTATGGGAATTAGTCTTTTTGGCTCCATGAATACGTTAATGCAAGCCGATCCCTCTAGCCTTATATATAAACTAACATTTCCTTCTCTATCCTTTACTACTTTTCTCTCCTTTTCCATTTCTTTCGAGTTCTCCTCCAAACCTTCCCCTTCTAACTTAAACCTCGATCCCTTCCCTTCAAATCAAATATTGCTTCCATCCTTAGACTCGCCATACTTTCTTGCTCCAGACCACCACTCCATCCTTAATTTGAATCAAAATACAGCATTTCCTCTTTAGCAACTCTTATTCTATACACTTAAGTAGGTTTTCTTGCATTTAATCTTTAATTTGTGATGAGATAACTGGTTTTTTGAGTTTTCTATTTGGAGCATGGGTTGAATTGAATTAAGTGAAAAGGAGGAAAATAGTAGCGACGTTAGGTTTAGTGAGGTGGTAGGAGAGGAGAAGGTAAAGAGTGAGGAAATTCGTGGAAACCAGGCATGGAAGTTTGTTAAGTGGAGGTTCGGGGTCATTTGAATTGAGAGGGATTGGTCACAGTTAGGGGTGCGCTATTTTCATAAGTGGGATGGAGGTTTGAGAAAACGACAAAGTAAAGGGATCGTTATTGAAGTTTAAGGACAAATGGGTCAGTTTTTTGTGGAGCATGGAGGAATCAACTATTTACTTTAGGAGAAGTGTGAAAGCTGCTAAGTAAAGGGATCTACTATTTAAATTTGAGGAGGGATTGGTTTGAATTTAAGAGAGAAGGGATCAGTTATAACAATGGACAAAGGATCGGTTTCATAGATGGGGTCGAGAGCTCAGCAATGGAGTGTTAGGTTAACGGGTCAGCCATATTAGTTTCGGCATAGGGATCGATTATATGCTTTAGGAGAGGGATTTGCTTTGCGGACTTGGCCGATTCCAAAGCTTTTAGCAGAGCTTGAAACATAAACATACCACTCCACATAAACTTGTATAAATAATCAAAACCAATCCCATCATAACGAACTTGAACATATGACGACAATGAAGAATGACACTTGCTTACCTAAATTTGAATGTGAAATTAAACAATGAAACCGCCAAGACTTAAAATTGAATTAAAATTTAACATACGGACTTCATACTTAAATATGCAGATGGTCGATGCTAAAGCATACACAGTCGGTAAATCTAAACGCCAATTGAGCTCGCCTGCGACAACGGTCACTCCAATCAACCAAAGTCTCATCATTTATTATTGCTTTTAATTTTGAACTGTTTATATACCACAACACTGCACTACACTAGTTTACAATTAGCATGAGGGGACAGGTAAAATTTTCCAATCTCGATTATCTACTGAGATCTATTGATATCGGCTCCAAACATCTAGGGTGTTTAGCCGCAATGCCTTCAAAAAAATCTTCGTAGCACAACAATCTCGAAGCCGAGTCAAGTTCTACGACTATATCCAGTAGAATTTCCCCTGAACAACAAACTAAGCAACTAGAGATTTCCTACCCATTATTTGACCTTTTCTCAGATGTTCCCCTCCTTCGGTGGAGGAGATAAACCTTGCCCATGACATTATAGAGGGTGTTGTATTTCTTGATTATCTAATGTACTTCTAGGCCTCCAGAATTGGTGAGGTCGCTCTTCATAGACTATGTCTGAACATAGGGTTCCATTTAGAGATGTTCTAGTCCCTTCAGTGAACGACAGGGCTGATCTACGCTTGGAGGGGTGTATGACATGCCATAAATTTATGTGTTGGGCTGGATATATGTCACCTTTTAATTCGTTTATCCGAGAGATGCTAAATTACCTTGGAATAGCTCCTACTCAGCTGCATCTGAACGTCTATGCTTTTCTTCTTGGCACTTACTTGTATTTATAGATGTTTTATTCCACCCGCCATCTCCTAAGGACCTCAAGTTTATCTATAATTTCTAGCGACAGATGGGGAGCCTTTCTTATACTTTCCTTAAGCCTTCGCCCAATTGTCAAGTTCTGACTGAGGCTTGGAAGAAGCTTAATATCTTTAAACATGAATGGTTCTATGTTTGTTGTCTGCCTAGCTTCATGAGGCGATGTTTCGAAGAACATAAGTGTTGCATTGAATTTGTTCCCAAATTATTTAGCCTAATTCCTATTCTATTTACTGATTTCCATCCACGGACTGAAGGTGACAATTATATAATGGTGGTTTCTGCAATCCACGTAACTCCAGTTAAAGACAGAGACATCAGATCCTTTGTAACCGATAAGTGGTTATCTCTTTTTGGGCTGTTAAAAGAAGGTCGAGTTTCGGGCTTCCAAGAAGCATTGTTCCACCAAGGAATGCTGAGGAACAAAACAACGTCATTAATAGAACTATTGTGCCACCAGTCGAGGAGGCTCAGGACGATGTCAATGAGGGTGAAATTAGCGTCGATGAAGGCAACAAGCCTGGCGATGCTGATGCGGTTCTTGGCAATGCACCTATGGTCGAACCATCACAAGGCATGCAATCTCATGTGCCAATCAGAAAAGGAAAAAAGCTCGCTTATAAAATCCATAGGAGAAATACCGCCAAAGAGCCCGAGTTCATCATCACCGCTGCTGAAGAAGAGTCTTCTTCTCAACATTTAGAAAGTGCGATGAAAGGGTTCTTGAGTCTCCCAATCGAAGACGATATCATGGCGTACGACTTCCCCGACATCTATATTGGGGGGCTAAATTCTCCCAAAAGGACAGTTGTTGACATTTCTCCTACTAGCAAAGGGGAAAACATTCCTATGAGCAATGCTAAAGTGACTCATCCATCAAGGGGACACTAGGACGCTTACAATCTCATGCCCTTTACTTCATGATTTTTGTCTATCTTTAATTTGATGGTCACTTATACACTCTTATTTGATTCGCAGGAGCTATGTCTCGTTCCCTTACCTTCGATCGCTTGAGGGGCTCCTCAACACAGTATGGATCCAGTCCCGATCCAGACTCAAGCAGGTGTCGAGAATGAGATGACAGCCGGGAAAGAAATCATCATTTAAGGGAGTCATCATCTTCCGAACACAAGTCCCAATCCCAATCATCTCATCAGGAAGCCCAGCTCAATTAACCTATACATATCGGTGATCAGACCTCTTCCTATGCTCTCCAAACTACTATGCCGCTCGAGCGTTATTTCGGTTAACTGGGTTCTTGACAACCTCATGATCGTTGGTCAAGAAAATGCCCAATTGCTACTTCTGATCCAACTTTGAATACTACGACTCTTGAGGCCTCTATGAAAGAAAGGTCGGCCGAGCTTAAGGCCAATTTCCCAAAAATCTACCTTGATAGGCTGAAGTTTCTTCCTTCCATCCATACAATTCCAAGTAGTGCAAAAGCGAGTTCACATGCACGTGCCAATGATGTTTTTATGCAGATCGAAGCATTCCAGCATTTGGCTAAGAAAATTTATGAGGTTTCTTCTAAGAGGCAATATGAAATTGATCGCCTTAATTTGCAGGCAATCTATTATAAAGACATAATACCAAGATGATAAGATCATAAAGTTGATGTGAAGCTAGCCGCGACAGAGAAGAGAGTCGAAGAAACATCTGAAGCGGTTAGTCCTCTAGAAAAAGTTCACAAAAAGGAGATGGACAGTGCCCTCAACTGTAGCGTTGTGCTTGCTCTTAAAAGGACACATCGCAAAAAGAGAAAAACACTCTAATCTGCCGCATTGAGGAACTCAATGAACTCCATAAGAAAGAGGAAGAAAAACTCGAAGCTTAGAAAGAATATCAAAGGTATATGAAGAAGCCTTTGAAGCTTGGGGGTTGAAAATTAAACTTGGCGAGCAACTCACTCAAATTGAAGTCCTCAAGGACGTGGCAAGGGAAGCTGGCCATAATGAAGTTAGAGCAGATCAAGGCCAAGTTGGAAGATACTAAAGAGGATGGTAGGAATGAGATTAAGGGCATGTTTGATCCTTTCATTGTTGACTATAATGCTAAAGTCCTAATCCATCATTATTTGAGTTTTCTTAGAGATGGCTACCTTGAATTACTTACCGGGGATTGGGAATATATTGTTGAAATGAAGAAGAAAGCCCTTGGCGAAGCTGATTTAGATGAGGAGAAACTGATAAGGGAGATCCTTCTTAGGAATTAACCTATAGATCTTTCCGTTGCAACGCTCCAGTACTTGATATTTTAGCATCTTCCGGCAAAGAGAAAAACATTGCTTAAAATTCAGAGTTTGATACCAAAGATCCTCTATCACTTTAAATAAATGGAGCATCAGTTTCGCTTGGCCCGGGACAGAATCTGAGCTATGATCTATACAGACCCAGTTATTAGTCAAAGTTATAACTCCTATTTTAGAAGGGAGCTCTCCAGCAACCATTGAAAGTCAACCGGACATAAGTATCCTGCTTTGCTCTCCATTATTCAAGAGGTTTCACTCCTCACACTCAATAGTTATATGTTTATTTCATTATTTTTGCAAATCTGTAGATCATTCGGGTCCTAGTTAAGCTGAAGGAAGCAGTGCCACTGTGGAGCAACAACCAACATTTGCCGAAATTCTGATGGCAATTGACATTCCAGGGTCCGATGCTCAAGTAATTGAAGCACTTGATGACGAAAAGGCCAACAAACAGCCGTTGCCAGATGAATTTGATGAAGTTGTGATCAATGGTGCCTCCTAACACACTGCTGAGCTTAACTTGAAGGAGCACATCGATAGAGAGTGTTATTGAACAAAAAAGCAATGGCTGAACCCAATAAGCTGGACGTCGATGATCCGAATCTCGTCCACTACATGTCATTCCACTAGGCATGTCGGTTCTCATAGGACTCCCTCAGTCTTCAAAAGCTCTCTTGCCAAGGGTGGTAAAGGATCGAAGAGAAGGACAGGCGAAGGCTTTGGTGGTGTCGTTCCTAAGAAATCTAAAAGAGAGAGAAGGGCATAATAAATAGCCATCACTTCGGCTTAGTTTGTATATAGTTTGCATAGCAATTTTTTTTTCCTTTTGTTGGCCGTAAAATGTAGGTACGACTCCCGCTTTTGCATAAACTTGAAGTACGATTTTCAAAATTAATGTGCAAATAAAGTTCTTTATTTTCTATTAATCTCTTTTGTTAGTTTCGTTTGAGTGGTTGAGCTATTACTTTTCATTTAATGTACTTTCATTTTTTTCTCGTTAATTTGGATAATCATCCATTAATTTTTACTCATGGCATCCATGTGGTCACGCGGCCATGTTATAGTAAGCACTGGTCTCGAGCCCTAGTGTCACGCTCAGATTCAGCAATTTAAGTGATTATTCTCCTGCCCCTCGTCTCGGGTTAGCAAAGTTAGATAATAGGCGGTCGAACTCCATCCTTAACAAGCTTATACTCACGTAAATTTCAAATCATAGTTTATGTAGTAGTGAGTGGTTGAACTGCAGTCATATATTCATTTATACTCAGATATGAACTCTAGGAATAAGAGTTAGTTGGCGGACGATTGGATCACATAAAATTATTCTTTATACTCCAATCCACACTGGGTACATAAAGTTATTTCAAAAAATAGTGGACTATACTTTCCTTAATTGATTGATTCACCACAAAGACCGGGTTTAAATTAGCGAGCGATTGGCCATATCATGATTGCTTTTGATTCATGTTTTCCCATCGCTTGATATGATTTATTTGGTTATCCGATGGTCTAGTGACGTGCATTCCTCGTTGGGTATTCCATCCTCGTTGGGTATTCCATCCATGAGTTATGAGTAAGAATCATCAAATGAACAGTTGGACAACGCTTAATTTTTTTAGTTCAACTATGAACTTATGTAATCAGCTAGCTCCAAACTCTAGAAACCTGCTTGGACATGTCAATATTAGTTAGCCGGGTATTTTAACTAATATGTAATGTTACAACGATCATTGATATGAAGGAAATTTCAAAATTTATTTGCTAAATGGAAAGGAATGACATAATTTTTTTATTACATATTTAGGAAATCAAATGCTAAAGAAAATTCGAACATTGGATACAACTGAATGAAAAAGAATAAACTAAGTGAAATAGCATCGTAAAAGCTCACTAATTCATGCCTTTAGGATTGTGACGCCGTCAACAGTTGCTATCTTGAAAGTTCCTTCTACAAGCCTCTGTTCAATGACATATGGTCCTTCCCAAGTAGGATTCATGTGTGACATGGGAAGAAAATCCCATTTCAAGAAAAGATCGTCAATTTCGAAGGTTCTAGGTTAGACTTTAGTGTTGTAGTATCGGGTAACTCAGTTTAGATGTGCAGCTGCCCTCAAATTGGCTTCTTCACACTTAAAATCTACAAATTCTAGAGATTCTAAGAGGAGATCTCTATTCATTCCAGGATCGTAGTAGGTCACTCAATAAGAAGGGATTGAAAGAAATGCGGATTACGGATCTTAAGGCTAGGATTAACACTAGAAGGGGTGAATAGTGTTTATAAAGAATTACTAAATCTTTTCAGTTTATGTTAATTTAGTAACATATGTATGCAATCTATAGATATAGGGATAATCACAGAAACAAACACAGATGAAGAAATAAAATAAAAGCAGTAAAGGAAAGAACATACCGGATTTTATACTGGTTCGGAGTTACCTACATCCAGTCCCGCAACACAAGTACAGATTTCCTTTCAAAAGTAATTGTACAATTACACCCTCGATTTCAAGGCTACGAGGTACACCCTTCAGAATTTCAATCCTCCGGGAAGAGATACTTGATTTTCGGGCCACAAGTTTACCCAATTGATTTACCAAGGCTACAATCACGCCATTTCTCACTTGATTGATTTTCAAGGCCACAATCACACCTTTTCTCGCTTAATAGATTACAACGAAGTCTATAACTCCGAATAGCACTGAGAACCTTGTTGAGATAGGATAGAGAATCAAACTAGAAGTAATCGAGTAATGTTCATTATTGATTTCGGCAGACTAATGGTAAGAGTATGTATTAAGAAATGTGGAAGAAGAGGAGTGAAAAACTAGAAAATCTGATCAAAAATTCGTTGAAACCAACCCCTATTTATAGAAGAACAACAGCCATGTCCATTCATGAAGAGTTATGGCGAATAGACACTTCTTTTGAAATTTAAATGTTGAATCCAACTGACATCATGTCGATATGGTGGCCATAGGCATGTCGACATCCCAAAGCAATTTTTGATGATTTGATTTTCTTTGAAAATAACCTTTATTTTATATTAAAACTATTTTAAACTTTTCTAATATACTTGACTATAGTTAAAATTCATAAGCAAATATAGAAAATAATATATATATAAAATTTAACTATAATTTTATATTTAAATCTTAAGTATAAATATTTAAAAGTTAAATATATTATTTTAAAAGATAGTTTAAAATCAGGAGTAATTTTGACTTTTGAAATTAAAGATAATTTTGAGGCTAAAATTATTCAAAATCAGCATAGAGGTTTTAGATGCTTTTAAAAGGAAGGTTTTGAAAACATTTTGAAAACAGGATATAATTTTGAAAAATCATTTTGAATAAAAAGTTAGCGGATACAAAACAATGTTCCACTAGATTTTTTGTAGGTTCCAGCCTACTTAGGGTTCATCCCTTTAACAGGCTCGTAGTGGATTCCATTCCACGAATAAATTGGATTTTAAGATGCTAGTGCTTTTCTATGAGTTTTAACAAAATTTCTAATTAAAGAATAAATCACTTCAATTCTTGAACTCTTGATATTCTTGATACTCATGAGTCTTCAATCTTGATATTTTGAATCTCCATATTGTACAGTTTGCATTCTTGGTACCTGCATGGTTAAAACCTGCATATACACATATATCTAAACTTGTAATGTTAGTATTTATATTTTATAATCTATTTTAAGGTTGTTGTCATCAAAACCATCATCTCACGGACTAACAATCTCCCCCTTTTGACGATGACAACCTTTGTTTATAAAATATTACTTCTATCCTAATAATTCCCCCTTAATATATAACTCCCCCTTAATTTATGCCTAACTAACCTATTTTATATTTCTCCCTTTATCATCAACAAAAACTAACCCCCCCTCATTCTTGGACTAGACTACCTGTATTAATTAACTATACAATGGAATATATATAATAGATAGATTAAGAAATAATTATCCTTATGAACATGTTAATTAATCAAGGATTATATACATTTCAATTTTTATATATATACATGTTTTATGTAGCAACCATCAAACCAATTTAAGAAATCAATTCACACCGAGTATCAATCCAAACCAAATCAAATTAATTCAAACAAAGAATTCAAACAAAGTAAACAAAATAAAAATCAAACATTACGTGGAACTTCCACCCATCCTTCTTCTCCAAAGATTGGATCTGCCTTAATAGCATCCCAATTATCATTGTCGTTGGTGAGAGAGATTGGAGGATGTGCTTCGTTATCATCCTTGTGTAGGGAGGAAATCATCCATATAGAATTGCCTTGCTTGCTCCTTGATCATCTGCATTTGACTAAATTCTAAGTATCGCTGGTTACGACGAATGAACGAGAGAATACTCTTGAACGAATTAAGAGTTTCTTCAAGATTTTCGGATAAACTGTGAATTGGATTAGCCATAGTTGAATTTGTGAAAGAAATGAAGAATTAGAAGATAGGAAATAATTTTCATTGGAAGAAATAGTTATATATAGGTGTAGAAATTCATTTGAAATTAATAGACATATGGTTGTTATTCAAATTTCAAATACAAAATCAATTGTCATTTCTGACCAGTACATGTCGACATGGTCATAGAGGGGATGTCGACATGGGTTAATGAAAAATTATGACTAACTTGATTTTGTGAATAATTTTGTGTGTATATATATATATTAATGTACTATACTAACATTTATTCTGGAGATAAGATAAGGTAGACAACAGAAAAGAAATTTCATTTCATTGCATACTAAGATGTTACAATGATTAAACACACACCAAACTACATAAAATTTAGAATTAAACATGCTAAAACACATGCAACAAGATATGAAAAGATAAAACTAGTTATAGGATGATGATGATGAAGAAAGTCCAAGTTTCTTGTTGACTTTGGAAATGAACTTGTTCATCTTGGATGAAATTTTGTCCAACTTCTTACTAAAGGATCGTTTAAGAATCCGTTGATTCTCAACAATCGTCTTTTGATTTTTGAGAGGGGTTTTGGTGGATGGATTAGGAGGATACTCAATGCTTTCCAAAGAGGTTTCACCTTCTTCTTCTTCAATTTCCATTTCATACCCTTCTTCTTCTTCTTCCTCTTCCTCTTCTTCCATTTCCTCATGAGCCAAACGCTCTTCCTTCTCGACAAGGGTCTCATAAGATTGAAAAACAAATGGAATTTTCATAAGCGAAATATTGGAATGATTGAAAACTTTCCTAGAAACAAATTCTTCGCCTTTGAAATTCACTCCAAAATAGATAAAAATCCGAGTGAGATAAATTCCATGATACAAAGTATTCTCACCCATTTCAAGATTTTTAGGACGAAGTTTATCCAAAATAACTTGCGCCCAATATATGTCATAATTTTCAAAAATAGCAAAAAGAGCTTTGCAAACTTTTGAAGTAGGATTGTTAAAATTCTCCGATCTTGGGATCAAAGTATGTTGCAAAAGAAGATTGACAATCCTTGCCTTTGGTCAAAAATTTCGGTTTTTGAATTCAAAATTATCATTCCCTTCGAAAATGTGATGAAATGTCTCACGATCATTTTCATCGATTTTAAAATTAGAAAGATATATTCCCGTACACTTGCAATTGAGAATGGTACCCAAAAGATCACAATTCAAAACAATTCTAGTGACTTTGAGACTACTCCAAATTTCATCCTCATTTCCATGATAAAATCCTCGGTTTAAATTAGCATAGAAAATTTTGACAAGATTTGGATAGCAAACAAAATAATTTTAAGAAGCATCAATAAGACTAAGAACTCCATTGTTTGCAAAAAGAGAATCAAGTTCATAAGAAGAGAAATCTTGAAAAATAGAAAACTTTCCAGGATGGACTTTGGCATAATTAGCATAATTAGCATAATTGATGTATGCTTTTAATAATTGATGTATGCTTTTATTGCCTTCGGATCATTGTATAAATGCTCTTTTAATTTTTCTGAAAATTCTCATGGTGGAGGGGTTGCTTGAAGAAGCCATTAAAGCAGAGAGTAGTGAGCTAGAAGTTTTGAAGAGAGAGTTTGAATTTGAAAATGAGAGTGAAAAGATACGATAAAAGATAGTGAATAAATAGATTCTCAAAGGACATATTCTCTGGTCAAAAGGACGCTTTTCAGAGAATTGAATGAAGTGAAAAGGTAGAAGGAAATTCAAACATTTGAATTCAAATTTTGAAATTCAAATTCTGGTACCCATGTCGACATCATGGTAGGGACCATGTCGACATGTGCCAGTGAATTTTGATAATATTTTTCCTAAGTTCTCCAAAATATATATATATATACTTATTATTTTTAATGTCTATATATATATTTGAAATATTTATAGTATATTTCATAAAATTATACTGTTAATAAATAATAAAATAATAATAAAACAATAAGATAATAATAAAAAAATTAAAATTCAAACAACACATCAATTCAAAATCAATCAATCAAGCAATCAAGCAACTAATTCTAAGCAAGCAATTTCAACCAATTGTATTGTAAACGTGTACCTTTTTCCGAGTCCGTTTCTTTGAATTCGTCAGAGTTGTGAACAACTATGAAACACAAATTCGAATTATCTGCTTTTGATCATCATCACTTGAGGACGAGTCTGAGTCATCTAGAGTAGCAGTAAATGCACCCTTCTTTTCTTTGCTGGATCATTGTTCATAGGAGGATTTTGCCTATCTGGATACGGACAGTCTCTCTTGAAATGGTCTGGTTCGTCACAGTTTTAACATTTGACATTATTTGGCACTACATTCTGATTTCCAGTGTTCTTATAGTTGCTTCTCTTGAGATTATTCATCCTTCTGTATTTTAGGAATTTCCTAAATTTTTTGGTCATAAAGGCTATCTCTTTATCATTATTGCCGTTTGAGTCTGATCCATCGGTCAATGCATTGAATGCGATTGATTTCTTTTCGGATGCTTTGTTTTTTTTCTCTCGATCATTTGAACTTCATACGACATTAGATTTCTAATTAATTCTTCTATCTTTAAAGTACTGATTTCATTTGCCTCTTCGATAGCAAGTGTCTTTTGATCCCATTCTGGAGTAAGAGAATTTAAAATCTTTCTGACTTGATCTACTTCAGAAAATTCCTTTCCCAAAGATATTAGAGAATGCACAATATCCTGAAATCTACTATACATATATGAGATAGACTCATTAGGATTCATTTTAAATAATTGAAACTGATTTGTGAGCATAGAAATTTTGGTCTGTTTAACTTTGCATGTTCCTACGTGAGTAACTTGCAAAGTTTCCCAGATTTCATATGCAGACTTACAAACTGACACTCTATTGAATTCATTTCTATCTAGTGAACAAAAAAATATATTCATTGCCTTAGAATTATTTTGTGCAACAGTCTTTTGCTCAGTAGTCCACTGCGCAAAATCAGTTGTGGATTCAGAATATTCAGTTTGTGTAATATTCCAAGTGTCTAATCCTATAGATTGTAAGTATATTTTCATCCTACATGCCCAATAAGCATAGTTACTGCCATTAAAAAATGATGGTCTCACAGTAGACTGACCTTCTACAAATGAACTACTGACAGGAATAGTAGTGCTAGTAACAGTACCAGTGTTGGTAGCCATTTTGAAAACTTTTCAAAAATCAGATTATGAAACTTTGAAAACCTTGCTCTGATGCCAATTGAAAGAAATGCTGATTACGGATCTTAAGGCTAGGATTAACACTAGAGGGGGGGTGAATAGTGTTTACAAAGAATTACTAAATCTTTTTGAGTTTATGTTAACTTAGACACAGATGTATGCAATTTACAGATACAGGGATAATCACAAAAACAAACACAGATGTAGAAATAAAATAAAAGCAGTAAAGGAAAGAACACACCGGATTTTATACTGGTTCGGAGTTACCCTACATCCAGTCCCGCAACACAAGTATGAATTTCCTTTCAAAAGCAATTGTACAATTACACCCTCGATTTCAAGGCTACGAGATACACCCTCCAGAATTTCAATCCTCTGGGTAGAGATACTTGATTTAGCCACAAGTTTACCCAATGATTTACCAAGGTTACAATCACACCTTTTCTCGCTTGATTGATTTTCAAGGCCACAATCACACCTTTTCTCGATTAATAGATTACAAAGAAGTCTAACTCTGAATAGCACTGAGAATATTGTTGAGATAGTGATAGAGAATCAAACTAGAAGTAATCGAGTATGGTTCAATACTGATTTCGGTAGAGTAATGGTAAGAGTAGGTATTAAGAAATGTGGAAGAAGAAGAGGAGTGAAAAACCAGAAAATCTGATCCAAAATTCGTTGAAACTAACCCCTATTTATAGAAGAACAACAACCATGTCCATTCATGAAGAGCTATGGCGAATAAACACTTCTTTTGAAATTTAAACCCAACTGACACCATGTCGACATGGTCACCATAGGCATGTCGACATCCCAAAGCAATTTTTGATGATTTGATTTTCTTTGAAAATAACATTTATCTTATTTTAAAACTATTTTAAACTTTTCTAACATACTTGACTATAGTTGAAATTCATAAGTAAATATAGAGAATAATATATATATATAATTTAACTATAATTTTATATTTAAATCTTAAGTATAAATATTTAAGAGTTAAATATATTATTTTAAAAGATAGTTTAAAATCAGGAGTAATTTTGACTTTTGAAATTAAAGATAATTTTGAGGCTAAAATTATTTAAAATCAGGATAGAGGTTTTTGATGCTTTTAAAGGGAAGGTTTTGAAAACAGGATATAATTTTGAATAAACAGTTAGCGGATACAAAACTATGTTCCACTAGATTTTTCATAAGTTCCATCCTACATAGGGTTCCATCCCTTTAACGGGCTCGATGTGGATTCCATTCCACGAATAAATTGGATTTTAAGATGCCAGTGCTTTTCTATGAGTTTTAACAAAAATTCTAATTAAAGAATAAATTACTTAAATTCTTGAACTCTTGATATTCTTGATACTCATGAATCTTCAATCTTGATATCTTGAATCTCTATATTGTACAGTCTTCATTCTTGGCACCTGCATGGTTAAAACCTACATATACAGATATATCTAAACTTATAATGTTAGTATTTATATTTTATAATCTATTCTAAGGTTGTTGTCATCAAAACCATCATCTCACGGACTAACAATCTCCCCCTTTTTGATGATGGCAACCTTTTTTTTATAAAATATTACTTCTATCCTAATAACTCCCCCTTAATCTATAACTTCCCCTTAATTTATGCCTAACTAACCTATTTTATATTTCTCCCCCTTTGTCATCAACAAAAACTAACTCCCCCTCATTCTTGGACTAAAGTACTTGTATTAATAAATTATACAATGGAATATCTAATAGATAGATTAAGAAATAATTATCCTTATGAACATGATAATTAATCAAGGATTATATACATTCCAATGTATATATATACATGTTTTATGCAGCAACCATCAAACCAATTTAAGAAATCAATTCACACCGAGTATCAATCCGAACCAAATCAAATTAATTCAAACAAACAATTCAAACAAAGTAAATAAAATAAAAATCAAACGTTACGTGGAACTTCCACCCATCCTTCTTCTCCAAAGAATGGATCTGCCTAATAGCATCCCAATTTTCATTGTCATTGGTGAGAGAGACTGGAGGATGTGCTTCGTTATCATCCTTGTGTAGGGAGGAAATCATCCATCGTATTACATCGAAATGCCTTTCTTGCCCCTTGATCATCTGCATTTGACTCAATTCTAAGTGTCGCTGGTTACGAAGAACGAACGAGAGAATACTCTTGAATGAATTAAGAGTTTATTCAAGATTTTTGGTTAAATTGTGAATTGGATTAGCCATAGTTGAATCTGTGAAAGAAATGAAGAATTAGAAGATGGGATATAATTTTCAGTGAAGAATTCTGGAAGAAATAGGTATATATAGGTGTAGAAATTCGTTTGAAATGAATAGACATACGATTGTTATTCAAATTTCAAATTCAAAATCAATTGTCATTTTTGACCAGTACATGTCGACATGGTCATAGAGGGGATGTCGACATAGGTTAGTGAAAAATTATGACTAATTTGATTTTGTGAATAATTGTGTGTGTATATATATATTTACATACTATAATATCATTTATTCTGGAGATAAGATAAGGTAGATAACAGAAAAGAAATTTCATTTCATTGCATACTAAAATGTTACAATGATTAAACACACACCAAACTACATAAACTTACGAATTAAACAAAGTAAAACACATACAACAAGATACGAAAAGATAAAACTAGTTAGAGGATGATGACGATGATGAAGAAAGTCCAAGTTTCTTGCTGACTTTGGAAATGAACTTGTTCATCTTGGATGAAATTTTGTCCAGCTTCTTACTAATGTTTCGTTTAAGAATCCGTTGATTCTCAACAATCGTCCTTTTATTTTTGAGAAGGGTTTGGGTGGATGGATTAGGAGGATAGTCAATGCTTTCCAAAGAGTTTTCACTATCTTCTTCTTCAATTTCCATTCATCCCCTACTTCTTCTTCCTCTTCTTCCATTTCTTCATGAGCCAAACACTCTTCCTTTTCGGCAAGGGTCTCATAAGGTTGAAAAACAAATGGAATTTTCATAAGCGAAATGTTGGAATGATTGAAAACTTTTCTAGAAACAAATTCTTATCCTTTGAAATCCACTCCAAAATAGTTAAAAATCCAAGTGAGATAAATTCCATGATATAAAGTATTTTCACCCATTTCAAGATTTTTAGGACGAAGTTCATCCAAAATAACTTGCGTCTAATTTATGTCATAATTTCCAAAAATAGCAAAAAGAGCTTTGCAAACATTTGAAGTAGGATTGTTAAAATTCCCCGATCTTGGGGTCAAAGTATGTTGCAAAAGAAGATTGACAATCCTTGCCTTTGGTCGAAAATTTTGATTTTTGAATTCAAAATTATCATTCCCTTCGAAATTGCGATGAAATGTTTCACGATCATTTTCATCGATTTTGAAATTAGAAAGATCCATTCCCGTACACTAGCAATTGAGAATGGTACCCAAAAGATCACAATTCAAAACAATTCTAGTTACTTTGACACTACTCCAAATTTCATCCTCATTTCCATGATAAAATCCTCGGTTTAAATTAGCATAGAAAATTTTGACAAGATTTGGATAGCAAACAAAATCATTTTGAGAAGCATCAATAGGACTAAGAACTCCATTGTTTGCAAAAAGAGAATCAAGTTCATAAGAAGAGAAATCTTGAAAAATAGCAAACTTTCCGGGATGGACTTTGGCATAATTAGCATAATTGATGTATGCTTTTATTGCCTCCGGATCATTGGATAATTGCTCTTTTATTTTTCTGGAAATTCTCATGGTGGATTGGTTGCTTGAAGAAGCCATTAAAGTAGAGAGTAGAGAGCTTGAAGTTTTGAAGAGAGAGTTTGAATTTGAAAATGAGAGTGAAAAGATATGAAAAAAGATATTGAATAAATAGATTCTCAAAGGACATATTCTCTGGTCAAAAGTTAGCTTTTCAGAGAATTGAATGAAGTGAAAAGGTGGAGGGAAATTAAAACATTTGAATTCAAATTTTGAAATTCAAATTATGGTACCTATGTCGACATCATGGTAGGGACCATGTCGACATGTGCCAGTGAATTTTGATAATATTTTTCCTATGTTCTCTAAAATATATATATATATATATATACTTATTATTTTTAATGTCTATATATATATCTGAAATATTTATAGTATATTTCAGAAAATTATACTATTAAAAAGTAATAAAATAATAAGGTAATAAAAAACATTTAAAATTCAAACAACACACCAATTCAAAATCAATCAATCAAGCAACTAATTCTAAGCAAGCAATTTCAACCAATTGTATTGTAAACGTGTACCTTTTTCTGAGTCCGTTTCTTTGAATTCGTCGGAGTCGTAAACAGCTGTGAAACACAAATTTGAATTATCTGTCTTCTGATCATCATCACTTGAGGACGAGTCTGATTCATCTAGAGTAGCATTAAATGCAGGCTTCCGTTTCTTTGCTGGATCATTGTTTATAGGAGAATTTTGCCTATCTGGATACAGACAGTCTCTTTTGAAATGTCTTGGTTCATCACAGTTTTAACATTTGACAGTATTTAGCAATACATTCTGATTTCCAGAGTTTTTATATTTGTTTCTCTGATTATTCATCTTTCTGTATTTCGGGAGTTTCCTAAAATTTCTGGTCATGAAGGTTATCTCTTCATCATTATCGTTGTTTGAGTCTGATCCATCGGTCAATGCATTGAATGCCATTGATTTCTTTTCAGATGCTTTGTTTTCTCTTCTCTCGATCATTTGAACTTCATACGAAATTAGATTTCCAATTAATTCTTCTATCTTGAAAGTACTGATGTCATTTTCCTCTTCGATAGCAAGTGTCTTTTGATCCCATTCTGGAGTAAGAGAATTTAAAATCTTTCTGACTTGATCTTCTTCAGAAAATTCCTTTCCCCAAGATATTAGAGAATGCACAATATCTTTAAATCTACTATACTTATCTGAAATAGACTCATTAGGATTCATTTAAATAATTGAAACTGATTTGTGAGCATAGAAATTTTGGTCAGTTTAACTTTGCTTGTTCCTTTGTGAGTAACTTGCATAGTTTTCCAAATTTCATATGCAGACTTACAAACTGACACTCTATTGAATTCATTTGTATCTAGTGATCAAAACAAAATATTCATTGCCTTAGAATTATTTTGTGCAACAGTATTTTGCTCAGCAGTCCACTGTGCAAAATCAGTTGTGGGTTCAGAATATTCAGTTTGTGTAATATTCCAAGTGTCTAATCCTATAGATTGTAAGTATATTTTCATTCTACATGCCCAATATGCATAGTTACTGCCCTTAAAAATGGTGGTCTGACAGTAGACTGACCTTCTACAAATGAACTAGTGACAGGAATACTAGTGTTAGTAACAGTACCAGTGTTGGTAGCCATTTTGAAAACTTTTCAAAAATCAGTTTATCAAACTTTGAAAACCTTGCTCTGATACCAATTGAAAGAAATGTAGATTACGGATCTTAAGGCTAGAATTAACACTAGAGGAGGCGTGAATAGTGTTTATAAATACTAATTTTTTTGAGTTTATGTTAATTTAGACACAGATGTATGCAATCTACAGATACAAGGATAATCACAGAAACAAACACAGATGCAGAAATAAAATAAAAGCAGTAAAGGAAAGAACACACCGGGTTTTATACTGGTTCACAGTTTCCCTACATCCAGTCCCGCAACACAAGTACAGATTTCCTTTCAAAAGCAATTGTACAATTACACCCTCGATTTCAAGGCTACGAGGTACACCCTCCATAATTTCAATCCTCTGGGTAGAGATACTTGATTTTCGGGCCACAAGTTTACCCAATTGATTTACCAAGGCTACAATCACACCTTTTCTCGCTTGACTGATTTTTAAGGCCACAATCACACCTTTTCTCGGTTAATAGATTACAAAGAAGTGTATAACTCTGAATAGCACTGAGAACCTTGTTGAGATAGTGATAGAGAATCAAACTATAATTAATCGAATATTATTCAATATTGATTTCGGTAGAGTAATGGTAAGAGTATGTATTAAGAAATGTGGAAGAAGAAGAGGAGTGAAAAACTAGTAAATCTGATCAAAAATTCGTTGAAACTAACCCCTATTTATAGAAGAACAACAGCCATGTCCATTCATGAAGAGTTATGGCGAATAGACACTTCTTTTGAAATTTAAATTTTGAACTCAACTGACACCATGTCGACATGGCCACCATAGGCATGTCGACATCCCAAAGCAATTTTTGATCATTTGATTTTCTTTGAAAATAACCTTTATCTTATATTAATACTATTTTAAACTTTTCTAATATACTTGACTATAGTTAAAATTCATAAGTAAATATAGAGAATAATATATATATATATATATATATATAATTTAACTATAATTTTATATTTAAATATTAAGTATAAATATTTAAAAGTTAAATATATTATTTTAAAAGATAGTTTAAAATCAGGAGTAATTTTGACTTTTGAAATTAAAGATAATTTTGAGGCTAAAATTATTTAAAATCAGGATAGAGGTTTTTGATGCTTTTAAAAGGAAGGTTTTGAAAACAGGATATAATTTTGAATAAAAAGTTAGCGGATACAAAACAATGTTCCACTAGATTTTTCATAGGTTCCATCCTACTTAGGGTTCCATCCCTTTAACAGGCTCGAAGTGGATTCCATTCCACGAACAAATTGGATTTTAAGATGCCAGTGCTTTTCTATGAGTTTTAACAAAATTTCTAATTAAAGAATAAATTATTCTTGAACTCTTGATATTCTTGATACTCATGAGTCTTCAATCTTGATATCTTGAATCTCTACACTGTATAGTCTTCATTTTTAGTACCTTCATGGTTAAAACCTACATATACATATATATCTAAACTTATAATGTTAGTATTTATATTTTATAATCTATTCTAAGGTTGTTGTCATAAAAACCATCATCTCACGGACTAACATGGATTTCAAGTTCAACAGGAATGATGGCTTCAGAGTCATAAGTAAGGGCGAATTGAGTTTGGCCAGTTGCGGACTTGTGGGTGGTTCTATAAGTCCACAATGTTTTTGGTACTTCCTCCACCCACTTGCTCCTAGCCTTCTTCAAGAGCTTCTTCAGACTAGACTTTATGATATGTTTACAACTTCAACTTGTCTATTTTCTTGAGGGAGAGCAACTACCGTAGATCACTTTTCAATATGGTACCGACGGTAGAAGTCTTTGAATTCAACACTATCGAATTGCGTCTCATTATCAGTTTCAATGGTTCGTGGATGGCAAAAACGATAAATGATGTTCCAGATAATTAATTTGATTACTTTCTTTGTCTTGATCATGGATAAAGGTTATCCTTTGACGCATTTGGTGAAGTAATCAACTGCAATGATGGCGTAACTCGCACTGCCTTTTGAGATCGGTAAAGAACGGATAATATCTATCGCACATATGGCCAACGACCATAAACCAGCCATTTGTGAGATTCCCATCGGTGGAGCTCTCACATCTTTTGCATACATCTGACATTTGTTGCATTGCTTAGTGTAATCAGCGGCATCTTGGTTGATAGTCGGGTGATAATACCAATAAAGGAGTATTGTTTTTGCTATGGTTTTTCTCTTAGTGTGATCTCCACATTCCCCTTCATGAACCTCCTTTATTACTCAATTTTTTCATCATGAGCGATACACCGGTGCAGTGGAATGGAAAAATTATATATACACATGACTCCTTCCTGAATGATATACCATCAAGCTCTATGGAGGACTTGTTGCTTTCATTCCTCCGTTCGATAAGGACTCCCTATAGCAAATAGTTTTTTACCATAGTCATGCACAACTCCTTTTCAGGATCCATCTCTATTACCCAATCGATTTCCATCTAGTTTATGCTTGGAGCGTCTAGTACTTCGACTAGAACTAAGCCCATTCGCTGCGTATCCCTGGTGCTAGCAAACTTGTCCAATGAGTTAGTGTAACATTCCGTATCTGGAGGACAAAAGCTAAGCGCTACAGATGCTGCAGTCATCCATAATATTAACTTATGTTGACAAAATGGGGTAATGCTATTAGTATCCATAATATCAGAACATTTGAATATGAACAAAATCACAGATTTCCAAAAAACAACATTTTACTAATTGCATTTCAAAACAAATTCATATCCAAGTTACATTATACCATATTCTTTCCCATGTAAAGATTAATTATAATCAATACAAAATACGCTAAGAGCGACATATGATGATGCCCCCTTAATTGGTCAGAGTCAATATTGTTATATCTGATTTAATACACACAGCAAAATCAAAACAAGATAAAACTACAACTCCTAATTTTCTATCTGAGAGTTTAAGGGGAAACAAAAACTTCGAATTGGACATAAAGCATGGTGTGAATAATGTTGTTACATCTCAGTTTACTGATGTTACGTGAGACCACGCCACTTAGTGGAATGGGTTTTCCCTCACTAATGTCTTATTTAAAACATATATTTTGCAAATACTTTGCTGTTACCAAACCAGTTAATCAACTGATGATAACAATAATAATAGTAATAGCTATGTTTGTTATGCTAATACAAAAAAAAATCATGAAGTATTTGTCCACAAGTAATAATTGGACGAACTGTCCGATAACTGGGATGACTGCCCGCAAACTAGACTAACTGTCTAAATAAAAATTGACTACCCTTCATCTTTTTGCTTGAACACCTTTTCAAAATGATTTAACCTTTTAAATCATACTTGTACAAGGAAAATATATTCTTAGCTTTAATCTAAACTATTTTGCCATGATATATATACTTTACTCAAAATAGTATTGACGAATTTTAATGAGGATTAGTTACCCTTCCAAAACAAGTTAAAACCCTATGTTTAAAACCTTTAAACAACCCTTTTGAAAACAATGAAGGTAACCCCTTCGAAACCATTGAAATTGACCCTTTCGAAACAAATAAAAGCCTTTCGAAAACATTGGAAAAACTATTCCTTTCATTTCTCTAAAACCTTCAAAACATTAGACATCCTCATTTAAAACCTTTAAATATTGCCATTCTAAAACATAGGAAAAACCTTCGCTTTCACACTGTCGAAACCTTAGGGAACCACCACTTTCGAAACCATTCATAAAAACCTTTCGGAACAGTCAAAACTACTTCCTTTCGAAAATACTTTGGTTTCAATTAAAACATGTGGACACCTTTCAAAACCATTCGAAAATTTGCTTCTTTAAAACCTTTGAAAATTGTCTCAGTCGAACCACTTGGATTATGCTTTCAAGTAGAGAAAAAGGATTAGAAAAGTCAAAAGCATCTGCTGTGAAACCATTTAAAACCGTCTCTTTTAAAACCATTTGTGTATTACTTCCATCATAGAAAAAGGATCTTTAAAACATTTAAATCGAAAGCATCTATTTAGAAACTATTTCCCAAGCAAGGAAGTGATGATGTCGAAACCATCCCTTCGAAAGCATTGGAGAAGTGGCCATATTTTACAAAACAAAGTACCCTTCGAAACCATCTGAGTCGAACGGTAAAAAGGCGGCAGCAAAAGTTTTCGACTTATTCGAAAGCAGTTGTTTTAAAAACAAAGGCACACCTAATCGAAACCATTTCTTTAAATCCATTAAACCCAGTTGAAAGCTAACTTAGTCGAAAGCTACTCAATCAAAATCCATTTAGTCAAAAGCAAGCAGGCACATTTTTAATTTAAAAGCAAGGTAATGCCTCAACCACTTCGGAGACCCTGGTTTCGACTCCATACCGTCCGCCTACATCCATTTCACTACCTACCAGTTCCCTGATACCATGTGCATCGGTTTCGACCGTGTTGGAGGCGAAACTAAGGAGGCAGAACCTGGTGCCGAAAGGATCAAAACAGTAAAAGGTATGTAGCAAATAGTTCTTTTCACCTAACCTACTTTACATGTCGAATTTTTATTGGTTGCATCTTTTTTTACCAATAAAAAGTACTGTAATTTTCAAAACTAACTACTCGAATTATTGGTAAAAAGCCCCTCCGCCTTTTATAATTATATAAAACATTTAAGTCTCGTACCTTAAATAATTTTATATACCCAATAAAACACTTAGGAAAATTATACAAAAATTCCAAAAAATCTCTTTTTATATGCTTTCCAACATATAAAAATTTCGAACCCAAATCTTTTATTATTTAACCATAAATAATTTGTAACCCAAAATAACATTTTCTTCATTAGAAAACTCATATAAATTCCAAAAAACTTCAGAAAGTTCTTAAAATTGAAAATCATCTCTGAAACATCATTTACGATCTTATAAAAATAGCGTTGCCCTTTAGCCTGGTAATCACTTCTGACTTGGTATACTACCAATTGGGAATCACAAAATATTTCGAGAGATTTTATCCCTTGTTCTCTAGCAAGTTTGAGTCGAGCAACTAGAGCGTTATACTTTGCTTCATTGTTCATTGCAGGGAAGTCAAGCTTCAAAGCATAGCAAATTAGTCGGTCTTCCAGAGTTACAAGCATGATTATAGCTCCAAAACAACGATCGTTGGATGCTCCATCCGTATACATTTTCCACTGAATGGTAGGGGTTTCACCGCTCTCTAGGAAATCATCCTATATGGTGAATTCAACTATATATTCTGCCATTGCCTATTCCTATATGGCTCTTCAAGGGAGATAAGTGATGTCGACTTGACTTAGTTTGATTTTCCACTTGAGAAACCTTCTAGACGTCTCAGGTCACTATAGAACCTGTCGTAATGGATTGTCGGTGTAAGCATTGATGGGATGAGCCAGAAAATAGAGGCGGAGCTTTTGTTAAGCAATTAGTTAGTAGTATTCCAATTTTTCTATGTTTGCATAGTTCCTTTCAACTGCTATTAATCGCTTGCTAATATACTAGTCTTCGGATTTGATTCTCCTTGCGAAGAAATGCAACACTTATAGCATGTACCGGCACAGTAAAGTAGATATATAAGTCTTTGTGATCCACTTGCTTTGACAAGATGGCAGGCCTATCTAAGTGGCCCACCAAAGCGTGGAATGCGTCTTCACAACCCTTTGTCCATTAAAAGTTCCTTTCCGCTCTCCTAATCAAATCAAAGGAAAAAATTCATTTATCGATGGCTCCAGAAATAAATCTACTTAGGGCTGCAACCTTCCCATTTAGGCTATGTACTCGTTTGATTATCTTTGGTGCCTGAATGTTGGGATTGTCGAATCTTTTTGGGATTAACTTTGAATCCGCAAATACTGAAAATGAAACCTAAGAACTTTCCTAATGAAACACCAAAAGAATATTTGAGAGGATTGATCTTCATTTTGTAATATCATAAGATGTCGAATATTTCCACTAAGTCTCTAATATGGTCGCTTGATCATCATGACTTTACGAGCATATCATCTACATATACCTCTATTGTCTTTCAGATCCGATCTTTGTACAGTTGTTTAACTAGGCATTGATAGGTTACTCCATAATTCTTTAATCCATATGGCACTACCTCGTAGCAATACAATCTGACGTCTGAAGATGGTGTGCTCCTGGTCAAGAATGTGTCCCGGGATTTGGTTGGATCTAGAGTATGCATCCATGAAAGATAGCAACATGTGTCATGTGGTTGAATCTACTAGGTGGTTGATCCTTGGAAGGGGAAAATTGTCTTTTGGACACACCTTGTTTAAGTCTGAATAATCAACGAATGTACACCATTTTTCATTCGCCTTTCTCACAAGTACAGGATTAGATACCCATTTAGGGTAGAGGGCATGGATAATAAACGCATTGTTTTTGAGCTATCCACCTCCCCTTTAAGAGGAGCAGATCCCTTCGGATTTATGCCAGGCCTTTTCTGTTTTACCAGCATATGCCTCGGGTTGATATTTAATGCATGGTTCGCATTGGCAGGTGAAATCCCACACATGTCAGAATGAGTCCAAATGAACAAGTCAAGATTCGCTTAGAGAAAATCAGCAAGTTCTTTCATCATTGGGGAGCTGAGTTGTGATCTGATCATTAGGACCCATGAAGGGTCATCGTGACTGACCATGATGTCAATCGTTAGCTCAGCTAGTAAAGCCTCGGTCTCTTTGGGCTCCTCCTTGTCATCACTCCAGTCAATGTCTTTGTAAACTGACTGTGGCTCCCAAGCCATAGCCCATGCATTGGTTGTCAATCTTTGGTGGTTTAGAGACTGAGAGACTTGTCTACACCCTTATCTTTCCCCTTTCGTTGAGCGTCTCTCAATTCAGCCTCATAGCAAGCATATCCAAATTCCTGATCACCATGCACATATCCAACACCGTTATCAGTTATGAACTTCAAAATCGAACACTTCGGGAAGCTGCTGCTCGGAATTTAGCTTGGTCTGGTCGGCCTAAAAAAGCATTGTATGGAGGGTCAATACCCAATACTATAAATGGCAATTTCTACACTCCCCTACTGTCACCTTCTCACAATTCCACAAGCAATTTGACATAACTGACAGGTTTAGTTGTAGTACCTTTAATGCCATGAATGCGAGCTTTAGACGGTTTCAAGTATCCTCATCTGATCGTAAGACTTTTCGAAAATTATATTTTTGGAACTTCCACAATCAACCAAGATCCTCCATAGTAAGGCAAGGCCGAAAATGGCCGAAATGACCCTTTGGTCGATCGTCGATGCCATCATCTTGTCTGCATCTCTATTTTTGAATGCAATGCCATCTGCCAGTATACGTTGCTTTTTTGTCGAAGTCCTTTCTTATTTACTCAAACAACACTCAAAATTCATATGCCTGATTACACTTGCATAACACTCCATCTTGTGCCAGCTTGTATTAGCTAGATGTATTCGTTTGACTAATATATTGATCACTAATCATCCACTTTTTTATAGAGGCTCCTCTGTCTTGTGCGGTGCTTGTCTTCAGTTGGGGTTGGATGTCCCCTGCCTGTCGTCCTGCGGGGCTTTAGCAAACTACTATAATTTTCTTTTCCAAATCAGTTTCTTAACAGCATCAAAGAGATGCCTACTTTCATTCACATCATGACCATAATATTCGTCGAACCGAAAATATTTTCTAGTTTTTTCTGCTTCTCCATCGATTCTTTTGTAGGTGGCTTCATATAATGCATGACATTGCATGTAGATAAGTAGACGTTCTTTAGGGATGTATTTAGTGGTATGTAGGTATCATACATTTGAGTCCTGGGCTTTCCTCATCTAGAATCCTTCTTTCATTCATGGTTCTGATCACCGCCTTTCTTTTGTTGATTTGGTTTATTTTGGACATTTACTTGAACTTTTTCGAAACTCTCCCTAGGGTGTTCACTATAATGTTACTCTACACTCCCTCTGCACTTGATCCCACAACAATTTTCTTTTTGGAGAATCTAGCTTCCCACTTCATCAAATATTGAGTTTTTTTGCATGGAAATGCTCCAACATTACGGGTGGTTTGCCAACCAACCAATCCCGAAAATCGAACTCTGGGTCCATCCGTCTTGTTACCGCCATTAATATTGAATGGTCATTCCGATTACCGATTTCATTGACGGTCGTATGAAATTGCTTCAAATAATATTTTGGCGATTCACCCGGACCTGGATCATGTTAGATAAGGAAATTACTTCTTTGAGGCGAGTTGTATGCATACAGAGTTGCGCCATAAATTTTGGTGCTAAATCATCAAATCTAGATAATAACTAGGGGATATCTCGTAAACCACATCATTCTATGCTAAAGAGAGTAATAGGGAAACATCTACAATTTTGCATCATCAGCTCATGTAGAATCTATCAGAAATTCATATCTAATGATGTGCTGCATAAGGTTGGTTTTTCCCTCATATGCAGGCATCGGAGACATGATGAACCTCCTTAGATACTTCACATTTAGTATATTGTCTGTGAATAGAGAATGGCTTCTCGAGATTCCCAATCATCATTAGTCAAGCCTTGGGTCTCCTTCACTAGCTGTGTAACCATAACTAACAAGTCTGGCTTTTGGATAGTTAGAGCCATGCGGTAGTCATGCTGCACCTCACGTGAATGTTTCGGTCGATGTTTACAGGCATTTCCACTCATTCTTAGCTCACATGCTCTCGATACATATCACATGCATTCGCTTCATCATTATTCCAAGGAGGTAAACGGTCTGTGTCTAAACTTCAACATCCAAATCAATCATGGTTACTCCAGCTAGTGATCTACCGGGGGAAGGATTATTTCCTCCTCTGGAGGAAGGATCGACAGTGATCCCTGTAGAGGGATCATGCCCGATCGGTTTTGGGCAAATTAGGCAGGGTTGTTCATTGATGTCCATTAGTTCTACTATGTAAGCATCAGTGATAGTCATCTGATGAACTAAAAACTTTCGATATAGAATAAGTGGTTGGAACTCTTCTAGTGTTCCCACATTGTTTCTTCCTGAATTGATTCATTAGATTGATATTAGCATGAATCTTCTGGTTCAACTGTCATTGGCTATCCACTGGCTCTCTCATCAGATTCTGAAAATCAACTCTTGTGATGGAATCAACCAAATTCTAGACATCAACTGGATTGGCAACATTCACATTTATTGGTAGATTGCTCGAGCCTCCTTATTGGATGCTAGTGTTCTTATTTCCTTTTGCATTTTGAGAGGTGGATCCGGTATTCCAAGCAACTGTTAATAGTTTTCCTTAAACTTTTGCAAATCTGAATAGAATGGATAAACTACTAAAATATAATTCAAGATCTCTTCTGGGGATTTATGCAATTCAGTGACAACAAAGAGATCCAAATAGGGTTGAGAATCTTTCTTCTCAGTGAAAGCACCAAAATGTTTGCAGCAAAAATTTGCACAAAACCCCAATAGAGATTTGTATAGAGATAACTAAAGAATATAAGATGAAAATAGGGGAAATAAGCAACTAAATAACAAAAAACCAAAGTAATAACAAGAATACAATGATTTATATTCTTTCGGCGTCGTTTGCCTACGACCACTTTGAATAGACAGCTTTATTAATCACTTTGTAAACTGAGTACAAGAGGGACTAGATGAAAATCCTTTGTTACAATGGACGACAAAGCAATTAGCAGTGTAAAAGTCAAAAAAAGAACAATAAAGCTTGTATTTATAGAGGAAGATGGCGAAATATCTCCCTAAAAGTTCGATAGAAGGATCTCCAAAAACATATGAACCCACAAGAGGGATTGCATGGCCTAAATCCCAAGAAATAGGGATCGATATCGATCCCTATTTTAATGTGATTTGGGGGAGTGATCTCTATGGAAGCTTCTCGATATTGTAATATGCTTAGCCTTCATGTTTCCTGCCAATTGGATTAGTAGAACTTGAGTTATTGCTCGATCTTTGTTGCAACATTTCGTGCATCCTGATTCTGGCTGTGTAACGACCCGCAAATCCGTACCCCTTGAGTCAACACTATTCTACAACAATCAACTCAAGTTGCACAGAAATACGAACCATTTGGTTAAAGAAGATGAGGTAGAAGAAGAAAATAGGAAACAACAACAGAATCTAACCATCGCAGCGGAATAAAATATAATAGATAATAAATGATCTTTACTCAAATCAAATATCTCTGTTTATATATTACATCATCAGAGTACAACAATCACAGCCCGACATCAATACCATACAAATGGACACACAACAACTCAACACAGTGGAATATATATATATAAACAAGTACGAGAGTACGTATCGTCATCTTTCTCTTCTCCTGAGCTCCATAGCATCATCCTGTATCCTATAATACTCGGTCTGACCCGAGCATTACAGTTAAATAACACCCGAGTCAGTCTGGAATACCAGCGTGAGAAAATCACACTCAATTGATTATTAAGGTTTCAAAAATCCTTTGAAAACAAAAGCATCTCGTAAGACCACGCCACAAATAAACATGTCGGGTTTTTACCTTACGATAGCTAAAACAATTTTTATAGAAATCCTCTGATATTATAATAGGGTCTATATACAAATACTTATAAAATAGCCGAAATTGTTACATTCATTAAATTCCAGCTACTAGCCACAGAGTGGGTAATACAAACAAAACTCGTACAAGGCTCGTAGGGAAAATGGATTTCCAACTAATGACTAGGCACTGGGGTACCACCTGTCACAGTACGGGGCCTAGATCACCGTACCGAGGAGTACGCCCGCTCCACTGCAATACAAGACTGGGACTACCCCTTACTGATAATCCCAAGTGAGATCACCCCGCGGTTGGGATCAACAACCGCCCACTAAGTCGAAATAAAAAGGGACATCTAGACTGGAATGACCTCACCATGCTTGGGTGCTATCCACCTAGCCTTGCTGCATAACCCCTGATTTTCAGTCATTCCCATTTGATGAGGCTTGAGGCTAAGCGTTACCTTTTTAGAACATGCCCTTAGAATGCCCATTGTCCACTTGACAATGTTTCGCAAGCATTCATCCATACAAGCCCGTTCCGGGTTCGAACGGAACCGAAGGCACTATTCCTACTACATCCATTTTGGAAATATCCTCAGGATTAGTAGCGACTAGCCCTTGCACTTTACTGCTCCATCTTCGAATCCAAACTCGTTTTCCACGAAACGTACAAACTGGATCGAAGTGGTTTTCGAGAAATAAATCTCGATCCCGGTCTCTTCGAAACGATCAACGCAGTTGTCCAATATTGATAGTCGGTTATTTAACTATCAATTAATATTCACAACATCCATCTAAAAATAAATAATTTTCCAAATTATTTATTTACCTCAAAATATCTTCACAAGTTATAATTTCACTTCCAAACCCTTTTTGAAGACAGTTTTAAACATATTCCTTTCCCGAAATAATTTCCCAATATTTATTTCCACTGAAACACCAAGTACAAAATACTTATGGCTTTAAAATAATTTAAAAGCCCTTAGTTATAAATTATACCTCATAGCCTTAAAAATTTAAATCTACTTTAATACTTAATTAAAATATATACTTTAGGAATATTTAATAAATAAGGCTACTTTTACAAAATATAAAACAATATTTTTCTTTAAAATAAATACCAAGTCATTTAATAATTACTTCGATAATAGTTTTGAAAAATATTTATTTCAGAATTTAAACATTTAAAAATAATAAATTTTCTAAGATATGCTTTTAAAACAACATTAAAACCCTTAACTTATATTTAAAATTTGCTTGAAAATCGTAGTTGGCTATCCAGGGAAACACTCTTCTCTTTCAAATCTTTAAAAAATGAATCACTATTTATTTTTAAACGAATTTCCATTCCTTAATAAATTTCCACTTAGAATTCATATTTAAAATATCCACCGATATTTTATTTTACTTGATAACCCAGTTTAAAATTTTCAAAATCTCACTTCCCTTTTAAATGTCAAATCCCAAAACACTTTAATCAATTTACAATTTATTCCCAATTTACTTTGCTTAAAATAAATTTTCTTTCTTGCTTTACTCTTTTCAAATTTCATTAACATTTAGATTTTATTCCCTCATTTTGAATAAGAACCCTTTCAACTGAAGATACCAATTTCAGATTCCCAAAATTCCTTCTTTATTTCTTAATTAAATTTAATCCTAATAAAATAAAAAATTCTTTATTCATTCAAATGATATCACTTAAGCATTACAATTTATTATTACCCCTAATAATTCAAATTCCTCTTATTCCAAATTTGTTAGAGTTTTGCAATCACTTTTATTTTATTTTCAATTCATTATTAATTTATTCCGATTCACTAGAATTCTTTTACTTAAAAATTTACTGTTTTATTTCTTTTGAAAATACAATTCTAGAGATTTGATAATTTATTTTACTGAGATATTCAATCCAACCATACCATTCAATACTTCAATTATTCATAAAATCATCATAGGATATTAAACATTCAGAACACAGAATATTAAATAATCTAAATAATTTCGAGGGGTCCAGTTGGATCCCTCCAACCTGTTTTCCCTGCATCCAAAGATGTTCGCACAATAATATGCCAATTCCAGAATATAACATACTATAGCACAACAATGAATTTCAACCATTCAAACAATTATTTAAATTTAATCGTTTAAATTTAAATTTAAATTAACCGAGTGAGATTAACTCACCTTTGCTTTAATTGTGTTCAATTCTTCCCAATCTTGATTCGTTTCCATACTTTTGACCTTGAATAAATAATTATATAATTTATTAATATTTGAATTAATCGAACAATAAATTTCCCAATTAATAAATTTAATTAACATTTTCCACGATCTTCAACTACCAATGATATTCTCATTTTAAATTTAAATCTATTAGGTAAGTAAAATTATAAACTTTACCATACTGTTAAAAATTTCCAACCGATATATACGTATATTCCAAAAAAATTCTCACCAGTGATACATAAGCTACTGTATTTTAAAACTTCAGTTATAATACACATATATACCTATATCCTGTAATCTTGTGAGATTTAATCAAAACATAGGAAACTTACAGCTATCGAAGAACCCTAAAACCCAACATCACTTGGATGCGACGCAGTCACCAAGAGTTAACGCAGCTTCCCTGCCCTAGCCTCGATCACATGAGGAGTCACACCCCACTGCCTGCCGAACTATGCCCTAGCCCCTACTGTCGGACGCGGTGCCTAAACAAAGCCCTCGCTCAAATCTGCTACAACTCCTCCTAAACCAACATGCCATCTAACACCGGAATTGCGACCGCGACCCTAAATAGCCCTCAACCCACACGAATCAATCAAAGTCGAACCACTCTAATCCGATCACCCAAACCCAACCTCACACCATCAATCGGAACTCGAACTACCTCCCAGCAAACTGAACGACCCCTTGACAACCTCAACTACCACAACCAAATCCACCACTTGAGTCATCTCCGATTCTGAATCAGCACCCAACATAACTGAATCTCTCAACCACTTACCATGAATCACCCTCAAACTCGCGATTCCAACGTGATGTTCGATCGTTGAAAATCGAACGAGGGCCTCTCTCGATCTATAGCCGATTCGAGTGTCGATCGCTTGCTGATCACTGAAAAAAAAGATTTCAAACGTTCGGCCTCCTTTTTTTTCTTTCCTCACGATCGCCATTTTTTTTAAGTATCTCGATTGAACGGCATGAATTGGGAAAGTAGACGGCTAAATAAAAGAAGATGGCTAGTTAAGAAGAACGAACAGATCATACTCGTTATAAAATTTTATATGATGATGTGTCTTCGGCTGGAAGGTAACGAATAGCGTGATTTATAAAAACAAAACAACAACAACAAAAAATCCTGAAATATTCCTTGTGTGTTTACAGGGTTAAAATGAAATGAGATGATGTAAGTGAGTAGGTCAATCTACCAATATACACATATTTATTTAAATTTTAAATCGTTATGATTTTACAACTTAAAATTTTGATCGTAAGAAGAAGATATCCCTTCTTGGATCGACTATTTTCAATTAAATTTTCAGCGCGTTTATATATCGTACGCTCACACACTAGCTCCGAACACTACGAAAATTGAAATCCGATAACAATATACTATTATGGATCCAATGGAACTGGTTTCTCGAATTCCGAGACTGTGCCTCGGAAGGCTATTTTTAAATTCAATTTGAACTATAAAATTTTAAAACCGAACAAACCACCGTTAGATTCAATTTTTTACAACTTATATTATCTTCAGTATTATTAATATAAATTTTATAAGTCTTTTAATTATTTTTAATAGGCTTAAAATTCCAGGTTAAATAATCTATCTAACTTCACTTATTTAAACTTAATAATTCAATTATCAAATAAATTGTGATATTCGTAATTCAAGTTAAAATTATTATATTGAATATTTAAACTCAATTAAATATTTCGATTTTAAATGCTCGAAAATTTCGGGTCATCACATTCCTCCCCCCTTAAAAGAATTTCGTCCCCGAAATTACTAGTTAGGAAGAATGGTCCAATACCCGTTTACTTTTTCCCCGAAACCAAACGGTCTCTAACAATTCAACATCTTACCAACTATCTTTTTATAAAAGATCTATTATTATTCTTATTAACTTTCTAAACTTTTCATAGTTCCCAATCAACTTTATTTATTTAACTACTCAAATTATAATTCAAAATCAAGTTTAAAATTTTCAAAATTTCTCAAAAATTTTCTAACTCCCTAAATTCCCGAAAAATTTCGCCAGCGTCTCCTTTGCGCGGCTAGCTCGGTACAACTACAAAATGGCTCTACGGCCTCGCAAATCCAAAAAGAAAACAAAAAGCCAAGTGGTTCGATCCAAATCCCAATCAAATTTCACACCAAATTTAAATGCATACCTTTTTGTCGAGCATTTCAAATTTATCTTTTTTGAAATCAAGTCCAATTTTCTTTTCCCTTTATAACACCTGCATATCCTGCTTAGCACTAATATCCAATCACAATATTCCCAAAACATCATATCAACTTTCTTACAAAATGCCAATATCTATTCATTCCAATATTGACTTAAATTATATTAGTAGTATCAATTTTTATTTAAAAATTCACCGTTCTCTCTAAAGTTGGTAATAGCATTTTTGTGCTTCTTATATTTATTCCTACTTTACCACATAGTTTATATCTAATTCTATTCAAATTGATTCTTTCATTTCCAAATGAATTCAATTTATCTTTAATTCTGCATATATAAATTTTATCTGTCATTTATTACTAATTCATGTCATTACTTTAATTAGTTTCATTTACTAACTTATTTTAGTTTCCAATTTGAATTTGTTTGTCGTTAACAGAATTTCCAAAATTTTCAAAAATTTTCTTACTCCCAAAATTTCTGAAAATTTTTGGCAGAGTCCCCTTTGTACGGAGGAGCTTTTGCAATTTGACAAAAGAGATAAATATATATACATCGACCCACACGGTCGAAAAAACAAAAATAGTTTATATTTCCTATTTTTATTGTGTAGGCGTACCTTATTTAGCATTTTTAAGCAAACAGCTTATTTACTTAGCAGTTAGCTTACCCAAAATCTAGCCACACGGCTTCCAGGTACCTGTACTTACTCAATTTAAACATGTAAGTGCCATATAAATGAAGTTTAACAACATTTCGCTTATTTGCAATAGTTAAAACATATGAATTCTAAAAGAAATTCACACCAAACATTTTTCCGTAAGCAATTTATATAGTTTTCATACTAATTCCACTGTTCCAATTAATTTATAACCATTTTCATTCAATTCGAATGGTTTTCAATCCATTCGTATACATCTTCATCAATTTGAATGGTTTAAAACTCAATCACTTACATTTAATTTATTTTTAAGCAAACCGAACTCATATTTAATTCAATTGCTCTTAAAAATCAATTTATTTTACTCCTATCAATACATAGAATTTTAATTACTGCCATTTATATCAAATTTCAATTTTTTTCTATGCAATTCGACGAGATTTATGTAAATAAATAAGTACTTATGTTTTATAACCAATTTAAATGGATTACAACTCAAATTATACTTAATTCTATTCCATTTTTAAAATTTATTCACAATTCATATATTCTCATTTTCATTGCATTTTAAACTTGAATACATTCACTTGCATTTCATTTTATTAACCAAACTAGTTTCATTCAAAACCATTAACAATTTAGGTTCATCTTCATTTTCAATTAAATTTCCTTTTTACTTTAATTCATTCACAACCATTTATTTAACTGGACACCTTCCATTTCAATTTTATTCACAATCCATTCATTTACATCCCATTCCAAATTTGTTAATTCCAAACTATTATATTTAGCTCGAAGACAATCCAAGCTATTGCATTCCATAACCATTTCTCAACTTATTTAAACCACACTTCATTTTGATTCTTATTTATTCTATCCATTTATTTATTCAACATAATTAGTTTATCCACACAATCCATTAGGAATTTTCATTTCGTTAAATATTATTTATAACCTACCAATTCTATTTCGATTTAAATTTATTTTCACTTGATTTAAATCCAACCCAATATCATTTAGTTTTAAATTGAATTCAATTCAACTCTTCCATTTGTTTAGTTTAAGTTAATTTGCTTCATTATATTCAAATTTTTATTCTTAAGCTCATTTCATTTTTTAAGTAAATTTTTCCTTTGTATTCAACTTAATTTATACTTCAATTAAATTTCATTTTAAATCTGCAATTTCATTTGGTTGGTTATTACAAATTTAATTTTCAGATTTAACTCATTCAATTGATTACACGGCCATTTTCCTTTATATTTTCTCCACCAATGATTCAAGTCGAATTTGACTTATAACTTTTACTTTCAAACTTCATTATTAACCCACAATTCAGCTTTATTTAACTACAATAGGTTCCATTTACACAATTCATTAACTAATTTATTAACAAACTTATTCTCTTGATTTTTAATTCCAAATATCACTTCATTTGATTTCTTAATTCAATTTATTTTATAATTCAAGTTTGGATTTTCTTCGTTTTATTATCCAAAACATCAAGTAATATTTATTTTGGATTTTGTATTCCATTTTCAATTTATAAGTCACAACTTATTATTTTACACCATTCCATTTATTATAGGCTTGAATATATTCTTCTTTTATTTCTAACTCGAATTGTACATTGATTTATTTTAATTCAATCCTTACCCAACTATTTTTTTCCATTTATTCAGGTAAGAATCTAATTCCATTCCAATAACTCAATTGAATTTTTATTACAATTCAATTTTTGTTTTAACTTAGATTTATTTAACTCAATTCGATTTCAACCTAATTCGAATACAACTGGATATTATTTTCAACTAATTCAATTAATTTCAATCTAGTTAAATTTTTATTTTCCCATTCAAGTTAACTTCATTTTTTTAACTTTTCATTTTAAATTAAACTCCCAACATCCAAAGCTTATATTTCCCTGATTTAAAAATCATCACAATTTATAAGCTTACCACCTATCTCTTCAGGATTTTTAAACACCCGGCTTTGGTTTCAAATTATTTTGAAATATCCAACATCTCAAATCACATTTATCAAAAGTCAAACCAAACCTGGTTTTATCCCCAACAAATTTCTTTTGAGACTTTCAAAAACAACTAGCTTTTCCGAACGAATAAATTTTTGGCAGCAATCCGTCACTTAGAATTTGAAAATGAATACTGATGATGCGGCCGTCATCATCAGAATTATTTTCCAATAAGCCAAGTGATTTTAATGCTATATCATTTTCAGAATCCATTCAAAACACATTTTCTTTCAGAAATACCTCGAAAACAATAATACTATTATTTATCTTCAAATACTTCCAAATCTCCGGGATTTATATTTCCAAATCTTGCTTAAATTAATTTTACTATAATTCATTTGTACACTTTATGCTTATAAAGATTTCCATTTGATTGTATTTCAATTCTTAAATTACATTTATAATTCATATTTATAAATTTCATTTTATCATGAATTTATTGCCTTAAACTTTGGTTATATTTTCAATTTCTAGTTAAATTTTTACACAATGACGATAATAATTTAATATTATTCTTCCTAACATCCAAGCAACCATATATTAGCTAAAATAGTTTACAAAAACTATTGTTTATATCAAAATATATTTTGGGTAAAATTATTTAATTTACCCACATTTAAAACAATAACGTGTCAATTGTTCTATTCAAGTGTTTAGAAACCCCTTCGATACAGTTGCGCAGACTGTGTCGACGAAGGTTCATATGCCACTCAATAAATCAATCAACGCAATATTAAAACAATTTATATTCACTAACAAATACGCGCTCATATCTATTAATACGCTGAAACTCATTCTAGAGTACTTCGGAATCTAATTTAAATGAGTAATTCCGGCCAGAGCCAAGGTTATCACAAACCTAAGCTCTGATACCAATTGTAATGACCGGCAAATCCGTACCCCTTGAGTCAACACTATTCTACAACAATCAACTCAAGTTGCACAGAAATACGAACCATTTGGTTAAAGAAGATGAGGTAGAAGAAGAAAATAGGAAACAACAACAGAATCTAACCATCGCAGCATAATAAAATATAATAGATAATAAATGATCTTTACTCAAATCAAATATCTCTGCTTATATATTACATCATCAGAGTACAACAATCACAGCTCGACATCAATACCATACAAATGGATACACAACAACTCAACACAGCGGAATATATATATGTAAATAAGTACGAGAGTACGTATCGTCATCTTGCTCTTCTCCTGAGCTCCATAGCATCATCCTGTATCCTATAATACTCGGTCTGACCCGAGCATTACAGTTAAATAACACCCGAGTCAGTCTGGAATACCAGCATGAGAAAATCACACTCAATTGATTATAAGGTTTCAAAAATCCTTTGAAAACAAAAGCATCTCGTAAGACCACGCCATAAATAAACATGTTGGGTTTTTACCTTACGATAGCTAAAACAATTTTTATAGAAATACTCTGATATTATAATAGGGTCTATATACAAATACTTATAAAATAGCCGAAATTGTTACATTCATTAAATTCCAGCCACTAGCCACAGAGTGGGTAATACAAACAAAACTCGTACAAGGCTCGTAGGGAGAATGGATTTCCAACTAATGACTAGGCACTGGGGTACCACCTGTCATAGTACGGGGCCTAGATTACCATACCGAGGAGTACGCCCGCTCCCCTGCAACACAAGACCAGGACTACCCCTTACTGGATAATCCCGAGTGAGATCACCCCGCGGTTGGGATCAACAACTGCCCACTAAGCCGAAATAAAAAAGGACATCTAGACAGGCTGCTTGGGTGCTACCCACCTAGCCTTGCTGCATAACCCCTGATTTTCAGTCATTCCCATTTGATGAGGCTTGAGGCTAAGCGTTACCTTTTTAGAACATATCCCTTAGAATGCCAATTGTCCACCTGACGATGTTTCGCAAGCATTCATCCATACAAGTCCGTTTCGGGTTCGAACGGAACCGAAGGTACTATTCCTACTACATCCATTTTGGAAATATCCTCAGGATTAGTAGCGACCAGCCCTTGCACTTTACTGCTCCATCTTCGAATCCAAACTCGTTTTCCACGAAACATACAAACCAGATCGAAGTGGTTTTCGAGAAATAAATCTCGATCTCGGTCTCTTCGAAACGATCAACGCAGTTGTCCAATATTGATAGTCGGTTATTTAACTATCAATTAATATTCACAACATCCATCTAAAAATAAATAATTTTCCAAATTATTTATTTACCCCAAAATATCTTCACAAGTTATAATTTCACTTCCAAACCCTTTTTGAAGACAGTTTCAAACATATTCCTTTCCCGGAATAATTTCCCAATATTTATTTCCACTAAAACACCAAGTATAAAATACTTATAGCTTTAAAATAATTAAAAGCACTTAGCTATAAATTATACTTCATAGCCTTAAAAATTTAAATCTACTTTAATACTTAATTAAAATATATACTTTAGGAATATTTAATAAATAAGGCTACTTTTATAAAATATGAAACTAGATTTTTCTTTAAAACAAATACCAAGTCATTTAATAATTACTACGATAATAGTTTTGAAAAATATTTATTTTAGAATTTAAACATTTAAAAATAATAAATTTTCCAATATATGCTTTTTAAAACAACATTAAAACCCTTAACTTATATTTAAAATTTGCTTGAAAATCATACTTGGCTATCCAGGGAAACACTCTTCTCTTTCACATCTTTAAAAAATGAATCACTATTTATTTTTAAACGAATTTCCATTCCTTAATAAATTTCCACTTAGAATTCATATTTAAAATATCCACCGATATTTTATTTTACTTGATAACCCAGTTTAAAATTTTCAAAATCTCACTTCCCTTTTAAATGTCAAATCCCAAAACACTTTAATCAATTTACAATTTATTCCCAATTTACTTTGCTTAAAATAAATTTTCTTTCTTGCTTTACTCTTTTCAAATTTCATTAACATTTAGATTTTATTCCCTCATTTTGAATAAGAACCCTTTCAACTGAAGATACCAATTTCAGATTCCTAAAATTCCTTCTTTATTTCTTAATTAAATTTAATCCTTAAATAAAAAAAAATTCTTTATTCATTCAAATGATATCACTTAAGCTTTACAATTTATTATTACTGTTCGTCGACGGAAATTCTATCGGTTTAGAAAACCGTCGAACGAATTTAGAGATAAAAATAACCGCAAGCGCACGGTGTACGAATGTAGCACGCGGCGAATACGGGTCGATCCGCAGGGAATTGTTGATTTTAAAATTCTACTCAATCAAATTAACCAAAGTTGGAAGAGTGATTATTTAAAAAAAGAAGAAAAATGACAAAAGAAAATAGATAAAAATATGAGTGTTAAGACAATTTAGAGGCAATTTCCACTCTCTAGATCACATAAATCAACAAAATGAAGTTATGATCTCTCTTTTCTTGTCATTAGTGAATTAGTTGATGTGCTTATCATAAGTATGGTATATTTGTGCTATTAATTAGCTCAATATAAACCATCAAACTATAACACAACCACTAATACACATTTAACTCTCGTGAAATATGACAACAAAGTTGAAATAAAAATCTATTTTAAGCATAGCCTATTAACTATTGTTTAGAAATATAGGCTATCAAATTTCAATTTCAACATTCACTTCTTTGCCATAGTCATATTTAGATGAAGAGGCAATTTGTGTTATGTTTGTTTAAGCATAGCCTATTTGTTATGAACAACATAGACTATCAAATTCAAAGCTAAACAACATCATTAAACCACTTCAAATGTTTCCATTAAAGCACAAAAAGAGAGTATAAACATCAAAATGTTGCATCTACATACTAGAGAGCTTCATTACCCCTAAATTGTAGGGATTAAGCTCTCATATTTGTTATCAAATCAACAAATGTAGAAAGCAACATGAAAGCAAAAAAGAAAGAAAAAGAGAACAAAGCAAAGAAACAAAACTAATCTACTTGCATGAAATAAGAGAAACTACACTACAACATGAAAGTAAATGAACATGAAAAGGAAAGAGCATATATTAAATTGCATAAAATAAAAAAGATTACAAGAAATAAAAATTGGCTAAGTAGCCATTAAAAGAGAAAGAGAGCTTTATTTTATTTGATCTAAACTAAACTAAAGAGAAGGAGGCCTAAGAGAGACTAAGAGAAGAGATTAAGATACATGAAACATAAGGGGTATATATACAAGTTTAAAACCCTAATTCCTATTTTTGGGGAATGCCCAAAATGCCCATGAGAAAGTGTGGAGGCCAAGTTATCATTAGCATGTTTTAATCCCCACTTAAATGTACATGAAGCCATTAAATACATAAGCATGTGCTTTAGCCTTTAATTTGTACATTAAGGTAGGTGGGTAGGTGGGGTCCTCCATGATCTTCACTTTGAATTATTTCCATCTTCATTCCTTTGTATTAATTTTGTGCATGCAAATCTTCATGAAACCACTTGTGAAAGTCACCAAATTTCCTACAAAAAACATAGAAAATTCTAAATAAATTTTCACAATTTAATAAATGCACAAAAATGACCATTTCACCCTTGTATGAAGATGAATGTGTGACAATTTGGAATTAATGTGAATTTTGGTTAAAACAAGTTAAAATACCCAATATGATCATTTATTTAATTTAAATAGATTAAATATGGCGATAAAAATGTGCACATTTACGTGCACATCAATTACCCCTAATAATTCAAATTCCTCTTATTCCAAATTTGTTAGAGTTTTGCAATCACTTTTATTTTATTTTCAATTCATTATTAATTTATTCCAATTCACTAGAATTCTTTTACTTAAAAATTTACCCTTTTATTTCTTTCGAAAATACAATTCTAGAGTTTTGATAATTTATTTTACTGAGATATTCAATCCAACCATACCATTCAATACTTCAATTATTCATAAAATCATCACAGGATATTAAACATTCAGAACACAGAATATTAAATAATCTAAATAATTTCAAGGGTTCCAGTTGGATCCTCCAACCTGTTTTCCCTGCATCCAAAGATATTAGCACAATAATATGCCAATTCCAGAATATAACATACCATAGCACAACAATGAATTTCAACCATTCAAACAATTATTTAAATTTAATTGTTTAAATTTAAATTTAAATTAAACAAGTGAGATTAACTCACCTTTGCTTTAATTGTGTTCAATTCTTCCCAACCTCGATTCGTTTCCATACTTTTGACCTTGAATAAATAATTATATAATTTATTAATATTTGAATTAACCAAACAATAAATTTCCCAATTAATAAATTTAATTAACATTTGCCACGATCTTCAACTACCAATAATATCCTCATTTTAAATTTAAATCTATTAGGCAAGTAAAATTATACATTTTACCTTACTGTTAAAAATTTCCAACCGACATATACGTATATTCAAATATTTTTCTCACCAGTGATACATAAGCTACTATATTTTAAAACTTCAGTTATAATACACATATATACCTATATCTTGTAATCTTGTGAAATTTAATCAAAACATAGGAAACTTACAGCTATCGAAGAACCCTAAAACCCAACATCACTTGGATGTGACGCAGTAACCAAGAGTTAACGTAGCTTCCCTACCCTAGCCTCGATCACCTGAGGAGTCACCACCCCACTGCCAGCCGAACTATGCCCTGGCCCCTACTGTCGCACGCGGTGCCTAAACAAAGCCCTCGCTCAAATCTACTGCAACTCCTCCTAAACCAACATGCCATCTAACACCGGAATCGCGACCGCGACCCTAAATAGCCCTCAACCCACACGAATCAATCAAAGTCGAACCACTCTAATCCGACCACCCAAACCCAACCTCACACCATCAATCGGAACTCAAACTACCTTCCAGCAAACCGAACGACCCCTTGACAACTTCAACCACCACCACCAAATCCACCACTTGAGTCATCTCCGATTCTGAATCACCACCCAACACAACTGAATCTCTCCACCACTTACCATGACTCACCCTCAAACTCGCGATTCCAACGTGATGTTCGATCGTTGAAAATCGAACGAGGGCCTCTCTCGATCTATAGCCGATTCGAGCGTCGATCGCTTGCTTATCACTGAAAAAAAGATTTCAAACGTTCGGCCCCTTTTTTTTCTTTCCTCACGATCGCCATTTTTTTTAAGTATCTCGATTGAACGACATGAATTGGGAAAGTAGACTGCTAAATAAAAGAAGATGGCTAGTTAAGAAGAACGAGCAGATCGTACTAGTTATAATATTTTATATGATGATGTGTCTTCGGCTGGAAGGTAACGAATAGCGTGATTTATAAAAACAAAACAAAACAAAAAAAAATCTGAAATATTCCTTGCGTGTTTACATGGTTAAAATGAAATGAGATGATGTAAGTGAGTAGGTCAATCTACCAATATACGTATATTTATTTAAATTTTAAATCGTTACGATTTTACAACTTAAAATTTTGATCGTAAGAAGAAGATAGCCCTTCTTGGATCAACTATTTTCAATTAAATTTTCAGCGCGTTTATATATCGTACGCTCACACACTAGCTCCGAAGGCTATGAAAATTGAAATCCGATAACGAAATACTATTACGGATCCAATGGAACAGGTTTCATCGAATTCCGAGACTGTACCTCGGAAGGCTATTTTTAAATTCAATTTAAACTATAAAATTTTAAAACTGAACAAACCACTGTTAGATTCAATTTTTTACAACTTCTATTATCTTCAGTATTATTAATATAAATTTTATAAGTCTTCTAATTATTTTTAATAGGCTTAAAACTCCAGGTTCATTAATCTATCTAACTTCACTTATTTAAACTTAATAATTCAATTATCAAATAAATTGTGATATTCGTAATTCAAGTTAAAATTATTATATTGAATATTTAAAATCAATTAAATATTCCGATTTTAAATGCTCGAAAATTTCGGGTCGTCACAGGCTGATTCCTAGAATCCCCACATCTTGTTCCTAAAGTTTCATATGTATTACACCTATGAATTTCGAGATATTGATTATTTTCCATTGAGCTGCACTTATTTGGCTGAAATAGACCGATACCTATGATTGAGAGAGATTATAGCTGATCCCTTTTCTATATTGGATTATATTTCCTACATTGAACATTCCATATAGCATATCTTTTGATTCCATTCGACCATGGCATCATATTACCATATGTACTTGATTTCTAGATCCCACAATCATCGCTATGGACTTACTGGCTTTGATGACAGTCGACTCTAACTTGTCCAATTAGTTTTGATATAGCTGGGTCAAAATGTTGGATAACTATATACATACATACATATAGATATGTCATGCTATTTTTGATTTTTGTTCAATTGTAAGTTAGTTATTTTAAAGCAATATGTTATATAGATATTTAAAACATATTGGTGAGTATTTGAAAAGTGTGTATATGTTTGTACCAAAACTGGACAGAACACTCTTCGGGCGTATATGAAGAGATTAAATTGAAGAATATAAATGAAAAATGAGGTTAATATAAAAAACACACCAAAGCAGACAAACGGAAATGTAAAAACATGAGAATTTAGAGTGGTTCGGCATTATAGCCTACGTCCACTATAGTAAGTTTACTGTTTTTATTGACTTTGCTAAATGGTTACAATAGTACACCCTCAAGCATTCGAGATACAATGGAGTTTCTGATAAAGTATTGGTGTAGAAGGGTCAAAAGTCCATTTTCTAGAGGCACTGGGCTACTATATGTAGGCATGGGCTGGAAAAATATGATTGAGATCTCGGAATACTCCTCATACATGGTTGGGGCCACGTGATTGATCCAAAGCGATATGTGATCGATCCATGATCGATTTGTGTTCTATTCGTATCGATTAAAAACAACTCCATTTGGGCTGAGATCTATCGGAGACAAAGTAGATGTGGTACGCAAGCTCATGTGAAAATTTGACGGCATTTGAACCTGTAGATTTTGAGTTATGATCGATCTAAGTTTGTATTTGTAAAATATGGCCAAGTTCATTTCGATGGCTTCATGTCGATGCTAGCTCGTATCGATCAGGTGACGTGGCGTTATATCCTAGGACTGATCCACTTTTCATACCGAGTGGCCAAGTCTTCCACTTGAATCTTTTTCCTTCATAACGATCTAGTTCAACTCATTTATATTGCTTTTTTGCACTTCACTTTGTATCGATGTTTAGTTTCTTATCGATCAAATATGATGACATTCGTATTTATCCTTCATGTGTATTTCATATCGATCAATGGACGATTGATATGAAACATATTGATGGATGGATCGATACAAAATAGAAGGCTTCCATGGTTACGAAGCATTATAACTTCGATGGATACGAAGGAGGTTAGCACACAATGGATATGAAGCGATGTTCACTTGATGGATAAAAAGCGAAGCTCACTTGATGGATATGAAGCGATGTATACTAGATGGATACGAGCCGACGCTCACATGACGGATACGAAGCGATGTATGCTTGATAAATACAAACCAGATGTGTTTCACGTGAGACTTGATCGATCCATATCTCGAGCATACAAACTCCAATTGACTTGAAATTTGAAATGTTCGATTCTGTAGCTTCGCTTGTCGTATAGTAGTGATTGTAGCTCGTTTTGGACTTAGACCAATTTCACTAATATCCATAGTAAACCTATGTACAACTGATCTTTGGGATGGACAATCCTTCGTCTCCAGTAAAATCCTTGGTGTCACGGCCTTGCCAAAAGGTGGGATAACAGTATACACATATATACAAGTTTGGAATGTTAATTAATTCTTTTGTAAAAGATATTTGGGTTTTGGTTATAACAATTAGTTATAATAAAATGGTTTTTGGTTTATAGTAAACAATACACTGAGTGACATTTGGTTTTAACCCACTTGAATATACTTTTTTATATAAGTAGATCTTTTAAAAGAATGCTTTGAAGGTAATTACAGGTATAAAATGGCTTTGGTTTTGTAGTAACAATGTTTTAGTAACATTTGTTTTTAACCTGTTTGATTGTATTCTAAGTAGAAAATCTTGTTAAATGATTTGTGAATATTCTTATACCTTTGTGTTTGAAATATGAATACATTTTAAGAATGTAAAGAGTAGAAATAAATAGAGAAGTACTAGTATTCACGTATATATCTTTATAAAGGTGTTTTAAATATATATATATATAAGTAATTACAAAGAAGTATTATCTGGAAATATGGGGATTAGAAGTCGCTTGTGTGACTTAATCGCGTTTGTGTGTTACTCATTTATAGAAAGTTTTTACTCCTATACTTAGCCCTAAAAGCCAATAAAGTAGACTTGTTCTATTCGTGAGAGGTAATAATGAGGTACCAAGGAAGGACTTAGATGCAACCAATGCTCTAACCTATCTGGATTCACTCTTTATCGAGGGATGACGTAAGTTGAAAAGGTCGGAAATGATGATAAATATATGAAAACTAATTTTGATATGCGATCATTTTCATCATTATTGAAATTGACCAAATTAACTTAAGAAGAATATAAACACTTCATGGCTTCATACGTTATGAGTTCTCCTGATGAGGACTTAGTTTGAAACATCTCTCGCTTTTAGAATGTTATATACCAGATCCCCTGTAGAGGACTCCTTTATATTGTTCGCTTACTTATAAAAGAACCAGAATTGAGTTAACCCGTAATTCGTCAATTTGGTTTTGAAGAGTTCGGGATCGGATGAGTGTGCTTATGTATTACTTACCAAAAACCGCTTTAAACATAATATACAAGTTCTATATATTGGAAGCAATCATGGTGTAGAATGTTATAGAGTTGAACTGTCTATCCCGAGGTTAAGCCTGAGGGATAAGTCAGCATCAATGTTCCAAAAAAATGCTAAAGTGTTCAATTGACTATCCTAAAGTTAATTCCAAAGGAGAGGTCGGTGTTAGCATTTATTAGACAACTTATGCTGGAATCTATGGAGAGATTTGGGAACTGTTAGAGTTGCTAGGATCCATGTAGAGATTCGTGATTTGTTTGAGCGATGAATACTTGTTTGATGAGATGTTGAACATGAATAGGCCATAAAAAATGATAGAACATAAAGTAAGGGAATTGCCAGTGGGTTTAATTAATCCAACAATACATTAACTCGAAAAATGTAGAGATGCTTTCGGTTGAGGCATGTAGGAGCTGATGGTATTCGGTTTCATGTGTTCATGCATGGACCGGTTGTGTTATTTTTTGTGACATAGTTAATCTAAAGATATACGTGGTTTTAGAAGGTGGTTTCTAGCTATTGCCAAGATTTCGGCCTTGATGTACTGAGGAGACCTCCAATGGGAATCCATATGTGAATGTGCCTTAGCGGTTTTAGTTGTACTTCTAAATTGTTGTGTTGGGAGATGCAAGTAGCACAATTATTTTCTAATTTATATTCTACACCCTAGACACTATCTATTATATTGCCATATGTACTTATTATATGGTTTTAGTTCTTTTGAAGCAAAAACCATTCCTATGATTTGGTTGGTTTTGAAAGTTACTATTATATGTGGCCATAGATTTCTTGAGTTTTTCATACCAGACTTATGTTTGACTCGTGGTTTTATCTTTCCCTATAATTCCTTGGGCACTCTTTCGAGTAGTCTAAGAAAGGTAGGCTTTCATTGATAATCTGTGGAGCTTCAGGAGAATAGGCCCATTAAAATTAGATGTAACGATTCACCCTTTTGATCCTTGAAAGTTGACACAATACATCCACGGTATTCACGTGCCAAGAATCCAAGTGTCGAAATGATAGATTGTTGGTGAAAAAGAAAGAAAGACCGAACATAATCTCATATCGTGATGAATAATATACAACATAGCTTTACAAATGAAAACTATAATATACATACCATCAAATTTGAGTAGAATATATAGTTCATCAGCCTGGACAGTTATAACAGTCTATCCTCACAAACACTGATAAATATAAACAAGCAATGCAGCGGAAAATAACATATATGGCATCCACCTCATCTCGTAAATCTCCAAAGCATCCAAACTAGATTTGAAAATATGCTCGGTTTGATCTAAGCAATATAAGAAAACCAACGCCCGAATTAGTCTGGTAAACAAGCATGAGAAACACATCTCAATTGAGTTTTAATATTATAAAATCCTTTTGGATAAAAAGGATCTCGTAAGACCACGCCGCACAAAAACATGGATGGATTTTTACCATATAATAACCAAAATGTTTCATAGGAAATCTTTCTAACATAGCGTCTAGAGTTTAAAATAAATATTAAATATAGCTGAAATTGTTATATTAATTAAACTCCAGCATAATAGGTATACAACTAAGTCCGAAGACACTTATTGGAGAATGGATTTCATAAAATGGCAAGGCACTGGGGTATCGCTTGCTATGGTACACCTCTAAAAATATATAATAAGGTCCTTACATGGACCCTCTGCGAATCAGGACCGGCCTCACCCTTTACTGGATAGTTCTGAATATTTCATCACCCTGGTTGCTTCTGCAACCTTTTTTCGAGAGCTCGCATGCATAATAAAATCCATAAATATATATCTAGAAAGTGTGATGAGAATACCCTAATAGGTGCGATCCATCTAGCCCTAAATCATATCTTCTGTTTTTATCATTCCTGGTTATTGAGGTTTCATGCTACGTTTTAACTTTTAGATAGCATTCCCACTTAGAATGCTAATAATGCCCTCTAAGCAACAATGCAATGCCAGCATTCATCCATGCGAGTTGTTTAGGATATGAACAAACTGAAGGCACTACTTCTACTACATCGATTTTCGAATCACCATAAGGATTAGTAGCAAGTAGCCCTTACAGTTCAAAGAACTCCGCTTTCGATTATCTTCAAGATATTCTAATTCGAAACGCTTATGAAAGTTCGAAGTGGTTTTCGAATAATATATTCAATCCTATCCACTCTGAACTGACAACGATAGTTTTAAAAATGGACCAACATTTGATAGTCGGTTATTTAACTATCAAATAAACAAACAATTTAACCAGAGAATTAACCAAGCATGGTTAAGCATAAACCAACGGCTAAGACTCTTCAATTAACCTTATTCATTAATTAAATCTACTTTGTAAGTTCTTGGATTAAAATACTTTTATGAAGATATATTCACAAACCTTTTACACTCCTTCCAGTATCTGGAAAAATATCCATATACTTATCTCAACAGTATAAGTATATTCACAAAAACACTAACCTTTCCCTACTTAGAAAATGTATTCATATACTTATCTCAACGATAGAAGTATATTCACAACATATTGTGAAAGACTTCTTATTTCAAAATCATATTAAAGGATTAAAACAAATATTCCTTTAAAAGAAACGGAGATAAAGATAAACCTAAACGACATTCCTTCGGTGTTAAGCATGGAACGAATGTCCACACCACCAAAATTAAGGAAGTCAATTTGGGGAAATCCAATATCAATTTTTTTTTAAAAATTTCTTTAATAAATCTACTTTAATAAAAAAATTCATTTATGAACGTCTCCTTTACTAAAATTCCAAATCCATATATTAAACTTTTAACAAATCTCAAAGTTTAGTTATTAAACTCCTTTTTACCAATATCGTTTATAAAACTCCTTTTAAAATATTAAGAATCGTTTATAAAACTTCCATAATAAATATCCAAAATCATCTATAAACTTGTTTCTAAAGTTAAAAATCTCATTTCAAGTTAGAAAACTCCACCATTATCTCGAAAATAAATTATAAAACCCTTCTACAAGTAGAACCTCTAAATTCATTTTAGAATTTCTTTCAAAAAATATAATTTTTAAATTCCTTTATAAATAATACATGCATAATTACAGCCACCTTTTCTAAATTTCCATAACTTTACTTAATGTTAACTTTATAAACAACTTTTATATTATTTATAAAATCTTTTATAAAAACTAATTTTTATATAATACCATTTGTAACTTATTTTATAAATCTCCAACTTATTTGCAAATCTTTATGCAACTCCAATTTCATTTGTTAAATTCCTTTTATAAATTTGCTAAATAAAATGCCCAGAACTCCCTTTTTAAATCAAACTTCAAATACAACACTAAACTCCAAATACAAATTAATTCCAATTATCACTATAAAACTAATATCCTTTCCACAGCACGATATTTCCATATATTTCAATAAACTTCCAAATGGAATTTATTGCTTCAAGTTATCAAAACGGTATTGATTTTCGCATATAAATTCATATCAATTTGTAAATCCAGTTTCCAAAATAGATCCAACTACATTCTCTAAAATGACCATGCCACATATTATTATAATCCAAAAATATGATTTATTTCTTAATTTATGAAATGGAAATATCTTCCTATTTTAAAAATTTCACTTATAATACTCTCCATAAATTTATAAAATACCATTTATAAATCTATTCGTTTATTCAACATTTTATACAAAATGTGTTACAAATTTTTATTATAAAAACACTTTTACCATCTTTAAATCACAAATCACTTTAAATGAAAGATAACTTTGAAAACAAATCTCTAGTATTATTAAAATTTTCCATAAAACCAAAATTTCTAAATAATTATTTTAAACATCTCTAGATATATAATTTAAAAAGAATAATAAAGAAGTTGAATTCAAATCGAAAAGTTGAAAATTGACTTACAGTAAACATCGCAGAAATTCCAAAAATACCGATTTAGATATCATTTTCAAAATAAAATTGTTTAAAAGTCAAACATCACTCAACAATATTTTCAAAATACTATTATCGAGGCAAATAGTCACTATAACACTTAAACGGTACTATTATTTCCTTTTTCTCAAAAAGGGTTTAACTTTTCACAAATGCCGGTGTCATAACAAATTTGGCCAAATAGTCAAGTTATGGAATTTTGCAATATATTTAACAGGTATATAACTGAAATGAAATAACAGGAATATAAGTGGAAATTTATAATCACAATTTCGAGAAACCCGGATTTCTGTACAACTTTCCTTATTTCAATTTTAAATGCCGGTCTCTTTTCAAAGTGGATATTTTAACCAACTAGCTAATAATTTGAACCAAATACAAATAGTAAAATTTATCCTATTATATATCTTACCGATTAATCAAAAAGTGAGTTTAACTCATTAAAATTCCAGATGGCGTCAAAGCGTTCCTGTTTGAACTAAAATCGAACGACGTTCGATTTTAGCCCAAGTTTTCATTTGCTCCAAATACAACCAAACCTGTTCCATCTCGAAGCTACCGTTACTACGAGCACAATGCAAAAAAATTAATCTTGACTAGACCTCGTTTGAAAAAAATATGGATTTTATAACTTTCGATTTAACTAGCATAGTTTAATTACTTAATAGTTTAAATAAATTATAAATTTACCCTAAGTACTCATTTTAATTCCTCTTCCCATAATCAATTAACACTTCTACCAACACTCCATATGCACAGTTTTAAATCCATGCCACTACTACCGTGCTCCTCTAGAGCACTTTCAACCATACCCCATGTTTGCCTCTTCAAGTGTTGCACCCGAAATTGACCTCGACTCCACTTCTAACGCTCCACGTTGAGAAGCGATCCAAGTCCTAATCGCGACAAGATGAGGGTCTCGATCGACGATGTGGCGCCACATGCTCTCTCACAACCACTGGACTCTCCGCCTACTCACTAGAAACACCATGGCACCCTTCAATTTACTTAAATCCTCTGCTTGAACCCGCATCCCAAAACCCTAGTTGGTCAATGAATTGTTAAAACTACCACTCATCTATACCCTTCACCAAAGGCCACGCTTTAAAAATGAATATATAGATCGCACAATTTTAGTACAATGACCACAACTTTTTATTTTTATTATTTTCATGTGAATTGATTGGATTTTTTAAGAAGTTGACTAGATAGTTTTTCTTTGTTTAAGCAAACATTAAGGAAATCGTAAGCAAAGAGAAAGACGGCGGTATTAGATGGGTTAAGCGTTAAGTTATATTAATTTTGAAATTTTCGGCATTTCGTCAAACATATTATGTTCGCATATAATGGCGAACAGCAAAATAAAGATATGATCACACCCCAAATGGTGACATGATCCTAAAATAATAATAATATACAATGGTCATCCAATTATGTAATATCACAAAAATACCTTCGTTTTCTAAAAAAATCGTCAATTATTTATTTGAACCATTTATTACTATAAATAAATTTACAAAATGAATTCAGTATTATTATTTTTCTAATAAAAGAAGTTAAATAAGACCGTTAATTCAATTAAATTAACATTTCAATTAAAAATCCAGTTATTTGAAACACTATTCAAAAATTAATGCACATTCCAATATTTGAAACAATCCCTATATTCGAATTCAAGTTTAAACCTTTAAAAACCAATTATTCAATATTTAAATTAATTAAATATTTAAATTCCAATGGTCAAAATTCTGGATTTTTACATTGGAAGTGTGGTGGACCCATACCCTAAGGTTTTGGGATAAAAACTTGACTCTGACAAAAATGTAGCAAATTGCACCTTAATGGGCCTAAATTTTCGCTACTTTGAAAACCCAAGTCCATTAGGGTACGGATCGTGGTTATCCAATTATGTAATATCACAAACATACCTTCGTTTGAAAACCGTCAATTGTTTATTTGAATCATTTATTACAATAAATAAATTTACAAAATGAATTCCCTATTATTATTTATCCAATTAAAAGAAGTTAAATAAGACCATTAATTCAATTAAATTAACATTTCAATTAAAAATCCATTTATTTGAAGCATTATTTAAAAATTAATGCACAATTCAAACATTTTAAACAATCTAGATATCTGAATTCAAGTTTAAACCTTTAAAAACCAATTATTCAACATTTAAATTAACTAAATATTCAAAATCCAATGAATAAATTTCTGGGTTTTTACATTGTAAGTTTGGTGGGCCCATACCCTAAAGGTCCCCGGATCAAAACCTGGCTCTGATACAAAATGTAGCAAACTGCACCTTAATGAGCCTGAATTTTCGCTACTTTGAAAACTCAAGTCCATTAGGGTATGGATAGGTGTTGTTGGTTCCCTATAATAAACAAAAGTACATCAAAAAGCTATCGATAAGAACTCATAGTAGAATAATAAAGTAGAATAAACACACACACACACACACTCACACACATAAACGCAAACACACACACAAACATACATAAATGTGTGTGTATATATATACAGTGACATGGCCAATACCTCGGGTATCTAGTGCCCTGTCAGTGTAGAACATGCATGTAAAATATATCATTCCTTCGTTTTTGCCTTACTAGCACCCATCCCTATTAGTCTATCATATAGGTTGTAATGAGGAAGGGGTCGGCAAAATATTTTGGTAACTGGTAAATTACATATTTATACATTACACTAGTTTATGTTGTCTGCTTTATATTACATGTTATGTCCATTATTCAATGATTAGTCATTTTGACTTCATGTACGTGTATGATAAACTCAAGCTACTCCAAGTTGTATATATATATATATGTGTGTGTGTGTGTGTGTGTGTGTGTGTGTGTGTGTGTGTGTTTATATAAATACACATACATACATATTTATAAGCATCACTATCCCCATGGACAACGATACATTCCTTGCTAGTATTCGCAACTAGCCATTGCCCTCTGGTAATCTAACTTCGTTGTACCGAATACCCAATTTGAAATCCAAAATTACGACTACAACATACCGTACTTATATATTGAGAGGATCTCGTAATGCCAGCTTGCATCAAAGATGACTTAAGGCATACCAGTCGTTAGTGTCCAAAACTCAATAGTAACGCCACTTATTGCACCGCACTTGGCATCCAACAACACTGTCTAGGCTAAATTGCTAGCATATACTTAGGAACCTTCCGTTAGTGGCAGGCTATAAAACGTTCAAAACCAATATTGCTCTCGACCTATGTATAAAGCCTTAAAATATGTAGTGCCAAAATTACTGACATAGCACTGAGCATTGGCCCACCGTCCAATTTAGACTACTTAATGCAAATTAAGGAAATGCCTATCTGGTGTTTTAATACTCCATATTGTAATTAAGCAGACTCCAATTGGCCATTTAAGACTTCAATTCCTAGGTGAACCCACTTTGGTAAATTCTCAAACCTATATGCAAGCGTGCATCTCCATTCAACATATTTGAAAAGTATATGTTTTTAACGCATTAAAACCCGGCCATTCTCTGGTCGACCATGGTTTTTAGTTCATCCTAAAATATTTTCCCTTAAGAGGACTGCTGCTCGATAACCTTTGGACCTTGAGAGATGTGGGTGTAGGCTATTTGGACCAGATGTTCAGTCACGTTGAAGCGATTAACTCTCCCAGCATTGGTAAAGGGTGTAGTGATAGTTTTGGAGACACCTTCGACATCACTGGCAATCGAGTTCCGTATTCCTTCAATGCAGATACGTGTGCCAACAGAGAAATGGAAGGACATATCAGCTGCGATGATCATTTTGTCAGCGATATGTCAGTATGCCCTTGTGCCTTTGACCATATGCTCCTGGATCCCGCTGTTGCTGAGATGTCAGGAAATTCGCATCTAGTAAAGCAAATTGTTTCGAATGGTTTTGGAAACTATGGTGGTTTGTGGGATGATGGTTTTATCCAGATTAGTAAGAAGAGAAGCAGAGTAAAAGTAGACGATAAATGCTCTTTCAAAATATCCACCCACAACCCTTTTGAATGCATGGTATCTTTTATAATACCGGCTGATAGACACTATGTTGATATTTTGGAAAATACAAATCGGATGACATTGAATATAACTGCTGAAATCTCAAGTATTTGTAAAAGCGTGTTGTAACATCCCGCATTTTCGCACGCTTTAAATCGACACACGTGCCAATTCGAACCATACAAAAGGGCGGATTGTTATGGGGTAAATAAGAAAAACGAGAAGAAATAAAAGAAAACAGAATCTCACAGCGGAAGGATAAAATATAATAATCAAATATACAGTTCATGAAGCTGTTTACAAAATATTTAATTATACTTATACAATATATATCAGAGTATACATACCAATAATAACAATGCAGCGGAATACGGTGAGTGAAGTGGAATATAATAAATAATAATAATAGAAATCTCCGCCTCCGTCCTCCAGAGCTAAAGTCTTCGTTCCTGAAACGCTCGGACTGAGAGCGAATTGAAAAGACAAAACACTAGAGTCGGAACTAAAAGATCTTATGTAAGTTAAATCAACAGGAATAAAAATGAGTGCAGTAACTCAAAAAATGCTTGGGATTCACATCTCTTAAGGATCCGTTAAACTATTTACTATATAGTATATTTCGCTATTGTAATAGTGTTTATTTATAAAATAAACTTACTTTTTTCTTAGCATTAAGGGGTTACCCATATAGCCCTTAACACATAATAGTCCACGTAGTCCATCCAATATCATAGTCCCTCCTGATCGGGAAGCCACCAGAGGATACCACACGGGCTACGGGAGAAAACCAAACTCGTATAAGGCGCGATGGGGTAGGTGACACGGCACAACTAGGCAATGCCAGGGTAGATATACCAATTACGCTTCCGGGTCGGTGGTAACGCGTAGCGCGCAGCTACCGCCCACCTCGGACAAACTCCCTCAAATCGAAGAAAACAAAAGTGAAGGTGGCCCACCGAATCAATCCAAAGTCAGAGTATAGTATCGAAGGGAAGTGTTCGATCAAAGGTGCTACCTTATTAACCCGTCGATCGTTCCTATTTTTGCCACCTTATGCCAACTCATGGGAGTTAGGTCCACGTATTTACCTCAGAGGAAACGCCGCCACCATCCTACTTCATTATGGAATCTCCACCGCGTACACGGTTGTTAAAGTGGTTTTCGGAGTTGGAAGAGATTATGACAACTTTCGATCCCAGTCTCTTAAACAACCCAACATTATTATAACACCGCGGTTAATTCAAAATAATTTATATTTTAAAACCAGAATATAATGTCTCTTTCAAAGCATATAAATACGATATCTGTAACGAACCACTTTTCCATACCCTTTGAATCGACAATAAACCACACATGTCAAACTCAAATTGCACGAATAAGCGGATCATTAAGGGTAGAAAGAAAATAAAGACAGAACAGAATCTCACACGAATGGAATAACATATATTATTTCAATAATAATCTTTACAGCGGAAAACTTTAAATACAATATCAGAGTCTAACCTAAATTCAGCTTGGACAGTTATAAACATCTGTCCTTACAATTGCTGACAAACATTAAACAAAATACACCAAGCAAAGCGGATAAAGATATAATACGTCCATACGTAGGTGAATATCTCCAGCTCTCCTCTGGAAACTCCAACCGTCTTCAACTAAACCTGAAACTACTCGGATCTGACCCGAGTATTAAAAATACCCGGATCAGGCTTGATAAAACAGCGTGAGATACTCGAAGTTTAAATGACTATATTATCAAAACCTTTGAAAAGAATGGTATCTCATAAGACCACGACCATACATAAACACGGACGGGTTTTTACCTTATGATAACCAAAACGCTTCATACCAAAAATCACTTGATATTATTTTTAATGACATTCTTTTGAAAACACTTTTCAAATAAACTTATTCAAATAAGGTACCAATATCTGGACTAAGTCTAACAGAATATATCCGGACTGGGTCAACGGAATATACCGAACGGAATATATGATACCAGAAGGGGGTAGCTGAAATGTTTGCAAGTCATTACAGCTATTTTGGGAATACAATCAAAACCGTATGTACCGTATTGGGTTTGGATTTCCAACATGATAGGAAACTAGTGGAAAGATCAATCTGTATCCACGGCTTACGTCCATGACTCAGACGCCGTTATACAACAACATAAATGGCTAAAAGTGGATGCAATCTGCGAATAACATCCAATGACTCAGACTTCGCACATCCCTGCCATGAGGCCCAGATGCATCTGGTACCTAGGGCTCAGAACATCTGATAACCCAAATCACTACTACCTAAAATGCGAGCATACATCTGACCACATAGAATCCCATCATAACCGGGGTGTGAGGCTCGCGAGGCTACGCTCAATTCAAACAAAGCCACGCTTTTTTTCATACAAAGCCAAGCTTTTTTTTTTCATACAAAGCCACGCTTTTTCATAACAAGTTCCACTTTGAATGCCACATTGTCATTCCACGTCACACGACTGATTTCTAGAAAAGTATAACTTCCTGAGCACGTATGTCTCGGGAAAGGGTGTTAAGCTAAAAGAAGTTGCCTTCTCCGCCACCAACTGATATACATTTATAGAAACCACTCAAATGTGATTTAGAATACAATGTCAGACAAACATCTATACAAGTTCGTTCTAGGACTGAACGAAACCGAAGGCACTTTCCTCGGCCATTACTAGGCGAGAAGCCCTTGCAATCCGAAAAAAAATCTCCATCACGAGGAGACCACTGCTATAAATAACTCTATAATGGTGGCCAACCAGAGCATGTTCAACAAGCAGTCTTCACGCTATAAAGATCCACGGTCTTCAATAATCATCATCTTCAACATGTCTTCACTTTCGAACGTATACATTGGTTCGAAGTGGTTTTCGGATAGGAATTAATCAAATCCGACTCCGGTTCCTTCGAAACCAATCATCGCTTTAAAAGATGTTAAGTTCATAAGTGGATATCAATCATCAATCAATTACTTCATCTTTTATCAAATCAAATATCTATCTCAGATATAATCTTTTCAATTTATTCCATTTTCATTTCAAATGTATATGGAATCATTAAGCCTCATTTATCAATCATTTGATTTATTTAAACCTTTCTTAAATCTTGGAATAATTCTAAATCATTTTCTTCTTTACTTAGGAAAATCTTTCCAAATCATTCGTTTAATCTCAATCAAAGATTTCTTACACTTAAGTTATAACTTTTAACTTAGGGAAAATATTCCCAAATCATTCATTAAATCTAAATCAAAGATTTCTTTCTTAACTTCAAATCATATTCTTGCTAATCAAAGATTTTCATAATAGAGCACTATTGCCATCATAAATATGGTAAATTTCACCTCCAGGGACTAATGGAAAGTTTCACCTCTAGGGACTAATGGCAAGTTTCACCTCTAGGGACTAATGGCAAGTTTCACCTCTAGGGACTAGTGGCAAGTAATCCTACATTTTGAATATCTTTGTCTTTAACTATTTTTATCTTCGATATATTTTATCTCGAAAATTATTTTGAAGGGGTTTTCTTTTCTTTTATCTTAGAAAAATTTAAATATGATCTTTTTAGAGCATCCGGGCTTTCCTTTCGATCTATTCCACCCCTCGCCTAAGAAGAGAAAACATAGGCCAGGTAAGTTCAGGGCACTGGTTGCTCCATCCCTAACCTTAGTTAAACACCTTGTTTACCTTCCCAGATCTCACAGGTGGGACAAATGTACTAGTCGTTTCCGCATACTCAGATTTTCAGCTTTATTTTAGAATTGCTTATAAATATTCCAAATTATCTTTTCAAAATTCTTAATTATCCTTTCCAAAACATTCACAATTGATTCTGGGAAACGTCGTTACATTTAAACTCATATTCCAAAAGTTATAGAATTCACAGCATAAAAGTGCTGCGGAAAGTGCTATATAAGCTTATTTGATTTAAACAACTTTTAAAACATTCGATAATTCATATTTTCCAATCCAAATCTCTTTTAAATCATTTAAATAGATTTATCAAATTTATTTCATATTTTTAATACTTTAAAAATATCATTTATAAAGAAATCCCGTTTTGGATTCCGAACTGCAAAACCGCGATGTTTTTAGAAAATTGTTTTGGACATATTTTAAAATCTACTTGACGAAATCTTGATTTTCTTTCTTCGTTGGAAAACTATTATCATTGTAAACCAAATAATTTTTATTTCGAAGAAATCCGAGTTATAAATCATTCTCTACATCAATTTGAAGTTACGGGTCGAAATTTACGAACCGCCACTACGCGACAAGCTCGGTTTTGACCAATTTTGAGAATTGCTTCGGAACTTGTCCGAAGCACTTCGAATTCTTTTTAAACCATATTTAAACTCTTTTAACTTATTTAAAATCATTAAGAGGCTAAATATTTCCACACACATTTGTATGGATTTTAATTCTCATGTAATTAACTTTGCTTACTAACCATTTCTCTTATCATTTATCAAACCAAGTTATCAATCACATAAACAATCATATAATCAACCAATTTTGCAACCAAGTTATCAAACATTCAAACATTCAACATGTTTATACTTTCAAATCATTATACTTGAAATAACTTATGGATTAATTAGTAAATAAGAGTACTCACCTTTTGACCAAAAGATTAACTTCCTACCAACATTCATTTACAAACAACACTTCACTTAAACTCTCTTATCTTCACCAAATCTTTTCCGTAGACTTTCCTTTTGATTCCGACAGCACTTCCTTCTCTTTTTCTCGCTTTGAAACTTTCCAACTTGCTCCTCCTCCACTATAGGTTCGGCCACACCTTCCTCCTCCTCTTCCTCTTTGTTTCTTCACTTTTTAGATGCTAAACCATGTTCTAATGGTATTCTAAGGTCTTTGGCAAGGTTTGGTGGTGTTTGGAGTTGATTTGATATGGTTTTGAAAAAGTTAGTAAGGATTTGGAAGAGAAGAAGAAGCCATTAAAGAGAGCTTCAAAGAAGAAGAAGAAGAAGGTAGAAAATGGTGTAAAAGAAAGTGGAAGAATGGTGGTCTTATTTATAGAAAAAGTTTTGGATTAAAATAATATTTTGTAAAAAGACCAAAATACCCTTACTTACTTCTTAAGCATTCTTATTTTTTTTCAACACTTAACATCACATTTCAAATCATTACTTTATGTCATTTTCACTTAGATATTAAGTAAAGAATATCATAATTATGTTGGCTTTGATTTGATATTGATTTGATGTTTACTTTTGACTTTTCTTACTTACTTTTCTTAATTCTTACTTACTTTTCTTAATTGCTTCTAGAAGTTTCTAACCTTATTTAGTAAAAGTAAACTTGATTAGTAAATTAATTAATACTTATACTATTTGAATATATGTTCCTATATAAGAAAATAAAGATGCGGCGACGTTGCGACAACTTTTAATCGACAAAACGTCGTTTTCCGACAAAATATTTTACGGTCATATTTTGACGTTTTAGTTAAACTATTTATTTATGTAAACCAAATTTAAAAATGAACTTTTTACTTCTTTAAATAAATTAAAAAAAGTCTCTTTATATTTTAAAATCATATTTAAATAATACCAAAATCTCTAATTTTACGGTGTATGTAAAACTGACAAAATGCGACAAAATTTGGTTATTTTTGTAAAACAATTATTAACATACTTATAAGTATTTTAATATACTTTTATTATCTTTATTAGATGTTTTCAATAAGATTTATATTTTTAAATAAACATTTAGACCTATTTATTTAAGCATTTATTTATACTTAGCAAAACTTAACTTTTGTTGATTTGTTCTAAAATCCAAATTTATACTTTTTAATTTATTATCTATAAGAATAAATAACTTCTCTATCATTGTCTATATATAACTTGTTTATTTAGGTTTTAAACCTTTTTTAACTTTAAAACAAACGAAATCTCTCATTTTCGAAGTAGCGAAATTACGGGTCGTTACATTCTCCCCTACTTAAAAGAATTTCGTCCTCGAAATTGCCCAAACAAAAGTTTGCCTAAAACATTTATCTTTAAACTTAATTCCATATAATATACACAGATCATCCGTATAAAAATATCTTATTCGATCTCCTATTCGAATACACAACTTTATTTCCGAACTAGTATCGATCCCCCGATCCTCTAGTGCGGACTTTAATCAGGCTCTTTGCTCAAAAACCTTTGCTTTCCTTGCATAGTGCTAAACTATGATAGAAAACTCAAGTACCCAACCATAAACCCTAATCAATGTTCGTCGTCAAGAATCGAGTGATAAATCCTTTTTCGGATCGGTGTAAACACCTCAAAGTTCCAAACTCGAATATTAGATCAACATTTGTGTGACGAAATGATCTACATATAACATATGTATTAATTAACTCTCAAAAAAACTTTCTAAACTTTTATCTTAAGCTCAAACACTTTATAAAGGTGCTTCTTTATATAATCCCTTTAATTATTTATTTCCAAAATATTTATGCAAAATAGTTATAACTTCTTTTCTAAAGAAATCAATTTTATTTGGAAAATATCATTAAAATTTTATTTAAGCTCTCTATATATTTTTTTCTTTTTGCTATTACATCTTATTATAGATTTTAGTTCCAAAATTATCTTAAGTTTAAATAACTTTCCTTTATTTTTTTTTCAAAAGACTATGATAAAATTTCAATAGTTTCATTCTTTTCTTTATTTTATACAATATATTCTTACAAGATATATATTTTAAATAATTTTCTAAACTTTAACACCCCTTTTTTTTTTAAAGCTATTTCTTTCTAATATTCCTTTGAACTTTTTATTTTTAAATATCTTCTTAGATTTGACCAGATATAAGATTGAAGAAGTGCATCGAGAGGATAATCAAAAGGAAGTTTATTAATTAACATCATATTCATACATCTATTTCAATCTCTAACTGGCATTACAAAATTTTAGAGATAACTTTCCTAGGAAATACAGCCTTATCACATACTACCATTATATAGATACTTAGACTATAATATATTATTCTTGAATTCCTTTTGAGGTAGATGGTGCTCTATCTTTGGGGCTTAAGCCATCTGACCTTTCCTTTGGACAGTCCTTCTCCGAATGTCCATATTTACCACATGATCTGCAAGGCCATGAAATCGTGGCTGTCTGAATGGTATGCGCCTTAGCCGACTTTTCTCCTTTCTTTACATTGCAATCTTTGACTATATGTCCTAATTCTTTGCACCGATAACAACACTTTTCCTTCCCTTTCGGCGCTTTGGGTTTCTTCTTTGCTCTAGGGCAATCATGTAGAAAATGTCCTAGCTTCTTACACTTAAAACAACATATATCTTTTCGAACAGGTTTTTCTTCCTTCTGTTTCTTTATTTTCCTATCACAACAAACTGCATAATGCCCTTCTTGAAAACACCTAAAGCAGTAGATGCCAACATACGCTCCTAGTTTTTGTTTCTTTTCTGCTTCTCTTTCTGCACGTGCTCTTCGTGCCTGCTTTGGACTCATCCAAAACTCATTACTTGACATAAAATAAGCCATTCTGCCCCTAAGTGATATTTCAAGATAAGATTAGAAGTGTTTATACTATTTCCATTTCATCTTATTCAAACATCTTTTATCCAAATACTTAATTCAACTTGTTTGGATTTGAACTTGCCTTCATCCTCCAATGATAAGAAGAATAATTTACCAAGTGCTCAATACCGTTTGCCCAAGCCAACATATGATTGATACTTAGAAGATTATTCTAATCATCACTAGATGAATTAAGACCTTATCCATGGGACTTCCTAAGGGAACGTATCTTATAAATTTCCCTAACCACACAAAATTTTATATCTTTTGAAAGACATTTCTTTATATGCAAAATATAATCTTTTCCAAACAATGTGTCGATATGCCTTGTTAAGAGTTTAGAAATACCTACCGATATAGTTGTACTTCCCATATCGACCAGAATTTATAAACCGCTCAACCGATAAATCAACACAAAACATTTTCTTATATCCAATAACAAATACGCACTCATATATATATAATACACTCAAATTCATTCTAGGGTGTTACTAACCCTATCTCTAATGAGTTACTCATCCTAGGGTATTTCTAACCCTATCTCTGATGAGTCTTTACCCCAACAAAGCCAAGGTTCTCGCTTAACCTTCAGCTCTGATACCAAATGTAACGAACCACTTTTCCATACCCTTTGAATCGACAATAAACCACACATGTCAAACTCAAATTGCACGAATAAGCGGATCATTAAGGGTAGAAAGAAAATAAAGACAGAACAGAATCTCACACGAATGGAATAACATATATTATTTCAATAATAATCTTTACAGCGGAAAACTTTAAATACAATATCAGAGTCTAACCTAAATTCAGCTTGGACAGTTATAAACATCTGTCCTTACAATTGCTGACAAACATTAAACAAAATACACCAAGCAAAGCGGATAAAGATATAATACGTCCATACGTAGGTGAATATCTCCAGCTCTCCTCTGGAAACTCCAACCGTCTTCAACTAAACCTGAAACTACTCGGATCTGACCCGAGTATTAAAAATACCCGGATCAGGCTTGATAAAACAGCGTGAGATACTCGAAGTTTAAATGACTATATTATCAAAACCTTTGAAAAGAATGGTATCTCATAAGACCACGACCATACATAAACACGGACGGGTTTTTACCTTATGATAACCAAAACGCTTCATACCAAAAATCACTTGATATTATTTTTAATGACATTCTTTTGAAAACACTTTTCAAATAAACTTATTCAAATAAGGTACCAATATCTGGACTAAGTCTAACAGAATATATCCGGACTGGGTCAACGGAATATACCGAACGGAATATATGATACCAGAAGGGGGTAGCTGAAATGTTTGCAAGTCATTACAGCTATTTTGGGAATACAATCAAAACCGTATGTACCGTATTGGGTTTGGATTTCCAACATGATAGGAAACTAGTGGAAAGATCAATCTGTATCCACGGCTTACGTCCATGACTCAGACGCCGTTATACAACAACATAAATGGCTAAAAGTGGATGCAATCTGCGAATAACATCCAATGACTCAGACTTCGCACATCCCTGCCATGAGGCCCAGATGCATCTGGTACCTAGGGCTCAGAACATCTGATAACCCAAATCACTACTACCTGAAATGCGAGCATACATCTGACCACATAGAATCCCATCATAACCGGGGTGTGAGGCTCGCGAGGCTACGCTCAATTCAAACAAAGCCACGCTTTTTTTCATACAAAGCCACGCTTTTTTTTTTCATACAAAGCCACGCTTTTTCATAACAAGTTCCACTTTGAATGCCACATTGTCATTCCACGTCACACGACTGATTTCTAGAAAAGTATAACTTCCTGAGCACGTATGTCTCGGGAAAGGGTGTTAAGCTAAAAGAAGTTGCCTTCTCCGCCACCAACTGATATACATTTATAGAAACCACTCAAATGTGATTTAGAATACAATGTCAGACAAACATCTATACAAGTTCGTTCTAGGACTGAACGAAACCGAAGGCACTTTCCTCGGCCATTACTAGGCGAGAAGCCCTTGCAATCCGAAAAAAAATCTCCATCACGAGGAGACCACTGCTATAAATAACTCTATAATGGTGGCCAACCAGAGCATGTTCAACAAGCAGTCTTCACGCTATAAAGATCCACGGTCTTCAATAATCATCATCTTCAACATGTCTTCACTTTCGAACGTATACATTGGTTCGAAGTGGTTTTCGGATAGGAATTAATCAAATCCGACTCCGGTTCCTTCGAAACCAATCATCGCTTTAAAAGATGTTAAGTTCATAAGTGGATATCAATCATCAATCAATTACTTCATCTTTTATCAAATCAAATATCTATCTCAGATATAATCTTTTCAATTTATTCCATTTTCATTTCAAATGTATATGGAATCATTAAGCCTCATTTATCAATCATTTGATTTATTTAAACCTTTCTTAAATCTTGGAATAATTCTAAATCATTTTCTTCTTTACTTAGGAAAATCTTTCCAAATCATTCGTTTAATCTCAATCAAAGATTTCTTACACTTAAGTTATAACTTTTAACTTAGGGAAAATATTCCCAAATCATTCATTAAATCTAAATCAAAGATTTCTTTCTTAACTTCAAATCATATTCTTGCTAATCAAAGATTTTCATAATAGAGCACTATTGCCATCATAAATATGGTAAATTTCACCTCCAGGGACTAATGGAAAGTTTCACCTCTAGGGACTAATGGCAAGTTTCACCTCTAGGGACTAATGGCAAGTTTCACCTCTAGGGACTAGTGGCAAGTAATCCTACATTTTGAATATCTTTGTCTTTAACTATTTTTATCTTCGATATATTTTATCTCGAAAATTATTTTGAAGGGGTTTTCTTTTCTTTTATCTTAGAAAAATTTAAATATGATCTTTTTAGAGCATCCGGGCTTTCCTTTCGATCTATTCCACCCCTCGCCTAAGAAGAGAAAACATAGGCCAGGTAAGTTCAGGGCACTGGTTGCTCCATCCCTAACCTTAGTTAAACACCTTGTTTACCTTCCCAGATCTCACAGGTGGGACAAATGTACTAGTCGTTTCCGCATACTCAGATTTTCAGCTTTATTTTAGAATTGCTTATAAATATTCCAAATTATCTTTTCAAAATTCTTAATTATCCTTTCCAAAACATTCACAATTGATTCTGGGAAACGTCGTTACATTTAAACTCATATTCCAAAAGTTATAGAATTCACAGCATAAAAGTGCTGCGGAAAGTGCTATATAAGCTTATTTGATTTAAACAACTTTTAAAACATTCGATAATTCATATTTTCCAATCCAAATCTCTTTTAAATCATTTAAATAGATTTATCAAATTTATTTCATATTTTTAATACTTTAAAAATATCATTTATAAAGAAATCCCGTTTTGGATTCCGAACTGCAAAACCGCGATGTTTTTAGAAAATTGTTTTGGACATATTTTAAAATCTACTTGACGAAATCTTGATTTTCTTTCTTCGTTGGAAAACTATTATCATTGTAAACCAAATAATTTTTATTTCGAAGAAATCCGAGTTATAAATCATTCTCTACATCAATTTGAAGTTACGGGTCGAAATTTACGAACCGCCACTACGCGACAAGCTCGGTTTTGACCAATTTTGAGAATTGCTTCGGAACTTGTCCGAAGCACTTCGAATTCTTTTTAAACCATATTTAAACTCTTTTAACTTATTTAAAATCATTAAGAGGCTAAATATTTCCACACACATTTGTATGGATTTTAATTCTCATGTAATTAACTTTGCTTACTAACCATTTCTCTTATCATTTATCAAACCAAGTTATCAATCACATAAACAATCATATAATCAACCAATTTTGCAACCAAGTTATCAAACATTCAAACATTCAACATGTTTATACTTTCAAATCATTATACTTGAAATAACTTATGGATTAATTAGTAAATAAGAGTACTCACCTTTTGACCAAAAGATTAACTTCCTACCAACATTCATTTACAAACAACACTTCACTTAAACTCTCTTATCTTCACCAAATCTTTTCCGTAGACTTTCCTTTTGATTCCGACAGCACTTCCTTCTCTTTTTCTCGCTTTGAAACTTTCCAACTTGCTCCTCCTCCACTATAGGTTCGGCCACACCTTCCTCCTCCTCTTCCTCTTTGTTTCTTCACTTTTTAGATGCTAAACCATGTTCTAATGGTATTCTAAGGTCTTTGGCAAGGTTTGGTGGTGTTTGGAGTTGATTTGATATGGTTTTGAAAAAGTTAGTAAGGATTTGGAAGAGAAGAAGAAGCCATTAAAGAGAGCTTCAAAGAAGAAGAAGAAGAAGGTAGAAAATGGTGTAAAAGAAAGTGGAAGAATGGTGGTCTTATTTATAGAAAAAGTTTTGGATTAAAATAATATTTTGTAAAAAGACCAAAATACCCTTACTTACTTCTTAAGCATTCTTATTTTTTTTCAACACTTAACATCACATTTCAAATCATTACTTTATGTCATTTTCACTTAGATATTAAGTAAAGAATATCATAATTATGTTGGCTTTGATTTGATATTGATTTGATGTTTACTTTTGACTTTTCTTACTTACTTTTCTTAATTCTTACTTACTTTTCTTAATTGCTTCTAGAAGTTTCTAACCTTATTTAGTAAAAGTAAACTTGATTAGTAAATTAATTAATACTTATACTATTTGAATATATGTTCCTATATAAGAAAATAAAGATGCGGCGACGTTGCGACAACTTTTAATCGACAAAACGTCGTTTTCCGACAAAATATTTTACGGTCATATTTTGACGTTTTAGTTAAACTATTTATTTATGTAAACCAAATTTAAAAATGAACTTTTTACTTCTTTAAATAAATTAAAACAAGTCTCTTTATATTTTAAAATCATATTTAAATAATACCAAAATCTCTAATTTTACGGTGTATGTAAAACTGACAAAATGCGACAAAATTTGGTTATTTTTGTAAAACAATTATTAACATACTTATAAGTATTTTAATATACTTTTATTATCTTTATTAGATGTTTTCAATAAGATTTATATTTTTAAATAAACATTTAGACCTATTTATTTAAGCATTTATTTATACTTAGCAAAACTTAACTTTTGTTGATTTGTTCTAAAATCCAAATTTATACTTTTTAATTTATTATCTATAAGAATAAATAACTTCTCTATCATTGTCTATATATAACTTGTTTATTTAGGTTTTAAACCTTTTTTAACTTTAAAACAAACGAAATCTCTCATTTTCGAAGTAGCGAAATTACGGGTCGTTACAATATCATTTATATATTTTTTTAAAACCCAAATCAATATGATATCATTTCTATTTTATAACTATCCCTTTTCCCAAAATCATAATATTTTCAAATATATATACCTTGAAATCATAGCTTTGAAACATAACTTTAATACTTAATGGTTTAAATACTATATTGCTTTGTATAATAAAATAGCTTCTTTAAATTTCCCAATAAATTCCCAATACCAATTTGAACCTCCAAATAAACCATTTTAATTCCCATATATTCAAAGCTTAAATATTCCATATTTCAAAACGGATTCTTTGATAATTTAATATATCAGTATCCAATTCTTATTATTTAAATTTGAAATGTTTACTTAACAAACAAATATTATTTAAGTAAAACCCTTAAACTTCAATAACATGATATTCTTTTAATTAAATTAACTTGATAATATCCTTTAAATCAATTTGATATTCATTTAAAACCTCTAATCAAAATCAGGTTATACAATCATACTTTTTTTTAAAATCTTAATTTATTTATATTTCAAACAAATTTCGAGAAAATTTCTTAAATACTTTAAATCAAATCATATTCACATTTATCTTCAATCTTACCTTTATTTGAGTTATTAAAAACTCTATATACAACGGAATCTCAAATATATACTTAACCATATTTTATAAACGAAATCAACTTCATTATTTAACTTATTTTAAAATTCAAAACAAATTTATACATAGCTAAATTCAAGAATTTTCCTATATATATATATCAAAATTTAATATTTATTAAACCGTATTCTTTCCAAAACCATAGAAAATCATTTCAAAAATAATTTTATATATATACCGGGGTACCTGTATATAATTTTCTATCCTATGGTCAAGTGAAATGGATATTTATCATTTCAATCCGCAATTTTAAAATAAAAATGCGGTTGTATATCATTTCAAACCGCAATCCCGAATGAAATGAAAATGCATAATAACTTGCAGTTTATACAATATAAATACAACATCCATTCATCCATCGTATCAATCATCAAACATTTATCAATTTATTATCCAATTCAAACAATCACATCAATCAATAATAGTTAATTACTGACAGTTAATTTTCCAATAATGAATTAAATAGCTGTTTAACTGTAGTGTATATGCAATAATAAATAAATTTAACTAGCAGTTTATATGCAAAATATGAATTAAATAACAAGTAAATTATATGAATGCAAATAACTGAGATAATGATGAAATATATGCCAAACAGCTATAAGTAAATTTCTAAACACGTCATAAATCAATTTAACAAACATAAGAAATTTTAGAAATTGTGGGTGGGTTAAAACACCCACCTTTTGAATTTAAATCGTATTTAAATCCGATTTAAACCCAAAAATTTGGCCATCTCAGAATTTATCCCAGCCAGCGGTACCAAGTCCGAAATTTCAATACGATCCTAACAAAAGAAACCGCACGTCAAACGGATATCGTATGCACAAGTTATTGCGATAAACGCGTTTGAATTTTAATTAAAAAAAGAACACATTAAGTTACTTGCCACATCACCATTGTTATATACGTATAGGACCGAAAGCTTCAAGCCACGTCACATGCTAGCACCCTACCCTTCATCACATTCCCAGGTCACCACGTCTCTTGATGTTTCCAGGAAAACAACATGCGCGACAACGAAGGGTCGCTGCCACGAACGACGCCGTGGGACTCCAACCGCCGCGACACCATGTTCACCTCCCCCTCGGCCCACGAGACCCCTAAAACTACGAGCAGCCGACGCTTGATTTAACCCTTTACCGAAACCCTAATCCAAAATTTTACGCTGATCTAACCGTCAAATTGACAAAACAATCATATAGATGAGATCCCCTCGGCTTCCTCTCCAAAACCCAGAAAGGTTTCGCCGATCTGACGACTTTGATTGCAACGATGATGAACGGCCGTGGATAAACCTTTAATTTCAGAGCAAATGATTACTCGAATTGAAAAACGAATACCACCAGTGAATTACTCTAGTCGAGATCTTCAACATATATTTTTTTGGAATTTTTTTGAGAACTTTGAAATTTTAGGCTTTGGATTTGATTTGGGATTGGATCTGAAATTATGTTGTCTACTATTGAGGAGGTGGGAGTTAAGATATACGTACAGCCAAATGAAAACGCGGAATTAGGGTTTATAACGATATATTTATCGACAACGTTGAAATAGGATGGATCGGATAAGATAGATGTACGCGCTAACGCCAACGTGGCCCAAAAAGCCCGTTCTGACCCCAGAACGAAATTGGGTAAACCCATATTTCAAAATAGGTGTTTTAAAATATTCTGAACGCGATGGAAAAAGTTTCAGGTCCAAATGGCATCGTATGAAGAAGTTATGTTGAAAACAATATTTTCCAAATTGATTTCAACTACATAAATTTCAACGCGTTTCGAGTCCGTATGATCAAACGACAAGTCTGATCGCTACGAAACTTGAAACACTATTATAATTCACCGTTACGGATCCGATGAAGCTGGTTTCGTCGAAATCCGAGTCAGTGGCCAAAATGGCTATTTTCCCATAAATTAAATAAATTAATAATTAATTAATTAAATCAAATTTTAAATTGAAAATTTTAAAATTGAAAATTTTATCACCTTTATATTTCTCAAGCATTTACAATGATTTAAAGAAATTTAAATGTAAGTTCAGAGAAGATTAATTTATATATTTCAATATAAATCCTCAATTTCATTAAATTCAGAATTATGAATCAAATTTCCAATTATTCTATTAAATTCACTTTCCAACCTATTATTTAATTCATCTTTATCAAAAGGATGCAATTTACAGTGGTTCATGATTGTTTATATTTATTTTCGTAGATTTCATCTACATTTCCATTTATGCAATATTTTAAATATTAAATTTTCATTTAATTGCAATAAATCATACAATCGTAATGAAATTCAATTAAATAAATGTTGATTTCCATTCTTATTATTCAAAAAATCATCATCTTATATTTGACATTTGTTTACGTTTCATTACATTGATACTTCTATATACATCTTAGATTTGTATAAATGGTTAAAATGTGGAATCTTGTATATTTCACATATCAATTAAGTTTTTAAAACCAATTAATAAAATTTCCTTAGTCCAACCCCTTTTTATACTAATATAACCTTAATTAAATTAATTCCTATTGAATGCCCATTTTAATTTATTAGACTCCACTAACGTAATAGTTAAATATTAATTTCACTTCTTAAATCACCTAATCGTCATATTATAAATAAAATTAACATTGATTGCATCTTCTAGAATTAACAAACTTCAATGACTAATAAAAACTAACTTAACTACACAAATTGGGTCAAAAGTTTTTAATTGTTTTCGCATTAAAGTTCATTAACTACCCAAATAGGTATCTTATCAATTGTAATTATTTAACTTTGATTACCTTTAAGCTTATTTCAATTATTCTCATTTATTCCTTACCAATATTCGTTATCATTTGTAAATGTCACGTCGGTTTCTTCTTTTATTGCAATGTATTTATTCATTTATTCATTATTGCATAACTTCATTTATATTTTATTTATTCATTTATAGTATTTGTGCTTAATCCAATTTCTTAGCAACTCAATTGTTTACTTAAGTTTATACCTAGTTATTTATACTTTCCTTTATTACTTACAAATCTTATTTCATTCATAAATGTCATCATTTAGCAATTTATTGCATAACATTCATTCATTAATATTCATGTTATTCATGTTTAATTCAATACCTTTGCACATTAATTCATTTACTAAAGTTTACGATCATTTATTTATATTACTTACCTTCTTATTATATTAAATTAGTAGCATTTCAATTTTTACTTAAGTTTATATTTCCAACCAATTACTAAAATATCTTACATAATATTGAATTCATTCAACTACCTCTGATTATAACATTTCATTAATTAATTCAATATTCCTGTTTGTTTCCTAAATTAAACTTATAACCAAGTATGACAAATTTCATAAATTTAATTAATTGCCATTTCATTTTTGAATTTGTAGATCTTAATTTCAATCGCTGCATTTAAATTTCTAATATTTTCTTCGTTATAACTACTAGAATTTTTATTTCTTCCTAAATTAAATTGCAAAATTTAAATTAAATTGACAAATCTGTTAATCAAAATTTACGGGTCGTTACACTCTCCCCACTCAAAACTTTTCGTCCCCAAAAAGGAAAAAGAAGGGAAAATAAGAGTTAAGAAATCAATATATCTTATTCAAAACATAAATTTTATAAACAATTAAATTTACAAAATTTGTTACTTTAAATAAAATATACAAATTTACAATCATTATCTTTTTATACTTAAATCAATAAAGTTTGGAAAATATTTTCAAAAATTTCTAAGTCCCAAATTTTACGGAAAATTTCGACAAAGTCTCCTTTGTACGGGGAGGCTCGGGAGAAAATATAATATCGATTATAATAATATACAACATATATTTTCCAAAATATATATATCCCATCACGGGAAAAATATAAATATAATAGCGCTATAAACCGTAATCCGAAAACGTACCTAATTGTCGGGCAATAACACTTATATTATGAAACCAAATTCAGTAGCAATGCTTTCATAACCTGTATTTCACTTATAAATTCCAAAAGAGTTAATAATTTTATAAAATGAAATATTTAAGTTGTTTTAATTACAACGAACCAAACCAATACAACAATAACCAATTGCAACCACAACAAACAATCATCACATAGAATCAATATAATCAATCATTCATTCATATGAAACAACCAAATTGCTATTCAGGTTCAAGACTTCAAATTGTACAGAATGAAATAAACTAATTAGTGCACCATTTACTCAACAGTCTTAGACGAAATTAAATAGATTATTTATTCATCCAAACAATTTTAAAGTTTCTTTACCCAAACACCCATAAACCAAAACAACAACCATTTAAATAAAATTTCTATTTCGTTCTTATTAATTTCAATTCATACATTTGTTGTTTGATTTCTTATTTTTTTTACAATGGTTTATCTTCATAATTTACATTTTATTTCTTACAATTCCATTTAGAAATACTTCAACTTATTTACTTAAATTTGAAGTTTTCTTTTTTTATTGTATTACCTTCATTTATTCACTACCTAATATCATTTATTTAGTATACATCTTTCCATTTATTTTTATTATACATAACTTCAATACTTCTTACATTTATTTTCATTTCTTTATAACTTTTCTATTATATTTAATTAGTGGTCTTTCAGTCATAACTTATGTTTATACAATTATACATTCATTTATTACTAAACTTCCACTTATAATACTTACCTTTCTATTTTAACTAGTAGTCTTTCAGTTATACTTAAGTTCCTAACATCTACAACACCAATTTCTTATTCATTAAGGAAATTTCATTGAATACTTTCGTTATTTCAAATTTTTACTTGTATAATATTCTATTACCATTTCTTATTAACATTGTAACTTTTATTATTTGGTAAGTTATATCTATATGCTTTTAAGAATGCAATGGAAAATCATACAAGTTTATCCCATTTCTTTTAATTAAATTAAATGTTCCACAATTATATCTTTGGTTTAATCAGTTACAAATTCAACTCTCATTTTAGTTCTATTTATTCTTAGCATTAAATTCCTTATTCTAATTAAATATTCCAATTATTAATTAGTCATATTCCAATTTACTCCACTTAATTGAACTTACTAATTAGTGGAAAATTTAGAATTAAATACCGGGTTAACTTTCTAATTATTTTAAATAATAGATAAATATACTTACAACTTATCTATACCCAAGTATATTTAAAACAAATCAAAAATTTACTTCTGTTATCAGAAATAAATCTGTAGTAAAACTACTACAGTGGCCTTCCCACTTCGAAACTCGAAAATGAATGTCGATGATGCGTGCACTCATCACCGTAATTATTTTCCAGCGACAGAGAGGGGAGTACAATTTATTTATTTTTATTTTTTCAGAATTTCTTTAAAACCATACTTTCAAATTATATTGAAATATTTATATCAGAAAATATTTCTAAATACTATTATTATATTTCAAAATCCTTTGAAATCAATTTTTCAAAATCCCGGACTTAAGTTCTAAAATTTCCGAATTTTGTTGATTTTATTTTAAATCTTATTTTACCTATTATTTATAAATTTTATTCCTAACAACCAATATATTGCAACCAAATATAATCCTTATAAATATTTATTTTATATATATATATAGAAAATATATTAGGCAAAATTATTTCATTCACCTATATTAAAAACAAATATTGTGTCTGTCTGTCCTATTAAGTGTTTAGAAATCCCTATTGATGTCATAGCGTCCCATGCCTCAACCAGAATTCATAAATACAAAACAGAACAAACTAACACAATATTAAAACCTTTTTATAACACTAACAAGTATGCTCCCTCATATATATACACTAAGCGACTCTCATAGGGTATTACTACCCTATTAGTAAAGAGTTAAACCCCACAAAGCTTAGGTTTATCGCTAAACCAAAGCTCTGATACTACGTTGTAACATCCCGCCTTTTTGCACGCTTTAAATCGACGCACATGCCAATTCGAACAATACAAAAGGACAGACTGTTATGGGGTAAATAAGAAAAACGGGAAGAAATAAAAGAAAACAGAATCTCACAGCGGAAGGATAAAATATAATAATCAAATATACAGTTCATGAAGTTGTTTACAAAATATTTAATTATACTTATACAATATATATCCGAATACACATACCAATAATAACAATGCAGCGGAATACGGTTAGTGTAGTGGAAAATAATAAATAATAATAATAGAAATCTCTGCCTTCATCCTCCAGAGCTAAAGTCTTCGTTCCTGAAACGCTCGGACTGGCCCGAGCGAATTGAAAAGACAAAACACTCGAGTCAGAACTAAAAGATCTTATGTAAGTTAAATCAACAGGAATAAAAATGAGTGCAGTAACTCAAAAGATGCTCGGGATTCACATCTCTTAAGGATCCGTTAAACAATTTACTATGTAGTATATTTCGCTATTATAATAGTGTCTATTTATAAAATAAACTTACTTTTTTCTTAGCATTAAGGGGTTGCCCATATAGCCGTTAACATGTAATAGTCCCAGTAGTCTATCCAATATCATAGTCGCTCCTGATCGGGAAGCCACCAGAGGATACCACACAGGCTACTGGAGAAAACCAAACTCGTACAAGGCGCGATAGGGTAGGTGACATGGCACAACTAGCAAATTGCAGGGTAGATATACCAATTATGCTTCCGGGTCGGTGGTAACGCGTAGCGCGCAGCTATCGCCCACCTCGGATAAACTACCCCAAATCAAAGAAATCAAAAGTGAAGGTGGCCCACCGAATCAATCCAAAGTCAGAGTATAGTATCGATGGAAAGTGTCCGATCAAAGGTGCTATCTTATTAACCCGTCGATCGCTCCTGTTTTAGCCACCTTATGCCAACTCACGGGAGTTGGGTCCACGTATATACCTCAGAGGAAACGCCGCCATCATCCTACTTCATTCTGGAATCTCCACCACGTACATGGTTGTTAAAGTGGTTTTCAGAGTTGGCAGAGAGTATGACAACTTCCGATCCCAGTCTCTTGAACAACCCAACGTTATTATAACACCACGGTTAATTCAAAATAATTTATATTTTAAAACCAGAATATAATATCTCTTTCAAACCATATAAAATGATATCATTTATATTTTTTTAAAAACCCAAATCAATATGATATCAGTTCTATTTTATAACTATCCTTTTTCCCAAAATCATAATATTTTCAAATATATATACCTTGAAATCATAACTTTGAAACATAACTTTAATACTTAATGGTTTAAATACTGTATTTCTTTATATAATAAAATAGCTTCTTTAAATTTCGCAATAAATTCCCAATACCAATTTGAACCTCCAAATAAACCATTTTAATTCCCATATATTCAAAGCTTAAATATTCCATATTTCAAAATGGATTCTTTGATAATTTAATATATATCAATATCCAATTCTTATTATTTAAATTTGAAATGTTTACTTAACAAACAAATATTATTTAAGTAAAACCCTTAAACTTCAATAACATGATATTCTTTTAATTAAATTAACTTGATAATATCCTTTAAATCAATTTGATATTCATTTAAAACCTCTAATCAAATCAGGTTATATAATCATACTTTTTTTAAATCTTAATTTATTTACATTTCAAAAAAATTTCGAGAAAATTTCTTAAATACTTTAATTCAAATCATATTCACATTTATCTTCAGTCTTACCTTTATTTGAGTTATTAAAAACTCTATATACAACGGAATCTCAAATATATACTTAACTATATTTTATAAACGAAATCAACTTCATTATTTAGCTTATTTTATAATTCAAAACAAATTTATACATAGCTAAATTCAAGAATTTTACTATATATATATATATATATATATATATCAAAATTTAATATTTACTAAACTGTATTCTTTCCAAAACCATAGAAAATCATTTCAAAAATAATTTTATATATATACCGCAGTTACTGTATATAATTTTCTATCCTATGGACAAGTGATACAGATATTTATCATTTCAATCCGCAATTTAAAAGTAAAAATGCGGTTGTATATCATTTCAAACCGCAATCCCGAATGAAATGAAAATGCATAATAACTTGCAGTTTATACAATATAAATACAACATCCATTCATCCATCATATGAATCATCAAACATTTATCAATTTATTATCCAATTCAAACAATCACATCAATAAATAATAGTTAATTACTGACAGTTAATTTTCCAATAATGAATTAAATAACTGTTTAACTGTAGTGTATATGCAATAATAAATAAATTTAACTAGCAGTTTATATGCAAAATATGAATTAAATAACAAGTAAATTATATGAATGCAAATTAACTGAGATAATGATGAAATATATGCCAAACAGCTATAAATAAATTTCTAAACACATCATAAATCAATTTAACAAACAAAAGAAATTTTAGAAATTGTGAGTGGGTTAAAAGACTCACCTTTTGCATTTAAATCGAATTTAAATCCGATTTAAACCCAAAAATTTGGCCATCTTAGAATTCATCCAAACCAGCGTCATCAAGTCCGGAATTTCAATACGATCCTAACAAAAGGAACTGTGCGTCAAACGGATATCGTATGCATAAGTTATTGCGATAAATGCGTTTGAATTTTAATTAAAAATAAAAAAAAAACACATTAAGTTACTTGCCGCGTCACCATTGTTATATACGTACAGGACCGAAAGCTTTAAGCCACATCACGTGCTAGCACCCTGCCCTTCATCACGTTCCCAGGTCACCACGTCTCTTATTGTTTCCAGGAAAACAACACGCGCGCCAACGAAGGGTCGCTGCCATGAACGACGCCGTGGGCCTCCAACCGCCACGACACCACGTTCACCTCCCCCTCGGCCCACGAGATCCCTAAAACTACGAGCAGCCGCCGCTTGATTTAACCCTTTACCGAAACCCTAATCCAAAATTTTACGCCGATCTAACCGTCAAATTGACAAAACAATCATATAGATGAGATCCCCTCGGCTTCCTCTCCAAAACCCAGAAAGGTTTCGCCGATCCGACGACTTTGATTACAACGATGATGACGGCCGTGGATAAACCTTTAATTTCAGAGCAAACGATAACTCGAATTGAAAAACGAATACCACCAGTGTATTACTCTGGTCGAGAGCTTCAACATATATTTTTTTGGAATTTTTTTGAGAAATTTGAAATTTTAGGCTTTGGATTTGATTTGGGATTGGATCTGAAATTATGTTGTATGCCATTGAGTAGGTGGGAGTTGAGATATACGTACAGCCAAATGAAAATGCGGAATTAGGGTTTATAACAATAAATTTATAGACAAAGTTGAAATAGGGTGGACCGGATAAGATAGATGTACGCGGTAACGCTAACGTGGCCCAAAAAGCCCGTTCTGACCCCGGAACGAAATTGGGTAAACCCATATATTAAAATAGGTGTTTTAAGATATTCTGAACGCGATGGAAAAATTTTCAGGTCCAAATGGCATCGTATGAAGAAGTTATGTTGAAAATAATATTTTCTAAATTGATTTCAATTGCATAAATTTCAAGGCGTTTCGGGTCCGTACGATCAAACGACAAGTCCGATCGCTACGAAACTTGAAACACTATTATAATTCACCGTTACGGATCCGATGAAGCTAGTTTCGTCGAAATCCGAGTCAGTGGCCAAAATAGCTATTTTCCCATAAATTAAATAAATTAATAATTAATTAATTAAATCAAATTTTAAATTTCAATTTTAAAATTGAAAATTTTATCATCTTTATAGTTCTCAAGCATTTACTATGATTTAAAGAAATTTAAATGTAAGTTCAGAGAAGATTAATTTATATATTTCAATATAAATCCTCAATTTCATTAAATTCAGAATTATGAATCAAATTTCCAATTATTCTATTAAATTCACTTTCCATCCTGTTATTTAATTCATCATTATCAAAAGGATGCAATTTACATTGGTTCATGATTGTTTATATTTATTTTCTTAGATTTCATCTACATTTCCATTTATGCAATATTTTAAATATTAAATTTTCATTTAATTGCAATAAATCATACTATCGTAATTAAATTCAACTAAATAAATAAATGTTGATTTCCATTCTTATTATTCAAACAATCATCATGACATTTGTTTACGTTTCATTACATTGATACTTCTATATACATCTTAGATTTGTATAAATGGTTAAAATATGGAATCTTGTCTATTTCACATATTAATTAAGGTTTTTAAAACCAATTAATAAAATTTCCTTAGTCCAACCCCTTTTTATACTAATATAACCTTAATTAGATTAATTCCTATTGAATACCCATTTTAATTTATTAGACTCCACTAACGTAATAGTTAAATATTAACTTCACTTCTTAAATCACCCAATCGTCATATTATAAATAAAATTAACATTGATTGCATAATTAACAAACTTCAACGACCAATCAAAACTACCTTAACTACACAAATTGTGTCAAAAGTTTTCAATTGTTTTCGCATTAAAGTTTATTAACTACCCAAATAGTATCTTATCAATTGTAATTATTTAACTTTGATTACCTTTAAGCTTATTTCAATTAGTCTCATTTATTCCTTACCAATATTCGTTATCATTTGTAAATGTCATGTCAGTTTCTTCTATTATTGCAATGTATTTATTGATGTATTCATTATTGCATAACTTCATTTATATTTTATTTATTCATTTATAGTATTTGTGCTTAATCCAATTTCTTAGCAACTCAATTGTTTACTTAAGTTTATACCCAATTATTTATACTTTCCTTTATTACTTACAAATCTTATTTCATTCATAAATGCCATCATTTAACAATTTATTGCATAAATTTCATTCATTAATATTCATGTTATTCATGTTTAATTCAATACCTTTGCACATTAATTCATTTACTAAAGTTTACGATCATTTATGTATATTACTTACCTTCTTATTATATTAAATTAGTAGCATTTCAATTTTTACTTAAGTTTATATTTCCAAACAATTATTAAAATATCTTACATAATATTGAATTCATTCAACTACCTCTGATTATAAAATTTCATTAGTTAATTCAATATTCCTGTTTTTTCCTAAATTAAACTTATAACCAAGTATGACAAATTTCATAAATTTAATTAATTGCCATTTCATTTTTGAATTTGTAAATCTTAATTTCAATCACTACATTTAAATTTCTAATATTTGCTTCGTTATAACTACTATAATTTTTATTTCTTCCTAAATTGAATTGCAAAATTTAAATTAAACTGACAAATCTATTAATCAAAATTTACGGGTCGTTACACGTGTCTACTATTGTAGACAGGCATGGTGGAGTTAATGTCAAGGAAGGAAGTTCGCTGCCAAGAAAAGATATAGTTTGCTCTTTCGAGCCAATGAGTGCCAGCGAGCAGTTGCGGCCTGCAATAGATACTCTGATGCTGGACTCTACTGTCTTAGAACATGAAAGATCTGTTATGGAGCACAATGTTGAGATTTTGACTTCCCCTAACGATAATGCTGAATATAACTGTGATATGTTCAGTGCGCACGAAGATGCAGTTTTAAAAAATGAAACAGTTTCGACTGTTTCTCTGTCAACAGCAACTATTTTTCCTAATAAGGACTGTGATAAAGCTGCTGCTAATGTGGATTTCAATGGAGTTATACCTGGTGACCAGTCAGTTGGATTAGAAAACTGTCCTGGTGGTGCTAATACCAAGGTGATATATGATACTGGTTTGAATACTAGCAGTGAGCTTGGCCTGGGAATCAATGTTATGGTGGGGAGTTCAGTTTATATTGCTACTTCTAATTGGCATGGGAGCGAAATAGTTGTTTCTGGTGCTACTATGGATTCAGAGATCTCTCTTATTGAGTCCAATGGTGGGTGTGACGAGCAGTGTGGTCCATATTCACCTCTGTCTAAGAGAGGTAAGAGAAAGAAGACGACCTCTAGTAGTTCTGTTAGACGTAGCGCCAGGATCATAGGTAATCGGTTACAGTCTACGGGTGAGTTGTCTGGTTCGAGTGCGAAGAGTGGCACTTCGAACTCAGGCTCAAGAATAGGTTTTGAATTGGGTAGTACGTAGTCTTCGTGTGCTTTAGAAAACTTATCTGCTTCTGAATTTAGTAAGTTAGCCTCTGATACTTGCTTCATTTTTTCTGACGTTAAGATAGATCGTGAATGTATTAGATGTAGGGAGTTGGACAGGGCAAGATTTGTTGGCTTATGAGGATTATTAATTGGAACATTAGAGGGTTGCACGATTTAAAAAAGTGCGACAAAGTTAGAACTTTTTTGAATGATTCCATTGACATTGCTCTTCTTCAGGAAACTAAAATTGATTGTCCAGATTTTAGGTTCTTTAGAAGATTAGGATGGTATCACTTGGGAAAATGGGTTTTTTTGCCATCTGTTGGCGCTTCTGGGGGCCTAATGGTTGGATGGCGTGCTAATTATTTTAAGCTTCTTCAATGTATTCCTAAACAACTTTCTTTACATTATTTTTATTAACCTCGTTGATAATTCTTTAAATATTTCTAATGTATAAGGCCCTAATTCTAAAATTAATCACCGTATTTTATGGAACGAGTGCCTAGAGTTTAGATCTTTCGCTCCAGGCTCTAGGATTCTGAGGGGGATTTTAATGTTACATGTTTTTGGGAGAGCGTTCTCCTCGGGAAGGAGATTTCTCCGCCATGGAGGAGTTTGATCAATTTATTATCAACTCCAATTTTATTGAAATCTCTCTTTCCAAAAGAGAATTTACTTGGAGTAATTCTAAAGAATTCCCTTCTATATCTCTCCTCGATAGGCTTTTTGTTAGTGATGAGATTGAGGATAATTTTCCCTTTTGCAGAGTTTCTGGTTTGCCTTACACATACTTCTATCACTGTCCAATTATTCTCAATTATGAAAAGCAAAGGTTAATTAATAGATCCTTTAAATTTGAAAAAATGTGGCTTCTAGAACCTAAGTTTTAAATTTGATTAAAAATAAGTGGATCTCGTTGAATTTTTATAATATTAGAAATAAGGAAAATTTGGCAAAAAATTTTGCTTTAAAACTTAGAAATCTTAGAATTTTTCTTAAAAATTGGAATTTAAAAGTTTTTGGTAATATAAAAAATAAAAAGGATAATATTCTAAATGTGATGCTCAAAATGAATAAGATCGAAGAAACTAGACAACTGAATATAGGAGAACGTAACATTCTCGCTAATCTAAAAGAAGAGCTTACTTCTATTCTAGAAAAAGAGAAGGTTATGTGGAAGCAGAGGTCCCTCGGTGGATTAATGAAGGCGATAATAATACAAAACTTTTTCATAACATGGCTAATGGTAGAAAATGAATTAATGCAATTAATTCTATTTCTATAAATAATGAGGTTTTAGTTGATCAGAGAGGTCTTAATAAGGCTTTTACAGGCTATTATAGTGATATTTTTGGTACAAAGAATAAATTTAGAATAAATACTAATTGGAATGATATTTATTCGCCTGATTCCAATGTTGATCTTTTTGAATTAGATAAAACTTTTACTGCAGATGAAATTTGGAATTCTATTAATGACATGCCTAGTGATAAATCTCCGGGTCCAGATGGGTTCCCTATCTTATTTTATAAAACTTTTTGGGATGTTTTGAAATTAGATCTAAGTAATATGTTTAATGATTTTTATAATGGAAGCTTCCAACTAGGAAGATTCAATTTTGCAAATGTTATTTTACTACATAAAAAAGTAGGTGCTAATAATTTAGAAGATTTCACACCAATTTCATTGATTAATTGTTATGTTAAATTTTTTTCAAAAGTATTAGCTATTGTACTGAGTATAAGAATAAATGATTTAATTGAATGTTCACAATCTGCTTTCATTAAAGGTAGAAATATTACTGTTGGGGTGGCTGTTGTTCAAGAATATATTAATCACTGTTGTAAAAAAAAAAAAACTTGTTCTATCTTAAAACTAGATTTCACTAAAACTTTCGATTCCGTAGATTGGGACTTTTTAATAGATATTTTTCATGCTAGAGGTTTTAGTCACAGATGGATTAACTGGATCATGAATTTGCTCAAAACTAGTAACTCTAATATTATGGTTAATGGTATTTTAGGTAACAAAATTCAATCTAAGAGAGGTTTAAGGCAAGGGGATCCCTTATCGCCTCTGCTGTTTAGTCTCGCCGCAGATGTGTTTGCTAAGATAATTAAAAAAGCGGTTGATAATGGATCTTTGTGAAATTTAGGTAATTATATCGCATAATGGTATACCAGTCCTTCAATTTGCTGATGATACTATTCTTTTTTCTTCTCATTTACCTAGACATATCATTTCTCTTAAGTTTATTTTATATTGTTTCGAACTTCTATCAGGGTTGAAAATAAATTTTGATAAAAGTTCGGTTTTAGTTCTAAATGAGTATGAAAATGTCGAAAACTTAGTGGCAAATGCTCTAAATTGCAAGACTATGGGCTTTCCTTTTAATTACCTTGGTTTTGTGATTAGACCTTCTAAGCTCAAACATGATGACTGGTTTATAATCATTGACAAAATCAAAAATAGATATCTAATTGGAATGGGAGATTACTATATAGAGCAGGTAGATTAGTTTTAATAAATTCTGTTTTATCTGCCCTCCCGATATATTGGATGTCCATGCACTTATTTCCAGATTGGGTAATAGATAAAATTGACAAAATTAGAAGAGATTTCTTATGGAGTGGGGATAATACTAACAATAGCATAAAATGCTTAGTAATCTGGGAAACTGTTTGCAAAGCTAGAAAGGAAGGTGGCTTAGAAGTAATTAATTTGCATAACATGAATTTGTCTTTGCTAGGTAAATGGTTATGGAAGTTTAAGGATATAAACGATAATGCCACTTTGAAAGAGATCATTATAAAATATCACTGTAACGGTTGTATTAACTCATATCAAATCACTTCTCCCGACAATCAGAATCTATCTAATTTTTGGAAATCCATTCTGTAATGTCAAGATCTTTTCAACCTAGGCCTTAGTACGATAGTTCATTCTGGTAATTGTACTTTTTGGCATGATCGTTGGATTTCTGTCCTGCCTCTTAAGATAGAATTGAAAGAGCTTTATAAAATCTATAATTTTAAGTATTCTCTAATTAGTGAAGTTTTCTCTTCGGAAAATGATCCCCCTTGGAACTTTAATTTTAACACAATTCTAGTAGGCTCAACTCTTAGGCAACCTTCCTTGCTTTATGCTAAATTAAACCTTTATAATATTGATAACGATAATGACATTATTATGTGGGAATGAGATAAGAGTAAGAAATACACATCAATTTTTTTTTACAAATTTGTTAACTTTTCAGGCACAACAAACATCTCTTTTAAATTTATTTGGAAAGCAGTTGCCTGTCCTAAATCTAAAATTAATATATGGTTAATACTTCAAGGAAAACTTAATACAATAGAATTATTAAAGAGGAAAAACATTCAAAAAGACAACCAATGTTATTTTTGTAATATGCATTCTGAAGATATTAAACACATTTATTACGACTGCACGGACTCTTATTACATCCTAAACAATGCTCTAAGAATTTTTAATTTTAATATAATAACTAGAATTAATGACTGTGAATTCTACTGGAATAGTTTTAGATTTAGGTTCAGATAGAACATTAGATTCTTACTAGATACTTTATGTAATATTATTTATTGGTATATTTGGTTTGAACGAAATTAAAGAACTTTTCATAATAATATTAGTCATGATAATAAACTAATTTATACTATTTCTTCTTTTTGTTTTTATTGGATTTCTAATCCCAAATATAAAATAGCAAAAAATATTCATTTTAAATGGTTCGTCAATAAAGTTAGGTACAATATTAATTCATTTAAACTCAATAATAATCTTTTTAGCGCTAACAATAATAGTATTTATATTTACCCAAACTTATCTGATGATTTCACTGTCAACCATAATTGGCTTAGGATCGAAGGTGCTTAAGACTTCCTAGGTTATTTTTTCGTTCTCTGTTCTTGTCATTGTCCAGATAGTTTGTTCTTCTGTGACATCTTATCTTCCTCCTCTTTCATTCATATATATGCATATTAACTGACAAATATTCATATAAACGTATCATACTAACTCTTTTCCTAGCCACTCTATAGACGCAGGTTCGGGTGACAGGGTGTTCAGGTTCTCTTTGCAGGTTCTCACGACTTCAGATTGCAGGACTTTAGATTGAAGTGTGGGCTTCAGCACAGAGTTTTCATCCTAGTTGCACAGTTTTTTCCATCGTAGATGCAGGATTGCAGGATATTGGATTTCATAGAGAACTTCAGAGCAGACTGTTCCTCTTAGATCCGCCAGCACTCCCACCTAACATTCAGGGCTCCTTCATCTACATTTCTGAGTTTGCTTTCTAGAGGATCTGTTTTTCTACCGGGCTCTTTTTCTTTTGTAGCTTGGAGCTTCTTTTTTAGGCTTGTGACGGCTTCTTGTAGTTTTGGTTTTTTCTTTAGGTTTTAGGTACTTCAAAGACTTTCTCATCCGGCGTTGGGCACGCCGAAGCTCGTTGTTAGGTTAGGCGACGGCTTTGCCGGAACTCACCTTTGGGGTTCTCGATATTTTATTGTTTTTTGTACCTAGCATCTGTTACCTGCCAGGCATGTTGGCAACACCTTATCTCTGCATTATATATATATATATATATATATATATATGTGTGTGTGTGTGTGTGTGTGTGTGTGTGTGCGTGCGCGCGCTCTCCTCTATTTATATAGGATCGCACATTTCTCTCAAAAAAATAATCTAGAATTTTCATATGATCTTTTGCTTTTTAGGCACTGCTTTCAACCTTACTTTCTAGATTTAAGTGTATGCAACCTTTAATCAAAGTTAACAATCTATTGAATATGTAGGCAAGTTGGATAATTAATCAAAGTTACTTCTTAAAATGTAGGGTTTTTAACTCAAGCCGTTTATTAAGTTTTAAATTCAAAAACCCAGTTGTTATATCAAACATTTTTCAAAAATTCACTTACAATGTTTCTAAAACATCTTGTATAACTTTATGCAATAAAAACTAGAGTAGAGAATTTCATTTTATTATTTTCCAATCACTCATGCTATTTCCACTTTCAACCTTAGTGGTGATTCTAATAGCATACGAGGGCTATTTTTGAAAGATATGTAGATCAATGCGCACAATTATGGAAAATATCCATTTTCCTTTGTTTTTCTACTATATTATTTCTAATTGGATTACTAACATTATTTTAATACAAATTTCTAATATCATTTCTATTTATATTTCCTAATTTTACTTTTATTAAAATTTCATCTTCTTAAATTGCTCATTTTAAATTGCTCCTCCATATATAGCTCTCTTCGATTATTTTCTTTATTTTAATGCATTCGTCTACTTCTTTAACCATTTGGCTTTTCTTTAATAACATGACACAGTTTACCTTTTTTATGTAAAATTCTATTTCATCTATTTTTCCTCCATGTTTTCCTTATACAAGAATATATTTTCCTATCTTCACTATCGGGTACTCTAACCCTTCATGCTCTTTATCCCATTTAAATTCATACCACTTCCTATTGTCCATAAATTAAAATAATTTTAAATCTTTGAATTATCAAAATCATAAAATTTGTCGAGCTATACATATGCTTTATTTTCTATTTATTTTAAAGGAAATGTCTCTTTATTAAAACCCTTTTTACTAAATTTTTGGTTTATATCATTTTAATCTCAACTAGAAATTCTATTTAAATAAAATAGAAAAAGATATTTTATTTTGTAGTCAATTTAAATATTTACTGAATTTTCAAAAATATTAAAGTTGCTTGAAAATCATTCCAAATATTTTTAAGGAAATTTTAAAACTTTTTATTAAATTCTTTCGTGTAGGGTCGGACAAATAATGGGTTTTATTTGTCCCTCCTTTTGGACTTCTCTTCTTTTACACTTACTTTCTGAGTTATCTTCATTCTAAATATATTAAAAATCTGGCTATCATCTTGGAGTGATTACTACACATCTTCCTTCCGAAACTTGCTCAATTTTTTCTTCATGGTATTTATAATATATGGATTCTTTACTTTCCATTTATCTGGATCTAACATACATCACTAATTGGCAATCCAAGGGGATCCACAAGCATAGGGAAATCTAGGCCCAAAAGGGAGTTAAGTAACATCTGGCTTTAGGGACCCTTCTATATGTAGTGCTCATGCTCTTTTTAATTCAACGAGTAATAATACATATCTCTCGTGGGGTCATTAGGATAAACATATGTTTTTTTAACTTTAGCTATTATTCTAATTCATAGTCGCCTTATCCATCTTTTCATAATCTAGTAGCAACTACTTCTATTGTCATAATTTCTAAGGTTGGCGCATATATGTAATTATAGGTAAAAATAAAAATATATTCGCTCAACTTATCCTAATTACTATGATCGACTAGCCTAAGCTCTGATACCAAATGTAACAACCCATACGTTAATGGGCTCGGATTTTTGCTAATTCGAAAACCCAAGTCCACTAGGGTATGCATCGTTGGTATTGGTATCTTGTAATAAAAATATATATCAGAGAGCAAGATATTATGAACTCACATCAGAATAATGAAGTATAGTAAAGTGTGTATGCGTATACCAACTAAGTCCAATACGTTAAATATCTAGTCCCCTTGTCAGTGCAGAGCATGCACGGGAAAATCAGTCCTTCCTTCATTCCCGCCAAGCTAGTACCTATCCCTCTAAAGGTACCCTGTGGGTTGTAACGAGGAGGGGGTTAGAACAATGTTCCGATGATTGGTAAATTACACACTTTATCCATAACACTTGTTTACGCTAATCATTCTCTTTTACATATCATGTTCATTATTCAAGTCTTAGCCATTTTTACTTCATATGCACGAACGATAAAGTCAACCTACTCCGAATTACAATACACACAAATACATTTATTTGTTTATGTGCATTTATCTGCATCACTATCCCTACGGACAAGAATACATTTCTACTTGTATCTGTTGGCATCGCCTCCTTGCGATCTAACCACTTTATATCGAATAAAAATTTGAAATCACAAACTCTGACTAAACGTATCATAGTTACACATTGAAAGGAACCCGCAATATCGGCTCACGTCAATGATGACTATGGGAATATCAATCATTCATGTGCAAAACTCAATGGTAACACCACATATTGCACCGTATTGGGCATCTAATAACTGTGTCTAGGCTGAACTACCAGCATACATCGTTGATCCTACCGTTGGTGCCAGGCTATAATATGGTCAGGACCGATGGTTCTCTCGACCTATCTATATAGCACTAAAATATATGGTACCAACAATACTGACATAGCACCGAGATTTCGTTCACCGTCCAGTTTGGATTACCTAACGCGAATCAGGGAAATGCCTACTTGATTACATAATTCCCTCGTTGGGATTGGAAGATACTCCAATTGGCCATTTAAGACTTCAATCCAAAGGCGAACACACTTTAGTATATTTCCTAACTTATACGCGAACGAATATATCCATGGGTCCTATAGTTGGAGACGTTCCACATTAGTATAATGTATGCACAACTACTGGTAGTCCATTGTGGTGGGCAAACTTTTGTTTTGTAATACTACTAACCTCTCATTCCAATCTTTATTAATGATCGCGTCATTTATAATTAGTCTAAATGTTGGCCAGGCCAGTAATGCACACTAGTCATATACGAACTTTTAAGGCCATTGTTAACTAGTTTTTTAACCCATCAGAATTCAATAAGGGGTAAAACATTCAGATTATGCCAGAATAACTCGGGGCTCAACCAAAAAATCAAGCAGAAAAGTCGATAGGACTCAAGGAAAATCATGCAATAAAATACGAAGTAGAACGATCGCTAGCGGTCCATCACTCGTGGATTGCTAGCGATCCATAGAGAAGCATCACGAGTTGCCTAATCCAGTTGCATTATGATTCATTACCATTTCTAAGCACACTTTCCATGTTCATAACATGCCAAATAATCTAGCTCGAGAAGTGAAGACTCATCTTATTCAAGTTATTCGACCAAATGTGGCTAACTTTAAATGGACCTAGATTACTTATACTGAGTCGGACCGACTAAAAATTTTAGGAGGACACTTAGAAGATGTAAAAGAAGGCTTAAGAAAAAATAGGATTATTTGGAGGTTCGTTAGTGGATCGCTAGCCACCTAACTAGATTGATTGTTAACGATCCATGTTGATTGGGCCCTACCACCTAAATTTTTTAAGGTAGGTCTCAAACACCCTCTAGAGTGTATGCACAAATATTTGTCTGATTTCGTTAAGTTTTGAGTGGGTAGTGGATGATTCTTCTAGACCAGATGACCCATGAAGATGGATGATCAAATAAAAACAAACAACTTGATATTTTGAAAAGGCATTCAAATAAATAAAGGAAAGCAACCCAAAAGAGTAGACTAAAAAATAGTCTAAGGGCATGGATCCCTAGCGATTCATCACCCATGGATCGCTAGCGATCCATTATGTTAGCTCGGGTCGCCTTGAGTTTTTCATAACTTCTTCCTATCACTGAGTAGAAGCTTCAAACAAGTCGGCTTTGGTCCAACTACTTTCCTACCCCTATAAATACAATCCTACCTGCAACTAGAGATGGATTGTTTCTAAGGAGATAGCCGCAATTACTCTATTGAAAATTTTTCACTTCTTCAACTTTCTTCTCCCTCACAATAGTCATTAAGAGGTTATTGTGATTCTCTAATCAATCCTTATACTTGTGACTTATTCTAACTCATTATAACTTAGATATAAGGACTAACTAGTTGATATCATGAGAGATTCAACTAGTATAATCATATAAAGATTGATTAATGTTGACGTAGGCTAGAGTCAGCCAAATCACTATAAAAATTCTACGTCACTTTTCTTTCTTCTTCTTTTTATTATGTGTTGGTGATTGTCTACAGCAGTGCTTTCACACTCAATCTAGGGTATTGATCCATTTTTGGATTAACATTTTGGTACTTTCATTGAGAATCTTGAACGAAATTTAAAGAACCGAAGTTCGAATCTAAGATTTAGAGATGATAATAGGCTAATGATAGAACTAGAGCTGTAGCAAGTAATCCAAAGCCTAGGGGTAGCCAGGAGGTGTCCTCATATTCTTATCAACCCAACTATGTGATTAGAGAGGAGATGGAAAGGGTGATGAAAGAGATGTACGATGGAATCTTAGCTAGAAACATGGGACAATGAATGGCTTCTTCCATAGGATGGAGCAGCAAATGATTGCTCGATCTGCAGGAAATGTGAATCAAACTCTAGGAAAAAGAACAGGAGAAGCTGGAGTTGGATTAGAACAAGTCAGAGTCTTGCCCCCACGCCCAGAGCAACCGATACTTGGGGGCAATGCTGGAATCAACATAGGAATCAATCCAATGCCGAAGTGACTATTGAAACACTGGGAACTAGTGGTACGATAGCAAATCCAAATATTATGATGCAAATGACAAAAGTCCATGTAGTAGAATTTCATCAAAGGAACGCATGTCTGAATGAAGCTAGAGTTATGAATCAGAACATAGACATGCGGTTGGAAGGGTGCATCCCAGGATACCCCTACCAGAACAAGGGGTAAAGTATTGCTTTAGGATGGTGACCTTCATTGGACGGTGAGAACCAAATTTCTGAATTGATACAAAGGTTCATTAGAGGAGGACCTCCAGATAAAGGTCTTCAAGATGTGAATATGAATTTGTTTACTATTAACATATTGAATGCAAGAAATCCTCCAAATTTCAAGCATTCCACGCTGGAAATGTATAATGGGAAGATATTTTCGACAATTCATATGATGAGATACGTCTAACATATGGAGGTGTTGGGTTCTTTCGAGGAGGTAATAGGGCTGTACTTCCAATTTTACTTAATAGGCTTAGCTGAAATGTGGTTTAGAAAGTTGGAAAATCGGTCCATAAGTACATGGACTGATTTGATGACCAAATTCTTGAAACGGTTCATAGTTTATGTCTTACAAACGAGGAATGTACTTATGCCCTAAAACGTAAACAAAGGCCTAGTGTGTCCTCAAGATTTTTTTTTAACAAGATTCAATGTGGTGACAGCTGCGGTAGATATGCCAAATCTATCATTTATCCTAATGGTAGCAGTATTTGAAGTGGCTAGTAAGACTGATTTCAAAGCTGCACTGAAAAGGGATCCACCGATGGATCTTGTTGAACTCTATTATGAAGCTGAGAGATATTTGCGTCAAGAAGACGCTGAAACTGAGGATGAAGATATGGATGCTAAAATAAATGCGGTAGACGATAGGGGACCATTTGGAGCTGGAATTGGAAAAGACAAAGGGAAAAGGAAAACCGATGATGATTTTGAGGAGCCAAATAACAAAGGAAGGAGCCAAGATTCTCTTTTTACACTGGCCTGACTGAAACCCTTGAGTTGATAAACATGGATATTAGAAGGCAAAACCTCTACTAACAGCCACCAAGGAGGGCGCCTATTGATTGGTAGAAAAGAACTGGAATGTTTTGCATCTTTCACGAGCTGAATGGGCATGAAACGAATAAGTGCCGACACCTTTGTGATCTGATAGAAGAATTTGTATGGAACGACCAACTGCTAAAGAACTTGAGGAATAGAACTATGGTAGAATTGTAAGAAAAACCAACATCCACCGCAAATGCATCAAGAAACACCTAGGAATTTGAGCCAAGACAAATTATCCCATGATCGGGGTAGATGGGAGTCAAATCTAGCTTCCATGCTTTTCTTTTTCATCTCTTTTTCCACACTTTTATTTTGGTAGTTAGTCAATAATAACCTCAAGCATCTTACACCTGTATTGGATCCTGAAGTGTCCCTAGGCATGATAGGAGTCGGATGCCTGAGATGACTATTTAGGACAATAATAAACTCGGTTACACATATACGAGACGAAGATTGGTCTCTAGGCACGTTCTGATTCGGAACTCTAAGGTGTGCATTTAAGGTTTTTGCTTGTTTAATTTATGCTTGTTTGTTTTGATTTGAATATTTGAATTTCAAAAAATCCACATTTATTGTGATGACTAATATTTATAGCCTTAGAGTCCTATCACGGGACCGAAGTGCAAGGTGCAAGTCCCCTTGCTAGAGAGCGGGTGGATGGACTTGTACGTTATTGATCACCTTTTAGTCCTAACCTAAAAGATAGGACCAAAGTGCAAGAAGTAAGTTCCCTCACCAGAGGTGAGTGGATGGGCTTACTTAATCCCCCTTCACTTAACAAACAAACAATACAGATAGATCGTCCCCTTAACATAAACATTAAATGATCCGTAGAGATCGCGTACTAAACTAAAAATTAAATTATCCGGAGAGATCGTGCGTTAGATTTTAACAATTAGGAGAGATCGAGCCTTAAAAGAGATTTGACTCAATAAAAGGATTTGAATGCCTTATAAATAGAACAAAACTGAAAATGTCCTAGACGAACATAAGATTATTTCAATATATGATGCGATTCATATATATGATGTTATTTTGATATATAATATGATTTTGATATATGATGTGACAACTCTAAATGAGAAATAAAATGATAATGATTCAAATCTCAAATGACCATTGGGGCAATTAGAGATATGAGATGTAATTGGAGACATGTGACATAATTGGAAACATGTGATTTTACTAGAGATATGTGATGTAATAACTCTGAATGAAATTGGAATGATTGTGATGTGTTGATTAATCTTTGGCGGAGTCTGGAGTCTTAGGCTGTAACAGGTTTGGAATTACTTATGATTGGCAAGAGAATTCAAAGGAACTTGACGATCGCTAAGGCTAAAACAGAGGGAAAGCTCAATTATCGAACACCGGAGACAGGAATATGTTCTTGAGCAAAGCACACTTTTCATTCAAAAGGTTTACTTTAGGGGGGGGGGGTAAGTGTTAACCAGGTTTTTAAACCATCAGAATTTAATAGCTAGAACATTTAGTATATGCTGGAATAACTCGAGACTCAACCACAACAGCCAAGCAAAAATGTCAGTGGGACTGAAGGAAAATCAGTCAATAAAATACTAGGTAGATGGATCATTGGTGATATATAAGGAAGCATCATGAATCACCTAAACCTCTTGCATCGTGATTCATTACCATTTCTAAGCACGGTTGCCAATTTTCATAGCATGCCATATAATCTAGCTTGAAAGCGAAGATTTATCTATTTCAAGTTGTTTGACCAAAACAAGCTAAACTACAATGGAACTAGAGAATTCATACGGATTCAGATTGACTAGAAATTTTGGAAGAACACTTAAAAGACATAAAAGAAAGCTTACAGAAAAAATGGTATCATTTGGAGATTGTTTGATGGATAGCTAGCGACCTAACTAGATGGATGCTAATGCTCGTTGTAGATTGGCCCCACCATCTAAATTTGTTAGGCTAGGTCCCATACACTATCTAGAGTTTACTTTCGATGTTTCATTTAATCTTGTTAAGATTTGAGCGAATTATGAATGATTCTTCTGGACCAGATGACCCATTAAGACGGATGATCAAACAAACACCAAACGACTTGATATTTGGACAAGGCATTCAAATAGATGAAAGTTAATGTAGCCTAAAAGGTTAAACCCAAAAATAGTCTAAAGGAATGGATCACTAGCGATCCATCAACATGACGGATCGCTAGCGATCCGTCATGTTAGCTCGGTTCACCTTGAGTTTTTTTGAACTTCTTCTTAGCACTTAGTAGAGGCTTCTGATAAGTCGACTTTGGCCCAACTTCTTTTCTAACCTTATAAATACAATCCTACCAATAAATAGAGATAGATCTTTCCCAGGGAGAGAGCCGCCATTGATCTACTAAAGTTCCTTTACTTCTTCAACTTTCTTCTCGTTCACGACATTCATCAGGAGGGTCACTGAAATTCTTGAGTCAACCCTTATACTTGCGATTTATTTTAACTCATTATAATTTATATCTAAGGACTAACTAGTTGATATCTAAAGAGATTCAACCAGTATAATCATAATAAAGATTGATTAAAGTGGACATAGGCTAGAGTCAGCCGAACCACTATAAAAATTCTGCGACTCTTTTCTTATTTAGGCTTTTTATTTGTTGTTTATCCAAGATTTTTTCTGTTGATTATCTGCTCTGGTGCTTTCACACTCGATCCAGGGTGTTGGTCAATTTTTTGGGTTAACAGCCATATAATTTCAAATAAAAAATTATTACACCTCCTAGGTTCAATTATTCGTGTTTACTTACTTACCATTAACTTATTTCTTATTTCAATTTCACAATAGTAATTAAGTATCGTTTACTACTTCTTCTAATTAATACAATCAAGTATTGTTTACTAGTATTGCTTCTTTTAAATTTATACAAGTAAGTATCATTCACTACATTTATTTCTTCTATTCAAACTATACAACTAAGTATCATTTATTGCTTCTTTTAATTAATGCTCTTATTATTATAACCTTCCTAAACTCTTCAATTCATTGTCTTATTTATATTTTTCACTTATTATTTATTTCCTAAGATACGTTTAATCATATATATTTAGTCGATGAGGGAACTATTAATATTTCAATTATAACATTTTTAGTTCAACATTTAAGGATTTCTACATTTTAATGAGTTAGAACTATATCTTTCCCAAAATGGGAAATATTATCACTTTTACTTCGTATAAACTATCCAAAAAAGGAATTATGTTATGATTGGAATTACAAGGAATTTTCTTTTTTGTGTTTATGAAATCGGCAATACAAAATGCGGTAAATATCCCAATTTTGCATATCTCTTTCTTTTGAGCAAATTCTTTGTTATTCCAAATGACACGTCTTCATATATAATTATAAAGTTGGATAATTTATAGAAATTTACATAAATACGTTCTTTAATTCATATTTAATAACTTATAGCATCCAAATTTCAAAATATTGAATTAAGGTAAAATCTTATTATTGACTTACCACATAACTTTTAAGGACTACTTTCATTCTTACATTCCATATTTTTATGTATACAATTTAATTCAAAATTTAACGATCTACTAAAAATTTAGGCAAGTGCCTTAAATTTATTTTATATATATTTAGGCCTATAATTCCATGCTTTATGTTCAGGTATATAAGAAACTGATCCAAATGATAAAAGTCAATGTTACGTAAAATTAAAATCTTTGACTCACCACCTTACTTCCAAGTCTCTAAATCTAAATCTATTATTCATGTTTGACTCCCTTTCTTCCTACCATAATATGTATCGAAAGCATATATGTATTTATTAGAATTGTAGATCTGAGAAGAGATTTGAATTAAACATAGTTATAAATTTAGTTTAGAATTCACCTCTTCTTCATAGAATCTATACAACTTTATTCGTCTTTTCTTCTATTTTCCGCAGTTCTCCACTAATACACATACATATGTGTATATATATAATATTTTATAATTTATATAATGTTTAGAATTAGTGGAGAGGAGAAAAATGGTAGCTCCGCTATTGATTAAGAAAATACGAGAAGAAAAGGAAAAAGTTAGGCCTACATTCGATTCAATATTATTCGTTAGATTTTTATTGATTAAATCAAAGCCATTTAACCTAGTTTCACTTTCAGTCACTAAGGAATCATCGAACTACTGGTCAACAAGTGGCGATCGACCGTTAAGGGTCGACTAGTCCCTATTTCGAAGTCGGCCGATTAACATTAATGAATAAACATGAATGTCGATCTGAAAATCGCTATGAACACAATGGTGTAAGTTTCATAGCTAAATTCTAATGTTTGTAAACATTATATTTTTATGCTTTACTAATTATTTATTAATTCTTTTTAGTTAACTACAATTTAATTTACGGGGTGTTACAAGTTGGACGCTTCCATTCACATACGGTTATATATTATTTTCGATGCACTAATAGTATGTATGTATTATCAATTATGAGGACATGCTATTATAACTATCTAGACAGTTGTTAGGTCTTAGGTTAATAATTTCAAAATTTTATGTATCTTGGAGGTACCCTTTGTGTTATTCTTAAATTATATATTATCATCCCGTTTCATATGTTTTGTTCTCTCCTTCCTTGTTCCTTTTCTTTGAACATTTTCTTTTTGCCATAACAATCTGTCTTTCTAGAACTTAAGTGCTCGTCACGTGAATACTATGGATGTATTAGTATCGACATTTGGGGGCCGAAAAGGGGGGTTGCTACAAATATGCTATTTTAATTTCAGATAAAAGTGCTAATTAAATTTATTTTAAATGCATTAATTTTAGTTAAGGACAAACCCTAAATTAAGATATTGTAATTATAGAAAACAGGAAAAGATAGGCAAGATTAATCCACACTAAATTAAACGAATATAAACCCTTATTCGATAAAGCTTTTCGGTTTATTGAGTTCATTTGTTTTAGATAAATGAAAGAAATTGAATGCTCATTTTTTTTCCTTGGATTGATTTATAACTTGAGATATATATATATATATATATATATATATAGACACACACACACACACACACATACATATTTCTAATATGAAAACACATACATAAAAATACACATACATATAATCCTTGAAATTAACAAATTAATTGGTATAATCAGGGTTATGAAATACACATAGAAATCTAGCTGAAAACAAGTCCTTAAACTTGTATATGAAATCAAGAAAAGAATGTATGAAAACAATTAAGCTAAACTAGTTATAACAATTTGGAAAACATACTAGGCATTTGAGTAGATGTCTAAAAATTCATTCAGACATCTAAAATTGTGTTTAGAAGTATAGATTTCAGGAAATCACATCTCGAGAGTTAAAAGTTGAAACTTGACATATTTCAGATGTCTTAACATTTTTAAATTTGTAAAAATTAAGTCGAACGTTTAAAAAAAGGCACCTAGACGTCTAAATGCCTGAGAATGTTTTTCATTTTCATTAAGCTTGTTGTCATTCCTCCAATTTTAATAACATTATTCAGAAGATTTAATCAAATAAATTAAATAGAACAATATAAATCTTAAAGTGATAAGGGGATGGAGATTTGAATAAATACTTAGAGGTCGAGTTTAAGTAAATAAATGGGCTAAAAATGGTTATACAAGTAAATTCATCAACAGAAGGGTATTAGGATAATTGCTGCCCAATATTTTCATTACCCTTATATTCTACTTCCTTATATCATTCACGTTCATTTTATAAAATGCAAACAAACGTAAGAAAAGAAAGAGTGTAGCTAGACGATGCTTGAAGAAAAAGGAGAAGAGTATAAAATTTAAAGCTAAGGATTAAAGACAAGGGAAATTAGTCTCAATCAAATCTCAAGTTCCTTATCCTAATCAATGTGAATAATAATCCAGATCATCTCTATTTTGTTTTATGATCATTTGTTTTTGGGTTTAAGATTAAATCCCTCATAATAACGATTTTGATTGATGATATGCTTGGATTTGGACATATTGGATTCAAGCAAAATAATTTGATAATTATTTTACATGGTTTTATGGGTAAAACCCATTAAAATTGATCTCGAATGCCATAAGAAAAATTTGTATCATGTAAAATATGAATTTGTAATTGGATTTCAATTTTTCTAATTTTCCAAGTTATGTAAGATTTAATATGAATTTTCAAAGGAAAATATGAATAGTTATGTTCAAAAATTAATTGTAATTATTTATTGAAGCATTTGGGTCTGGAATTTTTATACGGAGGATAACATATTGAAGGTGAATTTATGTAGTTTTCCGCGTTTTTCCTAAGTAATTTACTATGGAAGTAAAATTATTCTTGATGAAAGACTTAATTGTTTTATTAGTTTTGCTTACTAGAAGGGCTTATTTGCTAAGTTAATCCTTGTTTAGATCTGAAATTATGAGGCGGTTATGTTTGTAAATAATTTGAAAAGTTATGGCAGCCAATCACATGTTTACGAGTAGTAGATTTGTTAGAAAGCATTTTCTTAATTGGCATTAAATAAGTTTTTACCCCAAAAACTGGGTTCTGTAGGATAGCTGTAACATCCCAAAATTTATCAATTTAAATTTGGTAATTTATTTGAACTTTTTTAATTTAATTTGAAAAGTTTCAAACAAATAAAATAAGTGATAATTTGTATGAATAAAATTTCAATTCATTTGAGTTTAAAATTTGAAATAACAAATGTTTTTAAAATCATTTGAATTTGAATTATATTCGAGTAATACTCGAGTGCGTCTCAAGTTAATAACATAAATCAGTTTTTACTTTGAAATAAATTCAAACTTTTTATCATTTCAAAAAAACATGTTTTAAAAGATGATTTTGAATTGAGTTAAAACTACTTAACGTTTTAAGTAATATATTTTGTAATCAAATTTAATTTAAATCTTGTTTCATTATTTTATAAAAATTATTTATATTAATTAAATAAGGTAATTAAGAGGGGTAACTAAGATAAAAAAATGTTATTTTAAAACTAATCTAAATCCTTTAAGTTAAATTGTGTGGTAAGAAGATTCATTAAGCAAGGGTTATAAGCAAATCAAAGTGATTTATAAAGATAAAAAGATTTATCTTTAATTTATTAAGTAATTAATGATTATTAATATAATTACTTAAAGAATTAACTATTAAATTAATTACTTAATATTAAAGGTTAATTAAGTGAATTATTAAAGTTAATTGATTTGTAATTAATTAAGATAATTAGTTAAGGAATAATTAATTAATAAAAGTAATTAAGATTAAATTAATTAATAACTAAAGATTAATCAATTAAGATAATTAATTAAGGAATAATTAATTAATAAAAGTAATTAAGATTTAATTAATAAATAATTAAAGATTAATTAATTAAGTTAATTAATTAAGGAATAATTAATTAATAAAAGTAATTAAGATTTAATTAATTTATAATTAAGGATAATTAATCATTGATTAGAGATAATTAATGAAAGTAATTATATGGTTAATTTGTTACACAATTAGTTCATCTTAATTGAAGATGATTGATTATTATCGAATGCTGTGTACTAGATTGATATTTTGATATGTGATTATTATGCTATGTAATATGAATTGTTTTGTGCTTAGCTGTGATATCTGTGATTTGTCTCTTTGAATGTGAAAACCCATTGGCTGTAAAACAACACTTGAATTTCGATGCGACAGGGAGTCGGATTCCAATTGGTTATCCGGAGCCCACATCGAACCTTGATAGTAAATATTTGTGAATGATATATCCACGTGTTTTAAAATTAAGCACTCACTATTAGGATTTGCCGGGAGAGGATATTTTGTGTTATATAACCCATTACGAATAGGATACTGCGAAATGAATAGCATTTGAAGACGGTGGTGAAGACCGGGTGTCCTCGAGAATGATAGGATAACCTATCGAATGTCTCTGCACTGAGTTGCTCCGGTACAGAGATCTCCACATGTAATGGGGAATCCGATCGGGATTGTGGATACCCGGATTGCAAGGGCTTCTTCCTTTATTGGACGAAGTGCCTTCGGTTCTGTTCGAACCCGGAACAGAGTTGTATAGTTGTATGTTTGACACTACACTTTGAGATATAAAGCACATTTCTTTCAAATACATATTTATTGGTGGCGGAGAATTTATTCTCTTAGCTCAACAAACTTCTCTGAGACGTACGAGCATAGAGCTTATGTAGTTAAAGGTTATCAGTGATATAATCCCAATTTGGTAGTGTGGCATGCTAAGTGCTGTTGTGTGTTGATGATCATTTTTTGATCAAAGCAAGGCTTTTGTGTAAAGCGTAGCTTTGTGGACGAGACTTCATCAGACCTCACACCCCGGAAATGGTCGAAACAGGAAAGATGCGACAAGTTTATGAGGGTCGCGCCCTTTAGGGTATGTCATTTCCTTTTGGAAAAAGGTGGTATCCTGGTATGGAGCCCAGACACTTAAACTATGTGGTTGCTGCAATCTCATTACTATGTGGTTGAGGGCCATCGGATAAGGGTCGCAAACGATCGGGGGTGGCATACTCGTGTAGTAGTTAGCTAGTTACAGAGGTCACCCGGCCTTGTGTTGGCAGAGAACTGGTTAAGTTCTTGGGACATCCCTCCAGAGGCGTATCCATGTGGCATAGGAAGTTCCTTAGCCTGACCATTTGTTGGAAATCCAATCTCAAATATGAACCTAATACAATTTTAGTTGTAGTTACTGCCATTTAACATGGTAGCTATAGTAGGCATACTATAATGGTACGTATGCTGGCCAAGATTAATATTATACTTTCGAAAAGGTTTTCTACACTATGCACTAACAAAAAATATCAAAGAGTTTTTTCGTATTAAGAATATTTGACTATCATAAGGAGAAATCTCCCCCAAGTGTGTGATTGCATTATGTGTGTGTGCCGGGAGGCCTTATGGTAGTTTCATTCTCTAAAAGCATGAACGGTTTTCTTTTAAAAATTTGTTTTATTTAAAAGCAACTATTTTTGTTAACTCATACCAGTCCCATGGCTGACCCGGAGTTTATTGTTTTCTTTCTAAACTCTGGGTGCCCAAAATTTCCACATAGGCAGCGTAGTAGCAGGTTTTCCATGTTTTGGTGCTAGCTGGATTTTTGAAGTCTTTATGTTTGGAAGCTATCGGATTTTGGAATTTTTGGCTTTAGTAACCTTTTGAAGTGTTGAAGTTTTGAAGACCTTATCAAAGAAGATGTATGTTGGATCCTTTTGAAGACTCTTTTGTCATTCCGTTGTGAAGTTATCATTATATTGTTGTTATATCAATATGTAGCACTCTGATATAAATGTTAAATGTTGTAATGGATATTATGATGATGTTGTATCTGTGATCAATCATATTCATTTTGGTTCCACTGTTTATTATTTATCTAATGTTGTTATAAGCTCCATCCGAATTGGAATTCATTGTTTGAATCTTCGGCAGTCGAATACAAGTGAGGTGTTGGATGTCGATTTTCGAACACTGAATTTCAGGTCATGACAAGTGGTATCAGAGCTAAAGGTTGAGTAAGAACTTTAGCTACGGAGTATAACACATTAGATAGTTCATTAGAGATAGGGTGAAGTATACCCTAGAATGAATATGAACCGAGACCGAAACCCTAAATTTTCTTCGTCCATTTCTTTTAACTGCTGATATTCCTCAAAATATCTCGTCTGTATATCTAAATCAAATTTTCTTACTAATTAGAAATAGTAAGAATGAGCGGGCGAAGAGGAAGAGCTAGGGTCGGGGAAATGCTACCACAGCCGGTCAGGTCCCCTCACCAACAGAGGCAGCAATAACTACTCAACATCAGCCGAATCTGGCTGATTTATATAAGAGCTTCTCGAGACTTTGTGGTAAGCCGTTCACCGGTAAGGAGTCTATTGTCGAGGCCCAAGAATGGATTGGATCATGTGAAAGAATTTTTAAAGGGCTAAAGTTGGAAGAAAATCTGATGCGACTCATAGCTTCTTGGCAGCTTCAAGGAGAAGCCCTAGCATGGTGGCAGATAGTTAATGTAGATGAGCCAGAAGACGAGTTTACTTGGGAGAGATTTAAAGAAGCATTTGAGAAGCGCTATATGTCATTTGCTGGTTTTCCTCGAATGTACTAGGAATTTATGGACTTAAAGCAAGGGAGTTTGTCATTTGAAGAGTACCTAAACAAATTCAATGTCTCATTTCGATCCAGAATTGGTAAATACACCTCTAAATAAAAATGGAAGGCTCATTCGTGGGATGAATAAGAGGTTCCATGAAAGGATGACTGGCCACGTCAAAGAATCTTTTTTAGATCTGATTGATATGGGGTATAGATATGCTACCCTGGATATGCAAGAAGCCCTGGTGGAGAAAGGAAATGCGAGCAATCAAAATTGGAAGAAGAGGAAATTTGGAGGCAAGAAACTATGGCAGGGAAAGGAGAAGAAGAGAAGCAATCAAGAGGATAAGGAAAAAGGTGTTACTTGCTTTAATTGCTTAGAAAAGGGCCATTATTCGAGCAGATGTACGAAGCCTAAGAGATAAGTAAATCAACCTGTACAAGCAAAACCCAGGAAATGCTACTATTGTCAGAAATTAGGACACGAAGTTAAAGACTACCCAACAATGAAGCAAGCTCAGACATCAAAGGTGTACACAGTCAAAGATAAACCTACAACTTCTAAAGCAGAAAAGGGGAAAGGAGTCCTGGAAGGAAACCTTACTATTTATGATAGAATTGTTAGAGTTTTGATTGACACGGGCGCTACACATAGTTTTATCTCTCAACAAGCTGTAAATGAATTAAATTTTGAACCTGATTTTGTTGACGAGCCCATATGCGTAAAGAATCCAGTTGGATGCCCCACGAACCTTTATCTTTAATGTAGCGGCGTTCCTATCTCATATTCTTGTTACGAATTCCCTATCGATCTCTTTTTCCTTGATTTTTATGAATTTGAAATCTTACACGGAATGGATTGGCTAACAAAATACGAAGCCAAATTGGATTGTAACAATCGATTGATTTCGATCAAAACCAAATTTGGAGATTTCATTGAGATTTCGTGTGAGGACCCTCGTCCTTAAATAGTTGGGTTGTTGTATAACTTGGGTTATCCCGAACCCAATCAGGAGTCCATACCCATTGTCCAAGATTTTCCAGACGTGTTCGAAGAAGTGAAATCCTTACCTCCGCATCGAGAAACAGAATTCAGAATTGACCTAGTACCCAATGCTCATCCTGTCATGCAAGCAAGTCACAGGATGGCACCCAGGGAAAGAATTGAATTAGTCAAGCAAACCGATGATTTGCTAAATAAAGGGTTAATTCATCCTAGTGTTTCTGAATGGGGTTCAACAGAAGTGTTTGTTGCTAAATCTGACGGATCTTTGAGATTATGTGTGGACTACCGCAATCTCAATAAGCTGATTCTCAAGAACAAATTTCCTCTACATAGAATTGATGATCTGTTTGATCAATTGCACGATGCTCGTTTCTTTTCGAAGATGGATCTAGCCCAGGGATTCCATCAGCTACGAATTGCCAAAGGTTGTGTTCATTTGACCGCCTTTAGGGGATCCTAATATGTTCTACGAATGGTTAGTCATGCCTTTCGGGCTAACCAATGCTCCAGCATACTTCATAGATCTAATGACCTGTGTGTTCCGGGAAGTATTGAATAAATTTGTGCTCGTGTTTATTGACGATATTTTGGTCTATTCCATGACCGACGAGGAGCATGCCGAGCATCTTAGAATCGTTTTGGAGATATTAAGTAAGAATGTTCTATTCGCCATATTTTCCAAATGCCATTTTTGGGTCAAAGTAATTAAATTTCTCAGCCACATTGTTAATGAAGAAGGAATTTCTATTGATCCTAGCAAAATTTCCGCTATTCTTGACTGGAGGAAACCCATTACTCCGAAAGAAGTTTGAAGCTTTCTGGGTTTAGCGGGCTATTATCAGAAGTTTGTTCGAGACTTTTCTAAGACAACTAGTCCATTGACTAAGCTAACAATGGAGAATGCAAAATTCAATTGGACTCTGAAATGTGGTGAAGCTTTTCAGGAGTTGAAGAAGAGATTAACCACGACTCCTGTCCTTGCTATCATTAACGGGAACTAGGGTTTATCTTTCTATACTGAAGCTTGTGGTGATGGTTTGGGTGCGGTACTAATGCAGAATGGGAAGGTAATTGCCTACGCGAGTAGACAATTACGTCTGCATGAGAGAAATTACCCAACACTTGATTTGGAGATTCTAGCTGTTATCTTCGCTTCGAAAATATGGCGGTACTATCTTCTGGGTAAGAACCTCTTTCAGCCTTTTTAACGATTTAAGAAATTTAATTTAACTTAATAAATATATTTAATGAACTCACTTTCTTTAGGTGAAAAATTCGAATTATTCACCGATCACAAATCTTTCAAATATCTCTTCACCCAGAAAGATTTAAATCTACGACAACAACGTTGGCTGGAATTTCTGGCATCTTACGATCTAAATATTCTGTATACACCCGGAAAGGCCAATGTAGTTGTCGACGCCTTGAGTAGGAAGCATGCTTTTCTTGCTCACCTTGTCATCGCTCCTACTCTTATTGAGAAAATCGCCAATAAGCAAAAAGTGGACAAGTTTCTTCAGGAAATATATGGAAGGATTCGTCGAGGTAAGGATTCCAGCTTTCAAATCGACAATAATGGGATTATAAGATTAAAAGGCAGAGTACGTATCCTAGACATCCCTGATCTGAAACGTTCTGGTGGAAGACAATGAAAAGAGGACAAGTCTAAATTAAGTATCCATCCAGGAGTTAATAAGATGTACAGAGATATCAAAAGAACTTTCTAGTGGAAGACAATGAAAAGGGACATATCTATATATGTGAGTCACTGTGCTACTTGTCAACAAATTGAAAGCGATCAAAAGAAAATGGCGGGTGTACTTTAGCCTTTGGAGGTACCTAAGTGGAAATGGGACCAAGTATCAATGGATTTCATCGATGGGTTGCCTCGTACTCGGAAAGGCAATGAAGCAATTTGGGTCATTGTGGACCGTTTGACTAAGACATACCACTTTTTGCGAGTAAAATCTGCCCACACGGCAACAAGTTTAGCCGAATTATATGTGAAAGAAATTTTCCGTCTCCACGGTATACCTAGCAGCATAGTGAGTGATCGTGACCCGATCTTCACTAATAGATTTTGGGAGGCATTTCAAGACGCATTAGGAACAAAAATGAACTTAGCACTACTTATCACCCACAGTCTGATGGGCAGACTGAAAGGATAAATCGAAAATTGGAAGACCTTTTGCGAGCTTGTATTCTTGATTTTGGTGTTTCTTGGGAGGACCATTTACATCTGGTCGAATTCTCATATAACAATAGCTATCAGGCCAGTATCGAGATGGCTCCTTTCAAAGCTTTATATGGTTAAGGAATCCATCGAGAAAGTTGATTTTATATGGAAGAAATTGAAAACGGATCAAAGTCGTCAAAAGAGCTATTATGATCGCAGAAGAAGGGATTTGGAATTCCAGTTTGGAAACTTTGTTTTCCTTAAAGTATGTCCAATGCATGGTGTGTTAAGATTTGGGAAGACGGGTAAGCTGGCACCATGGTATATTGGTCCTTTTCCTATTCTAGAGAGGATCGATTCTTTAGCCTATCGAGTGCAGCTACCCAACTGGTTGTCTGGCGTGCATGATGTATTTCACATTTCTAACCTTCGGAAGTATGTGCACGATCCATATAGTATTATTCAAGAAGTTGCTCGGCAGGATCTCAAAATCACTCCCAATTTAGCAGTTAAAAGAGAACCGATAAAGATTATAGATCATGATGAAAAGCAATTAAGAAACAAAATTGTGAAACTAGTTAAAGTGCAGTGGAGCGGTGATCAAAAGAATTGCACTTGCGAAACTAAAGACAGCATGCAGAAATCATATCCCAATTGCGGAGTGTATATTTCGGCTTAAACTGGTAAGACCTTCTCTATCTTTTTTCTATATTCTTATATCCTTTGTTTGCTTTTTCTCTCTCTTTCAAATTTCGAGGACGAAATTTTCTTGAGGGGGAAAATCTATAACATCCCAAAATTTATCAATTTAAATTTGGTAACTTATTTGATCTTTTGGAATTTAATTTAAAAAGTTTCAAACAAATAAAATAAGTGATAATTTGTATGAATAAAATTTCAATTCATTTGAGTTTAAAATTTTAAATAACAAAAGTTTTTAAAATCATTTGAATTCAAATTATATATACATATGTGTATATATGAGTAGATTTGAATTTGAATTTGAATTTGAATTTTAAATAAATGCTTTAGTAAAGTATTTTGAATTTAAAACAATATATGAGTAATTTATTTAATGAATAATTGGTTTAAAATATTTTCTTTTAAATTTTATATTTTTAACTCTTTTATTCATTCCTTAAACCTGTACAAAATCTTTAATCCAGGAAAGAAAAATCACCCGTAACAATTAATCAACCAGCAGCTTCCTCAACACTTTAAATCAAGAAAAAAAAGTCTGTAACCAGTTTTCTCAAAAATCTCAAGCTAAGGAAGGAAATTTAAAATAAACAACTTCAGCTCTCAACATCGAAGTGGGATTTAATTTCAACAATTAAACATAAGAAAAAGATCTTCACATAAGAAAAAGAATCAGGAGCAACTCTAGGCTTTCAAGCTCAGTTTTCAAGTTGCAGTCAGAAATTCTTCTCTGTTTCATAATTTTTTTTTAACTGTATGTAAATCTCTTTAAGAAATTGAAATTGAATTTGTTGTTAAAGAAGCTAAGCAAGTATAAATAACTAGTTGTAGGTAAGAAAAATCCAGGATCAAATTTAAATAGCATTCCAGATTTCAAATAATAAACATCAAGACACTTCCTCTCTGCTTCTGTTTCCAGGCATAATAGGTGAGTTAACCTTTCTAGGCCTTGATGTCTGATCTGTGTTTGAATGCATGATGTAGGCAAGTGTGAATATAGGTTTGCATGCACCAATATGTGAATGTGTATATGTATCTTGCCTGTGCATGTTAATGTACAGGGTTGATAATCCCTGTTCTAATTCCAGGTTTTCAAAAACCTATTAGAAAATGAAATTCTCATCCTACTGTAACGATCCAGAATTTTTGGTCGCTAGATTTGAACATTTAAATCATTTTAATTGTTAAATGTGCATTATAATTCGACTTTGAAGTAAGAAGATTTTGGTTAAATTAATAGAATTAGTTAAATTTCAAATACGGGAATTTAATTGAAATTCGAATAATAACAATTTAATAATAGTATTGGGATAATTGGTGATATTGGGTGTAAATAGGTATAAAAATAGATTCTAAAATTTATTTTAGGTCTATTTGGATTCGAATTATAATATTGGACTGTTGGATGGAACTAAAAGTCGATAGGTTGAATTTGGAATTTTATATTAATTTAACAATAGAATTTATAATATAATAATGCAAAATAATCAGATTTTGATTTCAACCGAATCAAATTGATTTCTAATGTGAGTATAAATTTTATACGAGTTATAATAGAGTAATAAAATTTTAAAAGTGAAATTTCAAGTGATTTCGACGATTTTGGAAATCGCTCGAATTTATCGATGAGTTAAAATTGCTTTCCGGGACACAGTCTTGGAATTTGACGAATCCAGTTCCATTGGATCTGTAATAGTTTGTTATTGTCGGATTTCAATTTTCGTAGCAATCGGAGTTGTCGTTTGACCTTGGCAACTCAAAACGCGTAGAAATTATTTTAATCGATTTAATTTAAAATTGGTCGTTTATTTCCGTAACTCGCACATATGATTGAATTAGCTTTCGAAACACGTTTCATTATGTTCGGAATGCGGATAAAACATTATTAACGCCTGTCGGCACGCGTTATTTGGAGATCGTTTGAAAAAGTTGCTTTAAAGTGAATTTAATAATAAAATAATGGGGTTATACGTATATATATACCTTTAAGAGAGCCGAACCCTAATTGTTTCTCTCGGCCACCACTTTTACTTTTAATGGCGGAATATACTCCCCTCTTCTCTATCATTTTTCTCCACATCCACTCTTCATTTGCAAAAACTTCCAACATGAACTTTGTAGAGTGTGAGAAGATCTACCTATCCAATGGTAGATCTGGAGAATCGTCGTCGATTGGAGGCGTATTTCGCTGCCGTTCGCTGCACGTTCTTGTGTGATTTTCGTGGTTTTGGGTTGACCGAGCTCCACCTTGTTTTGGCCGAAGGTAGTGTTGTTGATAGGCTTCGGCGTGAAGGAGTTGGATCGTCACCGAACGCGTCATGGTGGGTGCGGTTTTGAACCCTAAGTCGACGGCGTCATGGGTTCGTTTTTCCTGGAGCAAGCACGCGTGAGGAAGAAGTAGGTGCGGGCCGATGTTTTTTATAAAAAAAGGGGAAAGTTAATTGTTTATATAATTATAGTTCGAACTTTAAAAATTAATATCTCGTGCGTACGTTAACAGATTTCGACAAAACGGGCGACGCCGGAATCGCAGAGACGAGTACTACGCAATGGAGCAATTCTGCGATCATTCCAATTAAGGAATTTTTTTTGGTTAAATCGAACGTCGTTCGATTTAATTTAAATTTGAACGCTCGTCGAAAACGCAAGGTGATTTATTCTCACTCACATCTAGGTACCAGTAATTTAAATAGTTAATATTTAAATGTTTGGTTGGTTGTTTAGCTGAATATGATAATTACTATCAAATTGAATCGATATTTATTAGTTGTGCTAATATCTGTGGATGTAGGGAAACATGTTGGATGGATCCAACTGGATTCCTCACAAATAAAAATTAATTTATATTCTGTTATGTATCTCATTTATATTCTGCGATAAATTGTTTTAGATCGTGTTATGCTATGCTCTATTTATATACTGTGTTACATTAAATTGAAATTAAATTGTGTGATATGATTGGGTGAATACAACCATGGAATTTAAATATAAATAAATAAATTAGGTTTAAAGGAAATAAAAGAAATTCTTAAGTAAAGGATTTAAAAGAAATTAAATTTAAGAAATTGGTTGGTAAATTGAAGTATTTGAAATTGTGATTCTAAAGGAAAATGTGAGTTGTTTAAAATAATAGTGAGATTTATTTTTAAAGGATGGGAAGTGTGCTTTTCCTGGAAACTTTAGTATGTTTTAAAGAAATGCTTTCAAAAAAATAAATGGGCATTTTAAAATGTGTTTAGGATATTTTGGAAAGAAATACCATTTTAATTGTTAAAGTGCAAGTAAACCTTTAGTTAAGTAATTATGGTATTTAATGATTTTAAAAGTAAAGTAGTATTAAGTTTTCAAAGGGAATTATTGTATAAATATTTGATTTAATAACTTTATTTTTAATGGTTAAATTTGACTTAAAGTACTTAGGAAACCTCTATATATTTCCTTACGTATTATTTTCAATTAAATAATTTCTAGAAGCTTTATTTTAAATATTTCTAACATATATTTGTAAGTGATTTTCAGGAAAACAGCAATGTGTTTAAAAATAAAAGGAGCTATTTTTAAAATATGGAAAGGGATTTACGGGTTGAACGTAAAATTGAATTTGGGTAAATCGTGTAAGATTTATAAAAAGAATTCTTGGGGTTATCCTAAAATGGAAGTGTATTTCCCTGAAAGCCAAATACGTTTTTAAAGTAGATTTTTGAATGGTTAGAAGTTTTGAAGTTGTATTAAAAGATGTTTTCAAGAAAATCATTTAAGTGGTAAGAATTTTAAAAATGAACATTTATCGAATTAGTTATAGAAGTAATTATTTTAAAGGGGTAATTAGTATTATGTTTTAAAGGATATTATTAATATTTATACTTTATAAAATGGTTTTAATTTAAAGATAATCAATTAAAATTTTATTTGAAACTTGTATAGGATTTCATAACCTTATTTTAAAATTAGTATGACTTAACTATTTTTTAAAGAAAATAGTTTATATTTTATAAAGTGGTTTTATCCGAAATATTTTTAAAAGGGTATGTATATTTAGATCAAGTACGTAAGAAGTTTTTAATATAAATGTTTGGGGTATTTTCAAGAATAAAGAAATTATTTTAAATCTTAAGTATGGGTACTTGGATGTTTTCAAGGGAAGTAACAATTTGAGGGATTTACTCTATGAAAAGAGTTGTGGTTGAAAACTGTTTCAAAAGGGTTTGAAAAGGAAAATATATCTTACAAAGATATTTTTGAGGAAATAAATAATGTGGGAAATTATTTATTGTGTGATGGATGTTTGTGAATATTAATTGATAGTTAAATCATCGATTATCAATATTGGACAAATGCATTGATCGTTTCGAAGAGACCGGGATCAGGATTAATTTTTCAAAAACCACTTCGATTCGGCTTGTACATTTTCATGGGAAAAACGAGTTCAAAGTCGAAGATGGAGCAGTGAAGTGCAAGGGCTAGTCGTAACTAATCCTGAGGATATTCCCAAAATGGATGTAGTAGAAGTAGTGCCTTCGGTTCCGTTCGAACCCGGGACGGACTTGTATGGATGAATGCTTTCGGAACATCGTCAGGTGGGCGATGGGCATTCTAAGTGAAACGTTTTAAAAGGTAACGCTTAGCCTCAAGCCTCATCAACCGAGAATGACTAAAAATCAGGGGTTATGCAGCAAGTCTAGGTGGGTAGCACCCATTCAGGGTGAGGTCATCCCTGTCTAGATGTCCCTTTTTATTCGGCTTAGTGGTGCGGTTGCTGATCCCAACCGTGGGGTGATCTTACTCGGGATTATCCAGTAAGGGGTAGTCCCGGCCTTGTGTTGTAGGGGATCGGAAGTGGTCCTCGGTACACGGATCTAGACCAGGTACTGTGACAGGTGGTACCCCAGTGCCTAGTCATTAGTTGGAAATCCATTCTCCCTACGCGCCCTTTACGAGTTTTGTTTGTATTACCCACTCTGTGGGTAGTAGCTGGAATTTAATCATGTAACAATTTCGGCTATTTTATAAGTATTTGTATATAGACCCAATTATAATATCAGAGGATTTTTATAAAAAGTGTTTTAGCTATCGTAAGGTAAAAACCCGACATGTTTATTTGTGGCGTGGTCTTAAGAGATGCTTTTGTTTTCAAAAGGTTTTTTGAAACTTTAATAGTAAATTTGGGTGTAACTTTATCAGCTGGTATTTCAGACTGACTCAGGTTTTATTTCGTTATAATGCTCGGGTCAGACCGAGTATTATATGTTCAGGATAGGATGCTATGGAGCTCAGGAGAGGAGCTGGAGTCCGAGACGTATTATCTGTACTTGTATATATCCGCTGCTTTGATTGTATGGAATTGTCTGATTGGTAAATGTTGTTTGTTTGAGATACTCTGATGATAAATTGTATAAAACAGATATAGTTTTCATTTTGTGTAAAGAGCTGATATTATATATTATATTTTATTCCGCTGCGATTGTGAGATTCTGATATTGTTTAGTTCCTTCTTTCTTCTACCTTCTTTCTTTTTCCTCAGCAATCTGTCTTTTCCGGCACTTAATCGTCGGCATATCATACTCTGGGGTATTTTGTGTCAATTTTCGAGGGTCGAGAAAGGCGGGTCGTCACACTTGGTATTAGAGCTTAAGTTGGCGACAACCTAGGCTTTGGTGGGGAAATTACTCATTAAACAGAGTCAATAGTACTCTATAATGAGTTGAGTGTAATAATAGATATGAGAACGTACTTGTAAGTGAATATAAAATTGTTTTTATACTGTGTTGACTTATCGGTTGAGTGTTTATGAATTCTGGTCGGTGCGGGAAGTACAACCGTGTCGATAGGGGTTTCTAAACTCTTAAACAATATAAACCGGCATAGTATTGTATTTAAAGAGGGTAACTGAAATAAATTTTACCCAAAATTATATTTTGATATAAAAGAAATAAATTTTATGAAATTATTATATATTTGTTTGTTTGGATGTGGATATCTTAATCAAATGAGAATCTGAAAGTTGATCTAAAATTTGAAATAGTAATAACCAAATAAAATTCCATGAGTATAAATTATATAAAAGAAGAATAACTAAATTTAAATTAAACCAGAATTTTAATCCCGGAAATTTTGACAAGTGTTATAAATGATTGAAAACAAAAGTTTGGAAATTTAAAATCTTGGGATTGTTTGAAATGTTTTCCAAAGTGTTTGAAGGCAATGATGGAATATTATTTTGGGAAGTATTTTTGGATGGAAATTGTTTTGGAATGAATTTGGGAAAGTAAGGAAGCACTGAACTCACTTCAGTCGTTGGAAAATAATCCTGATGATGATGGCCACATCATTAGAATTCATTTTTGAGTTTCTTAAGTGATGGATTGCTACCATGTTGAGTGATTATGATATTTGTTGTACTTGTTTGAGATGCAAGTGATTTTAGAAATTTCTAAAGGGGGAAATTGTTTTAGTATAACCAAGTTGTTTTGGAAATCCGAAGATTTGATTGATATACCAAATGGGTATGCGTTGATTATTATTTCAAAATGGTTTCGAGATAAAATCGGGTAATTGAATTCTGGGAATTCTATTTAAATAATGTGAAGGTTAAAATGAATCTGTAGGATCGATTTCACCCTAGAGGGGGGGGGGGGGTGGATAGGGTGATAGTGTAAATTATAAAAATTAATCGCGGAAGCTTATCAATTAATTTCAATTCAGATCAAAGAATAGCAGCACAGATATCGCAGAATATAAATAACAGAATAAAACAGAACAACACAAAATTTACCCAGCTTCGGCAAAACCCTGCCTACGTGCTGCCCCCAAGGTTTCTACTAGAAATTAGATAGTCTCTCGCTTACACACGTAAACTCGCTATACCCGCTATTGACTAATCTAACTCTACGCTCAAAACCCTGACCATAACTCAATCACCGAGTTGCGAATTCCCAAACTACACACCGTAGTTTGTCCCCTAGTCACACGACTAGAAAATTAAAAAACGGTTTAAAAGGAAATACAAATTAAAAAACAATTCAAAATTAAAATAACCCTAATTTAAAATAAAACCCTTCTTATAATTTTTAAAACCCCTTTTAACATAAACAAGGCCGGCCCTTTATCTCCTACTTCAACCCGTTCCTTTTATTATTATTATTATTTTTTTCTTCGTGAAAGAAAATGGCCGCCCCTCTTTGTTCCTCTTTGCGAATTAGGGCTTCTGGTAATTTGCTATTGCTCCTTGCGATTTAAACTAGGGTTGAGCAAAATTGAAGCGCCGCTCGATACAGTTTGATTGTATGCTTCGATGCTGTTTGCTTTGCCCACGGCTCTTCAATTTGGATCGAGTTCGTTTCGTGATTTCGGTATGTATTTTATCCTTTTGCTTTTTTGATTTTGGCTTGTTCGAACTCAATCAATTGCCGATGATGATTTGTGGTAATTTATAGGATTCCAATTCCTATAATTGCGTTCGTATCAATTTTGTTTGAATTTGTCAAATTCTTCATCTCGGCCACTTGATGATGCTTGAATGAATGAGATTGATTCTGACTTTTTCATACACGTATAATTTCATTTCTTGCGTCCCACAGCTTTGAATCAATTTCGTGATGACCACGGTTTTCTTTCCTTTTTCTGTTGACTTGTTAAAACACACGGCTTTGATAAATTTAGCTTTGTATCTACAGTTTGGATACTGATGATTCCCTCTGATGCTTTGACTTTGGTCACTTGTTTTGAAAACTGCAGCTTGATGCTTGCATCCCTCTTGTTGTTCACAGCCATTACATCCTTACTGCCATGTTTTGATGTCACTGATTTGTTTAGTCTCGGCATTGACTGGTTTCATGCTTGTGTTGGTTCATTGGTTTACTGGTGCATATATGTTGATTGTGTATACTTGTGTAGTGGTGCACTTGCCTTGTGATTCTGTTCATTCCTAGTTGCCTTGAGTAGCAGTGCTTCATGTTGTATTCATTTTTGAGGCAGTTTGCATTAGAGTGTACTTCGAGTTATGTTGAACTCCGTTGTGATTTCAGATCCCTCCGTGTTGCTATATTTCTGACGCACTCGTATCACTGGTATTTGCAGTTTGTAGTGTTTGGTATCACTTGTGTCACTAGAGTCAGTTGTCATGCTAGGTGTGATTATATGCTTAATTACTGATGCATTTGCCACTGTTTGGTTTGGATTGAAGTTGCAGGCTTGTGAACTATGACTTCATGTTTGCATACTGTACTGTGTGGTCTTGAGCAGTTAATGGTTGCTGTGCACTTTGTGCTTGCCTTCACTGTCCACCTGTATCATGCTTGGTTTTGTTGCAAATTGCATTTGGTCTGGACTTTCACTGTTGTGTCTGGTTCTTTTCATTCATGTTGCAACTCAAATGTTTCACTCTGATATATTTAAGCATTTGGCACTGAGCTTGATTCATGCAGTCTTCATTTGTACTGGTGATATGTGCATTGCTTCATGTTGCCTATGTATCACTGTTTCATTTGTCTTTGCTGTGTACATGTTGTAAATGATTTGACTTAAGTTGCATCACTGGTATATGCATATTTGTTCACCTCTGGCCTGTTGTAGTTTGAATTTTGTGATGTTGCCTCTGACCTTTGGTGGCTCTGGCTTGTTTATCTGACCTTGTTGCATCTATCACTGAGTTCTCATTTCATATGCTTGCACTTTTGTGGTCTGCACTGCTTGTTTTAAGTCACTTCTAAATGGTGCATTGTCTTCTGGTCATTTGCACTTGTAGTGGATTCATTTGCTTTGGCTTCTCTGTACATTATGCTTGGCTTTGGTTCAGTACCATGTTGTAGCAGTATTATCTCGAGCTCGATAGTGTTGTTTTCTGGCTTTGATGCATTCACATGCTGTTTTAGTCTTGCACTTGCTTGAGTTTCACTGAACTTGATATCCTGGTGTATCATTGCACTTTGCACTATCCATACTTCAGTCTGGGTTCACTTGTTCATACCACTGTTTTATGCGTGCTCTACTAGTTGCTGTGTTGATCACTTTCACTGCTGTTGCATGCATTTGTCTGGTTCTCGGCCTATTGCATTTGACCACTGAACTTGACTGTTTAGTTTCATATTCATGTGTACTTTTGATTTGCGCTTGAGTTGAATCCAGTTACAAAAACTCGGGTTTGAACTTGTGCTCGTGTCATGGTTTTAAATATATTGCACGTGAGTTGAACCTGGCTTTTCATTTGGGTTTGACCTGTGCTCACCTGTCCCTGTAGCATTATCAAGTGTATATATCGGTGTGCACGGCCTTGTGGCATATACAGTAATACACTGTGTATGTCACAAGTTGTTCGTGTATGATGAATTCAAATTTAAACTATGACGAACAACCCAAATAACTGAGGCAAATCATATTTTCAAAAATTATCTTTTATTTTTGAATTGCAAAAATATTTCTTTTTCAATTTTACTGCGTTAGTTTATATTTTTGCAGATTGCTCAGATGCTGGATTCAAACTGGAATGCAGTTGAAGATAAATACGAGTGTGAGTGATAAGTAGTGAGGTGAACTGTAAATATGTAATGTGATGTAATTGTAATCAAAGTTTTATAGTTATAGTGAGAGCTTGAAATTGTACTATTCAAAGTTGTAATAAATATTTATTTGAATAAAATATTCGTTTGAATTCAAATTCCGTGTTATTTATTTTATTCAGCAAATATTTATTTAATCTGTGAAAATAAAATAGTATATTATCAAATACATTTAAACGAATGTATATATGTTTATTATCATCAAACAAAAATCATATAAGCGCATATTCAACAGAATCAACTATTGAACTTATTAAGAGAAGTTGGTATTAATAAGAAGAAAATGAAATTTTAATCTTGGAATTAAAATTTAACTTGAGTAAAATGGAGTGAATAAGTAAACAAATTGAATTTAAATTTGTAAATGAATTGGAATTTGATTTAATGAGAATCAAATGAAAATGAAATAAAATTGATATAAGAAGAAATGGAAATATTGTGAAATTGAAAGAACTTAAGCAAATTGGAAAAATGATTGTGGTCGAGCTTTATAAGTGATCTTGATTGAAATTTGTTTAGGTAATAAACATTGAAATGCAAGTGAAAAGATTTTAATTAAATGTCGTGATGAAATAAGAATGTGTGAGTTATAAATAATATAGAATGGGATGATATTAATTTAAACTTATGCTAAATGAGAAACTTGAAGTGAGAATAAGGATTTGATTTAAAAATTGCAAGGAAATAAGAATATTTGGGATTATGAAAATTCCGAATGGAATAAAATTAATGTAGATCTAAGTTGGAATTAATTTTAAATGGTTATAAGCTTAAGTGATTGTTACTTGTGTGAATAACATTTAAATTTGTATAGAAAGTTTGTCGTTTTGTGGTAATCGAAAGTAAATTGATTAAAGTAAGTAAATAAGTGGTTTTTGAATAAATTGGAATGGGTCGGAATTTAATTTAATGAATTAGCATATAAATGAAAATAGATCATAATATGATGCAAGTATATCAAATTGAAAATGAAATTCAATTGTAAATCTATTTGGAATTGAATTGAAGTAAATTGATGCAAGTAATACACATGTTAAACCAAAATGATGTGAATATGAGCTTAACTGGTACAAAGATGAATTGGTTGTAATAAATACAAATTGTAAATAGTGAACTTGAATGTAAATTATTTGAGTGGAATAAAATGAAGTTTGGACTTATATAAGAAACTAGAATGGTGTTGAAAACTGGTATGTTTTTTTTAAGAAGTTAACATGTAGAATTATGAAACGTATTGTTTGGGGTTTGTAATTGATGTGTTTGGCTAGTTTAATGAATAGAATGTTATTAAAATTCTTATATTATGGAACACCGATGTGTTTGTTTAAGTAAGTACAGGTACGGGAGGCAATTGATAGAGTTGGAGTGCGTATATGCAATATTATTTAGCTGCTTGCTTTTAAAATGCTAATAAAAGGTACGCCTACGCAATAAAAATAGGAAATATGTACTGTTTATGATTTTCCGACCGTGTGGATCGATGTATATATATTCATATCTATTGTGATATTGCAAAAGCTCCTCCATACAAGGGAGACTCTGCCAAATTTTTTCGAAAATTTTGGGCGTTAGAAAATTTTTGAAAATTTTGAAATGTTTTGTTAACGACAAATTGATTTCAAATTAAAATTAAATAAAAAAGAATTTTAGGATAGGAAATGAAACTAGTAGTATTGATTCGAAACTAAAGAGTTTAGGCAAAGTGAATTTAAGATTTTCACTAAGTAGGTTTTGCTATTGGGTTTGGAACATTATTCTATCTTAGCAAATTTTGGGTACGAAATTTTTATAAGGGGGGAGGAATTTAACGACCCAGAATTTTTGGTCTCTAGATTTGAACATTTAATTCATTTTAAATGTTAAATGTGCATTATAATTTGACTTTGAAGTAAGAAGATTTTGGTTACATTAATAGAATTAGTTAAATTTCAAATACGGGAATTTAATTGAAATTTGAATAATAATAATAATTTAATGTTGGTATTGTTATAATTGGTGATTTTGGGTGTAAACAGGTATAAAAATAGATTCTAAAATTTATTCTAAGTCTATTTGGATCTGAATTATAACACTAGACTGTTGGATGGAATTAAAAGTCGATAAGTTGAATTTGCAATTTTATATTAATTTAATAATGGAAGTTTATAATATAATAATGCGAAATAATCAGATTTTGATTTAAACTGAATCAGAATGATTTCTAATGCGAATATAAATTTTATACGATTTATAATAGAGTTAATAAAATTTTAAAAGTGAAATTTCAAGTGATTTCGACGATTTTGGATATCGCTCGAATTTATCGACGAGTTAAAATAGCCTACCGAGGCATTGTCTCGGAATTCGGCGAAACCAGTTCCATTGGATCCGTAATAGTTAGTTATTATCGGATTTTAATTTTCGTAGCAGTTGGATTTGTCATTTGACCCTGGCAGCTCAAAACGTATAGAAATTATTTTAATTAATTTAATTTAAAATTGATCGTTTATTTCCGTAACTCGCACATATGATCGAATTAACATCCGAAACATGTTCCATTGTATTCGGAATGCAGGTAAAACATTATAAACGCCTGTCGGCATGCGTTATTTCGAGATCGTTTGAAAAAGTTGCTTTAAAGTGAATTTAATAATAAAATAACGGGGCTATACGTATATATATACGTTCAAGAGAGCCGAACCCTAATTGTTTCTCTTGAGCGCCACTTTTACTTTTAATGGCCGAAAATACTCCCCTCTTCTCCCTCGTTATTCTCCACATCCACTCATCTTTAGCAAAAACTTCCAACATGAACTTTGTAGAGCGTGAGAAGATTTACCTATCCAACGGTAGATCTGGAGAATCGTCGTCGATTGGAGGCGTATTTCACTATTGTTCGTCGCACGTTCGTGCGCGATTTTTGTGGTTTTGGGTTGACCAAGCTCCAACTTGTTTTGGCCGAAGGTAGTGTTGTCGATAGGCTTCGGCGTGAAGGAGTTGGATCGTCGTCGAACGCATCATGGTGGGTGTGGTTTTGAGTCTTAAGTCGACGGTGTGATGGGTTCGTTTTTCCTGGAGCAAGCACGCGTGAGAAAGAAGAAGGTGCGAGACGATGTTTTTTATAAAAAAAAGGGAAAGTTAATTGTTTATATAATTATAGTTCGAACTTTAAAAATTAATATCTCATGCGTACGTTATCAGATTTCGACGAAACTGGCGATGCCAGAATTGCAGAGACGAGTACTATGCAGTGGAGCAATTCTAGGATCATTCCGAGCAAGTAAAAATTTTGGTTAAATCAAACGCCGTTCGATTTAATTTAAATTTGAACGCTTTTCGAAAACCCAAGGTGAGTTATTCTCACTCACATCTGGATATCAGTAATTTAAGTAGTTAATATTTAAATGTTTGATTGGTTGTTTAGCTAAATATGATAATTATTATCAAATTGAATCGATATTTATTGGTTGTGCTAATATATGCGGATGTAGGGAAACAGGTTGAAGGGATGCAACTGGATTCCTCAGAAATAGAAATTAATTTATATTCTGTGATATATCTCATTTATATTCTATGGTAAATTATTTTAGATCCTGTTATGCTATGCTCTATTTATATACCATGTTAGATTAAATTGAAATTAAATTGTGTTGTGATATGATTGGGTGAATACAACCTAGGAATTTAAATATAAGTAAATAAATTGGGTTTAAAGGAAATAAAAGAAATTCTTAAGTAAAGGATTTAAAAGAAATTAAATTTAAGAAATTGGTTGGTAATTTGAAGTGTTTGAAATTGTGATTCTAAAGGGAAATGTGAATTTTAAAATAATAGCAAGATTTATTTTTAAAGGACGGGAAGTGTGCTTTTTCCTGGAAACTTTAGTATGTTTTAAAGAATAGCTTTCAAAAAAATAAATGGGAAGTTTAAAACGTGTTTAAGATATTTTGGAAAGAAATACCATTTTAATTGTTAAAGCGTAATTAAACCTTTATTTAAGTAATTATGGTATTTAATGATTTTAAAAGTAAAGTAGTATTAAGTTTTCAAAGGGAATTATAGTATAAATATTTGATTTAATAACTTTATTTTTAAACGTTAAATTTGACTTAAAGTACTTAGGAAACCTCTATATATTTCCTTAAGTATTATTTTCAATTAAATAATTTCTAGAAGCTTTATTTTAAATATTTTTAACATATATTTTGAGTGATTTCTAGGAAAACAACAATGTGTTTAAAAATAAAAGGAGCTATTTTTAAAATATGGAAAGGGATTTACGGGTTGAACGTAAAATTGAATTGGGGTAAATCGTGTAAGATTTATAAAAAGAATTCTTTGGGTTATCCTAAAATGGAAGTGTTTTTCCTTGAAAGCTAAGTGCGTTTTTAAAGTAGGTTTTTGAATGGTTAGAAGTTTTGAAGTTGTATTAAAAGATGTTTTCAAGAAAATCATTTAAATGATAAGAATTTTAAAAGTGAACATTTATCGAATTAGTTATAGAAGTAATTATTTTAAAGGGGTAATTAATATTTTGTTTTAAAGGATATTATTAATATTTATACTTTATAAAAGGGTTTTAATTTGAAGATAATCAATTAAAATTTGATTTGAAACTTGTATAGGATTTCATAACCTTATTTTAAAATTAGTATGACTTAACTATTTTTTAAAGAAAATAGTTTATATTTTATAAAGTGGTTTTATCCAAAATATTTTTAAAAGGGTATATATATTTAAATCAAGTACGTAAGAAGTTTCTAATATAAATGTTTGGGGTATTTTCAAGAATAAAGAAATTGTTTTAAATCTTAACTATGGGTACTTGGATGTTTTCAAGGTAAATAACAATTTGAGGGATTTACTCCATGAAAAGAGTTGGGGTTGAAAACTGTTTCAAAAGGGTTTGAAAAGGAAAATATATCTCGCAAAGATATTTTTGGCGAAATAAATAATGTGGGAAATTATTTATTGTGTGATGGATGTTTGTGAATATTAATTGATAGATAAATCACCGACTATCAATATTGGACAAATGCGTTGATCATTTGGAAGAGATCAGGATCGGGATTAATTTCTTGAAAACCACTTCGATCTGGTTCGTACGTTTTCATGGGAAAAATGAATTCGGAGTCGAAGATGGAGCAGTAAAGTGAAAGGCTAGTCATTACTAATCCTGAGGTTATTTCCAAAATGGATGTAGTAGGAGTAGTGCCTTCGGTTCCGCTCGAACCGGGGACGGACTTGTATGGATGAATGCTTTCGAAACATCACCAGGTGGGCGATGGGCATTCTAAGTGAAACGTTTTTAAAAGATAATGCTTAGCCTCAAGCCTCATTAACCGGGAATGACTGAAAATCAAGGGTTATGCACCAAGGCTAGGTGGGTAGCACCCATTCAGGGTGAGGTCATCCCTATCTAGATGGCCTTTTTTATTCGGCTTAGTGGTGCAGTTGCTGATCCCAACCGTGGGGTGATCTTACTCGGGATTATCCAGTAAGGGGTAGTCCCGGCCTTGTATTGCAGGGGATGGAGAGTGGTCCTCGGTACACTGATCTAGACCAGGTACTGTGACAGGTGGTGCCCCAGTGCCTAGTCATTAGTTGGAAATCCATTCTCCCTGTGCGCCTTTTACGAGTTTTGTTTATATTACCCACTTTGTGGCTAGTAGCTGGAATTTAATCATGTAACAATTTCGGCTATTTTATAAGTATTTGTATATAGACCCTAATATAATATAAGAGGATTTTTAAAAAAAGTGTTTTAGCTATCGTAAGGTAAAAACCCGACATGTTTATTTGTGGCGTGGTCTTACAAGATGCTTTTGTTTTCAAAAGGATTTTTGAAACTTTAATAAACAATTTGGATGTAACTTTATCAGCTAGTATTCCAGACTGACTCGGGTGTTATTTCATTATAATGCTCGGCTCAGACTGAGTATTATATGTTCAGGATAGGACGTTGTGGAGCTCAGGAGAGGAGCTGGAGTCCGAGATGTATTATCCGTACTTGTATATATCCGCTGTTGTGATTGTATGGAATTGTCTGACTGGTAAATGTTGTTTGTTTGAGATACTCTAATGATAAATTGTATAAAACATATATAGTTTTCATTCTGTGTAAAAAGCTGATATTATATATTATATTTTATTCCGCTGCGATTATGAGATTCTGATATTGTTTAGTTCCTTCTTTCTTCTACCTTCTTTCTTTTTCCTTAGCAATCTGTCTTTTTCGGCGCTTGATCGTCGGCATATCATACTGCAGGGTATTTCGTGTCGATTTTCGAGGGTCGAGAAGGGTGGGTCGTCACACCTACAATCTTTGAAAGGCTTCAATATCGAAGTAAATTTTGTTTGCATGATCAGTATCTAGGTTTTAAAATAAATTTCAAAAAGAAAATCATCAAGAGGTTGCTGGAAATCAAAGAAATAAAGTAAAACTCTGAACTAAGTAAAAATTCAAACATCATATCATCCCGTTTTAGTAATATCATTGAAATCGTTACTAAAAATGTTGATTTTTAAAACTTAAATCAAGATTTTTATTCATGTATTTATGTACAAATCACGGGATGAATAAAATCATATTTTTCGCCAAATTTTAGTGAACAATGGAGTTTGGGTGCTCGAGATCGTGGTCGTGGCTTGCTGGAAGGTTGGAGTTCGTCGGAAAAATGCTCAATTTTTTTTTAATTCATTGTGGTGATCGTACGACAACGATTTAGGGTTTAAACCCACTTTCGAACATGGTCGAGAAAAAGGTTACTGCAGTTTCATTATTTCACCGGAATCGATCGCATGTGCGCCAATCAAAGCGTTAGTCAGCGTTGAAGCTTCAGGCACGATCGCACGACCTCTAATGATCGGAAGAGGAAGGACGTGGTGTTGTTGGCCATCGCTGTTTTGTTCCAATTTGGTTCAATGTCGAAAATTTCGATTTCATCGATGATTTGGTTTTCTGGGTTTTTGGGTGGCTCGTGGAGATCATCGTTGATACGTCGAGGGCCGTAGCTTCGACCGGAGGTGGTTGCTTCAACTGTGCATGTGCATGAGGCCGAGGTTGTATCAATGCAGATGGTTTAGGAGGAGAGCGGATGACTCGGAGTTGCATCCGTGAAATTCGCGTTCTAGCTCGGGTCCTTGCTCGAGAAGATTCTGTGTGTAACAGGAGGGTTAAACACTTAGACAAATTTAAGAGAAAAAAATTATGCACGTGTCGATTTTTGAAAGAACTCGATGCAGTGATGTGACGACCCAGATTTTTAGGCCATCTAATATCAAGTGATTAACCGATGCAGTTATTGGGATATTAGTTTAGTCCAGTAAACAAATTTCTAATAATTAAATTAATGGATACATAAATGGCTTAAGAATTAAAATAAACATTGGCTCATAAATCTCTGAATATGATAAAACTTATAGAAAGAAAAGTAAAGGATATATATATGTATGTATGTATGCATAAGTTCCACTATCTAAATTAAGATGAAAAATCCATAAATATACAAATGAAAATACAAATAGATACAAACTTTATGATATTCGAAAATACATAAGTATAAGTATATAAATTTACAAGTATATGAATGTATAACTTTGCAATAATAAGATTTCAAAATGTAAGAGTGTGTATAAATGTTATAATAACAGTACTTATGAAAAAACATATCTATACATGTATGTTAAGCATGTGTATATCTAAATATATCAAATAAAAACGTAAACATAACAAAGAAAAAGTATATGATTAAATAGTGGAAAGGCAAACATGTAAGCATATAATAACAATAACATACATATATAATTCATACCAAAATTCTTGTAAACACATAGTGAGACGAGTATTAAATTTTAGCATACAATACGTACAAAGCTTAAATCAGGCAAAGCTTGAGCTAGAAGGAGAAATCAAATCAGTTCAAGCAACCTCTGACCAAAAATAAATAAAAAAATAAAAGTAAAAAGAAGCTTATTAAAGAATGCAGCCTGCCCCTTTTCTTATTTATACGTCCACTCCTATCTTCTTTTTCTTCATTCATTCGAGAGCAAGCAAAATAAAACAAAGATAAATATCACTTTCATGTCACAAAATAAAGAAAATCAGAGCAACTCAAATAAATAGCAGAGAAAACAATAGGATCATCCAAGCACATCAAAAAGTGAGTAAACTGTTTTATTTTTAAAATTTAAATCTGTTAAAACCTGATGCATGCAATAAAAATCTGAAAGTAACGTGTGATATCTATTTGCATGAGTTTTAGATATGAACTGTAAATATATCCTTGGATATATGGATGTGCTTGTGTGTATACAGAACATTGGCTCTGTTCTTCTTATCCAGGTTTCAAAACCCGATTTAAATTCAAATATCTCTTCTCCGATTCATTTAAACATAGAAGTATAAACAAATTTTGTTTATTATGGCATGCTGCAAATTTTAAAAATATTTCAAAGTTAATTCTGAAGCGGATTTCAAGACAAAAGGAGAAGAACAGTAATATTTTTAACCATATCAAAATCTGGATCATAATAATGGGTTGGTTCAGGTGTATTATTTGTTTTGTCATCGAAGATTAGGATTTTTAAAATCTTAATCAAGATTCTTAGACTTTAAAAGCATGAGTTATGCCATGTTGAACAAAGATTGGGCTTCGAGTGTTTTCTGTTGATCGGAGGATTTTGGAGTAGCAAATTCTGGGGCGAAGCAAGTCTGGTGAAGGTCGATTTCGGGGAAAATGGCCTTAGGATTTTTAGTTTACTGTGGCGATGGGGAGTCTTTCAAGTAGGGTTTTGTTCCATGTTTTGTCGTTATGGTTTCGACGAAGATTTCGACATCGTGACGTGATCGGAGAGGATCGCGATGGTGGGAATGGTTGTTGGAAGGTGTGATGTAGTTTGGGCGAAGTGGGCCAGTGGTCTCGTGGTCGGAGGCGTTGGGAAGACGAGGATTTATGGGCGTGGTGGTTTTCCAGTTTGGTCGAGATACCTTATTTTCGATTCGCTTGATTTTCGATCGATCTGGGTTATCGCTTGGGGTCGTGGGGCTTCGAGTGATCATAGGGAATGGTCACGACCATCGCCAAAGGTCGGCGATGTTGGTTCAGGTGCACCGTGTGCACGTTGTGTCTGGAGGATGAAGGCTCGAGTTTGTCTCGAGTGAATAAGGGGGCTGACTCGAGTTTTTCTCGTAGCATTTCATTTGGGGTCTCGAAGCTGATGTGGAACGAGGGTTTCTCGAGGCAAGCACGACTTTTGTAAGGGATTGACTTAGGTTTTAGGGTTGGTCGACTCAAGTATCTGTGGTGATAATCTGGTTTCTAGTAAAGAAAATTTTTTGTAAAGGAAAACAGGTCTGCATAATTTTATAGCAAAGTTATGTAGGAAGAACTCAAGTTTAAAGTTGATAACCAGTTTTTCCCAAACAATGGAAATCAAATTTTAATGGTACATTAGTTTAATATATTTCAAATTTCAAATATAAAGGATGGTTGCCTTTAGAGTAGTTAATTAAATTGATTTTGAATGTTAACTCGATATATTTTCAATTTGTATTAAGATTTAGAAGTTCAAATGAGTTTTAAAATAAAAATGTTCAAGTAAAGTTATATCTAAGAAAATATAAATGAATAAGTTTAAAGTATATATAAATGGGATTTAAAAGTTAAATAATTGTTTAATTTAATTTAATATGGTTGAAAAGGATTTTCAAAAATTTTAAGTATATTATTGTGTTTAATTGTTTTGTCTAAAAGTAAAATCATATTTCAAATTGATTTTAATTGGTTATAATAAAGTGAATGATTTGAGGAAGTATTTAATATAAATACAACTTATTCTTAATCGGTTAAGTTGAGATTAATTAAGAATAATTAATTAATAAGATAAAACATAAAGCTTAATTACTATTTGTAATTAAGGATAATTACTTACAAGGGTAATTAGTGGGAATGAATGTAATTAAGAAATAATTAATTAAGAGGTTAGGTGATTAATTAATTTTATTAATTAATTAATGTAATTAATTTTACATTAATTAATTAGTCAATTTAACTAAAAATAATAAAAACTGTTAATTAATTGAGATATTACTTAGTAAAGTAATTAATGTATAATTACTATGTGTAATTAAGAAGAGAGAATTACTTATGGAAGTAATAAATGAAAAATTACATAGGGAAGTAATTAAACGGAAGTGATTAAGGATTAATCACTTGTTGTTATTAATTTAAATACACAATTAATGGCTTTTAATTAATTATTGTTAAGTAAGCAAAAATTTAAAAGTGATTAAAGAAATAAATCCGATTTAATTAGAAATGGGATCTAATTAATCTTGCTTATGAATGGGAAGGTGATATTATTGATATGAGGTGTTTGTGATAAGATATATTTATCTTGAATAGTAATTGTGTGGTTATCTGTCGATGATGAATTGTTGTTTAAAAAGGATACCTTGTATTTAAAGATTGAACTGAGTTTCATACGAATAACTTGGTATTGAATTCGAAGAAACCGGGGTCGGGTATTAGTAAATACCCGAAACACTTCGAATTTGTAACCTATAATAATTCTTTATAGATTGATATGTGCTACCAATAGGCCGAAATGGAATGATTTAAATGACTGGACCATTTAAAACTAAGTGAAGATACTTAGAAATTGATTTGTGAATATAAGTGTTCGCTATAACTGATAATTAACTCGTAGTAAAGTATGAGTTACCCTAGGGTTTTCTTTTATGATTTGAATTTAGTATTTCAAATTATATGGGTTTACTCGCGCTGATTTCCAGCCTGACCTGGGTGTTACTTTGACGTAATGCTTGGGTAAGATCGAGTATTACAGATTTTCAGGTAATGACGTTCTAGAGCTCAGGAGACGAGCTGGATGGCAGGAACATATGGAGTGTTTCTACTGCGAGATATTTCTGTGTATATGAGATATGTTGATGTGTATATGTCTAGTGTTTGTGTATGTGTGTAACTCTGATGTATTAAAATGTAATTGACAGATACAACATGATTTTATAAACTGATATTATTTGATATTATATTTTGATCCACTGCAAATGTGAGAATCAGTGTTGTGTTTTTGTTTCTTCTTCTTCTTTTATCTCTTTACTACTTTCCTAACTATTCAGAATTTTCGGGATCAAAATTTTTGGGTCGTTACAATTGGTATCAGAGCTGAAGTTTAAGCGAAAACCTTGGCTCTGGTAGGGGAACTCATTACGGATAGGGTCAATAGTACCGTAGAATGAGTAAAGTGTATATATATATATATGAGAGCGTGCTTGTTATTTTCTTATATAAAGATTTTAAATGATTTTATATAAGAATATATTTTGATATATAAGGTAATATTTCTTTCTAATAAATATTAAGGTAAGGGGATGTTAAATTATTGGAATTAAATTAAGAGGCAATAGAAATACAACCAAATTGAAATTAAATAATGGTAAGTTTGAAATGGATTCAAATTGAAATTAAAATCTTGAATTTAAGAAGAATTTCAGAATAAGATAATAATGAATTATTTTTTAGATACGATAATCATGGTTATTATCGTAAATGATTAATAAGATGTATTTATGAGTAAGCAAAATGAAATATTTTAGGGAAGTAAAAATTTAGGTAAATATGACTTATAAATTTGAACTGAAGATGATCTAAATTGTGAAGTTTTAAATCTGGGTCAAGAATTTGAAAATTTGTTTCAAAGTGATAAAGAATAACAAATAATATTTTTTAAAAGGGTCGTATTTCAAACAAGTGTTGTTTGGAAATTTAAAGAAATTTTTTTGAATTAAAACCAAAGGTGGTTTAAAATTTAAGGATAACTTGGCGTGTAAAGGAAATAAATATGTATAGATGATGAATATACATAATATCAAAGGTGATATAAAATAAACTCCCATGTTGAGTTTTAAATTTGGAATGTGATGTGAAAACCAAAATGATAAATTTTTTAATTTATAAATGGGTTTGGGTATTAATATGAAGTTTAAATTTTGAAATGAGAAATTCAAATTTTGAATGGGATTAATAGGATTAAATTGAATTTAACTTAGAAAAAGTTAAATATGTTTCAATGAACAACCTGATTTGGAAATTTCAAGATGAAATTGAGATTTAACTTGGGAATTTAAATGGTTGTTTTGAATTGAAAGTTTGTGTGATATCAAAGTGGGTTTGTGATCTGGAAATTGGAAATGGATGGATATTTTAAAAATAAATTATATGATATCGTCCTGTTGATGTTAATAATCTTTAAATTGTGAATTGGTTTTTTTGGAATGAATGAGGAATGAAGTGCGATAATATATCCATTATTGAGATAAAAGGGAAATTAAACTTTAGTTCGAAATTAAGAATATGGAATTTCTTCGAATTGGAAATTTGAATAATTGAATTTGTAAATTAAAATTTGTTTAAGAACTGGTTTCAAAACTGGAAGATAAAATTAGGTAATAAATTGAATTTTTAAGATAAATTTTTTGAACTCTTATATGAACTTTGAAATAAGTTAAGTGAAGATAATTTAAAATGGAATTTTGAGAATTGGACTCAGAATTATATTGTTTAAAGACTTGGATTATTAGTTTAAAAATAAAGGTTAATTTGATTTAAGGGATTGAATCAACATTTGGAAATTTAACTCGAATTTATATAATTCGAGATGGGTTAAAGTTGAGATTTAGATTTTATTAGTTCATACTGAATTTAGTTCGAATTTATTAGAATTGAAGATGGATAAGTATAAAAATCAAATGGAAAATTTGAATAGGATTAATTTGAAGTAAAGTCGAAGATTGAATGAGTTCAAATTCAAATGGGATTTGGGACTAATTCATATAGAAATTGAAATGATTTGAAATTGAAGTGGATTCAATCTGAAATTAGTCTAAATTAATTTGAATAATTTGGAATTGTAGTTAAAGTGAATATGTTTAAAATCAAATGGAATTTGGAAAGAAATTGAGGTTAATTCAACTTGAATTGGGGATAAATCAAGTTCAAGGAAAATTGAAGTTATTCACATTTGATGAGTCAATACAAATGGAAGCGGAAATTTAATTTGAGTGGATGAAAACGAAGGTTGGGAATTGAACAGTTTGACTCTGGACTATTTTAAAAATAAATTGTTTCAGTACAAATCTATTTTTCCAAACTATTTATTATACAACTTTTCCTTTTTTAAATCTAAAACTATTTGATACTTGTTTTACAATTATTTTTGGAACAATTTAACAATTTTTCAACTGTTTTATAAACCAATTACTATTTCTCGACTATTTTATAACTAATTACAATTTTACAACTATTTTAAAATTATTTAAAAATTTCTATAACTATTTTATTATTTTCTAATTATTTTACAATTACTTATCTATTTTACAGCTATTTTACAAACAAATAATTATTTTTCAACTACTTGTCTATTTTTAAAAAAATTCAAGCTATTTTCTAGATTTAGAACGGACAAAGTTCAAACTGTTTATGATTAAATACCCAATTGAGATAAGAATTGAGGTGATCATCCAAATAGGATTGAAGCAATTGTGAATAAGTGTATAGAAATTATAAGTGAATGTGAATAGAAAAGAGAATTGATTTGGCTAATAATCAATAAGGATAATTACGTAGGATGAACATATATTAGTCTATTCACATAGTGATTTGATGCAGATTCGAGCATAGAATTTCGAGATCGTTTACCGATCCGAGTTGGGATTTTTCACTCGATTTCTGACGGCGAACCTGGATATGGATTGTTGATTGGTTCTGGATATTCTCTATCATAGTTATGGCTTTGTAAGGAGAACGACAGTTTATGATCAAGAAACCAGTTCTGAGTCCACACTAGGACGTCGGGTGGACTATACTAGTTCGGAAGTGAAATTGTATAATCGAGTGAGCGATCAGATTGGTATAACATGCGAATGATATATGTACATTGTACGGGTTTGAATGAAGTTGATACTAGGAATTTGTGGATAAGAAATGTGAAATGGTTTTTGAAATGAAAGGAATATTTTGTGAAATATACAACGAATAAAGGTGGAAGTTGGATATTTCTATGGTAAAAATTTACTTTATGGATGATAAAAATTACTTTATAGAGTAATCAAATTTGAATATTTGATTTTGAACGAACAAAGTTATATATCTTTGTTGTATAAGATAAATCTCCCCTTGGTGAATCTACTCCCGGAAGAAAAGGATTTTGAAGGTGTTTGAAGTATAAAAGGAGTTTTATACAAGTTTGAAATGATCCAAAGTTTAAATTTATATATATATATATATATATATATATATATATAAAGGATCTTATGAGGATTTTGGAAAAAGGTTTTGGGAACCTTTGGATTTGGAAAGGCTTTTGATTTTTGGGTAAAATCAATATTGGAATTTGGAAAGCCTGGTTTGAGAATTGTAGATTTTAGGGATAATCAATTTTGTGTAAAGGAGCTTTATATGAGAATCATACTAGATGTATGATTTGGAAGATACTATATGTGTATAGTATAAAGTGTTTCGGAAATGGCTTTGGAGAAAAGGTGCTCCTTTGAAATGAACTTCTCAGGAGTACCATAGGCTGGTACTGCCTTGAGCCTCTAAGGGTGAGGTTCTAAAGTTGATCCTGTGAGGAGTCCGGACAAAACTAGTTCCTGAGGATTTTGTGTAGTGCAGCGAAAATCGATGGCGCTGATGCCTACAGAGGCATTTTGGTTATGTTGTGACGACAGTGTAACTCGATGTCACTGCAATCTACTGCAGACCATAGTGAAAGTCGTGTGTGCTGCTGAGAGCCAACAGTCTGCGTTTGATTTTATATCGGTAGACTGCGACCTATGGTAACATAGAGAAAGTCGTGTGTGCCGATGAGAGCCAACGGTCTACGTTTGATTTTACATCGGTAGACTGCGACCTATGTGGGAGTGGGGAAGTTTCATTTTGGCAATGAAAATCGAGGGCATTGATGCCTACAGTTACATGGACTTTTGCTATGATGGCAACGTAACCCTGGAATGTAACTACGTTCTGTTTTGGGTTCCATGGCGTAATCGAGAGGTGCGGAGTGCCTACAGTTACATGGACTTTTGCTGCGATGGCAACGTAACCCAGGATGTAACTGCGACCATGGATGGGGGTGATGATTTCCTGAGCATTCTCACCAAAGATATTTTCTCTATTTTCAAAACTGTTTTCTATATTTTCAATAAAATTATTTTCCAAAATATTTTCGCTGGATGTTGAAAACGGGTTTACCAAGTACTTATAGATTTTCAGTCCTATGCATGATCAATATATGTCTGAATTTCTATGAGAACAAGGATGGACTTGTTGGGACATCGAGTTAAAAAAAATATTTTTATATAAAGCTGGTTTGGTGACATTATGTAATTTTTAAAGGTGTTTTCAAATTTTAAAAATTAAAAAAGTTAAAAACGTTTAAAGAATAATTCAACTAAAAAAAGCATTTAATTAAAATTCTTGCTTCATTCCTTTCTGAGGACAAAACGATCTAAAGGGGGGGAGGAATGTGACGACCCAGATTTTTGGGCCATCTAGTATCGAGTGATTAACCAATGCAGTTATTGGGATATTAGTTTAGTCCAATAAATAAATTTCTAATAATTAAATTAATGGATACATAAATGGCTTAAGAATTAAAATAAACATTGGCTCATAAATCTCTGAATATGATAAAACTTATAGAAAGAAAAGTAAAGGATATAAGTTCCACTATCTAAATTAAGATGAAAAATCCATAACTATACAAATGAAAATACAAATAGATACAAACTTTATGATATTGGAAAATATATAAGTATAAGTATATAAATTTATAAGTATATGAATGTATAACTTTGCAATAATAAGATTTCAAAACGTGTGAGTGTGTATAAATGTTATAATAACAATACTTATGGAAAAAAATTATCTATACATGTATGTTAAGCATGTGTATATCTATATATATCAAATAAAAAGGTAAACATGGCAAAACAAAAGTGTATAATTAAATAGTTGAAAGGCAAACATATAAGTATATAATAACAATAACATACATATATAATTCGTACAAAAATTCTTGTAAACACATAGTGAGACACGCATTAAATTGTAGCATACAATACATACAAAGCTTAAATCAGGCCAAGCTTGAGCTAGAAGGAGAAATCAAATCAGTTCAAGCAACCTATGACCAAAAATAAATAAAAATATAAAAGTAAAAAGAAGCTTGCTGAAGAATGCAGCCTACCACTTTTCTTATTTATACATCCACTCCTTTCTTCTTTTTCTTCATTCATTCGAGAGAAAGCTAAATAAAACAAAGATAAATATCACTTTCGTCTCACAAAATAAAGAAAATCAGAGCAACTCAAATAAATAGTAGGGCAAACAACAGGGTCATCCAAGCATATCAAACAGTGAGCAAACAGTTTCATTTTTAAAATTTAAATCTGTTAAAATCTGATGCATGCAATAAAAATCTAAAAGTAAAGTGTGAAATCTATTTGCATGATTTTTAGATATGAACTGTAAATATATCGCTGGATATATGGATGTGCTTGTGTGTATACAAAACATTGGCTCTGTTCTTGTTATCTAGGTTCCAAAACCTGATTTAAATTCAAACATCTCTTCTCTGATCCATTTAAACATAGAGGTATAAACAAATTTTGTTTATTATGGCATGGTGAGAATTTAAAAAAAAATTCAAAGTCAATTCTGAAGCGGATTTCAAAACAAAAGGAGAAGACCAAAAATATTTTTAACCATATCAAAATCTCGATCATAATAATGGGTTGGTTCAGGTGTATTATCTATTTTGTCATCAAAGATTAGGATTTTTAAAATCTTAATCAAGATTCTTAGACTTTTAAATCATGAGTTATGCCATGTTGAACGGAGAATGGGCTTCGAGTGTTTTCTGTTGATCGGAGGATTTTGGAGTAGGGAATTCTGAGGCAAAGCAAGTCTGGTGAAGGTCGATGTCGGCAAAAATGGTCTTACGATTTTTAGTTTACTGTGGCGATGGGGAATCGTTTATGTAGGGTTTTGTTCGAGGTTTTGTCGTCATGGTTTCGACGAAGATTTCGACATCGTGACGTGATCGAAGAGGATCGCGATGGTGGGAATGGCTGTTGGAAGGTGTGATGTAGCTTGGGTGAAGTAGGCCAGTGGTCTCCTGGTCGGAGGCGTTGGAAAGATGAGGATTTCTGGCCATGGTAGTTTTCCAGTTTGGTCGAGATACCTTGTTTTCGATTCGCTTGATTTTCGATCGATCTGGGTTCTCGCTTGGGGTCGTAGGGGTTCGAGTGATCATAGGGAATGGTCGCGACCATCGCCAGAGGTCGGTGACGTTGGCTCAGGTGCACCGTGTGCACGTCGTGTCTGGAGGATGAAGGCTCGAGTTTGTCTCGAGTTAATAAGGGGGCTGACTCGAGTTTTTCTCATAGCATTTCGTTTGGGTTCTCGAAATTGATGTGGAACGAGGGATACTCGAAGAAGCACGGGTTTTGTAAGCGGTTGACTCGGGTTTTAGGGTTGGTCGACTCGAATTTGCTGTGGTGATAATCTGGTTTCTGGTAATGAAAATTTTTTTGTAAAGGAAAACAGGTCTGCATAATTTTATAGCAAAGTTATGTAAGAGGAACTCAAGTTTAAAGTTGGTAACCAGTTTTTCCCAAACAATGAAAATCAAATTTTAATGGTACTTTAGTTTAATATATTTCAAAATTCAAATATAAAGGATGGTTGCCTTTCGAGTAGTTAATTAAACTGATTTTGAATGTTAACTCAATATATTTTCTATTTGGATTAAGATTTAGAAGTTCAAATGAGTTTTGAAATAAAAATGTTCAAGTAAAGTTATATCTAAGAAATTATAAATGAATAAGTTTAAAGTGTATAAAAATGGGATTTAAAAGTTAAATAGTTGTTTAATTTAATTTAATATGGTTGAAAAGGATTTTAATTTTTTTTAAGTATATTATAGTGTTGAATTGTTTTGTCTAAAAGAAAAATCATATTTCAAATTGATTTTAATTGGTTATAATAAAGTGAATGATTTGAGGAAGTATTTAATATAAATACAAGTTATTCTTAATCGGTTAAGTTGAGATTAATTAAGAATAATTAATTAATAAGATAAAACTTAAAGCTTAATTACTATTTGTAATTAAGGATAATTACTTACAATGGTGATTAGTAGGAATGAATGTAATTAAGAAATAATTAATTAAGAGGTTAGGTGATTAATTAATTAGTTAATTAATTAATGTAATTAATTTTACATTAATTAATTAGTCAATTTAATTAAAAATAATCACTGTTAATTAATTGAGATATTACTTAGTGAAGTAATTAATGTATAATTACTATGTGTAATTAAGAAGAGGGAATTACTTATGGAAGTAATAAATGAAAAATTACTTAGGGAAGTAATTAAATGGAAGTGATTAAGGATTAATCACTTGTTGTTATTAATTTAAAAACACAATTAATGGTTTGTAATTAATTATTGTTAAGTAAGCAAAAATTTAAAAGTGATTAAAGAAATAAATCTGATTTAATTAGAAACGGGATATAATTAATCTTGCTTATGAATGAGTGGGTGATATTACTGATATAAGGTGTTTGTGATATGATATGTTTATCTTGAATAGCAATTGCATGGTTATTTGTCGATGATGAATTGTTGTTTAAAAAGTGACACCTTGTATTTAAAAATTGAACTGAGTTTCACTTGGTATTGAATTCGAAGAGACCGGGGTCGGGTATTAGTAAATACCCGAACCCACTTCGAATTTGTAACCTACAATGATTCTTTATAGATTGATATGTGTTATCAATAGGCCAAAATGGAATGATTTAAATGACTGGACCATTTAAAACTAAGTGAAGATACTTAGGAATTGATTTGTGAATATAAGTGTTGGCTATAACTGATAATTAACTCGTAGTAAAGTACGAGTTACCCGAGGGTTTTCTTTTATAATTTGAATTTAGTATTTCAAATTATATGGGTTTACTCACGCTGGTTTCCAACCTGACCCGGGTGTTACTTTGATGTAATGCTCGGGTCAGACCGATTATTACATATTTTTAGGTAAGGACGTTCTAGATCTCAGGAGACGAGCTGGATGGCAGGAACGTATGGAGTGTTTTCGTAGTGTGATATTTCTATGTATATGTGACGACCGCCCATGACTCCCGCACCAAAACAAGGAAATAATGCGCTGAAAGGCGTGCCAGGCAGCCATGGACGATAGTCAGGGTAAAACAAAACAAAAGAATCTCTATCGTACAACTCACAGCGCATGGATAAAATACAATAGAGAAATATAATATAGTGAAGCTCCATAGAACAGAACATCATCATATAAGCATCACAGTAGTTTTATACAATCATCTACTCAAATCCATACATGAAAGCCTCACTACAAATCACTCAACCAAATACAGCAGCGGATACCCAGTACATATAGTAAGAAAACTAATATGCAAAGCCTCCTGCTCGTCTTCGTCATCTTCATCGTAGAACTCCTAGCACAGCACCTGTCACCTGCTACCTAGTCTGCCCATCCCAACATGGATGAACAGCCCAAGGTAATAAGAGGAGACATAAAACCTTGAGTCAGACAAAGTCTTAGTGAGCAGTAAATCAACTATCAAGCATACCAAAAGAGCATAAAGGATAAAAGGAATAGGAACCAAACCATCCCACTCCACCTCTTTCTACAGTGATAGCCCCAGACATACACTAAGGAGAAGCAAGCATAACAACATAGACAATTAAGGTAAAGCGAATACCACTCGAGTCAAGGACGATGTTTTCCAAATACAAACCCCCAAGGCCTAAACCAAGATCAGATAAGCACCCAGAAAACACCGCTCTTGAAGCCGAATGATAATACAACCAAACATCCATGACTCTGGCTATCACTGTTATCCTTGCCTCGATTTCACCGTTAGTTGAATGACCATCTGTCAAGGGCTAATGGTAACCCCGGTTCTAACCATAACTCCGCACACTGCCTTGTGCCTAGGACTTATCTACTTTGCCCAGAGTACTCAACTACCTACCTGTAGTCTTTTGGGTGTCCCGACTACCTACCTGTAGTCGTTATGGGCGCCCCATGTACTCTTGCTTTTGAGCATGCTAGAACCTTCAACAACGACGAGATCCAAGCCTCCTAACCATCCTTCTTGACGACTATCCTCATACAAGCTCAAGCTACCTCTTGAACAATCCATTATCAACCAACTTGAACTACTCTTCAAGTTATCAACATGCTTGGAATGATCCCTGCTTGGATTAAGCCAAGACTCACATCATACTTCGCTTCATCGCATCAAAGCAAAGTTTCAACTCAACAACATGGTTTGCCTCATCAAATCATGGCAAAGTCCCATCTCAACATCATCCATTCTATACATATGAGCTTCAACATCCGCTACATATGCCTTAAGCAGCTTTCACCATTCAAGAGCCTTCTTCCATAGCTTTTGAATCCTCTTTCATCATCTTGTTCCAAATCAACTACTAGCTAACTTGGAAACAATCAAATCAATCATACATTCAAATATCAATCATTCAAACAAGATCTAACAAGCAATATAAGCAATATCAACTTATAATGGGAATTTCGTAAATAAACGAGCAAAAGTCCAACATATGTGAAATCATGGTTTTTAGCATAGATCTATCAATTATAAAACATGGGTTTTGTCTCTAATGCTTATTAAACAAACTTGCATAAGTAAACATCTTCAAAAACCATGGATCTAGACTTAGATCTAAGAAAAATGCATGAAATCTCTAACTTTAACACCCAAACATGCCACCAATCCAATATACTCCTTTGGATCCGCGTGAGAGATAACTACCACTCACCAAATCACCAAAACAACCTAAAAACTAAACACTTCAGATCTGGACAGCGAAGATCAAGGCTTGATCCGGCAATATTTCGCCTCAATCGATGAAATCTAGCTCAAACGGATGAAGATCTTCAACTTTGGCACTTGAATCTTCAATCTAAATCTTCGATCTTGGGTGGATGTTAGAACTAGATTAGAATGGAGAAAAGAAGATGAAGAAATGTTGTAGTCGAGTTCCCAAAATGGCAGCACTTCGTCGCTTCAAAAACCGGTGCCAAAAAGTGAGCCAAACCCCTCTATTTATAGGCTGAACAACCCTTAGGTCGCTACAACTATTAGGTCGCTCACCACTAGGTCGGTCACTTTCTTAGGTCGTTCCTCTATCCTAGGTCGCTCAACCGACCTAACTCTCAACACATTAACACCCTAACCCGTTAGCTCCTTAGGTCGCTCACCCCTACTTACGACCTATCCTCCAAACGACCTAACTCCCAAGCCTTCCATCCTATGAGTCGTTAACTCGGCAACCTCCATAACTCGGTAACCCCCCTATCTCGTGAGTCGGTCAAATACTTAACTCCTTAGGTCGTATGCTACCTTAACTCGGTTGATACTTAGGTCGGCCAGAAACCCAAAACTTACCCAAACGACCTAAGCTAACTCGCTCACGACCTAAGCTATGAGTCGGTCACGACTCGGGCTAGAAACAACACAAACAACACTAACGACCTGTAAATTCTACGATTTATCGACACGTAAAATGCGGGTCGTTACATTCTCTCCCCCTTAGGAATTTCGCCCCCGAAATTCCAAGCAAACAACAGCAATCAAAATTATTCCGCATGCCTATCATCCATGGCAATCAACAATCCATGCAACCAATTCTAACCTAGCATGCAGAATTCTAAGACTTAGAACAAGCTACAAATTCATGAGATGTCACGACACTTTAGGGCCATACCTCGAAGAGTTCGGGATGAGCTGCCTTCATCCTCTCTTCCTCCTCCCACGTACAGTCGTTAACATCATCACTCCATTGTACCTTGAGCAACGTAATCGTCTTCCTCCTAAGCTGTTTCGTATCGGTTTCAACAATACGAAGCGGCTTACGAGGTCTCGAAACAACTGGATCAACCTCCAAGTCTTCACAGCTATCAGCAGAAACCACCGTAGTTGGGTCGTGCATATACTTCCGTAGATAAGATACATGAAAAACACTGTGCACACCCGCCATCTTTTCCGGTAACTCCAATCTATAAGCGAGCTTTCCAATACGCTCGATAATCGGGAATGGTCCAACAAATCTCGGAGTTAACTTTCCTTTCTTCCCGAATCTAATGACACTCTTCAGAGGAGAAATCTTCACAAAAACCATATCACCTACGTCGAATTCCAAATCCTTACGACGATTATCGGCATAACTTTTCTGACGATCTTGGGCTGCCTTCATTCGTTGCCGAATGATCTCTATACAATCTGAAGTCTGTCGAATCATCTCTGGCCCAAGTATCAGCTTTTCTCCAGTTTCCAACCAACATGTCGGAGAGTTACACGGTCTTCCATATAATGCCTCATATGGTGCCATACCGATACTCGACTGATAACTGTTATTATAAGCAAACTCCACCAAATGAAGGTGATCTTCCCATGATCCTCCGAAGTCCAAAACACATGCTCTAAGAAGATCTTCCAAAACTCGGTTGACTCTCTCAGTCTGACCATCTGTTTGAGGGTGATAAGCTGTACTCAAACACAACTCAGTTCCCAAAACTTCCTGGAAGCTCTTCCAAAATCTACTAGTGAACAATGGATCTCGATCGCTCACTATACTCTTCGGAACACCATGGAAACGAACTATCCACTTCACATATAATTCAGCCAACTTCGATGCAGTCCTAGTCGATCGAACAGGAATGAACCTTGCACTCTTGGTCAAACGATCTACTATGACCCAAATCCCTTCATTCCCTGCTCTTGTCCTAGGTAGACCATCGATAAAGTCCATCGACACTTGCTCCCACTTCCATGTAGGAACCTCTAATGGCTGAAGCAATCCACTGGGCTTCTTCTGCTCAGCTTTCACCAACTGGCAATTCATACACTTGGAAATAAAATTTCCAACATCCTTCTTCATACCTTCCCAGTAGTAGGTTCTCTTCATATCCCGATACATCTTATTTCCACCTGGATGAATTGTCAACTTCGAGTGATGACTCTCCCTCAGAACTTCATCTCTCAATCCATCTACATCGGGAACAACTAGTCGCCCTTGCTTTCGAAGCCAACCCTCTCGATCGACTTCAAATCCCTTATCCTTCTCCGGGTCCAATCCAGATTCCAAATCACAGATAATCTTGACAAGCTTATCATCTCCCTTTTGGCTCTCGCCAACCCTTTCCACAAGAGTAGGCCTTATCGATAAGTTTGCCAACATCTTAGGTTCCAATTCACATCTAGGCCTGAAGTCAAATCCAGCCAAATACTCAAGACTCTTCCATTCCGAAAACATGGCTCCCAAACCTGCATGTCTTCGACTTAACGCATCTGCCACTACGTTACCTTTTCCTGGAGTATAGGCTATACCAAAATCATAAGATGCTAGGAACTCTAGCCATCGTTGCTGTCGAAGATTTAAATCCTTTTGGGAGAACAGATACTTCAACGACTTATGATCTGTAAACAACTCGAATCTAACTCCCAATAGATAATGTCTCCACATCTTCAAAGCAAACACAATTGCCGCTAACTCCAAATCATGAGTCGGATAGTTCCTCTCATGCGGCTTCAGTTGTCGACTTGCATATGCAACAACTTTATCCTTCTGCATTAGCACTGCTCCAAGTCCAGTACCACATGCATCGGTGTAAACCACCATCTCATCATTCCCACTTGGAATAGTCAAAACAGGAGCACTCGTCAGTCGCTCTTTCAGGATTATGAAAGCTTGTTCACACTTATCATTCCATCTGAACACTTGATTCTTCTTCGTCAATCCTGTCAACGGTGCAGCTATCTTGGAAAAGTCTTTGATAAACCGACGATAATATCCTGCTAATCCAAGAAAACTTCTCACATCAGATGCATTCTTAGGCCTAACCCAATCCTGGATCGCTGCCACCTTAGCGGGATCAACCGCTATTCCATTTCCAGAAATAACATGACCTAAGAACCTCACTTCATTCTTCCAGAAGTGACACTTCGAAAACTTAGCCTTCAGCTGATGTTTCCGTAAGATTCCTAAAACAATCCTCAAGTGCGTCTTGTGCTCTTCCTCAGTTCTGGAATAAACTAAAATATCATCCACGAACACAAGCACGAACTTATTCAACTGATCTCTGAACACTCTATTCATAAGATCCACAAAATATGCTGGCGCGTTAGTCAACCCAAACGGCATTACCAGCCACTCATAAAACCCGGATGGTGTCCTGAAAGCAGTCTTCGGCACACTATCCTTTGCCACTCTCAACTGGTGAAATCCCGTTGCCAAATCCATCTGAGAAAACACCTTAGCCTCGTGAAGCTGATCAAACAAGTCATCTATTCTCGGCAATGGATACTTGTTCTTCATAGTCACCTTATTCAGCTCACGATAATCAACACACAACCTCAACGATCCATCCGTTTTGGTTGCGAACACAACGGGCGCACCCCATTCGGACACACTTCTCCGAATGAATCCTTTCCGCAAAAGGTCATCAACTTGCACCTTCAGCTCTTGCTGCTCCCTCGGTGCCATCCGCCTAAGAGGCATCACAACAGGTCTGGCTCCCTCAACTAGATCGATACGAAACTCGATCTCCCTATGCGGCGGCAACCCTTTGACTTCCTCAAAGACATTCTCAAACTCATTCACAATAGGCACCGATGACAGTCCATCCCGTGGAACAACTAGCGAATACATGAAGCTCATGAAGACGCCTTCTTCATGCTTACATCGTATCACAACCTTTCGCCCTTCCACATTCCCGACTGTCACCTCAAGCCTCTCACAATCAATCCTAGCCGCATACTTCCTAAGCCAGTCCATACCCAAAATAATTCCGAACCCCGCAAAGTTCAGAACAAAGCAATCACAAACAAACGAACAATCATGACTCGACACAACTAGACCACGACATAACATACACAAACATGACGAACCCCCTACCGGATTAGTCACAACCAATGGCCTATCAACAATATCCGGTTTCATACCTAACCGGCTTACCAAATCATCACAAACAAAAGAATGCGACGCTCCAGTATCAAACAACACTCTAACTGGAACACCACAAATAGAAAGAGTACCTTGAACAACCACACTCTTCCCCTTCTCTTCAGCAGTAGGAGCTTTCGAAGACGATGGAACAGCCCCCAAAGCATAGGCTTGCACAACCTGCCTATCTTTCCTCGGTTCTGGACAATCCTTCTTGATATGTCCCAGCTTATCACAGTTGTAACACTTTCCCGGCACTTTGGGATTCTTACAATCTTTGTAAAGATGGCCCTTCTGCTGGCAGTTATAGCAAGTCACTTCACTCTTCGGCTTCTTCTGGCCATCCCTACCCCTCTGTTGCTGTTGCTTCCTCCTCTTATTGCCATTCTGGTGTGGTTTAGATCCTTCCCTGGTTACAGCAACAACAGAACTTTCCTTAGGAAACAAACTCTCATGCCTAAGGGCTTTCTCCACAAGCTTCTCAAATGGATCGTCCAAATGATCCACTAACTGCTTCCCAAGATAAGCATCCAGACCAGTCACAAACTTTTCATTCTTCTGGTAGGGAGAATCAATATACGATCTGGCATACTTAGATAAGGCTTCAAACTCAGAAATATACTCAAGAACAGGTCTCCCCCCTTGCTTGAGCTCCACAAACTTCTTAAACAAGACAGATTTCTGAGAAGTAGAGATGAACTTAGCTTCAAATCTAACTTGGAATTGCTCCCAAGTAATCTCTTCTTCTGGAGTATCGATGGTGATAGAATTCCACCAATCAGCAGCTCTTCCCTGAAGCTGTCTCGATGCAAGCTTCCTCTTAGTTGCATCCTCAATCCCTAAGTCACCAAAGATTCTTTTGCAAGCATCAATCCATCTCTGCACCTCAATAGTCGACTCCGTCCCCAAGAAAACTTTCCCTCCAAGAGCAGTATAATCCTTGCAAAGCTTGGCAAAATCCACCGGTCTCGGAGCTTGGACTTGAACTCCCACATCCACAGATGATCCTGAAGCTGGTATTCTCCTCATGATTGAAGTCATCATGGCCTCAAACATAGGAGCATAATCAACAGCTTCCCTAGCATCACGGCTACCCCTCGCAGCTTGTCTCTCACTTCGACTCATCCTTAGTATCTGTAAAAAGAATGATTAGAACACCTTAAGAAACAACTGCATAAGGAGTTCAAACCCTTCTAAACTACTATATTATATATAGTAATCATCCATCAAATTACAATTACGTCTCTCTTACGTAGTTACATCAGCGAGCGTTGGCTAAAATCGATTAACCAAAGCTCTGATACCAAATGTGACGACCGCCCATGACTCCCGCACCAAAACAAGGAAATAATGCGCTGAAAGGCGTGCCAGGCAGCCATGGACGATAGTCAGGGTAAAACAAAACAAAAGAATCTCTATCGTACAACTCACAGCGCATGGATAAAATACAATAGAGAAATATAATATAGTGAAGCTCCATAGAACAGAACATCATCATATAAGCATCACAGTAGTTTTATACAATCATCTACTCAAATCCATACATGAAAGCCTCACTACAAATCACTCAACCAAATACAGCAGCGGATACCCAGTACATATAGTAAGAAAACTAATATGCAAAGCCTCCTGCTCGTCTTCGTCATCTTCATCGTAGAACTCCTAGCACAGCACCTGTCACCTGCTACCTAGTCTGCCCATCCCAACATGGATGAACAGCCCAAGGTAATAAGAGGAGACATAAAACCTTGAGTCAGACAAAGTCTTAGTGAGCAGTAAATCAACTATCAAGCATACCAAAAGAGCATAAAGGATAAAAGGAATAGGAACCAAACCATCCCACTCCACCTCTTTCTACAGTGATAGCCCCAGACATACACTAAGGAGAAGCAAGCATAACAACATAGACAATTAAGGTAAAGCGAATACCACTCGAGTCAAGGACGATGTTTTCCAAATACAAACCCCCAAGGCCTAAACCAAGATCAGATAAGCACCCAGAAAACACCGCTCTTGAAGCCGAATGATAATACAACCAAACATCCATGACTCTGGCTATCACTGTTATCCTTGCCTCGATTTCACCGTTAGTTGAATGACCATCTGTCAAGGGCTAATGGTAACCCCGGTTCTAACCATAACTCCGCACACTGCCTTGTGCCTAGGACTTATCTACTTTGCCCAGAGTACTCAACTACCTACCTGTAGTCTTTTGGGTGTCCCGACTACCTACCTGTAGTCGTTATGGGCGCCCCATGTACTCTTGCTTTTGAGCATGCTAGAACCTTCAACAACGACGAGATCCAAGCCTCCTAACCATCCTTCTTGACGACTATCCTCATACAAGCTCAAGCTACCTCTTGAACAATCCATTATCAACCAACTTGAACTACTCTTCAAGTTATCAACATGCTTGGAATGATCCCTGCTTGGATTAAGCCAAGACTCACATCATACTTCGCTTCATCGCATCAAAGCAAAGTTTCAACTCAACAACATGGTTTGCCTCATCAAATCATGGCAAAGTCCCATCTCAACATCATCCATTCTATACATATGAGCTTCAACATCCGCTACATATGCCTTAAGCAGCTTTCACCATTCAAGAGCCTTCTTCCATAGCTTTTGAATCCTCTTTCATCATCTTGTTCCAAATCAACTACTAGCTAACTTGGAAACAATCAAATCAATCATACATTCAAATATCAATCATTCAAACAAGATCTAACAAGCAATATAAGCAATATCAACTTATAATGGGAATTTCGTAAATAAACGAGCAAAAGTCCAACATATGTGAAATCATGGTTTTTAGCATAGATCTATCAATTATAAAACATGGGTTTTGTCTCTAATGCTTATTAAACAAACTTGCATAAGTAAACATCTTCAAAAACCATGGATCTAGACTTAGATCTAAGAAAAATGCATGAAATCTCTAACTTTAACACCCAAACATGCCACCAATCCAATATACTCCTTTGGATCCGCGTGAGAGATAACTACCACTCACCAAATCACCAAAACAACCTAAAAACTAAACACTTCAGATCTGGACAGCGAAGATCAAGGCTTGATCCGGCAATATTTCGCCTCAATCGATGAAATCTAGCTCAAACGGATGAAGATCTTCAACTTTGGCACTTGAATCTTCAATCTAAATCTTCGATCTTGGGTGGATGTTAGAACTAGATTAGAATGGAGAAAAGAAGATGAAGAAATGTTGTAGTCGAGTTCCCAAAATGGCAGCACTTCGTCGCTTCAAAAACCGGTGCCAAAAAGTGAGCCAAACCCCTCTATTTATAGGCTGAACAACCCTTAGGTCGCTACAACTATTAGGTCGCTCACCACTAGGTCGGTCACTTTCTTAGGTCGTTCCTCTATCCTAGGTCGCTCAACCGACCTAACTCTCAACACATTAACACCCTAACCCGTTAGCTCCTTAGGTCGCTCACCCCTACTTACGACCTATCCTCCAAACGACCTAACTCCCAAGCCTTCCATCCTATGAGTCGTTAACTCGGCAACCTCCATAACTCGGTAACCCCCCTATCTCGTGAGTCGGTCAAATACTTAACTCCTTAGGTCGTATGCTACCTTAACTCGGTTGATACTTAGGTCGGCCAGAAACCCAAAACTTACCCAAACGACCTAAGCTAACTCGCTCACGACCTAAGCTATGAGTCGGTCACGACTCGGGCTAGAAACAACACAAACAACACTAACGACCTGTAAATTCTACGATTTATCGACACGTAAAATGCGGGTCGTTACAGTATATGAGATATGTTGATGTGTATATGTCCAGTGTTTGTGTATGTGTGTAACTCTGATGTATTAAAATGTAATTGACAGAAACAACATGCTTTTGTAAACTAATATTATTTGATATTATATTTTGATCCGCTGCGAATGTGAGAATCTATGTTGTGTTTCTGTTTCTTCTTCTTCTATCTCTTTTCTTCTTTTCCTAACTATTCGAAATTTTCGGGATCGAAATTTTCGGGTCGTTACAAGTGAGGTCTTTTTCTCGGGTAATACTCGAGTGCGTCTCGAGTTAGTAATATAAATCAGTTTTTACTTTGGAATAAATTCAAATTTTTTATCATTTAAAAAGAACATGTTTTAAAAGATGATTTTGAGTTGAGTTAAAATTAATTAAGGTTTTAAGTAACATATTTTTTTATTAAATTTAATTTAAATCTTGTATCATTATTTTATAAAAATTATTTATATCAATTAAATAAGATAATTAAGAGGGGTAATCAAGACAAAAATATGTTATTAAAACTAATCTAAATCCTTTAAGTTAAATTGTGTGGTAAGAATGATTCATTAAGCAAGGGTTATAAGAAAATCAAAGTGATTTATAAAGATAAAAAGGTTTATCTTTAATTATTAAGTAATTAATGATCATTAATATAATTACTTAAAGAATTAACTATTAAATTAATTACTTAATATTAATGGTTAATTAAGTAAATTATTAAAGTTAAGTGATTCGCAATTAATTAAGATAATTAATTAAGGAATAATTAATTAATAAAAGTAATTGTGATTTAATTAACTAATAACTAAGGAATAATTAATTAATAAAAGCAATTAAGATTTAATTAATAAATAATTAAGAATTAATTAATTAAGTTAATTAATTAAGGAATGATTAATTAATAAAAGTAATTAAGATTTAATTAATTTAAAATTAAAGATAATTAATCATTGATTAAAGATAATTAATGAAAGTAATTATATGGTTAATCTGTTACACAATTAATTCATCTTAATTGAAGATGATTGATTATTATCAAATGCTGTGTACTGGATTAATATTCTGATATGTGATTATTATGCTATGTTATGTGAATTGTTTTGTGCTTAGCTGTGATATCTATGATTTGTTTCTGTGAATGTGAAAACCCATTGGCTATAAAACAACACTTGAATTTCAATGCGACAGTGAGTCGGATTCCATATGGTTATCCGGAACCCACATCGAACCATGATAGTAAATCTTTGTGAATGATATATCCACCTGTTTTAAAATTAAGCGCTCACTATTCGGATTAGCCGGGATGGGACTTCGTGTCATATAACCCATTCTGAATGGTTATACGATGAAATGAATAGCATTTGTAGACGATGGTGAAGACCGGGTGTCTTCGAGAATGATAGGATAACCTATCGAATGTCTCTGCACTGAGATGCTCTGGTATAGAGATCTGTACATGTGATAGGGAATCCAATCTGGATTATGGGTACCCGGATTGCAAGGGATTCTTCCTTTATTGGACGAAGTGCCTTTGGTTCTGTTTGAACCTGGAACAGACTTGTATGGTTGTATGTCTGACACTACACTTTGAGATATGAAGCAGATTTCTTTCAAATACATATCTGTTGGTGGCAGAGAATTTATTCTCTTAGCTTAACACCTTTCTCTGAGACGTACCTCCAGAGGCGTACCTATGTGGCACAGGAAGTTCCTTAGCCTGACCATTTGTTGGAAATCCAATCCCCAATACGAACCCAGTATGGTTTTAGTTGTAGAACCTGCCATTTAACATGGTAGCTACTGTAGGCATACTATAATGGTATGTACGCTGGCTAAGATTAATATTATACTCTCAAAAAGGTTTTCTACACTATGCACTAATAATAATATCAAAGAGTTTTCTCGTATTAAGAAAATTTGACTATCATAAGGAGAAATCTCCCCCAAGTGTGTGATTGCATCGTGTGTGCGTGCCGGGAGTCCTTATGATAGTTTAATTTTCCAAAAGCATGAACTGTTTTCTTTTAAAAATTTGTTTTATTTAAAAGCAACTGTTTTTGTTTACTCATACCAGTCCCATGACTGACCCAAAGCTTATTGTTTTCTTTCTAAACTCTGGGTGTCCAAAATTTACGCACAGGCAGCCTAGTAGCAGGTTTTCCCTATTTTGGTGCTAGCTAGATTTTTGAAGTCTTTTTGTTTGGAAGCTATCAGATTTTGGAAGTTTTGGCTTTAGTAACCTTTTGAAGTGTTGAAGTTTTGAAGACCTTATCAAAGAAGATGTATGTTGGATCCTTTTGAAGACTCTCTTGTCATTCCGTTGTGTAGTTATCATTATGTTATTGTTATATCAATATGTAGCACTCTGATATAAATGTTAAATGTTGTAATGGATATTATGATGATGATGTATCTGTAATCAATGATATTCATTTTGTTTCCGCTGTTTATCATTCAGCTAATGTTGTTATAAGCTCCATCCGAACTGGAATTCGATGTTTGAATCTTGGACAGTCGAATACAAGTGAGGTGTTTGATGTCGATTTTCGAACACTGAATTTCAGGTCGTGACAATAGTTCTCACCCTAGAAGGAAGGGAGATGTAGGGTGTATTAAAAATTAATGCGAAAATAAAAATAAACATAGAAAGTAATGCAGAGATCACATACAGATTTACGCAGCTTCAACAAAACCTTGCTTATCGGCTGCCCCAAGGTATCTACTAGAAATTAAGTAGTCAGATACATACAAATTCGTAAACTTGCGACACCCGCTAACTTGACTAACCTAACTCTAAGGTCAAAACTTTGCCATAACTCCGCCACTGAGTTGCGAATTCTCAAACTACGCCTTGTAGTTTGTACCTAGTTACACAACTAGAAAGTAACACAATTTAAAAGGAAAAATTACATATGAAAATAAAAGAGTAAACAAAAAACCCTATATTCAAATTAAGCCCAATACAAAAATAGGCACCGAGCCACTTTAGAATATAACTCAAGAAAAAATGTGTTCTCCCTTTTCTTGTTCGTATACTCTACCGTTCCTTTTTTTTTTACTCTTCACAAATTAGAGTTTTCAAATTGAGGCACCTCTTGTGATATCGATAGATTGAAGTATGCTATTGCATTGATTGGCTTCATCAACCGACTTCCTGGCTTTGAATTGATCATGGTCGCTCCAATTTTGTGTCGAACTCAAATTATAAAAAATGGTATGTGATTTTGTCCCTCTTTGATTTTGATTCTACTTGACTTATCATTCTGTCGATGATGATAATTAGTGTTTATAGGGAACGATACCTTAATTTGTCATTCGTACATTTTAGTTTGAATTATTCAACTATTTTACTCGGCCATTCGATTTGTGCTTGAACGATAAGAAGATTTTTGACTTATTCATTTGTCACATGTTACTCCATGAATTTGAATTTTTCTCCATTCTTTTCTCCTATGACCTGTTCATCATTCGATGACTTGTTGGTATTTGAATTTGATGATATGTTTCAGATATATTTTAACCATGATATCAACTACGACTTTTTCCAAACTACTTCTGATATTTTACGCAAGTCTTGATTTTTTTCGAACTGCTACTGTTAGTTTTTTTCTTTAAACATGTAAACCACTTCACTATGAAATATAAACCACTTCACTGTGTTCTTGAATAGAGTTAAATTATGGTCTCGTTGAGGTCTACATTGCAACTGGTTCCATTTGAATGCTTGTGTACTTCATGTACTTGTGCCATTGTGTTCTTTGATCAAATGCGTTGCCGTTTTATTTGAACCTGTCTACCTCTAGACTAATATGTGTATTCATCCATTTGTTATGTCTGGTGCACTTGAACTCATAAGTCTGGTCTGGTGGAAGCTTTGCATTCATGCCATTCTATTATGTTGTATGCTGTAAGTCTGGTGCACTTGAAGTCCTTGGCTATTAATTCCGGTTCTTTGTTTTGCATTCATGTTGGCTTATTTTGGATTCATGTTGACTTTTTTTCTGGTTGGAGTCTTCATGTATCTGCACTTTGGTATTGAAGTCTTGTTCCATGTTTTTATGTTGGTTGAGGTTGTTTTGGTGCTGGTTTGAGCTAAATTGATATATATGTGTATGTTTGGTGCATTTGAATGAAGTCTGGTCGGGTGCGCTGCCATAATCTGGTTGAGTATTTTGTGTTTTCAATTAAAAGCTTGCATTTGGGTCTAGTCTTTGTTTATGCCTTTGAGAACTTGGATTTAAATCAATTTGAAGTCTTGTTGCATTTTTTATTTTATTTTTTTCTCATGACTCCATTTTTTTTACATCTGAGTTGAATCCGTTTGGGTTTGGCTTTGTGCTCACCAGTCCCTGCAATTTTAACAAGCAAGTGTATATAGGTATGCATGACCTAGTGGCATGTACAGTGATGCATTGTGCATGTTACAAGATGTTCATGTAAGATGAAATAAAAAATTGATGACGAACAACCAAATAACCAAGGTAAACAATATTTTCAAACACATACTTCATTGTGCACTGCAAAATATTTCATTTTCAATTTTACTGCGTCAATGTTTATTTTGTAGATAGTTTTGATGCTCGATATAGGCTGGAATAGAGTTGAAGGTAAAAATATGAGTGAAGAGTGAATATGTGGCGAGGTGAATTATGTATGAAAAATTGTATATTGAAATTGTGTTGTAATTGAAACTCGTATATTGAGAGCTTAAATTTGTACTATTTGAATTTGTAATAAAATATTTGTTTGAATAAAATATTTGTTTAAATAAGAATTCCGAGTTTTTATTTTATTCAACTAATATTTATTTAATTACGTGGAAAAATAAAATATTACAATAACAAATACATTTAAACAAATATATGTTTATTATCTTCAAACAAAAATCGTACACTAGCATATTCTACAATCTTCCCCTTTTAATGATAACAAACATATATTGTGATTTTGACTCTATTAATGTTTTTGACCTTGATGAATTCTATTAGCTCCCCCTATTTGAATACCCCCTATACAGAAGGTGCAGTCAAAGCTGAAAAATTAATTAAAAATTACTTTGAATAAAAACATTTTCGAATACTAGTAAGGATACCACTCAAAAATCAAAATCTTAACCTCTATCCCCCTTTTGTTATCATCCAAAATAATAATAGTATTTGAAATAGCTACAATTTTGATTAAAAGTATCAAATCAAGAGGAAAATATTAATTTCAAATTCCAGTTAATCAATAAAAATCATAATATTTTATTAAATAGCAATAAATTCCACTTTAGAGAAACGGTAGGATTATGAAAATTTTCATATAGTGACAAGAGCTTGATATTTTCAATAAAGGAACAATTTGTGCATTTTCCCTTTTCAAATATTATACAAAAAAAATTTGAAGCACTTACTAACCATGCATAACCGTTAGGACTTTTAAATGAGGTTAGTAGTTACCCCCTTTTTAAAAAAAAATATGCCTAGTATTTTCTAACCATGCATAACCGTGAGGACTTTTAAATGATATTAAAATAAACTTGATATATCCATTTCTCATATGTGTCCCATCCGTGCATAACCGCAAGGACTTTTAAATGAGAATGGAAGCCCATATATAGAAATTCAAGTAATTCACCCATGCATAACCGCGAGGACTTTTAAATGAGAGTGAATACTTTAGGATATAATTATTTCAAGAAATATTTCCTTATTTTGAAATACCAAATTCTGCACACTATATTATGATGTATGGATTGATAGAAAGGTGAAAGTGATAGAACCGATCATGGAATAAGTACTAATCTAAAAATATTACAAAATTTGTTTAATTTTAATGAAATTATAAAACTATACTTCCTCTTGTTATGAAATATAATTTAATCACTATCCATCACTTTTTGAGCATTATAATAATTTTGGTAAGTTCCAAAAGATTCAATTAGTCAATGGTTATCTTTTCTAGAGTAAACCTCTTATTGAAATAAAATAGAGTATTTTTAACATGATGAAAACCCAAGTTTCAAAAATTAAAATAAGTGAAATTCAATTTTATGTAAGGGTGTTTTGTGAAAATGAATTCTAGTTGAAAATCAATATAAATAATTAAATAATTGCAAAAATGATTTCAACATGAGATGATATTAGATACCACTTGTATTTGAGGTATCCATGGTGATATATAGTGGTATATATGAAAAATGTGTACACCTCAACACTTGAATTGTTTTTTGAAATTTTCAGCTCATCCATTTATATCAAGCACAAGTATTTATATTGAGCAAAAACACACATTCAAAAAATTCATCAAAGTAGTTTTGAAAATTGATTTGATAGACATGAAGAGAATCAATAATGATTATTGTTTCAAAGTAGTTGACAATCTTTGTTTTGAAGACTCACTCAATTTGAAACCTTTATTTCGTTGATAAAAGTTTGAAGTTTGATTATTCTCATAACACGAGAGTTTTAGATGTTCAAAAATGTTACTTACCAAAATTGGTTTCAAGTCAATTTGTCAAATGAACCAAAAATTATACTTCATATACCATAACTTATTTGTGTAAAACAGATATGCTTTCTGAGTTATATATTGAATTTATTGCAGTTTTTCATGACATTGCAAAGCGAACCAATAAAAACTAAAAATGCAAAAGTTATCGCATTGTCGGTTAGCTTTGCAGAACTTTAGGAATATCAAAAATCAAAGTTAATATGTCCATGATATGATCAAATTAATACTGCTATGTTAAGAAAGTTTTGAAACTGTTTTCTAACGATACTCCAAATGATTTGTAGTTTTTCACCCATTTACTTTAGATTCTAGGAAAGCACGAAAAATAAAAGTTGTAGCATTTTAAATCTATTTTCCAAAACATCTTAAATTTTACAAATCAGAGTTAAGAAGCTCAAGATATGGCAAAAATACTTCAACAATGTCGATGAAAACATAATTTACAGTATGTGAACAAAATTGAGTTAAGATATCATACCTCACTTTCCTTCGATGTCATGATATCCAAAATGCGATGATCTCCATCTAATCTTTATAGGCTATGGAACATTTAAATTTTAGACTATTAATCACCTAGAACAACTCGAAATCTATCTCCATCAAATTTGTTTCTTATCCCACTTATGTGTCTAAATTGTGGAGAAGGCAATTTGTCTAAATAAGGATGTAGGACCACTATTATTATGTATTGAAATCATTGGTGCATAAATTTTTCTATATAACAAACCGTTAGCATCTACAATTGTACCCTTGGGAATCCAAATTTGTTTAAATTTAAAACCATTTGTATTCGTACATTTTGAAATCCATATTTAACGATTTTGTGTTTGTATATATTTCGATAATTACTCTTTCCATGTCCAATATTTCCACACTTTACACATTTGGGTATCTCACTTTTCCCCTTAATAGTTTAATTAGTTGTCTGATCATATTTTGACATCTTTCGCAAATTATAATCCTTTTCTTTTATTCATGAAGAGTTTATTTTCTAAGAGCATATTAAATGATTTTTCTCTACTGAAATATTTCCAAGTAATCTACTCAAGTTTATTAACATTGGATTTTAAAAGTTTATTTTCATTTATTAGCTTGGAGCAACAACTAATGGTACTATCTCTCTTTTCAAAATTATTCATTTTCAAGCCCATATTTTCATTTTCAAGCTCTCTAATTTTAGTCTCAATTTCTAGCATCTCAGTTTCAAAGAGTTTGTTTTTTTAAATTCTATTTTTTCTAAATCCTTGATTTTTTTCAATCTCCTTTTCAAACTTGTTATTTAAGCTAATAATTTCATATTAGCTCAAAATCACGTTTTCTTTTTCAAGAGTTTTGCAATTTTCGTTAACCGCATTTAATTTCTTTTCAAAAATCGCACATTTAGAACGTTCGGACCTCTTAAAACAGTCCAACCTTTTTTACAAAATATTGTTTTTGCAAATCAAGTCAGTTTTGTTCTTATCGTAAATTAAATTTTGGTTTTCTAACTTTTGAATGTTTTCTTGAAAACATGCAAATTCTTTTTTACTGTCCAAGCACCTTTTGCAATTAGAATTTTTATTTTTGTTAATATTTTTAACCTCATTTTCCAAACCATTATTTTTCTAACCGTTTAGATTGTCCCCTTTTGAACTTATTATTTTTCATCTCAAGAGCTTCATTATCTTCAGTTAATTCTCGACATAAGAGAGCTAAATCATTGAATGAAAAATCACTTATCTCATCGGCTATTAAATCATCATCACTGCTGTCTTTTGCAAATCCTGTCAAGCGCGTTTCTTTAAGTGAGTCGATTATGAAGGATTTCTCACCTTTGTTGACTTTTATACCATATATTGCATCAACAGTCTTCTATATTTCCTGTGCAATTTCATAATGAGAGACATGGTAAAAATTATCTCGATTATATGAGAATATATTATGTGCATAGGAGGAGCATTATTCGAAGTATTTTTCTTGTCTACTATATTACACCCATTTTCAATAATATCCTAATATTAGAATTAACAAATTTTAAATAAAATTCCATTTTTAAATTCTGATTTAAAAAATCTGTTCCATCTAAATTAGGGAGAATAATACAAAACCGACCCTCGCTAGATTTGCAACTAAGGTTAGACATCTATGTTATTAACCTTGCTTTGATACCACTTGTAGGATCGTTTTCACCCTATAGGGGGGTGAATAGGGTGTACTAAAAATAAATGCAGAAATAAAAATAAATGCAGAAAGTAATGTTTTAGAGATCACATAAAGATTTATCCAGCTTCGGCAAAACCCTGCCTATGTGCCGCCCTTAAGGTTTCTGCTAGAAATTAAGTAGTCAGACGCTTACAAACATACGTAAATTTACCCCACCCGCTAACTTGACTAACCGAACGCTAAGCTCAAAACCCTACCACAACTCAGCCTCTTAGTTATGAATTCTTAAACTACGCCCCATAGTTTGTACCTAGTTACACAACTAGAAAGTTACGCAATTTAAAAGGAAAAATTATAAATGAAAATAAAATACTTTTAAATTAATCCCAATACAAAAAAGAGAAACCTGTCCACTTTAAAATATAACTCAAGAAAAAATGCGTTCTCCCTTTTCTTGTTCGCATACTCCACTGTTCCTTTTTTTGCTATTTGCAAATTAGGGTTTTCAAATTGATGCGCCGCTTGTGATATTGATCGAGTAAGTATGCTATTGCATTGATTAGCTTCATCAAACATCTTCTTGGATTTTAATTAATCGTGGTCGCTACAAGTTTGTGTCGAGCTCGAATGATTAAAAATGTTATGTAATTTTTCCTCTTTTTGATTTTGGTTCTGCTCGACTTATCATTTTTTCGATGATGATAATGGGAATTTATAGGGAATGAAACCCTATTTTATAGCTCGTATATTTTGTTCTGAATTCTTCAAGTATATTGCTCGGCCATTTGATCTATGTTTGAACGATGATATGATTTTTGACTTATTCATTTGTTATGTATTACTCCATGAATTTGAATTTTTCCCCATTCTTTTGTCCTAAGACCTGCGCATTATTCGCTGACTTGTTGGTATTTGAATTCGATGATATATTTTAAATATAATATCACCATGATATCAACTTCGACTTTATTCAAACTACTTTTGATAATTTTGCAACTGTCTTGATTTTTTTCGACCCGCTACTATTATTTTTTGTTGTAAACATGTAAACTGCTTCACCGTGTTCTCGCTAAGAGTTAAATTGTGGTCTCGTTGAGGTCTGCATTGTGGACGATTCCATTTGAATGCATGTGTGCCTCATGTACTTGTGCCATTGTGTTCTCTGACCATATGCATTGTCCTTGTATTTGAACCTACCCGCCACTGAACTGATATGTGTCGTCATGCATTTGCTATGTCTGGTGCACTTGAAATTTTAAGTCTGGTCTGGTGGAAGCTTTGCATTCATGTCAATCTATCATGTTGTATGTTGTAAGTCTGGTGCACTTGATGTCTCTGACCATCAATTTTGGTTCTTTGTTTTGCGTTCATGTTATCTTATTTTGGATTCATGTGTCTGCGCGTTGGTATTGCAGCCTTATTTCATGATTTTATGTTGGTTGAGGTTGTTTTGGTGCTAATTGGACCTGAACTGATATATATGCGTATATGTTTGGTGTATTTGAATGAAATCTGGTCTGGTGCACTACCCTGGTCTGGTTGAGTATTTTTTGTTTTCAATTGAAGGCTTGCATTTTGCTCTAGTCTTTGTTCTCCTTTGAGAACTTGGATTTAGATTAGTTTGAAATGTTGTTGCATATTCTGTTTTGATTTGTTCTCATGCCTAAATTTTGTTTGCATCCGAGTTGAATCCAGTTTGGGTTTGACCTTATGCTCACCTGTCACTGCAATTTTAACAAGCAAGTGTATATTGGTGTGCACGACCTAGTGGCATGTACAGTGATACACCATGCATATTACAAGTTGTTCATGTAGGAAGAAATAAAAAATGATGAATAACGCAAATAACTGAGGCAAACAATATTTTTAAAAACACATTATTGTGCACTGCAAAATATTTCTTTTTCAATTTTACTACGTTAGTGTTTATTTTGGAGATAGTTCGGATGCTAGATATAGGGTGGAACAGAGTTGAAGGTAAAAATACGAGTAAAGATTGAATATGTAGTAAGGTGAAATATGTATGAAAAATTGTATATTGAAAATTTTGTTGTAATTGAAACATGTATAGTGAGAGCTTTAATTTGTACTATTCGAATTTGTAATAAAATATTTGTTTGAATAAAATATTTGTTTAAATAAGAATTTCGAGTTATTTATTTTATTCAATAAATATTTATTTAATTATGTTGAAAAATAAAATAGTACAATAACGAATACATTTAAACAAATATATATAAGTTTATTATCATCAAACAAAAATCAAACACTTACATATTCTATAGGTTCCGCCTTTTTAAAAAGTACCTTTCGACCCTATGCTTCTGCCTTTAATCAAGTGAAAACCTATCAGGTTGAAACTAGCTAAGCCGAAACAGTACACAAGATATCACAATGTTGGTACATAGTGGATTGGAGAACGGCGGAAAGCATGGTGTCAAAACATTTCTTTCGATGGAACTGAAACCTTTGTATTATTCTCTAAAGAAATGTGCTTGCCGGTTATGATAAAATCTTTCGAAGATGTCGAAACATATGCTTTCAAAAAGGTCTTCTATGTAGCTTTCAAAGAGGGTTGCCATCATTTGGTTTGAAAAGTATAAGCTTTCAAACGAGTTCCTTTATTTATATAAGAATGCTTTCAAAATGGGTGGTTTTGACCAAGACGAAAGCCTATTGCCATTCTTTTGCCTTTTGAAGGTATTGAAGTCATCAATGCTTCCGAAAGGTAGCCTTTGTGTTAAACTTGTACTAAGCCTCTTCGTAAAAGCTTTTGAAAGGGTTCAATGGTTTCGAAGGGGATGGCTTCGAAAGGGTGTTTCGATGCTATCCTTCAATGTTTTACTTATTGTTTTGAAGCTTTCGAAAGAATGGTTCCGAAGTCATCAAGTTTTCCCCTAATCAATTTTTTTAAAGGTATACGATTTCGAAAGGTGCACTTTCATTTATATTTAATTAGACCCAATAAGTTATGTTCTAAATTAAACCAATGGTTTCGAAAGGGGAACTTTTATATGGTTTCGAAGCTATGCTTCTATAATTGAATGGTTTCACTTTAATACATACAAAAGGTTTTGAAAGAAAGGATTTGAAAGAAAGGTTTTTAAGTGTTTCGAAAGGTAGGTGTCCAGAGTTTTGAAAAGAAGAATTTAATGTTTTCAAAAGAAATTTTACAATGGTTTTGAAAGCAAAGATTAAAGGTTTCGAAAGCCTTAATTTTCAAAACAAATAACCCAATCTAATTTTAAGGGAAAACCATGGCATAATGAAATAGTTTGGAAATGGTTTTAATTATAGAGTTTGAAGAAGTTTCCTTGAATAATATGTTTAAGGGATTAACTAAATTTTATATAAAATTATTTCGAGGTTATTAAACCACATATGTTGGTATTATTATGTTATTATGTTTACTTCTTCATATATATATATGTGTGTGTGTGTGTGTGTGTGTGTGTGTATATGTATGTATGTGTGTGTATGTGTGTGTGTGTATATATATATATATATTCACATTGTAATGGACCCATACTGTATTCTGGAAAGAGCAGAATAACCAGCTATGTTGACCAGTAGTGAATATAATTTGATTTAATCCTAAATGAGTAAAATTGTATCTAGGAGGTCAGATGGACCGAAATGTAGGATGCCAAAATAATAAAGTTGTCAGATAGATAGGTTCATAGTAAACCCATGAAAACTATGTTTCAGAAAAGTTATTGGCAGGGGCCAATACTTCCGTAGTAAACCAATGAAAATGCGATTGTATAGAGTTATTGGCGGGGGCAATAGGTTTGTAGTGAACCCATGAAAACTATATCTGGATTATGTTATTGACAGATGTCAATAGGTTCCTAGTCAACCCATGAACACTAAGATAAGAGCAAAGTTATTAGAGATAACAATAGGTTCAGGGAGAACCCATGAAATAATGAAGTTATTGGCATAGGCCCATTGGTTCCTAGTGATCCCATGAAAACTATGAAATCGGACAGGGTGTCCATATGTATTAAATAGGTTATTTGCCATCCTATGGAAATTAATAGGTTAATGGTGACCCTAGATACTTTAACTGAGACAATAGTCAAGAATTAATGTGGATGGGTAATCCAGAATTGATTTACTTGTTTGCACATCATTATAATATTTTCGAATTGCTATGTTTAACCATTGTGGATATAGGAGCATAGTATGTGGTTTTATAAAGTTTTGGATAAGATACTAGCGAGGGGAAAACCAGTTCCGCTAAGCGGCATGGTCTCACCAGACATCTAAATTGTTTGAGATGGAAGATTATTATCCATACCAGGCTTTATTTCTGACTCAAAGTTTATGCTTTCCCCTTAAACTCTCGGGTGCTCAATTGATTTTGTGTAGTTTAAGGGTTAAGGTTTTTAGGTACCCCTTTAGATGAATATGCTTCTGGAGAGGTGCAAGAGGCATGATAGATATTTAGAGCTTTTTTCTATTTTGATTCCGTTGTGTTTTGTTGTAAAGGAAAAGATGTTTAATTGCCTAGTTATACACTCTTATCGTCAAGGGGGGCATCTTTATATGTCGCTCTAAGTGTATTTTGTAATAATTATATTTTCTCTAAACGTGGTTCTCCTATTGGAATTATGTAATGAATTCAAAATTTCTTTGAAAAGGAATGAAAAGTTTATTTGTTTATTTTTAAAATTTTCCATATCCATGTATATCTGTTATATAATTGCATCTAACATTAGAGTATTTGGTCACCGAGGATTAATAACTATGGATGACTGAAGCATCTGCAGTTGTTAGTTTTGGGCCTCTAAGAGGGGGATGTTTCAAGTTGGTATCGGAGCATAGGTTTATGAAACTTGAAAGAAAATTAAACCTAAAAGATTTTCAAATATAATCCAATGAATAAGAGAATAAGACCGGGATTCGGGTTAACGCTATGGTAATGTACTTGTATTTGATATGTAGATATATATACACACATATATATAAGTATACATTCCCCTCTTTCTTAGGCCGTTCTTCTGTATCTTACAAAGGTTCGTATGCATATTACGGGAAGAAGATATGGAGGCTGGAAACGGAAGAGGAAATCTTGATGGAGGAATCACCACTACCAATGAAAATGCTCGACCTACCAGGTGGAACCCAGGTGGACAGGCTAATGCTAACTAAAATGCAGATGCCAATATGGGTGCTAGAAATTTACTAGTAGATATGGTGGCGTTGTATCAGTTTTTCATTAACACGATGCAAGCAAGAGCTGCTGCTGGAGTTGTTGGGCATTTTGGAAGAGATAATAATATGGCTCCAGTTGAGTATAACTCTGCTAAGTTGAGTAGAGTCACCATTTATAGGAACGGAGGATGATATAGAGTAGAGAATTGGTTGTTGTACTGTGAGAGAGTCTTTGCTGATTTGGGTTTGGATAATGAGCAGAAGAGGAGGCTGGCCTCTAGGCAGTTGCAAGGAGCATCACTTTATTGGTGGAATAGTGTTACTACTAGAGTTCTCGAGGAGGAGTTGACTTGGGCAGACTTTAGAAGGAGATTTGAGCAGAGGTTTTCGTCTGAAATTTCCATGTCGGCAATAATGAGAAATTTTATGGATTTAGTTCGGGGAGAGAAGTCGGTAATTGTGTATGCTATGAAGTTTGACGAGTTGTCCCGATATAGGTACGCTGCTATAGATACTGTCATAAGAAGGAATGAGTGGTTCATTCGAGGATTGAGGCCTGAGATTGCCAAGGTGACCCTAACGCATATCCGTGATCTTTGAAATATAGTTATAGAGATGGCAATCCGCTATGAAGACATGCTTTCTATTTATGCTAGAGAGAAGTCAGTTGAAACCTAGGGTTCTTAAGGAAACAAAAGGAAGTTCTTTAAGGAGAAGGGAGCCCAAAAAAGAAGGCAAAGGCTAATTTAGTTTGCTTCGAGTGTGTCAAGAAGGGTCATTATGCTCATGAGTGCTTGTCAGGCAAGGGGAAGAAGGCAGTAGAAAAGTAGAATGTCAAGTGCTTCAATTGTGACCAGGTTGTGCATTATAAGAACCAGTGTTCGAAACTAGTCAGAGCAGACAAGGGAAAGGTTTTTGCTGTTGAACCATCATTTGCTAGGCCAACTACAGTAGGAAAAGGGAAGACTGTGATGGAAGGTATGCTTTTGATTCAGAGATACCATTTAGGATAATATTTGATATCAGTGCATCACATTCATTTATATCTTAGAATTTGGTTGATAGGTTATGCTCAGAACCCACCATACCTTGTTACTTCCTTAGGGGTTGCGAATCCAATAGGAGTATATGCAACTTTAGGGATGAAATATGACCAATTAGAACTAGACTTCTTAGGTCATAAGTTTGTATGCAGCCTATTTGTTTTCGATTTCGTAGATTTCAAAATCATTTGGGTATGGATTGGTTGAGTAAGTATGAGGCTAGGATATTTTGCCAAGATGGTGAGATATCGCTAAGACACCTTGATAGTCAAAAATGAATCATATTCTCAGTGGAGAATTATAATCGGAGTAGTTCCTCTTTGCTAAGTACTGTGGAAGGGGGAGAAGAGTTAAGTCAGGTTCGAGTAGCAAGAGAGTTTATAGATGTCTTTGTCAGTTATAGGGCTACAACTAAAACGAGCTACTGAGATTCAAATAGATCTTGTGTTAGGATCTGAACCTGTTAGCAGACCACCTAGCAGAATGACACCGACCGATTTGAAGGAACTAAGGGTGTAGCTAGTGTATTTTGAAGGAAGGAATTTTATTAGACCAAGCAGTTCGCTTTAGGGAGCGGCCGCGGTGTTAGTGAAGAAACAAGATGGGTCGCTGAGGATGTGTATCAACTATTGTAAGTTGAACGAGAGGAAAATTAAGAATAAGTATACTTTGTCGAGAATAGATGATCTATTTGATTAGTTTTATGGAGCCAGAGTGTTTTCCCAGTTGTAATTGGCAATAAGTTTCCAACAGTAAAGAGCGGAAGAGGACAGTATTCTTTGATAGCATTTCTGACTAATTATGGTCCATACGAGTCGTTATAATGCCATTCGGGTTGACAAATGCACCTGCTTTCTTCGTGGATTTGATGAACCAAGTCGTCCAAGAGTATTTGGATAAGTTCTTGTAGGTTTTTATAGATGACAATTTGGTATACTCTAAGGTTTAAAAAGCGCATAAGGATCATCTTAATGTAGTGCTTGAGATGTTGAGGTAGCATAAGTTCGAGGCGAAGTTTTCCAAGTGTGATTTTTAGAAAAAAGAAGTCAAATTTCATTGTCACGTGATTTCGGAGAAGGCGTTGTCGGTTGATCCAAATGAGATGGAAGCTGTTAACGATGGGAAGAGGCCGGAGACTATGAGATTAGAAGTTTTCTCGGACTTACCGGCTATTACCGAAAATTCATCAAGGATTTCTTGCAGATAAAAGCGCCTTTAGCTAAGTTAACCAAGAAGGATGTGAAGTTTGTCTGGTCCGACAAATGTGAGGAAGCATTCCTTAAGTTAAAGCGTTTGTTTACTAATGCACCTAAGTTAGTAGTTGCCAATGAAAACCAAGGGTTGGTGGTGTATACTGATGCATGTGGATTTGGATTGGAAGATGTGTTGATGCAGACGGGTAAAGTGATTGCTTACGCTTCACGAAAGCTTAGACAGAGATATCCAACTCATGATTTGGAGTTGGCTGCGGTGATCTTCACATTGAAGATTTGGAGGCATTATCTCTTAGGGGAGAGATTTGAGCTATACACCGGTCATAAGTCTTTAAGGTACATGTTTTCACTGAAGGAGCGGAATATGAAAAAGCAAAGGTGGATGGAGTTTTTAGCTCTTATGAATTTGGTATAGAGTATACTCCTACGAAAGGGAATAAAGTAATGGATGCTCTTAGAAGAAGACATCAGAATGTGGTGTTAGCTATGTTGGCAGATTGGAAGGATTTAGAAGATTTGACTACTTGTAGTATGCAGTTAAGATAGGCTACTAGTTTTAGTCAGAGCACCGCCATATTGTCCTGTTTAGAAGTTCGACTAGTGTTGATCAAAAAGATCACTTTTAAGTAGAAAGAGGATCCAGTGTTAGTCGACCGGATTAGAAGGCTTGAGGTTGGAACCAAGATCGATGATTTGAAGGATTTTAGACTTGACTAGAGAGGATGGTTGAGAAAGAAGGGATGGTTATATGTTGCGAATGTTGAGGACTTAAGGGAAGAAGTTCTTGAAGAATTTCATTGGTCCAAGTTTACAATTCGTCCAGGAGGGACCAAGATGTATCAAGATATGAAGAGGAACTTCTACTGGGAAGGTATGAAGAGGGATGTTGGCTTATGGGTTAATTAGTTTGCAAACTATCAACACGTGAAGGTCTAACATCGAAAGCCGAGTGAGTTGCTTCGACCTTTAGGGATTCCAGTTTGGAAATGGGATTCGATATCCATGGATTTATAGACGGGTTGTCGAGGTCAAATACGAAAAATGAAAGTATATGGGACGTAGTGGACAGGTTGGCCAAGAGTGCCCATTTCATTCCATTAAGTCAACCTAAACGACACATGTTTTAGCTAAGTTATTCATGAAGAACATAGTTAGACTACATGGTATTCCTAGTAGCGTAGTCAGTGATAGAGATGCATTGTTCACTAGTGAATTCAGGAAGAGTCTACGGGATGTGTTAGGCACTAAGCTCAAGATGAGTACTGCGTGTCTTCCTCGAACGGATGGATAGACAGAGAGAGAGTCAATAAGGTACTTTAGGAATTATTGAGAGCTTGTGTATTGGGATTTGGTGGAATTTAGGAAGATCGCCAATATTTGGTTGAGTTTTCCTACCATAATATTTATCAAAGTAATATAGGAATGGAGCCTCTTGAAGCTTTGTATGGAAGACCATGCAAATCACTAGCATGTTGGGTGGACACTGGAGAAAGATTAGTCTTAGGTCCAGATCTGGTTAGAGAGGCAACGGAGAAGTTTGAGTTGATCCGAGAAAGGATGAAGGAAGCTCAGTCCAGGCAGAAGAGTTAGGCAGATAATAAATGTAAATTCCTTGAGCTCTTAGTTGTAGATAAGGTTTTCATTAATGTATCACCCATGAAGGGTGTGGTATAATTTGGAATGTCTGGGAAGCTGGCACTGAGATATGTTCGTCTATTCCAGATTATAAAGAGAATTGGAAAGCACACATACAGATTAGATTTGACAAGCAGTATGGCAGGTGTCTATATTGTGTTTCACGTGTCTCATCTTCGTAAGTAGTGTGTGATCTAGAGACTACTATTCCTATGCCAGGGTTGGAAGATTTGATAATAGAGCTTAATTTGACTTTTGTTAGACAGCCAGTTCAGGTTGTAGCTAGAGATGAGAAAAGATTGAGGAACAAGACAGTCAAGTTGGTGAAATTTCAGTAGAGCGACACTGAGAAAGATTGTGCTTGGGAGACAGAAGATAGAACTAGAGATACTTATCCTTATCTGCTTTGAGGGCATGTCTACAATAGATTTATATAGATAGTTCTTAATTAGGTAGGCTTGTATGGTTGTTAGGAGAGGTTATAGATGGTAGCTATGTTAGTATTTAGTCCTTGTGAATTTCGAGGATGAAATTCTTTAAGGAGGGCAGGCTGTAACACTCTTAATTTTAATAACATTATTTAGGATATTTAATTAGATAAATTAAGTAGAATAATGTAAATCTTAAAGTGACAAGGGGACTTACGATTTGGAGTTCGCTGCGGTGATCTTTGCATTGATGATTTGGAGGCATTATCTCGTAGTGGAGAGATTTGAATTATACATAGATCATAAATCTTTAAGATACTTATTCTCTCAGAAGGAGCTGAATATGGGATACCAGAGGTTGCCGGAGTTTTTGGTTGCTTATGATTTTTGTAAATTGTATATCCAAGCTAAATGTAATAAAGTAGCAGACACCCCTAGCAAAAGACATCAGAATATGGTGTTAGCTATGTTAGCAGAATGGAAGGATTTAGAAGCTTTGACTACTTGTAGTTTCTAGATAGGATCGACAACAAGTTCTAGTCAGAGTACTGCCATGTTGTCCTGTTTAGAAGTTCGACCAGTGTTAATTAAGGGAATTTCTTCCAAGCAGAAGGAGGATTCATTGTTAGCAGAGAAGATCATAAGGCTTGGGGTTGGAACTGAGATCGATAATTTAAAGAATTTTAGTTTTGACTAGAGAGGATAGTTGAGAAAGAAGAGACAATTGTGTGTTCCAAATGTAGAGAACTTGAGAAAAGAAGTTCTTAGAGAATGTCACTAATCCAATTTTGTGATTCATCATAAAGGGGCCAAGATGTATCAAGATATGAAGAGGAGCTTCTATTGGGATGGTATGAAAAGGGATGTTGGCTTGTGGGTTAGGCAGTGTGCAAGCCGTCAACAGTGAAAGTCGAACATCAGAAGCCAAGTGGATTGCTTCAACCTCTAGAAATTCTAGTTTGGAAATAGGATTTGATATCCATGGGTTTTATAGACAGGTTACAAAGGTCAAATAGGGGAAATGAAAGTATATGGGTTATGGTGGACAGGTTGACGAAGAGTGCCCATTTCATTCCATTTAAGTCATCCAAGACGGCACCTGCTTTAGCTAAATTAGTCGTGAAGAACATAATAAGACTACATGGAATTCCTAGTAGCATAGTCAGTGGCAAAGTGCTTTGTTCACTAGCGAATTTTGGAAGAGTCTACAGGATGTATTAGGAGCTAAGCTCGGGATGAGCACTGCATATCACCCTTAGACAGATAGGCAGACAAATAGAGTGAATAAGGTACTCGAGGATTTATTGATGCTTGTGTTTTGGATTTGGGTGGATCTTGGGAAGGTCGCCTACATTTAGTTAAGTTTTCCTATAATATTAGTTATCACACTAGCATAGGAATGGCGCCTTTTGAAGCTTTTTATGGAAGGCTATGCAAATCACCAGCATGTTGTTTAGAGAAAGGAGACATATTGGTCTTAGGTCTAGATTTGGTTAGGGAGGCGTTAGAGAAGATTGAGTTGACCCGAGAATATTGGATGAAGGATGCTCAGTCCAGACAGAAAAGTTGCGCAGATAAGAGGCATAAAGAGCTAGAGTTCACAGTTGCAGATAGGGTTTTCATTAAAGTATCACTGACGAAGGGTGTGGTACGGTTCGGGAAGACATGGAAACTAGCACCAAGATATGTTAGCCCATTCTGGATTATAGAGAGGGTTGGAAAGCTAGCATACAGAGTAGAGTTGCCGAGCAGTATGGCAGGTGTCCGTAATGTATTTCATGTTTCTCATCTTTGAAAGTATGTACATGATAGAGAAACTACTATTACTTTGACAGGGCAGGAAGATTTAGTTGTAGAGCCTAATTTGACTTTTGTTAGACAATCAGTTCGGGTTGTTGTGAGAGATCCGAAAAGATTGAGGAATAAAACAGTCAAGTTGGTGAAAGTTCAATGTAGTGACAATGAGAAGGACTGTACTTAGGAGACAAAGCGCACGATTTGAGATACTTATCTTGATTTTCTTTGAGGTTACGTATATATTAGATTTATACAGATAATTGCTAGTTAGGTAAACTAGTGCGGTTGCTCGGAGTTGTTACAGATGATTACTATGTTTAATATCTAGTCCTTACCAAATTTCGAGAATGAAATTGTTTAAGGACGGGAGCATGTAACACCCTAATTTTTGGTAACAATATTCAGGAGATTTAATTAGGTAAATTAAATAGAATAATGTAAATGTTAAGTGATAAGTGGATTGATTAATCAAAGTAAAGCTAGGGAATAAAGCTAAGAGAATAAATCTCAATCTCAGTCCAATCATTTTATCTTAATCAAGGTGAATAATAATTTATACCATCTCTATTTTGTTTTTGATCATATGTTTTCGGATTTAAGATTAAATTAGTTTTAATGGTAATTTGGATGATGATACGCTTGTATTTTAATTCGTTTAATTTAAATAAGATTGTTTACATAAGGATTGTATGGTTTTTGGGAAAACCGGTTGTAAATGATCTTTAAATGCCATGGAAAAATTTTATGTTATGTAATACACGATTTTGAAGTTGGGTTTTAATTTTCTAATTTTCCAAGTTACGGAAAGATTATTATGAATTTTCAAAGGAAAATATGGTTATTTAGGTTTAGAAATTTATTTCAAAAATTATATTGAGAATTTGGGTCTGAAATTTTGATATATTAGATAATATTATGAAAGTGAGTTTCTATAATTTTTGGGGATTTTTCTCTAAGCGATTTGCTATGGAAATTAAATTATTTCAGAAGAGTGACTAGTTTGCAATATTGGTTTTTTTAATGCAAGGGCATATTTGCTAAATTAACCTTAGATTTGATCTGAAATTAAGCGGCAGTTATTTTGGTAAAGTATTTGAAAATTTAAGGCAACTAATCATACGTTTACACATGGAAGGTTAGTTAGAAAGTATTTGCTTTAATTGGCATTAAACAGTTTTTACGTAAAAAAGTTGGTTCCGCCTCCCTTAGAAGTGCGTTTCAACTACAATGCCTCCGCTTTAACTCAGTCGAAACCCACCTGGGTCGAAACCAATACACATGGTTTTAATGAGATTGTTACGAAGTGGATTGGTGATGTGCGAAAGGCAGGGTGTCGAAGGCAAGGCTTTCGATAGAGAAGAAATGGTTTTTACTTTTAAAAGATATGCGCCTGCTTGTTTTGAAGGGCGCTTTCGACCAAGTCAATACCCAATTTCTTTCAAACTTGTTGCCGCCTTTCATTGTTCAAAAGTAGAGCTTTCGACTAAGACCTTTTTTATAAAAGGATGCTTTTGAAAATGATGGTTCCGACCTAGATGAAAGTCTACTGCTGTTTTTATACCTTTCGAGTGTATTGAAGTCATTAATGCAATCGATGGGTTGTTTTTGTTTTAAAGTTATGATAAGCCACTTCCTAAATGCTTTCGAAATAGTCTAAGGGCTTCGAAGGCAGTGGCATCGAAAGGGTATTTCAACGCTATTCAAACATTCGATGGGTTGTTTATGTTTTAAACTTATTATAAGCCACTTCCTAAATGCTTTCCAAAAGGGTCTAAGGATTTCAAAGGCAATGACATCGAAAGGGGGTTTCGACGCCATCCTTCCATGTTTTGGCTTAAATGTTTTGAAGCTTTCAAAAGGGATGGTGTCGACGCCATCAAGTTTTCCCCAATACTTTTATATGATAAACAATGGTTTCAAAAGAGATACTTTCATTTATATTCACTTTGACCCAAATGATATTTTTAAATAAAAACCCAATGGTTTCGAAAGAGGAACTTTTAATGGTATCAGAAGGAATACTTCCAAATGTTTCAAAATGGGTACTATCAATAATTTCGAAGCTATGCTTCACAGAGTTAATAAATGATACTTTGTTACGTTCGAAAGGTTTTGAAAGAGAGGTTTTAAAGTACTTCAAAAGGAATGGGCCCAATGTAAAATTCCCGGTTTTTAGGCCAGAATTAATTTAGTAATTAACATAATTTTTGGGTTAATTTGTGAATTAATTGACAATAAATTTGAAAAACTTAGAAATAAATATACATAAAAATATTTGAAATAGAATTTTGGGTTGAATTTCAAAAATAAATATTTTATAAATACAATTGAATTTAGAAGCTTTATACTTTAAGAAATAAATATATGCATAAGAATATTTTAACTTAAGTCAAATTTGAATTAGGTTTAAAATAAAAACTTTAAGTGTAATTTATAAATATATATATATATATATATAAGTTAAAACATTAAGATATTTTAAATAAAAAAGGTTAAATATAAAATATTAAACAAAATATAAGTAAGGGATTTATACATAAAATGCATAACTTAAGACATTTGTAACATGATTATATAAGTAAATTATAAGTGTTACTATACAAAGAACAAGTGGCAAAAATAAATTATTCTTAAAACTTAAATAATTTAAGTGTAAAACCAGGCTGATGTTTTTCTTTCATTCATTTTCATTCTCAAACTCGAAATTTGGAATCAAGGAAGAAAAAAAATCAATAACAGATCAAAACAAACTTCGATCTGGCAGTTATGAACTAGATCAAACAAAATTTGTACCAAGTTTTCAAGCCTAAAAATATCTGAAACCTGGAAATCAATAAACAAAGTAGAAGATTCAAAGGCAATTCAATGCAAGTAACCAAAACAAATTCAAAGTTCGGGAACAAAACCAAAAATTTCCAGAAGAAAATTCAAATTGCAGGCTCTTTTCAACATCAAGGTGAGTAAATTTTTACCGTAAAAACAGTTAAAATTATGTGATTAAACTTGTTGCATGAAATGGAAATTGGTAGAGATATAGTATACAATGATTACTTGAATGTCTGTTTGAGCATGTTTGTAAGAACATTAGATTTGTTTGAGATTGTGCCTTTACACGTATGTATATCTACTCTGTTGTTATTCACAAGCTCAAGAACAGCTTTCAAAAATTTATATTTTCTCACAGCTTTCGTTTCAGGCTTAGATTCCTAAATGAAAACCATTCCTAACTATATAATATCAATTTTAAAAATGATTTCAGAATTTTATGTTCTGTAATTAATTTAAATTTGAGAAAATCCAGTGAAATATCAATTTGGGTTAAAAATCAAACATCTTGATTTAATAATCGGAATCCATAATCAGATCCGTTATTGTAATTCATGAATTTAGGTAAAACAATTGTGATTTTTAGTTTGGGAATTGTCGATTTATTAGAAGTTGATCAGTTTCCGTTTCATCATCAAATTCCGATGATCGGCATGGTGGATGGAGTCGAGATCATGGTCGAAGCTAGCTGGAGGGTTGCTGATAGTAGGAAAAATAGTTTTATATTTTACTAACGGCCGTAACGACCGGGGTAGGGCGAAGTAGGCTTTTCCCTGACGATATGATAGCTGATTTAATCATGACGAATATGGCAACGATGGTGCTTCGGTCCCGATCACGATAGGGGGGATAGGTATGGGAGGTCGAGGTGATTCGTTGGTAAGGTCGGTGGGGTTTATCAGTGTCGGGTTTGTTGGCGATTGGAGGAATTCCAATGTTGGCATTTCTAGTCTTTTGAATCATGGGTTCAATTTTCTTTCGTTGGTGGATGCGGCGATTTAGGTTCACAAGAGGGACGGCGAGGCTATCGATGACTGGCAGATGATCGGAGGAAGGGTCGGAACGAGATGGTTCATTGGCATGCATGCACCACGTGCATGTTGTATCAGGTGAAGCTTGGCTGTGCATTTGAGTGTTGGGGTTCTCGAGGATGAGCTCGGGTACATAGGTGGATCGACTCGAAGTAACAGCGATTCACGAGTGCCACGAGTTTATCTTGGGATTTTGAAAATTTTGCTCGGTGTTTTGGATATTTTGGTCTTGTTGTTTTGATTAAGTGTTCTGGTTTCAAATTTTTTTAAAAGAAAAGTGTTCTAGGTTTTAAGCAAAGAGCTTGGGTTTTACAAATGTTTCAAGTTTAAAAGCAAAGTAAAACAAGTTTTTAAGTTATAAAAATAATTTTTTTTCAAAGATAAATGTTTAACAAGTTTTAAAATATATATATTGAAGCAGATAAGTTTTAGAAGATATGATAAGTATGTTTTCAAAAATAATTATGTATTAAAATTTATTAAACAACTTTGAAAAGTTTTCAAAGATTTATATAAGGTTAAGTTAGGTGTTTAAATTGTTTTAATAATAATAATTGATTTCTAAACGTTTTACTTTAAAATTAGGTTTAATGATATAATTAAATAACCAATTGTAATAAAGAGTTTATCTTTAAGTAATTAAGAGTTTGATTTTTGAAGATAATTAATAGGTGGATAATAAAGGTTAATCAATTATTGTTAATGATTAAAGAATAGTTAGTTAATGTAAATAATTTATTGATAGGTAAGAGATTAGTTAAGATAAATGATTTTTCTTAATTAATTAAGGTCTTTTAAATATAAGGAGTTAAGCAATTATTTAATTAATTTTAAATGATTAGTTAAAATAATTAATTAAAGAAAATTAATTATTCTAATTAATTAAAGATAATCACTTAATTTTGAATTAGTTATAATTACTTAGTGAAGTAATTAATGGATAATTACTGAATGTAATTTATTAAAGAGAAATTACTTAATGAAGTAATTAGAGGATAATTACTTAATGGAAGTAATTAGGGATTATTACTTAGTGTAAATAATTTAGTTAATTAATTAATGTGATTGATTTAAGTTAATTAATGTGATTAATTAAGATTAATTAATAAATGTGATTAATTAACAGTTTCTTGTTAATTGTAATTAATTAAAGAGTAATTAATTAATGAAAGTAATTAGAGGATCATTAATGTAATTAGTGAGACTAACTTAAGATTAATTAATAGGAGTGATTAAAGGATAATTAATTTTATTAATTAATTAAGGATTAATTACTTAATGTGATTAAGAGTAATTAATCAAGAATGATTAATTAAAATGAATAGTTAAGGGTTAATTACTTAATGTAACTAAAGGATAATTAATTAAAGAATAATTAAGTAATCAATGGTTAATTATTTAATTATTAAAGGTTAATTAATTTATTAATTAATAAATGATTAAAGGATAATTAATCAAATGATTCATAATTAACTAATGTTAATTAACAAGGATTGGTGATTAATCTGATTTATATCAATCAGATGATTAATTAATCTGACTTATGGATGCTTGGATTCAATTGAATGTTGAATTGTTTGATATCCTTGATTTCGATGCTTCGTTTTGATTTGAGATTTGATGAATGTAATTTATTTATTTGAGATGACTTTATATTAATTATCTATGAATCAGTGAATGAAGATAAGCGTTATAGGATTATACCGCTTATCGATATTGCTGTGCTTGAATATGTAATGATTGATGATGTTGCACTATTAAGTAAAACCCCTGGACTACACTATACACACACAACTATGGACTTCATGAGAAAATCGGTTTAAGTCACAGATATTTTGAGGTATAAATATTGTTTTATTTTAAAAATTGAATTTTGAATCCAAATGGTTTTGCAAATGGAGTTGAATTAAATGAGAAAAGCCTTTGAAAGGGAAGTTTTGAAAATGAAATATAGTTTTAATATACTATATCTTGTTAAATATTAATTGAAATTATTTTGGAAATTAGGGTTTGAAAGTGGTATGCAAGTTAGGGGGTTTTCTAAAAGGTATAAAGGAGAGGTATATAAAATTTATATATGGATTTAAGACTATTTTAAATAAATTGTTTGGGAATTTGGATTTAATTCAAATTAGAACTCACCAAGGATACGATAGTTCGTTGATTTTTTAGTTTATTCTTTTAAAGACAATAACTTGTATATTTCATCGAATTTTTCCAAAACAAAAAGTATTTGTTTTCAAATGATAATTGCTTTAAGATAAAGAAAGAAATCCTAGTTTTATCGAAAGGATTTCCGATTTATGAATAAATCAAATTTGAAAAGTAAATAGTTTTGAAAGCTATCTTTGTTAAAGATTTGGTAAATCTTGTTGTTGAACTGAAGTGAATCTTTTACATAAAAGATTAAAGGCTATAAATGAATCTTGGTTAAAGATTTTGATGAACTTTGATTCAAACGAAAGAGGATCTCAAAGATAGATCTTTTGTGTATATATATTGTGAATAAATCTTTGTTAAAGATTGGTGAATTTGTTTTCAAATTGAAGTGGATCTTAAAGGTGTATCTTTTATATAAAAGATTTGGAATTGTAAATAGTTTTGAAAACTATGAATGAATCGTTGTGCAAGATTGGTGAACTCTGTATAGTGAATCTTTTTGTTTAATGTTTTGATAATGGTAATTTGTTTAAACCATTTAAAAGAAAGGTTTGGGTAATAAGCTGTGACTTAACTAATATCCCATATATCCCTATGTTTTTTAATATTGCGTTCATTATTCGGTTTAGCCGGGAGAGGACTTGTGTCATATAACCCATTCCAAATAATGATAAGACGTTATGGATTGCATTTGAAGACCGACGGTGAAGACCGGGTATTTTCTAGAATGAAAGGATTACATGTCGAATGATTCTACACTGAGTAGCTACGGTATAGAGATCTCCATATGTGATGGGTAGTCCGATCAGGATTGTGAATACCCGGATTGCAAGGGCTTCTTTGTGTAGTGCCTTCGGTTCTGTTCAAACCCGGAATAGACTTGTATGGATGTATGTTTGATGTTACACTTTGAGATGTAAAGCTGGTTTATATCAAATACATTTCTGTTTAGTGACGGAGAATTTATTCTCTTTGCTTAACACCATTCTCTGAGACATATGAGCTCAGAGGTTATGTAGTTGATGGTTACTAGTGATACATTCCCAATTTGGTAATGTGGCATACGAAGTGCTGCTGATCATTTGTTGATCAAAGCATGTCTTTTGTGTTAAGCGAGCTTTGTGGACGAGACTACATCAGGACCTCACACCCTAGAAATGGTCGAAATAAGAAAGATGCGACAAGGTTATGGGGGTCGTGCCCTTTAGGGTATGTCCATTTCCTTCTGGAAAAGGGTGGTATCATGGTATGGAGCCCAGATACTTAACTCACGTGGTTACTGCAATTATATTACTTTGTGATTGCTTTGTGGTTGAGTTCTCTCGAATAAAGGTTGCTAACGACCAGGGGATGGCATGCTCATGTCGTAGTTACCTAGTTACAGAGGTGACCCGGCCTTGTATTGGCAGAGATCCGGTTAGGTTCTCGGGGCATCCCTCCAGAGGCGTACCCATGTTGCAAAAGGAAGTTCCTTATCCTGACCATTTGTTGGAAATCCAAAGAAACAATACGCGCCCTATATGGTTTTAGTTGTATAACCTGCCATGGAATGTGGAGGTAACCTGCTATCAAACATTGTTGCTATAGTAGGCACACAATAATGGTTGTATGCTGGTTAAGATTAATATTATACTTTTGAAATGTTTTCTGCACTATGCACTAATAATAATATCGAAAGGATTTTGCGCATCAAGCATGTTTGACTATCATAAGGAGAAATCTCCTCCAATTGTGCGTTTGCATTGTGTATGTGGTGGGAGGCCTTGTGGTAGTTTCATTTTCCATAAAGCATCATGGATATCTTTTAAATTATTTTGTTTTTCTTTTGATAAGAATAAACCGTTTTCGTTTGCTCGCACCAGTCCCATGACTGACCTGGAGTTTATTGTTCCCTTTCTAAACTCTGGGTGCCCACAATTTTCCACACGGGCAGCTTAGAGTTGGCATTTTCAAATAATCGAATATTAGGTGTAGATTCAATAGCATCCTTCCTTTGGATTTGGCGATAGCATTTGTTCACCTGGACTGACCTTGCTTAGTTCAACGTAATGGTGGTTCGAGCTTTTGGGTTGGATTCGATCAAGCTTTGGCAATGAAGATGCATTCTATTGGATCCTTGCTTTCTCACTTGAAAATTCTATTGGAGTTATCTTTCCGCTGTCGATGGTTTCAAAGTCTAGACCATCTAGTTGTGTTATTTTCTCTACTGTTATCTTGCATCTTTGATATTGATGTCAATTTTATCAATGTTTTATATCCATTGTTGTATATCAATATAAATATTGTTTTTCTTCCCCTATGTTGTTGTAATTAATGTGTTACAAGCTTCGGCGTGAATCGGATCTCAACGGTTGAATCAGCGGCATTCGAGTACAAACGAAGTACGGGTGTCGATTTTTGAACACTGAAATTTAGACCGTGACATTTTGGAATCAGAGCTGAAGGTTGAGTAAGAACTTTAGCTCAGAAGTATAACACATTAGGTAACTCATTAGTGATAGGGTGAAGTATATGCTAGAATGAGTATATCCCTAAGATATCCATCTGTATGCCTCATTAAATACTCTCAATTTCCACTCATAGCGAGTATGAGTGCAAGAAGAGGACGAGATAGGGGACAGGGAAGTACCACTACAAATGATCAATACACTACGACAATGGAAGCAACTATCTTTATTAATATCTTTGTTGATCATCCGATATAAATTCTTTGATTGCTTCGTGGCAGCTATAGAAGAAGCCTTGGTGTGGTGGTGACACTGCGAATCGTTGTAGAAAAGGTTCCGGTCCCTATTTCATATTCTCTTCGTCCGTTTTCTATCAACTTTTTCATTTTAAACTTTAATAAAATTTAAAATTTATCTGAAATGAATTGGTAAATAAAAAATGAAGCTGAATAAAATTGTATTCATTGACTATACTTTGGGTCCCGATATACATTCTACGAATGGTTAGTTGCCCTTCAGACTAACTAGTGCCCTTGCAAACTTCATAGACTTATGACCCGGGTATCTTGTGTAGTAATGAATAAATTCGGTCCCGTATATATTGGTGATATTCTGATTTGGTAAGCCAAATACATAATAAATATTCAGTTTGATCTGGAAAGATATTTCTCTATTTTTCATCTGTTCTTTGTTATCTCCCTAGCAAATTTCGGGGACGAAATTTTTTTAAGGTGGGAATCTGTAACATTCCTGGTTTTTAGGCCAGAATTAATTTAGTAATTAATATAATTTTTGGGTTAATTTGTGAATTAATTGAGAATAAATTTGAAAATTTTAGAAATAAATATATATAAAGAGATTTCAAATAGAATTTTGGGTTGAGTTTCAAAAATAAATATCTTATAAATTAAATTAAATTTAGAAGCTTTATACTTTAAGAAACAAATATATGTATAAGAATATTTTAACTTGAGTTAAATTTAAATAAGGATTAAAATAAAATCTTTAAGTGTAATTTATAAATATATATATATATATATAAAAGTTAAAGACATTAAGATATTTTAAATAAAAAAGGGTTAAATATAAAAGATTAAATAAAATGTAAGCAAGGGATTTAAACATAAAATGCATAACTTAGGATATTTGTAACATGATTACACAAGTAAATTACAAGTGTTAATATACAAAGAACAAGTGGCAAAAATAAATTATTCTTAAAATTTAAATAATTAAAGAGTAAAACCAGGCTACATGTTTTCCTTTCATTCATTTTCATTCTTAAATTCAAAATATGGAATCGAGGAAGAAAAAAATCAATAACAGATCAAAACGAACTTCAATTTGGAAGTTATGAACCAAATCAAACAAAATCTATTCCAAGTTTTCAATTCTGAAAAAACTCTTAAGCCTGGAAATCAATAAACAAAGTCGAAGATTCAAAGTAACCAAAACAAATTCAAAGTTCAGAAACAAAACCAAAAATTTCTAGAAGAAAATTCAAATTGCAGGCTCTGTTCAACATCAAGGTAAGTAAACTTTTACCTTAAAAACCATTAAAATTATGTGATCAAACTTGTTGCATGAAATGGAAATTGGTAGAGATATAGTATACAATGATTAATTGAATATCTTGTTGCATGAAATCGGAATCTGTAATCTGATTAGTTATTGTAATTCATGAATTTAAGTAAAAAAATTATGATTTTTAGTTTGGGAATTGTCGAGATACTAGGAGTTGATCAGTTTCTGTTTCATCATCAAATTTCGATGATCGACATAGTGGATGGTATCGAGATCGTGGTCGAAGCAAGCTAGAGGGTTGCCGACAGTAGGAAAAATAATTTTATATTTTACTAATGGCCGTAGTGACCGGGTTAGGGCAAAGTAGGGTTTTCCCTGACGATACGATAGCCGATTAAATCATGATGAATGTGGCAAAGATGTTGCTCCGGTCCCAATCGTGATGGGCGGATATGGTGCGGGAGGTCGAGGTGATTCGTTGGTAAGGTCGACGGGCTTTACAAGTGTCGGGTTCGTCGGCCATTGGAGGAATTCCGATGGTGGTATTTCCAGGCTTTTGAGTCATGGGTTCGCTTTTCGTTCATTAAAATATGTGGCGAATTGGGTTCACGAGAGGGACGGTGAGGCTATCTATGACTGGAAGATGATCGGAGCAAGGGTCGGAATGAGATGGTTCGTCAGCATGCATGCACCACATGCACGTTGTATCAGGTGAAACTTGGTTGTGCAATTGAGTTTTGGGGTTCTTGGGGATGAGCTCAGGTAAGTAGGTGGATCGACTTGAAGAAACAGCGATTCGCGAGTGTGTCACGAATTTATCTCGGGATTTGAAAATTTTGCTCGGTGTTTTGGATATTTTGGTCGGGTTGTTTTTGTTAAGTATTCTAGTTTCAAATTCTTTTAAAAGAAAAGTGTTGTTGGTTTTAAACAAAGATCTTGGATTTTATAAATGTTTCAATTTCAAAAGCAAAGTAAAACAATTTTTTAAGTTATGAAAATAATTTGTTTTCTAAAATAAATGTTTAACAAGTTTTAAAATATAAATATTAAAATAGATGAGTTTTAGAAGATATGATAAGTAGGTTTTCAAAAATAATTACGTACTAAAATTTATCAAACAACTTTGAAAAGTTTTCAAAGATTTAAATAAGGTTAAATTAGGTGTTTAAATTGTTTTTAATAATAATTGATTTCTAAAGCTTTACTTTAAAATAAGGTTTAATGATTTAATTAAGTAATCAATTATAATAAGGAGTTTATCTTTAAGTAATTAAGATTTTGATTAATTGAAGATAATTAATAGGTAGATAATAAAGGTTAATCAGATATTGTTAATGATTAAAGAGTAGTTAGTTAATGTAAATAATTTATTGATAAGTAAGAGTTTAATTAAGATAAATGATTTTTCTTAATTAATTAAGTCTTTTAAATATAAGGAGTTAGGTAATTATTTAATTAATTTTAAATAATTATTTAAAATAATTAATTAAATAAAATTAATTAGTCTAAATAATTAAGATAATCACTTATTTATGAATTAATTATAATTACTTAGTGAAGTAATTAAGGGATAATTACTCAATGTAATTGATTAAAGAGAAATTACTTAATGAAGTAATTAGAGGATAATTACTTAATGGATGTAATTAAGGATTAATTACTTAGTGTAATTAATTTAGTTAATTAATTAGTGTGATTGATTTAAGTTAATTATTGTGGTTACTTAAGATTAATTAATGAATGTGATTAATTAATGATTACTTTTAATTGTAATTAATTAAAGAGTAATTAATTAATGAAAGTAATTAGAGGATCATTAATGTAATTAATGAGAATAATTTAAGATTAATTTATGGGAGTGATTAAAGGATAATTAATTTTCTTAATTAATTAAGGATTAATTACTTAATGTGATAAGAGTAATTAATCAAGAATGATTAATTAAAATGAATAATTAAGTAATTAAAGGTTAGTTATTTAATGATTAAAGGTTAATTAATTTATTAATTAATAAATGATTAAAGGATAATTAATCAAATGATTCATAATTAATTAATGTTAATTAACCATGATTGGTGATTAATCTAATTTACATCAATCAGGTGATTAATTAATCTGACTTATGGATGTTTGGATTCAATTGAATGTTGAATTGTTTGATATCCCTGATATGCGATGCTCTGTTTTGATTCGAGCTGTTGAATGTAATTTATTTATCTAAGATGAATTTATATTAATTATCTATGAATCTGTGAATGAAGATAAGTGTTATAGGATTATACTGCTTATCGATATTGCTGTGCTTGAATCTATAATGATTGATGATGTTGCACCATTGAGTAAAACCCCTACAACATACTATATACACACAAATATGGATTTCACGAGGAAATCGGCTAAGTCATAGATATTTTGAAATCTAAATATTATTTTATTTTAAAACTTTAAGTTTGAATCCAAATGGTTTTGGAAATGGAGTTGAACTGAACGAGAAAAGCCTTTGAAAGGGAAGTTTTGAAAATGAAATTTAGTTTTGAATAAATTATATCTTGTTAAATATTATTTGAATTTTTTATGGAAATTATGGTTTGAAAGCAGTATACAAGTTATATAAAATTTATATATGAATTTAAAACTATTTTAAATAAATTGTTTGGGAATTTGGATTTAATTCAAATTATAACTTGCCAAGGACACGGCAGTTCGATGATTTTCTGGTTTATTCTTTTAATGGCTATAACTTGTATATTTGATCGAATTTTTCGAAAACAAAAAGTATTTGTTTTCAAATGATAATAGCTTTCAGATAAAGAAAGAATTCCTAGTTTTATCAAAAGGATTTTCGAGTTATGAATATATCAAATTTGAAATGGAAATAGTTTTGAAAGCTATCTTTGTTAAAGATTTGGTAAATCTTGTTGTTGAACTGAAGTGAATCTTTTACTTAAAATATTAAAGGCTGTAAATGAATCTTGGTTAAAGATTTTGGTGAACTTTTTTTCAAACCAAAGGGAATCTCAAAGATAAATATTTTGTACAAATACTTGTAAATAAATCTTTGTTAAAGATTGGTGAATTTGTTTTCAAATTGAAGAGGATCTTAAAGGTGTTTCTTTTAAATAAAAGATATGGAATTGTAAATAGTTTTAAAAATGTGAAAGAATCTTTGTGAAAGATTGGTGAACTTTGTAAAATGAATCATTTTGTTTAAAGATTTGAAAATGGTAATTTGTTTAAACCATTTAAAAGAAAGGTTTCGATAATAAGTTGTGACTTAACTAAGATTCCATATATCCATATGTTTTTAAGTATCGTGCTCATTATTTGGTTTAGTCGGGAGAGGGCCTTGTGTCATATAACCCATTCCGAATAATGATATGACGTTATGGATTGCATTTGAAGACGATGGTGAAGACCGAGTATTTTCTAGAATGAAATGGATTACCCATCAAATGACTTTGCATTGAGTAGCTATGGTATAGAGATCTCCATATGTGATGGGGAGTCCGATCGGGATTGTGAATACCTGGATTGCAAGGGCTTCTTTGTGACGTGCCTTCGTTTCTGTTCGAACCTGGAACAGACTTGTATGGATGTATTTCTGACATTACACTTTGAGATGTAAAGTTGGTTTCTATCAAATACATTTCTGTTTGGTGGCGAAGAATTTATTCCCTTAACTTAACACCCTTCTCTGAGACGTATGAGCTCATAGGTTGTTATCTCACCTTTTGGCAAAGTCGAGATACCCAAAAATTAACTGAAAATTAATGATTACTAGTCATGAATATCGATTATACATTGTAGTTCACCATGGATATCGATAGATTTTGTTCCAATCCGGATCGGGCTACAACTGATAAGACATGACTAGCAAAGCCATGAAAGTCAACATTTTAAAATTCAAGTCCATCAAAGTTCGTATGCTCAAGTTATGATTAATACGAATTTAGGAATCAACCTCACCCAGTAAATACCGTTCGGCATACATCACTCGGATAGCTGTCGCTCGGCATATAACACTCGATAGGTGTCGCTCGGCATACATCACTCGGATAGCTGCCGCTCGGCATACAACACTCAATAGGTATCGCTCGGCATAACCTCGATCGGCATGGAATTCGTTCGGCATGGAAGCCGTTCGGTAGAGAAGCCGTTCGACAGAGAAGCCTCGTTCAAAATAACTACGTTCGGCAGGAATGCAGGTCGCAGGAATAGTGGTTGGCAAGAACAGTGTTCGGCAGGAATAGTGGTCGGCAGGAATCCAGGTCGGCGGGAATGCAGATCGGCAGGAATAGTGATCGACAGGAATAGTGTTCGACAGGAATCCAGGTCCACAGGAATCCAGGTCGGTAGGAATAGTGGTCGGCAGGAATGCAGGTCGGCAGAAATAGTGGTCGGCAGGAATAGTGTTCGGCAGGAATGCAGGTCGGCAGGATGCAGGTCGGCAGGAATCCAGGTCGGCAGGAATAGTGGTCGGTAGGAATAGTGGTCGGCAGGAATAGTTGTCGGCAGGAATAGTGGTCGCCAGGTCGGCAGGAATGCATGTTGGCAGGAATTCAAGTAGGTAGGAAAAGTGGTCGGCAGGAATGCAGTTCGGCAGGAATGTAGGTCGGCAGGAATACAAGTCGGTAGGAACAGTGATCGGCAGGAATGCAGGTCGACAGGAATCCAGGTCGGCAGGAATCCAGGTTGGCAGAAATACAGGTCGGTAGGAAATCAGGTCCGCATGAAATCAGGTCGGAAAGAATGTAGGTCGGCAGAAATACGCGGTTCGGCAGGACGGTATGGCTCGGCATGATAGTATGGCTATGGACCTGATGGACCTGGCTACTCAGAAAGCCCAGCAACTCGAGATTTACGTATAAATACAGCATGTGGGGTTCAAAAAAGGGATCTTCTGCTTTCTGCTCTCTTTCTTTCTATTTCCAAAGGCTGAGGTTAATTTACCATTTTGTAACCGTAATCGATTCTTACTTCAATAAAAGGGAAATTTCTAGAGTGAACGTAGGCCAGAGTCAACCGGACCACTATAAATTCTGTGTTTTTACTGCTTTTTTTATAAATGTTAACTATTCTTCATATTTACACTCTCTACATACACTCTATCTGTTATCTGTGACTGTTAGTTGGTGCTTTTATTTACATTTGGGTGTTGGTGACCAATTTTGGCGCTAACATTTTGGTGCTTTCACTGAGAAGGCAAGCACTCGGGGATTTTGGAGCTAGGAACTTGGATTCTGGAAAGCAATGGCTAGGCCATCAACAAGGAAGGAAGTGACAGAAAGAAGCAATCAGGAGGAAAGTCAAGAGGCTTCCCCTGGAGCTAGAGCAGGTCAAGCTTCCATCTATATCACTAGGGATGAGATGGAGACGATGCTGAAAAGGTAGGAAGACATGATACAAAACTTACTTCGACAGGTTGGACATGTTGAAGTACAAAGTCAAGGGAATGGACCAACAGCAGCAACTGGCATTGTAGACAGGGTACCAGAGCTGTAGAGGTTTTTGGAGGTCAACACCAGAACGAGACTGGAGGAATTGAAGGAAATCAGCAAAGGCTCGAGGGCAGATCTCCAGGATTGGATACTGAGAGAGCAGTGAATGACGCTCGGCAAGCAGGGACCAACGTGAACGTAAATGGCCAAAATGAAGAGTACTATCCAGACTACCCCTAGGACATGGGGGGCAGGGTAGAGATGCAAACAGGGGACTACCCCGGGATGGAGACGAGCGGATGGCTGGATTAATAAGAAGGGTTATGAGAGGAGGATTGTCAAGCGGAGGCTTAGAGGAAGTTAGTCGGAGTCCGTTCGCTCCGAATATCAGAAATGCAAGGGATTCTCCAAAGTTCAAGTTACCCATGCTGGGTCCTTATGATGGAAAAGCAGACCCAACCATGCATATTACCAGATATAAGGCATATGGAAGTGCTGGAGGCATCCGAGGAAGTGATGGCACGATGCTTCTCTTTATATCTAACAGACTTGGCTGCACTTTGGTTCAGGCAGCTAGAGAATGGATCAAGCAGAACATGGGGTAAGCTAGTGGAACGCTTCATGAGACAGTTTAGGGTCTATGTGACGCGACCCAAGAGTGTGACGACCTTAGCTTCAATGAAACAGAGGACTGGAGAGTCCATAAGTGATTTTCTATTATGATTCAATGCAACGGTGGCTTCAGTAGATCGCCCGGATCCATCGATGATTTTGATGGCGGCGGTAGTAGGGGTTGCGGAAGGCACAGAGTTCAAGGATTCTCTGGCAAGAGATCCACCACAAGGCCTCGGAGAATTATATCATGAAGATGAAAGGTTCATTCGGCTAGAGGATTCACATGCCGAAAGACGAGAAACAAACGTTGTGCAAGGCAAAGGAACCTCCAAAGAACTACCTGAAGCAGGCAAAATTAAACGAAAGCAGGACGACTGATATGATGGTCCTGACAAACGGAAGAAATTCCGAGAACCCAGATTCAGACAATACACGGACTTGACAGCAAACCTGAAACGGATTTACATGGAGACTCGGGGGCGGCTCCCCTATCGAAAAGCACCAAGGAGAGATCCCACAGAACGGGAACGTAGAAGTGGAAAGTACTGCCTATTCCATGAGCTGGTAGGGCATACTACCGATGAATGTCGCCATCTGAAGGATGAGGTGGAAGAGCATGTCAAAAGTGGTAGATTGCCACAATACACCAGAGATCGGACGACGGTCGTAAGACCTAAGCAACTACCGCCTCCACCAAGCTGGACTAATCCTGGATCGGGATCACGACTCGTCATCAATTGATCATGATGGCAAGGGCCAAGTTCACGACTTGAACTTTGGTCGATTACATAAACTCCTTATATTTGATTTTAAAAGTAAAACGGCTATTCCACTTACACATGTATGGGAACTAGAGAGATCCCAAGGCGTTCTCTGAGATGGTAACAGACCGCTCTGCCCAAAGAGGCACTATCTAGGTTTTTCCTTTGTTTGTGATTGAACATTTACAATTTTAAATCAATAAGTGAACTTGAATTTCATAAAATAAACCTTTGACCGGAATATTAGAAGTCAATTTGAAATTAATCGCCTTATGACCCTACCCGGAGAGACGGGGTCCGGAGTGCAAGGAGTGATGGTGCTTTGCCGGAGAGCGACAAGATCTGCTCACTCAACGTTGTTTCCACTTCACAGGAGTGCGATAGGATGGGATCCAGTAAGAGTCCGAAGAGGCTACCATCGGTCCAGGAGGATCATGACATCGCTTAATGTTCAAGGATACTGAATTGGAGTGCAAGGAGTGGCGCTGCTTTGCCGGAGAGCGACAGGATCGGCTCATTCAACGTTGTTTCCACTTCACCGGAGAGTGAGAGGATGGGATCCAGTAAGAGCCGGAAGAGGCTGACATCGGTCCAGAAGGATCATGACATCGCTTAATGTTCAGGGACACAGAACCGGAGTGCAAGGAGGGGCGCTGCTTCGCCGTAGAGCTATAGGATCGGCTCACTCAATGTTGTTTTCCCTTCACCGGAGAGTGACAGGATAGGATCCAGTAAGAGCCTGAAGAGGCTGACATCAGTTTAGAAGGATCATGACATGGCTTAATGTTCAGGGACACTGAACCGGAGTGCAAGGAGTGACGTTGCTTCGTCGGAGAGCAATAGGGTTGGCTCACTCGATGCTGTTTCCCCTTTACCGGATAGTGACGGGATGTGATCTAGCAAGACCCCGGAGAGGCTATGATCGATCCAAAAAGACCAAGACATCGCAATATGCCCTCACTGGTGCCAGAGTGCAAGGGATAGTAAGCAATGCAGAAGCGCAATAAGATCTTTCTATTCGATCGTTAGGTCTGAAATGGACTTAGCGAGGGTCCAGAGTAACCATCGATAATCCGAAGAGGCTATAAAATTTGATTATCGACTTCCGCAAATGGAAATGAATACAAATCCATCTCCGAACAGCCATAAACTTGATTGACAATACTATAGCTATGAACAAAACATAAGCTCACTACATTCGATTTGAAGCTATTCAAAACACATCTTTTACCAAAAGACGTGTTTTGAGGGGAAAAGTGTTATCCCACCTTTTGACAAAGTTGAGATACCCAAAAGTTAACTGAAAATTAATGATTACTAGTCAAGAATATCAATTATACATTGCAGGTTCACTATGGATATCGATAGATTTTGTCCGAATCCGGATCGGGCTACAATTGATAAGACATGACTAGCAAAGCCATGGAAGTCAAAGTGTCAAAACTCAAGTTAATCGAAGTTCTTACGCTCAAGTTATGATTAATACGAATTCACGAATCAACCTCACCCAGTAAATACCGTTCGGCATACATCACTCGGATAGCTGCCGCTCGACATACACCACTCAATAGGTGTCGCGCGGCATAACCTCGATCGGAATGGAAGCAGTTCGGCAGAGAAGCCGCTTGGCAGAGAAGCCTCATTCGGCAAAACCACGTTCGGCAGGAATGTAGATCGGTAGAAATGCAGGTTAGCAGGAATAGTGGTCGGTGGGAATAGTGTTCCGCAGGATTAGTGGTCGGCACGAATCCAGGTCGGCAGGAATGCAGATCGACAGGAATCCAGGTCGGTAGAAATAGTGGTCGGCAGGAATAGTGTTTGGCAGGAATCCAGGTCGGCAGGAATAGTGGCCGGCAGGAATTCGGGTCGGTAGAAATAGTGGTCGGTAGGAATAATGTTCTGCAGGAATCCAGGTCGACATATGCAGGTCGGTAGGGATAGTGGTCGGCAGGAATCCAGGTCGGTAGGAATAGTTGTCGGCAGGAATGTAGGTCGGTAGGAATGCAGGTCAGTAGGAATAGTGGTCGGCGGGAATCCAGGTCGGCAGGAACGCAGGCCGGCAGGAATCCAGGTCGGCAGGAATAGTGGTCGACAGGAATGCAGTTCAGCAGCAATGCAGGTCGGTAGGAATCCAGGTCGGAAGGAATAGTGGTCGGCAGGAATGCTGGTCGGTAGGAATGCAGGTCGACAGGAATCCAGGTCGGCAGAAATACAGGTCGGCAGAAAATCGGGTCGGTAGGAAATCAGGACGGAAGAAATGCAGGTCGGTAGAAATGCACGGGTCGGCAGGACGGTATGGCTCGGCATGATAGTGTGGCTGTGGACATGATGGGCCGGGCTACTCAGAAAGCCCAACAACTCGAGATTTACGTATAAATATAACATGTGGGATTCAAAAAAGGGGTCTTCTGCTTTCTGCTCTCTTTCTTTCTATATTTTCCAAAGGCTGAGGTTACTTTACCATTTTGTAACCGTAATCGATTCTAACATCAATAAAAGGGAAATTTCTAGAGTGGACGTAGGTCAGAGTCAGCCGAACCACTATAAATTCTATGTTTGTACTGTTTTTTTTTTAATTTTAACTATTCTTCATATTTACATTCTCTACATACACTCTATCTGTTATCTGTGACTGTTAGTTGGAGCTTTCATTTAAATTTGGGTGTTGGTGATCAATTTTGGCGCTAACATAGGTTATGTAGTTGATGGTTACTGGTGATACATTCCTAATTTGGTAATGTAGCATATGAAGTGCTGCTGATCATTTGTTGATCAAAGCATGGATTTTGTGTAAAGCATAGCTTTGTGGACGAGAGTGCATCAGGACCTCACACCATAGAAATGGTCGAAACAGGAAAGATGCGGCAAGGTTATGAGGGTCGCTCCCTTTAGGTTATGTCCATTTCCTTCTGGAAAAGGGTGGCATCATGGTACATTGTATAGATACTTAGCTCATATGGTTACTGCAAATATATTACTTTGTGGTTGAGAGCTCTCGGATAAAGGTCCCTAACGACCAGGGGATGGCATGTCGTGTAGTAGTTACCTAGTTATAGAGGTAACTCGACCTTGTGTTGGCAGAGATACGGTTAGGTTCTCGAGGTGTCCCTCCAGAGGCGTACTCATGTGGCAATAGGAAGTTACTTAGCCTGACCATTTGTTGGAAATCTAAAGAAACATTATGCGCCATGTACGGTTTTAGTTGTATAACCTGCCATGGAATGTGGCGGTAACCTGTTATTGAACATGGTAGCTAGTAGGCATATAATAATGGTTGTATGCTGGTTAAGATTAATATCATACTTTCGAAATGTTTTCTGCACCATGCACTAATAATAATACCAAAAGGATTATGTGTATCAAGCATGTTCGAATATGATAAGGAGAAATCTCCTCCAATTGTGTGTTTGCACTGTGTGTGTGGCGGGAGGCCTTACGGTAGTTTCATTTTCCAAAAAGCATTGCAGATTTCTTTTAAATTATTTTGTTTTGCTTTCGATAAAGATAAACTGTTTCGTTTGCTATACCAGACCCATGACTGATTTGGAGTTTATTTTTTCCTTTCTAAACTTTGGGTACCCACAATTTTCCACACAGGCAGCCTAGATTTGGGATTTTTAGATAATCGAATAGTAGTTGTAGATCCGATAGCATCCAGCCTTTGGATTTGGCGGTAGCATTTGTTCTCCTTGACTGACCTTTCTTAGTTCAACGTGATGGTGGTTTGCGCTTTTGGATTGGAGTCCTTGGAGCTTTTGCAATGAAGATTCATTCTATTAGATCCTTGCTTTCTCACTTGGAAATTCTTTTGGAGTTATCTTTCCGCCATCGATGGTTGCAAAGTCTAGACAATCCAATTGTGTTATTTTTTCTGTTGTTATTTTGTATCTCGATGTTAATGTCAATTGTATCAATGTGTTGTATCCATTGTTGTATATCAATATAAATATTGTTTTTCTTCCGCTGTGTTGTTATAGTTAATGTGTTATAAGCTCTGGCACGAATCGGATGTCAACGTTTGAATCTGCGGCACTCGAGTACAAGTGAAGTACAGTTGTCGATTTTCGAACGCTGAAATTTGGGTCGTGACACCTAATGTTTTGGAAAGGAATTTATATGCTTTCGAAGAGGTTATCCAGTGAGGTCAAACATAAAGCTTTGAAGGTTGCAAAAGCCTTAGTTTTTCAAAACAAATAGCCAATCTCACTTTAAAGGAAAACCATGGCATAAGTAAATGAATTATTTTGAAAAGGAGTTTTTGAAGAAGTTTTTTGATTAAAAGGTTAAATGGATTAACCAAGTTATTGCGTTTGCTTCTTCAAATATGCATATATATATATATATATATATATATATATATATATATATTCACACTGTAATGAACCCATAACGGTAATTTACGGATGGACAGAATAACCAGCTAGGTTGACCCAGTAGTAAGTATAAGTTAAACTGATTAAAAATATTGTCAGGGGCCAATATGTTCACAGTAAGCCTATGAAAACTATGTATACGAAAAGATAATGGCAGGGGCCAACGGGTTCATAGTAAGCTCATGGAAACTATGTATACATAAAGATGCCAGAAAGACAAGTTCATACTTAGCCCATGAAAATTATGATTTGACATCCGCAAAGGCTAATAGTTTTATGGTGTACCCAGGTAAACTATGTCAGGATTAAGATATTGACAGATGTCAATAGGTTCCTAGTTGACCAATGAAAACTAGGATAAGAGAAAAAATATTGGACTTACCAATAGGTTCCTAGTCAACCCATGAAAACTAGGATAAAAGAAGGATATTGGAGTTACCAATAGGTTCAGGGAGAACCTGTGACATAGAGAAGATATGGGCAGGGGCCAATAGGTTCTTAGTGATCCCATGAAAACTATAAAACAGGATAGGCAGTCCGTAAATATTTAACCGGTTATTAGTCATCCCATGAAAAATGTTAGATTAGTAATCCTAGAAACTATGACTGAGATAGATAGTCAAAATAAATGGGGATGGGTAATCCAGAATCGATTCACTTGTTTTGTACATCAACATATCATATTATTTTGAGATTTTTTAACCATTATGGATGCATGAGCATAGCATATGGTTTTTCAAAGGTTTCAGGATAGTGGTGAAAAAAAAACACGTTCCGCTAAGCGAGGTGGTCTCACTAGATATCTAAATGATTTGAGATGGTAGATTATTATTTATGCCAGGCTTTATGTCCGACTCGAAGTTTATGTTTTCCACTAAAACTCACAAGTACTGAACTGATTTTGGGTAGTTTGATAATTATGGTTTTTAAGTACTTGTTTAGACGAATAAAGATTTTGGAGACGTGCAAGAGGTATGATATCTATCTAGAGTTCTTTTTTATTTTGATTTTGCCGTGTTGTTCGTGAAGGCAAAGTTGGTAAGTGACTTAATGTAAACCAAGTTTGTGGAGGTGGAGAATAGATGCTTAGAATTATATTATTTATAGTTACAATAACACCTTGAGATTTTAACGACTGAATATTTAAATGAATAATTTAAATATTCAATCTTTAATTAATGGAACCCCCTTTGTACTCGACTTTAGGAGATGGGTGAGTTGGGAGTCAAAACAACGTATTTGAGTTCATTTTTCCATTACAAAAAAATAAGCATAAACCTGACTATTTTAGAGTCCAGGAGTTTTTAGAGTGAATATTGTTTTGTTTGGATGAAATTAAATTGGTGGAAGCCCACAAGCTTGCCCATGTGTTAGCTTATGTGTAGCTAACTCCTCATTTTCATTCCAACATTTCATTCTTCTTTCTCTTCTCTAATCACTTTCATAATCTGCCTTAATCCCTCCTCAAACTCCAAGCCCATGATACTTTCAAATAAATTTTTTAAATTCCATTAAAAATCACAATAATTCCTCTCATGCAACTTCCTACAAAACACATAAAGGTTTTAGCTTGAAGTTGTGATTTGAGGCTTCATCTTTGATTTAAAGGGAAGTAAAATCATCATTATATTGTTTATTGATATATAGTAATTATATGAAGTGATTTGGAGACTGTTTGGTTCATTAGGCCTATGTTCATGCTACAAACATTATTATACCGATTGGTTATTTGTTTAAGACCTTAATTACTATTTTTAAAATAGTCAGTGAGCTATGAAACAAGTTTTAGTTCAGTTAAATGATTATATGGGGTTTTGTGGTTGATTAGAGACTAATTACATGACATAATTAACTGCGTATCATTAGTTATGAATAATGAAACTAATTTCAATAGTTTTAGAAAAGTTAATAAACTAATTAAGACAGTTTTGTACTCTACATTTATTATTAAAGTGGTTAGAGTGTAAATGAAGCTTAAATAGCATTTGTGAATATTATTTAAAATTAAGAAGTGATATTTATTAATGAATAGTTTACTTATAAATATTGTTTAAGTATATATATATATATATATATATATATATATATGAATTTATAAATAAAAGAGGTACTTCATAAAATTATGCGATAATTTCAAAGATAGAACGATTGAAGCGTAAAATTATGTGATTTTATGAAATTATAATATGATGTATACTTAATTTTAGTGAAGCAATTAAGTATTCAAAGGCTTAAAAATGTTTAAAAAGCTAATAAAACATTTTAAAGTAGTTGTGTGATTTTATAAAATAGTATGAGACCTTAAACATATTGAAAAGAACAGTAGATAAAAGTAAGATTTGACTAAGTAAAATGGATTACTTGTTCAAATATACATGTATTTATACAAAAATGGTCAAGTATATGTGTACATGTGTTTAAAGACATATAACAATCAAAACAATTTGTGTATTGTAGTTAGAATTATTGTGTATGTTGTATGATTATATATATTTATTTGTGTATATGTCGGTATATACGGATGTGTGAAATGCATTTGTGTATAAGAGAACTTCGAGCAACTCACGTTGCCATAGCAACCATAGGGTGCGCTAAATTGTGTAAGCATATAGCATGCTGAGTAATCGCTCCAATGAAGTTAAAAACATGATTTGTACAGTGCGTTTGCGTACCCGTATGTAAATGTGCACGAATGAATTTTTTGTCATGCGTATGCATCACATGAGGTAAGATGGCCGATTGAGTACGTTTTTGCATGAATAAAGGAAATCGGTTCACTAAAATTGCTCAATGAATTCTACGCTTGCAAAGAGTGAATTTTATGTGGAATTTAGTTTTCAAATATATAAGGAACTATTTTCGAAAAATTAGCCAGTGAATACTGAAGAGTGTCCGATGGCTAGACGCAAGCTTAGAAAGTGAGGCAGCTCATTGGTCAAAGCAATGGAGAAAACGTAGCATGAATCGACGGTCGAAATTAATAGGTGGAACCAATCCTAGGAATTATTACTTAGAACAAGTTGCCACTAGTGGAACGTTTGTGGACCACTGGTCCATCCATGGTGCATGGACATAGGCAGTAACACCCAAGTCAAGTGTTATTAAAGTAGGGTTTTTCCCTCAGATCTAGATGCAATGCGACGTGAGAGTTCGACATGACTTTCAAGAAGCTTCAGGCTACTCGGGAAGGTTGTATGTAAGGTAAGGCTTGGCATTTAGATGGAATATTCAGAGGTACATAAGGGATATGTAACTGTCAATAAGGCGTTTGAGAAAGTAGTCAAAGAAGTGATCGAGTAAGGAGCTTAAGGCACATACTCTTCCTACGCAGGGAGAGTAGACGATAGAGATAACCATCAAGAACCAATCGGACCAGAGATCGAGACAGTGATAGGTTTCATGGAAAATTACATGAGCATGAATGATAGGTGGAAGCGCATGAAAGTAAGGAGTCGGTTCCCTATTCAAGCAGATATGCGAGCTTGTAATGGCAGTGACAGATGCCAAATCAGGTAGACGTGTATATAGATGGTTAAAATAGACCTCATGGTTCAAAGCGCTTCTGTGCTTGAGTGATCCATTGGGGTCAAAGCGAGTACAGGGTAAGGCAATCAAGGAGTAGGCAATTAAATTAGGTCGTAGTGCGGTCCAGTGCTATGTATCCATTTTGGAGTTGTTTTACTTTTTCGAACCAAGAATTTAGTAGGATCTGTAGCAGCACTTTAGGTGTAGTTGCACGTAATAGTGGTAGTATAAATATAGATGCTAGGGAGCATAATAGTGGTAGGGGTTTTCATCATTGCCAAGAAAGTGGTCGAGGTTTTATGTGGGTACCTCTACAAATAAGAGGTCGTATGAAATGCATGATTCCATTTGTGAACTCTCAAAGATAAGATTGCATATATAAATTCAAGATTGCGTAAGGTGTGATTACTCCATTTGAATTTTGTTCAGTACGGGACAATAGTAGATATCCTCTATTTGACATATTTCGTTATGTCGCGTGTAACACCCTAAAAATTTATTTAATGAAAGAATTAAATTTAAATAAGAAACGGGTAAAAAAGGAATTTTTATAAATGTCTGAATGTGGCCACAAACCCTTCAACGTTGTGCTCGTAGCGATTGTCTAGGCAATTTTAATATATAATGTTTTGAAAACCAAGGTAATACGATAATGTTATAGAAGTTTAAAATTGAATGTAATTAAATTAAATTAATTAAAAAAATAAAACAGTAAAATTAATAAACTTTAATTAAAAAGCGGTCGATACCCTGGTGCAGCTGGTCGACGTGTAGTGATCGACCGCCTAAGATCCAGGAGTCAACTGATGTGGGTTCTGCGACTTTAGTTTCCCTAGGCCAAATGGCGCAGATTTGATGGTATCTTTTTTAGTGTTTGGAATTTGATCGTACCTTTTTCGACAAAAGATATTGAATCCTAAACCTATAAATAAGATAGTAAACCTAACTCTAATTCAAGAGCAGTAAACAACGTCCAAACTCTGTCAAAATCTATTTTCTCCTCACACAAAAATTTCTTCTAAGTCGTATTAAGAATTAAATTCAAGAGATTAAAGAAATAGAAATTAAATCAAATCAAGGGGAAGTTCTACACTAAGCGAAGGCGAATTCCTTGCTTTAATAAGGGACAACTTTTCATAGGTGAGTGGTTCATGATTAGCAAGAAAATTTGCATGTATTTAATTTCATTATACCTTATTTTGATCTAGGACTGTTCAAAATTGAATTGAAAACACTATTTATTTAGATTGGGAATTTAACAGCAATTATAACCTAGATGAATATGATTCCTTTCTTTTAATCTAGATCTAGTTCATGTAAATCTCTTAATTAAGAATTGATTCAAAGTGAATATACCCTTTTTACCAAATTAAATATGAATTGATATAACCCTTTTTATGCTAAACCTGGGTTAAGTTTGTTATACCCAAAATTCCCAATAGAGAAAAATGACGATTGTCTTCGTAAATCTAAAAGTGGTTTCCCATTAGCTTGTTCGATGAACAAAGCATTAATTCAAGGTGGCAAGAATCTACGGTCGAGACAGTCAACGAGATGATGCATAGCCCAGATAAAAAAGGCCATTTAGACAGGCAGAAAGTCAACAATATGCATCCCTTAAGTAGTACCACTAGATGTTTAGCCTAAGCTCAGAGCATAGCTTCTTAATAAACAACTTCAGCAATCCAAATAGCAAACCTTCCATTAATGGCGTTGCAGTATATCAGCTATAAATAGGTGGCAATCCCATGGCACAAAGTTCTTTTGGCACAAAAAAAAACTAACAAAAAATCATATTGTACTTTCCTATATTAGAGCCCTATTTAAAACTCATTAATGGCGGAAATACCTAGATTCACTATAATAAGCCTCTTGGCTATATAAGAGTCACTAAATAAGGAAAGGACAGTGGACGTAGGAACTTTTGGCCTAAACCACTATAAAAGTCTCGATATTATTTACTTTCACTATTTACCTTTTTCTCATTTATCATCATAACTCCATAGTTCAGTATTCCATAACTCCATCTTAATTACACCACATCCCGGTAATCTCTTAATCGAGACCAATAACCCAACCAGCTTTTAGAGCGTCACCTTCAGATTTAAGGTGTTGGCGTGGACGAAATTCTGCACTAATATTTTTGGTGCTAGAAGGTGGGCCAAACCTCCAACATTTGTCCCTTCTTAAAAGCCAATGACACCATCCCTTTAACAATGACTAAATATGAGATTGAGGAACTCCTTAACCTTCACATCCATCTTATTAATGAAGACAATGATGAGAGTCTCGCTGCATTCATCTTGGAAAAAGACGAGACTAGGAGTACATTCTCGTCTATGAGCTTCATGCTCTCCCGATCAGACAGCTTTTGGAGTATCTTTAGGAGTCCCTCCAAGAGTTTGCTGAACTTCGAGGGATGGTAAAGGTCATAGAAAAAAATTAAGGACTTAAGTGCCATAGTAATGAAAAATAAGGGTTCATATCTCCCTACTAAATGAGACCTCCAGTTTACCTCTACTCTTCGATTTCGGAAAAAGGTTAAATGAGACCAAGTCCTTACTCCACTCAATCGAAGCCTATCTTGAATCTTTCAGGAAACATGTGGGGAGCTCCATTACCAAACTATCCCCCATGCATTAAAGAAGATCCAAAAGGAAGAAACTACTATGTTTACGATCAAGCGAATGGGCATGAAGCAGACGAGGGTCAAAGACTTTCTTAGGTCATAGAAGCTTCATGCAGATAAATTTCGTGTAGATTCATTCGAATGAATATATATTCCTCCTTCTGAAGATAAAGGATGTTATATGGATCTTTATATTTGAAGAAAGCTCTTATCATACTAAAATGCTCCTTTCAGGTTAGATTCCCTCTCTCTCGATAAGTACAATCCAGTTTCATTACCCATGAAATTCAATGTTGTATGTCTCTCTTTTAGTTATTTTCGATTTTCATGTCTGCATTTAGAGTCCATAGGCCGAGTTATTAATCTAATGCGGTCATTGAAGAGTCTCACTTTTTTCTAAATGGTGTTAATTTTCTTGATAATTATCTTTCTCAAACTTAAAGTAAATATGTTTTCTATCGAGAAACAAGACCTACTAAATACTCAATTTCAAAAGTCTTTTACAGAGTAATTTGAAGCTCTTATTTCTCTTTACCGAGTTACAATTAGCTTTTGTATAACTAATAACTTGGAATGGGTTTGAGTGGCCGACACTAGTCAAAAGTGGATGTAGATGGCAGACACCCACCAAAAGTGGGTGTAGATGGCCGATGCCCGCCAAAGTGGCTACAGATTTGGACCAAACAATAAGTTTGTAGTCCTCTCCATAAGAGCACCCCCACAGTGATACAATACAAAGTACATGGCCATATCACATGGGTTTAGAAAGATGTCAAAAAGTAGAGAGCAAGCTGATAGTGAACCATGGTCAAATGGAATCATGCATAGATCCCCAATTAGATTAGAATATTAGGTAGATTTACAATAATAACGAGTCATGGTAAAGTAGGACTATGTGCTGGGTAGATTCCCGATTGGTTTGAATATTAGGTAGATTCCAAATAATAGTGAGACATGGAATCATGCACTAGGTAGATCTCCAGTTAGATTAGAATATTGGGTAGATTCCCAATAATAGTGAGCCATGGTCATGTAGTACCATACTCTGGGTAGATTCCTAATTAGATTAGAATATTAGGTAGATTCCATATAATAGCAAGCCATGGTCAAGTAGTATTATGCATAGGGTAGATCCCTAGTTAGAGGATAGTATTGGGTATGTCCTAAATAATAGTGAGCCACGATCGAGAAGTATCTTGCATAGGATCAAAATCGAATAGAATTCCTAATAATTTTAAAGGTTTAGGAGGAGTGTTCCAAAATAAAAATGAGCATTGGGTTGACCTAATCCTAGCCATAAGGATAACATAAAGCTAGTAATAATAGACATCAAAACAACTAATATGGCAATATGCGAAGTGGCAAGAAGAACCCCAGGATAGAATTAAAAAAGACAAACAAAATGGCTTGAGTTGATAGAACTAGCCAACCGAAAAGACATAAAGAACCTCAATGTTATTGACATATTATCCAAGTGATTATTAGTACATTTGGAACATAATATACAAAATAAAGAAGTATGGACAGAGTATCATAATCCTTCATGCATATTCCTAACCCTAGTTTCGAATTCCTTTGCTAACCCCCTCTAAGCGAGATTTGAAATGCTCATCCATTCCGTTGTATGTCTTAGATATCCATTCCTTCTTAAATTGCCTAAACGTGATTCTTTAACCATTTCTGGTACAAAGAAGACAATTTGATGTAGTAGGCACCAGGACCGAGGAGGAACTCCGTTCAGGTTGGGAGTGTTGGGAATAAGGCCCAGAAGAGACATTTGTAGCCCTGTAAGAAGAAGAAATTGCCATAGCATCATACCCTCTACCTTTGCCTCTTCCTCAAGCCACATGGGCTATAATGTAACTTTGTTTGTATGCTTACTATCAGTTTCGAGTTATCGCGGCTTGACTATCGAAAGCTTTTGGTGAGTTTCATCCAATTGATGACTAGGAGTAGTCATTGAATCCCATAACCCCAAAACTACCATTTTTGAAGCCTGACCAATAACTGTCAATTCCTTCGAGATGGTAGACATCTTTTTAGATAGTTCACAAGAGTTTGTTTCAAAGAATCATTATCTTTGAAGATGGCATATATGTTAGAATCTAGATCATGACTATATTTCATCAATTTTGATGTTTTATTATCGGGAATTCATTGCACGGAGGTAAATTCTCTCTCTAACCTTAAGCAGTTTTGACATGATTGCTCCTAAAAATCGATTTAAATTGGAACTAAAAAAGAAAAGCCATTATAAGTATAGTTGTATTTCATTCCATGGAGAATAAATACAAATAATAAGTAAGAAAAAAATAAAGTGCATAAGTCATGGTCCTTTGAGGTAGGTAAATTTCTTCTTAGTAGCTAAATGATATTTAGGCCTTTACTTCTAGTAATAGCAAGGGGCGCCGAGGGTTTGGCCATATTGGGAAAAGTGATGTCCTTCCTTAAACCACCATCTATATAGACAATTTCGATGAAGAAGAGTCTACTAGCGGCAATCTAAGGTTGGCTGCCTGAATAAATTGGGCAACATATTTGGAAACATGTTACTTTCAGGAATCTTCCTTTTGATAATAGCTAAGGAAGGTAGGGTTACACTTCGGTAACCAGAAAGAGCCTCCGGAAATATAGTTAGGCTTGGATCATAAAATCTTCTAAGGAAAGATAAACTTTTGTTCTTCACCTGCGAGTCTTCTGGATGCAGTTTAAAAAGTAGAGAAAACTCTTCAAAGACCACATCTCGGTCAACTAATGCAAGCTTTAATTTATTTATAAGATCCAAGATTTGGTTGGTTAACTTAGTACCTCTAAGCCTATGGGACTTAATCATTCTGGCATAGGACCGATCATGTGTCGCTTGTTCCTCCTTGATCTTATCAGAAAGTTTACATTTATTAGTTTAACAGATTTTAATTGAGTTTTAAGGGTGCCTATAGTTGCTAACAACCTTGAGTTCTTTGTATTGCTCCTCTTCCATAACACTTCATGGTGAGAGTCGAAATATGACTTTCTCTGTTTTAACATGGTTAAGGGAAAAGTACTTCAGAATAGGCATAACAAAGACTGTATGGAAATAATTCCATACCAAATTGCCAGCAAAATCAATAATTACCACAAATAGAGGCATAAGGGAAGCGTATCAGAGATTACAAACCAAAAATTTAAAGATCATTAGTACGAGAGTTCTAAGATATAGAATCATGGCATACCTTTCCTTTATCCTCATCCTCTTTTGAGTGTCCAACACCTTTTGAAGCTTGGGCTTTCTCATACTTTCGGGAAAAGCTCTCTTCTAAACTTTTTCCATTGGGATTGAAGCCTATAAAGAGGGCCACGCATTTATCCCGGTTGTAGTCATATGCTTTGTAGAAGATTCTTGGTTTATTTGTATATAATTTTGATATACAGTATTTTGAAATAGTTCCCCTCGCACCAGGCATTAAGTCTGACCCATATTTTATTTTTATCTAATTATATCAGGACAACTCTGGAGTACTCGATTGAGTAGTCTAAGATTTAGATGCTTTTAGGGATACGCTGTTAGGATGTGCAGCTGGAGCATTTTGGTGTAGTAGTGATATTTTAGACGTGTATACTTGATATTTATAAGTACATGATATAGCTGTTATTTGTTGCTGAGACCAGTTATTTATTTATCAGTTATTTCTACTAGTGCAGTCTTTTATACATTGCGATCCTGTTCTATTCATGTCTATTATATATGATATATTATTATTCTATGATGAGATCTTATCAATGTCTTGGCATAGTGTTTTATACCCTGACAATCTATCATTGTAGTTCGAAAGTCAGTCTTGATGTGAGACAATGATTTTTGGGTATTACAAAGGATGGGTTGTCACATTTGGTATCAGAGCTTAGGCTCAACACTCAGACTTTTGCAGTGCAGTTAAAGCTAATCAATCTGGTAAAAGGAGATATGTTGAGAGAGCATACTTGTATTTTTCTATTATATTATAGAGCATGCACCACTTGCCTTATAAACTTTGATTTTCTTTATTGCTAGTTCCTAAGGTATTTTTGTCAGGCAATAATTATGTGCAAATTGAGTGCAAGAGCGACCGGGGATAAGCATTTTGAGATGTCTAATTAGTTCGGGGACAATTTAGCCACCACAAGAGATGTTTCGCTGCCTGTGAACATTTCCAACAGATGTGGTTTGCCTTAAAGTTGGTGTGACCCTTGTGGCACTAGTATTTCTAGATCCAACAGCATTAGCCTCTCCAGTGTTATGCTGGGATTTCCTTAGTGCAACATCCCCTTACTTGGAGGCTAAAAAAAACTTCTATGGATGCTGCATTCATCCTTATTTAATAATCCTCGGTGACCAAATAAGCCAGTGATAGATACACTGATGCACAGAAACGCATGAATATGGAAAAAAAATTAAAACATCAAACAACATCACATGCTATTTCAAAACATTTCCAATTCATTAAATAATCCCACCATCGTTAACCATGTTCAGAAAAATATAATTATTACAATATTCGCCAAGAGCGACATATAAAGATGCCCCCTTGGATGATCAGAGTATATATAGGCAATATAACAATTTTTCCACTGCAAAACATAGCATAATAAAAATAAATGAGAACTTTAGATTGTTATCATACCTTCTACACGTCTTCGAAAGCTTTATTCATTTAATGAGGTACTTGAAAGCCTCAACTCTCAAACTACGCAAAATCAATTGAGTACCCAAGAGTTTAAGGGGAAGTTATAAACTTCGAGTCAGACATAAATCCTGGTGCGAATAATAATAATCTACCACCTCAAACCATTTATATATCTAGTGAGACCACGACGCTTTGCGGAATGGGTTTTCCCCTCACTAGTATCTTAAATCCTTTATAAAACCATATATCGTGCTCTTGCATCCACAATGTTAAAACAATTCAAAATAATATGATATAATGATATGCAAAACAAATGAATCAATTCTAGGTTACCCATCCCTATTCATTTTAACTGTATTAGTTATAGTTTCTAGGATTAATATTAACCTAATAGTTTTCATGGGCTGACTAATAACGGGTAAAATATTTAAGGACTCCCTATCCAATTACATAGTTTTCATAAGATCGCTATGAACCTATTGGTAACTCCAATATCTTTATTCTTATCCTAGTTTTCATGGTTGACTAGGAACCTATTGATAACTCCAATATCTTCTCTTCTTAAACTAGTTTTCATGGGATGACTAAGAACATATTGACATCCTTCAATATCTTGATCCAGATATAGTTTCCATGGGCTAACTACTAACCTATTGGCTCCTGCCAGTATCAAATCATAGTTTTCATGGGTTTACTATGAACCTGTCTTTCTGACCTATACATTTATACATTTTTTTCATGGGCTAACTGTGAACGTATTGGCCTTTGCTATTATCTTTTCCTATACGCTGTTTTCATGGGCTTACTGAGAGCCTATTGGCCTCTACCAATATCTTTTCCTTTAATATTTTAGCATCCTATATTATGGTTTTCCTAACCTCCTGGATGCAATTATACTCATTCAGGAGTTAACTTAATTTATATTCACTACTGGGTCAACCTAGCTATTTAATCCGCCCTTCCCCAAAATTCAATTATGGGTCCATTTCAATGTGAATATATACATATAGGAAGAAGCATACACAATAAACTTGTTAATCCCTTTAACCTTTTAATCAAAGAAAACTTCTTCAAAAACTCTTTTCAAAAATATTATATTTCATTATGCCATAGTATTTTTTTAAAATGAGATTGGGATTTTTGTTTTGAAAACTAAGGCTGTCGAAACCTTTAAAACCTTGCTTTCGACCTTACTGGATAACCTCCTTTGAAAGCATATAAATACCTTTTCAAAACATTAGGCCCCTACATTTCAACACAATTTAAAACTTCTCTTTCGAAACCTTTCAAATATATCAAAGTATCACCTATTAACATTTAGAAGCATAGCCTCAGTACCAATGAAAGTATCTGTTTCGAAACTTTTGGAAGTGTCCCTACCAAAACCATTAAAAATATCCCTTTCGAAACCATTGGGTTTATATAAAATATCATTTGGGACAAGTGAATATAAATGAAAGTATCTCTTTCGAAACCTTCCTTTATCATATAGAAATGTTGAGGAAAACTTGATGGCATCGGCACATCCCATTCGAAAGCTTCAAACTATTTAAACAAAACACCGAAGGATAGCATTGAAACCTCCTTTCGAAGCCATTGCCTTCATGTAACGCACCATTTTTTGGTAAAATTATTTAGGATATTTAATTAGCAAAATTAAATAAAATAACGTGTTGATTAGGGTATTGAGATTTGATTTTAATTAAGGTGTAGCCATGTCATTTAACCATGAATTAAGAAAAGGTTAAATTGAAATAAAGGAGGGGTAAAATAGGAAAGAGGCCATTCCTATATCCCTAAAACCTTTGCCATGTACCCACTGCACGTCCATTTCATTTTATCAAAAAAATTAAAACTAAGGTCGGCCGCCATTAACAAGAGAGAGAGAGGGAGAGAGAGGAGGAAGACAGAGAAAACCTAGGAAGAAGCTAATTCAAATCAAATCCATTCACATCTCAATCACTTAAATCTCTAATCTAAGTTGAATAATGTTTACATCTCAAACTTTTTTAATTTTCGGTTTTAAGATGAATTCTATATGTTTTGCATTAATTTGCTATGTTTTTTAACGACTGAATAATTATATAAGCTTGTTGATGAATTATGGTTGTTCATATTAAATTTATGATACGTTTTAAGGTGAAAACAATATAAAATGACATCCAAATGCCATGCAAATTTTTATGAAGAATATAAATGATAATTTAGAGATCGGTTTCGATTTTTAGAATTTTTTTAACATTTTTGGAATTTATATGAATTTTTCTAGTGAAGAAAATTATATTTTTATAAATCAACTACGGTTAAAAATAAAGGATTTTGGTTTGAAATTTTTATATGTTGAAAAACATATTAAAAGAGATTTACTAAAATTTTTGTAGAATTTTCCTAAGTGTTTTAACGGTCGTATAAAATTATTTACGGTATGAGACTTAAATGTTTTATATAATAAATGAAGGAGAAGGGGCTTTTTGCAAATAATTTAAAAAGATTAGTTCTGAAATTGCAGTACTTTTTATTGGTAAAGAAAGAGGCAACCAATCAAAATTTGACAGTAAAGAAGGTGAGGTGAAAAGAACAATTTGCTACATGTTACTATTTCGATATTTTTGACACCGGGTTCCACCTCCTCATCTTCGTCGCAAACATAGTCGAAACCAATGCACATGGTATCAAGAAACTGTTATATAGTGAATTGGATGTAGGCGGAAGCTATGGAGTCAAGACCAAGGGTTCCGAAGGGGTTGAGGAATGACTTTTCTTTTTAAGTTTAAAATGTGCATGCTTGCTATCGACTAAATGGCTTTCGACCGAATAGCTTTTGACTCAGTTAGCCTTTGACTAGATTTAGTGGACTTGAAGAAATGGTTTCGATTAGGTTGCGCTGTTGTTTTAAGTGTGTGCTTACGACTAAGTCAAAGCCTTTTTAATGCCGCTTAACCTTTCGACCTAGATGGTTTCGAAAAGGTTGTTTTCTTTGTATTCCAAAATCTTGGCCACTTCTCCAGTGCTTTTGAAGGGATGTTTTCGACACCACCACTTCTTTACTTGAGAAATGGTTTCGAAACAAATGCTTTTGACTTAAATGTTTAAAAGACCTTTTTCTATAATTCAAGCGAAACCCAAATGGTTTTGAAAGAGGTAGTTTTATTTGGTTTCGAAATTAGTTCTTTTGACTTAAATGTTTTGAAGACCTTTTTCTATAATTGAAGTAAAACCCAAAATGGTTTCGAAAGAGATAGTGTTAAATGGTTTCGAAATAGATACTTTCGACTTTAACGGGTTTTTGATCCTTTTGCTCTACTTGAAGGCATAATCCAAACGGTTTTGACCAAGACTTTTTTCAATGGTTTCGAAGGAGTAAATTTTCGAAAGGTTTCCACATGTTTTAAATTAAACCTAAAGTGTTGTCGAAAGGATTGAGTTTTGACCGTTTCGAAAGTTTTTAATGAATGGTTTCGAAAAGGGTGGTTCCCCAGGGTTTCAAAAGGGTTGAAAGGAAGGGGTTTTCCTATGTTTTCGAAATGCAACAGTTAAAGGAGGATGTCTAATGTTTTGAAGCTTTTGAAGAAAAGAAAGGAAAGGTTTTTACAATGTTTTCAAAAGGCAATATGTAATGGTTTCAAAACAGCCTTTCAATGGTTTTGAAGGGGTTACCTTTTAGGGGTTTTGAAAGGGTTGTTTAAAGGTTTAAACAAAGCTTTTTAATTGTACTAAATGTGCAATATAGCCTAAGTATTTTCAAGTTAAAAAGGATTTTAGCTTGTTTTGGAAGGATAGCTAATCTTCATTATAGTTGGTCAATATTATTTTAAGTAAAGTATATATATCATGGCAAAATAGATTAGAGTAAAGCGTAAAATTTATTTTCCTTGTTATTTTGATTCGGACGGGTAGTCCAGTTTGCAGCAGTCGGACCAGTTTTATGGACAGACGGTCCATTTATTATCATAACAGACCTTGTTATTATGTAACAGCCCACACCTCACTTAGTGCAGATATTGTCCCCAACTTAGTCACCTCTGCCTCATGGGCCAAGCCAAGGTATGGGGATTTGTTCCTCAAAAGGCCTCGACGTTGTTATGAGGTGAAGGCTTTGGTATATAAGCACCGACTTCATAGTGTTTTTCCACGATATGGGACTATTATTCCCATTTTGAAGGTGTTTTAAAATCACATCTCCCTTAGAGCCCCATGTCCTTGTTGGCTCATGAACACAGCACCACCCAGGTGTTTGACCGTAACACGTACAGACCATAATTCCGACCAGGTATGTCTCCAATACCAATGTAACTACCCGCACCTCACTTAATGCAGATATTGTCCCCAACTTAGTAACCTCCACCTCATGGGCCAAGCCAAGATGTGGGGTTTTGTTCCTCAAAAAGCCTCGACGTTGTTATGAGGTGAAAGCTTTATTATGTAAGCACCCACGTCATAGTGTTTTTCCACGATGTGGGACTTTTATTCCCATTTTAAAGGGGTGTTGCATATTATGTTGTGGACAGATATTCAACTTATTACCTGTTTATGGACAGATAGTCCATTTATTAGCATAAAAGATATTGCTATTTTGACTTAATCAGTTTGACTAACCATTTTGGTTGCATGAAATGATTTGTAAAAGATATGTTTTAAAGACGATATTATTGAGGGGAAACACATCCACTGAATGGCGTGGACTCACTTTAATATGAGTAAATCGAGATATAACATAATTATTCACACCAGGCCTTATGTCTAACTCAAAGTTTTTGTTTCCCCTTAAACTCTTGGGTGCTTAAAATTGATTTTAGTAGGTTGAGTGTTAAGGATTTTAGGTTTTAGAAATTTTGGCAAATAAAGCTCACAGAGACGAGCAGTTGGCTGACAGATAGCGAATTAGGAGTTTAGATTGTTCTTTTTATTTCCACTATGTATTAAGTCGAATATGACTAAATTGCTTTGATCAACCAAGTGGACATCGTCATATGTCGCTCTTGGCGTATTTTTGTAATGATTATAACTAATCTTTACCTGGAAAATGTTATGTGATTATGTAACTTAGATATGATTTTTTTGAAATATAATCAGTAAAATGTTGTTTTTGAAAATCTGTTATTTTTTTCATATTCAAGTGCTTCTGATATTCTAAATACCATTATCATTAACGTATTTTGTCACCAGAAGATAATACTATGGATGATTGCAGCATTTGTACTGCTTGGCTTTTGGCCTTCAGATATGAGATGTTACAGCTTGGTATCAGAGCATGGTTTATGAAAAAATTTAAACTAAAAAAATGGTTTTTAAAACATAATCCTTAGGAATTAGAGTAAGATTGGGGTATGGGATAATGCTATAGTAACGTACTTGTATTTGCTATATATAAGCATACGCTTTATCTCCAGTCTCCTATACTTGTTCTGTTATTTTTCTATATCTTATAAGGTTTGAATACTGATATGGATGGTAGAAGAGGAGGAGATAACCTAGGAGAGAAGAGCACCGATGGGAATGCCAAACCTAGTACAAGGAGATCCAAGGTCAGGCAAAAGAAGAGAATGTAGGAGCTGGAGTCCCGCAAGTTGGAATAGAAGCTATGTATAAGTTTTTTATGAATATGATGCAAGTAGGAGTTGCAGCTGGAGTGTTAGGAGGAGATGTTGTAAGGGCAGGAGTTTTGAAAGTTCCGGTAGTTAACCATTATGATAAGTGGAGCAGAGATTATGCTAAGCTTTGAGGGAAGCCATTTCTAGGAGCATAGGATGCTATAAAGGTGGAAAATTGGTTACTGCACCGTGAGAGAATCTTTGCAGACTTGGGGCTTAATGATGAGCAGAAGAGGAGGTTGTCATCCAGACTGCTTCAGGGAGCAGCTTTGTTTTATGAAACAGTGTGATGGTCGGTGTGGATAAGGAGACTTTGTCATGGGAAGATTTCAAGGGAAGGTACTAGAAGAGGTTTATTTCTGCAATGCCCCAGTCAACTATGATCAGAAAGTTTGATGAGCTCGAACAAAGGGAGATGTCTGTTTCGAAGTATTCTACAAAGTTTGAGGAGTTAGCCAGATATGGGTATGCTTCAGTGGGTATAGTGTTGAAGAGAATGAGAAGTTTATTAGGGTGTTAAAGCCTGAGTTAGCAAGTTCTACATTACCTCATATTAGAGATCCTTCTAACTTTGTAGTGGAGACGGCCTTAAGGTATGAGGAGATTCTTGATCCTTTAGAGAAGAGTAAGGCTAAAGAAGTCCAAGTTGGGTAGAATTAGAAGAGGGAGTTCATTCCCAAGAAAGATGCTCGAAAGGGTGGAGTAGCTAAGAAAGGGAAGTCTGAGATTGTTTTGCTTCAAGTGTGACAAGGAGGGGCACTTTGCTAAGGAGTGTCATGCTGGGAAGGCTAAGGAAATGGCTGGAAAGAAGAATGTCAGGTGTTTCTACTATGACCAGATTGGCCACTACAAGAGCTAGTGCTAGGAGCCCGCTAAGGATGGAAGGGTCAAAGTGTACGCATTGGAACCTGCTGCTTCTAAGCCAACAGCTTGGGAAAAAGGAAAAGCATTTTTGGGTGGTACGCTTCAGATTCATGGTATATCTATTAGCATTCTATTTAATACCGGTGCATCACATTCTTTTATATCTAGATGTTTGATAGATAAGCTTAACCTAGAACCTACATATTTAGGTACTTCCTTGCAGGTTGTGAAACTAATAGTAGGGTATGCAACTTTAGGGTTGAGATGTGACCAGTTAGAATTTGACTTATTAGGCCATACTTTAGTTTTCAATTTGCATTTGTTTGACTTAATGGGATTTGAAATTATTCTTGGAATGGATTGGTAAAGTGAGTATGATGCTAGGATATTATTCCACGATAGGAAAATAGATACCCTGATTGCAGCGACCGGATTGTTTATACCGTAGAAGGTTCTAAAGGTGAAGTGAATGCTTTGTTGGGTGTTACAGAATTGGATAATGAGTTGAATCGAGTTTTCGTGGTTAGAGAATTCGCAGATGTTTTTGCGCCTATAGTTATATTGCCACCGAAACGAGCCGTTGAGTTTCGGATAGATTTGTTCCAAGAGCAGAACCAGTGGGTAGGCCGCCGAGCAGGATGACTCCTATAGATATGAGGGAGTTAAAGGTACGTTGGTGGAGCTGGAAGGGAAGAGTTTTATCAGGCCACGTAGTTTTCCTTGGGGAGCAGCCTTAGTGTTTGCTCAGAAGTCGGATGGATCGTTAAGTCTATGTATCGATTATCATAAGTTGAATGAGAGGACGATAAAGAATCGATGTCCATTGCCGAGGATTGACGATTTGTTTGACCAGTTGAGCAGAGCCAAGGTATTCTCACATTTGGATTTGGTGATAGGTTTCCATCAGCTAAGAGTAGCAGAGGGTAGTATACCTTTGATGACATCTAGGACCAAATACGGATCGTACAAATGGTTAGTTATGCCAATCGGACTGACTACTGTGCCAGTTTTCTTTATAGCTTTAATGAACCAAGTTTTTTGAGAGCACTTGGATAGGTCTGTATTGGTTTTTATAGATGATATCTTGATATACTTTATGGATGAAAGAGAGAATGAAGTTCATCTTAGAGTGGCGCTCGAGACACTAAGACAGCATGAACTGAAGGCGAAGTTTTCAAAGTATCATTTCTACAAGAAGGAAGTGAAGCTTTTGGGTCATGTAATCTCAGGGAGTGGTTTGTCAGTAGATATGACTAAGATTGAAGCGGTGAATAGTTGTAAGAGACCCAAGACAGTGATGGGAATAAAGATTTTCCATGGAGTGACTGGTTATTATCGGAGGTTCATTAAGGATTTTCCATGGATAGCGGCAAAGATGACAAAGCTAACGAGAAAGGATGTAAAGTTTAGGTGGACCAATAAGTGTAAGGAAGCATTTCAGAGTTTGAAACACTTATTGACCTATGCGCTTGTGTTGGTTGTTCCGGAAGGGAATCAAGATTTGGTGGTCTATAAAGATGTGTGTGGAACAAGATTAGGAGCTGTGCTGATGTAGAGAGGTAAAGTGATTACTTATGCTTGTAGACAGCTTAGACCGCATGAGGTCGGTTATCCGACGCATGATTTGGAATTAGCTGTAGTCGCATTAAAGGTGTGAAGACATTACATTTTGGGAGAGAGGTTTGAGTTATGTGCTGATCATATGTTGTTGAAGTATTTATTCTCTCAGAGCTAAACATGAGGCGGCACAGGTGGTTAGAGTTTATTGCCGCTTATGATTTTGGGATTAAGTACACACCAGGGAAAGGCAACAAAGTTGTAGATGCACTCGATAGGAAACATCAAAATGCAGAGTTGGCAATGATCGCTGTGTGGAAAGAATTGAAAGCATTAGCAGATTTCAGAGTGCAGTGGAGATCTGTGGCTGGGCCTCACTAAGAAACCATAGTGTTATCTTGTTTGGATGTTTGACCAATGATGATCGAGAAGATTGCTTCTAAATAGGAAGAAGATCCGATGTTTGTTAAACGGATCAGAAAGTTAAGGGATGGAACCAGGAGTGATGACTTGAAAGATTTAGCGTTGACCAAAATGGGAGGTTGAGAAAGAAAGGAAGATTATGCATTTCGAGTGTAGGAAACATAAGGAAAGAAGTCTTAGAGGAATTCCATCATTCAAAGTTCTCTATTCATCTGGAAGGTACTAAGATGTATCAGGATATGAAGAGAAGTTTCTTCTAGGAAGGTATGAAGTGGGATATTGATTTATGGGTGAAGTAATGCTTGATTTTCCAACAGGAAAAGGCCGAACCCAGTAATCAAATGGGTTGTTCCTGCCATTAGATATTCTAGTATAGAAATGAGATTCTATTTCTATGGATTTTGTTGACGAGTTTCTAAGGCCAAACAGAAGAAATAGTAGTATGTGGGTCTTAGTGGACAGATTGGCCAAGAATGTCGATTTCATTCTAATTAAGTCAACTAGAACGACACTTATTTTGGAAAAGTTGTTTATGAAGAATGTGATTAGATTGCACAGAATTCCTAGTAGCATAGTTAGTGATAGAGATTCCTTATTCAGTAGCGAGTTTTGGAAGAGTCTGTAGGAAGTTTTGGAAGCCAAGCTCAAGATGAGTACCGCTTACCGTCCATAGACAGATGGGAAAACGGAAAGAGTTAAAAAAATCTTGGAAGATTTGTTAAGGGCTTGTGTTCTATATTTTGGGGGATCAGGGGAAGACCATCTGCATTTAGTCGAGTTTTCGTACAACAACAGTTATCAAACTAGTATTGAGATGGCACCGTTTGAAGCTTTGTATGAAAGCCATGCAAATCTCTTATATTTGGATTAGAGACTGGGGACAGGTTGGTTCTTGGTCCAGGTTTAGTCAGATAAGCTGTAGAAAAGATTGAGATCATTTAGGCTAGAATGAAGGAGTCTTAGTCTACGCAGATGACTTATGCACATAAGAGACGGAAAGACTTAGAGTTCTCAGTCGTAGAATAGGTTTTTGTCACAGTGTCACCAATGAAGGGTGTGATTAGAACCGCAAAATCTGGAAAGTTAGCACCGAGATTCATTTGACCTTTTCCTATTGTTGAGAGGATCAGAAAACTCGCACATAAAATTGAATTACCGAGTAGTTTGGTAGAAGTCCATGATGTTTTAATGTTTCTCATCTCAGAAAGTGTGTTAGAGACCCAGAGACAACTATTGCACCAATTATGCTAGATGACTTGTAGTAGAAGCAGATTTGACTATAGTCGAGAAGCCTATTCGTATGGTTGTGAGAGATGAGGAGAGGCCTAGAACCAAGACAGTTAGATTAGTCAAATTCTAGTGGAGCGACGATGACTGGGCCTGTACTTGGGGGACTAAGAGTAGGATTAGAGATGCTTATCTTAGATTGTTTGATGGTATGTTTTACCTTCTTGTTTGATCTATTGTGTACCTTACTGTAATATCGAGGACGAAATTCGTTAAGAAGGAGAGCTTGAGAGTTTGTAACATCCTATATTTTTGGTAACATTATTTAAGATATTTAATTAGCTAAATTAAATAAAATAATGTGTTGATTCGGGGATTGAGATTTGATTTTAATTAAGGTGTAGCCACGCCATTTAACAATGAATCAAGAAGAGTTAAATTGAAATAGGTCACGGGTAAAATAGGAAACAGGCCATTCTTTTATCCATAAACCTTGGTCGTGTACCCACTACATGTCCATTTTATCTTATCAAAAAAATTTAAAAATATGCCCAGGCACCATTAACGAGAGAGAGAGAGGAAGAAGATAAAAGCTAGGAAGTGTTACCCATCTTTTGGTTAAGGCCGGGATGTCAACAAATTGGCTAAAAAGGATGGATATCAGGATTGGAGATCGATTGGAAACAAAGCTATGGTTGATATCGTCAAAATCGGACCAATTTGCAATCAAGGTGGGATCGATCGGGAATGATAAATAAGGCTCGGTGAGGCTATACTTCGAATTTCAGGTCAATCGAAGTTCATATGCTCTAGTTATGGATGGATCAATTTCATGAAAAACTGGCTCGTATCGATCACTATGGATATGGATTTGGGATAACACATGCGCTTTACATTTGGTTTAGATCGATTGATATTCGTATCGATAGTCTCGTATCGATACAATTAATATCGATCAGACAGCTCCAGGAACGATACAGGTTGATGGATGTGGATTGTTGCTTTCGTGTCAATATATTTCAGAACGATCAGGATTCATATCGATCCAATCCATATCGAACGATGGCGGCGTCAGATCGACACGAAAAGCACACTTCACTAGAGCACATCGGATCAATGTAAAGACAAGAGCACTGGATGGATTTGGAAGCATATTTTGTATTATATCGATCGGTACGAAAGAAAAGTCAAGGAATGGAATGCAAAATATGGATCACTGCATAAGACTCAGATAAATGCAAAATCTTTAGATGCGTGATGTGATGGATACGAGGCGATGGATACGAAAGTTTCTTCCTACACTTGCAAACTCATTCTTTGATCAATTATATCTCACAATCTACACGTTGGAACTTCATGAAATTTGGACAGCAAGGACTTTGCACTATCATCTTTCATCATGATCGATCTTAGCTGATTCTAATGTGGATAGTTGATACAAAGGACTTATAGATCGATCCAGAAATAAGGATATGGGTCCCACCGATCCTCATGCAGGCTTCTATGGACCAAGAGACTTCTGGGCCGAAATCTAAGAAAAATATCTCAGCTCCTACACCTATAAATATAGGGGGCATGGCTTAGGAAAGGGATCTTATTCTCTTTTGGGAAGACTGTGCCATTTTTGGTTATTGATATTCAAAGGATTTTAACTGTAATCGTAGTTTAAAGGAAACAAAAGGATCGATTCAAAGTGGACATAGGCCGGAGATAGCCAAACCACTAAAAACTTCTTATGTTCTTTACTTTCTTTCTCTTTTTACATTTGTTATTTCTTGTACTCTCCCTATTATCTGAATCTATAATCTATGTTTGGATATTGAGACTTTATGTGTAAATATTGGTGCTTTCACTATTTTTGGTGTTTGTGACCATTTTTGGTGCAAAAAAACTTTGGTACTTTCACTGAGAGCTCTAGCGCCCGCTGCATTGGAGGAGGAATCATGGTTAGGCAATCAGCAAGAAGGACATTACCAAAAAGGGGCCATTAGGAGGAAAGTCAAGGGGCTTCCTCTAGAGCTGGAGCAGATTAGGCATTCACCTACATCTCAGGGGATGAGATGCGGACAGTGATGGATTCCATGCAGGAGAGATTATTAAAGAGCCAACAGGTGATGGTGCAGAATCTCTTCAGAAAAATGGGCACAGTTGGAACCAAGAACCTAGGAAATGGAGCAACCGTAGCTGCTAGAAATGTAGAACAAGTAGTCGGAGCTGTAGAAGTCTCTAAAGGTCAAATCCAGAACCAGAATGGAGAACATGAAGGGAAGAAGCAAAGGCATGGGGACAGACCCTTGGGATCAGATATTGGAAGGCCTGTGAATGAAGCTCAATAATCTAGGGCCAATGCAAACATGAATGAGCAACACGAAGAGTAGTATCGAGAATACCCTCCATGACATAGGGAGCAGGATGGAAACACATATAAGAATCCACCCTTAGATGGGGATGATCCGATGGATGGATTAATAAGAAGGATTATGAATGGAGGGCTATCGAGCAGAGGCTTGGAGGAAGTTAGTCGGAGTCTATTCACTCCGAATATAAGAAATGCAAGGAACCCTAAAAAATTCAGACTACCAATGCTGGAGGCCTATGATGAGAAGTCAGACCCAATTATGCACGTAACCAGATACATCAGGCATATGGAAGCACTGGGGGCATTTGAGGAGGTTATGGCAAGATGCTTTCCTTTATACTTGACAGTTTTGGCTACGCTTTGGTTCAGGTAGCTAGAGAATGGATCGATCGGGACATGGGGTGAACTAGTGGAATGCTTCATGAGACAATTCAGGGTCCACATTACACGAACCAAGAACGTAATGACATTGGCATCGATGAAGCAGACGACATGAGAGTTCGTAAGATATTTTCTAATGCGGTTCAATGCAGCCATGGTTTCAGTGGATCACTCGGATCCATCAATGATTTTGATAGCGGTAGTAGTAGGAACTGTGGAAGGAAGTACGTTCAATGACTCATTGGCACAGCATCCACCATAGGATCTATGGGATTTCTATCATGTGGCGGAAAGGTTTATACGATTAAAGATGCATGCACTAAAAGGAAGGAGGTGAATGTCGCGTTAGGTAAAGGAACGTCTAGAGAAGGATGTGCGATGGATAAATGAAAATGAAAAGAATGTTGGACATGATGGTTCTAACAAATGAGGGAGAAAACGAAACCCAAATTCGCCACATATACAGACTTGGTGGAGAATCTGGAACGGATTTACTTGGAAACACGATGACAACTCCCCTATCGAACACCACCCATAAGGAATCCCACAGAGCAGAAGCGTGGGAGCGAGAGATACTACCTATTCCATGAGCAGGAGGAGCATACCATAGATAAATGCCACCACTTGAAGGACGTGGTGGAAAAACACATTAGGAGTGGCAGATTGCTACGATATGTGAGGAACCGAATAACAACGACAGAACACGAGCAGCTACCGCCTTCACCAAATAGGAATGTCCCTGGATCGAGGTCACGACTCGTCATCAACAGATCATGATGGCAAGGGCCGAGTTTATGATTTGAACTTCGGTTATCAAATGATCTTTTTGCTTTTGTTTCTAAAATAAAGTGGCTAGGTCACTTACATATGCAAGGGACCGAAGCGATTCCCAGGCATGCTCTGAGATAGTAGTACATTACTTTGCTCGGAGAGGCAGCACTTAATTTTTTTTTGTTTTTTCATTGAACATTTGGAATTTGGATTTAATAAATGAATTTTGATCTTGGGAAAAGAATTCCCAATTGGAGAGTTAAGGGATGGTTACTGGAAGCCAGTTGGAAATTGATCGCTTTATGCCCCTGACCGAAAAGGCAGGGACCGGAGTGCGGGAAGTGAGTCGCTTCGCCGAAGAGCGACAGGATAGGCTCAATTTACATTGTTCTCCATTCACTGGAGAGAGATTGGATCGAAGTTTGGCAAGAACCCGGAATGGCTATAATCGATCTAGGACTTAGGCCATGCAATCGCTTAATGTTCAGGATACTAGACCGCAGTGCAGTGAGTGACGTCGCTTTGCTGGAGAGCGACAGATCAGCTTGCTTGACCTTGTTTCCTCTTCACCGGAGAGTGATAGGACGGAATCCAGAAAGAGCCTAGAGAGACTATAATCGGTCTATGAGGACCAGGACATCGCTACATGCCCCCACCGGGGCTGTAGTGCGAGGGATAGGTTGCTTCGTCAAAGCGCGACAGGGCCTGCCTATTCAATCATTAAGTTTGGATCGAGCTTAGCAAGGGTCCAAAGAGGCCATCAATGATCCGAAGAGATCGTAGGATTCAGTTACTGGCTTCCAAGAAGTAAAATGGTTATTAATTCAGCTTTGAATTGCTAAGGATTGGATGTGGACCCCGAGCAGTCCTCGATTCAGTTAACGACTCGTAGCGGTCTCGGATTTGGATATTGACCTGGAAGGGTCACGAATTTGCTTATTGGTTACCGGATATGGATGGATTAGAACTTGGTTGTTGGCTTGGATGGAATTTCTTAGTAATAGATTAAATTATGGATTAGATGACATACTATCGATGGAGTATGGATTTTAGATATCGGATTTAAAGACATGCCTTCCTACCGCAAAGCATGTTTTGGGGGGCAAATATTACCCCGCCATTGAGTCGAGACCGAGATGTCAACAAATTGGCTAAAAAGGATGGATAGCAGGATTAAAGATCGATTGGAAACAAGGTTATGATTGATACGTTCAAATTTGGACCAAGCTCCATTCAAAGTGGGATTGATTGGGAATGATAAACAAGGCTTTGTGAGGCTACACTTCGAATTTAGGTCAATTAGAGTCATATACTTTAGTTATCGATGGATCAATATTCATGAAAAACTAGCTCGTATCGATACTTTCGTATTGATCACTATGGATACAGATTTGGATTTACCATGCACTTTACATCTGGTTTAGATTGATCGATATTCGTATCGATTAAGTAGCTCCAAAAGGGATACAGGTTGATGGATGTGGGTTGTTGCTTTCGTATCGTTATAATTCGTATCGATCAAAAGACATCGGGATGGATATGACTATTGATAGCTTACTTTGCTTCTTGTTTAGGAACAATCATGATTTGTATCGATCCAATTCGTATCGATCGAAGGTGGAATCAGATTGATATGAAAAGCATACTTCACCAGAGCACATCGGATCGATGCAAAGACAATGGCACTGGATGGATTCAGAGACATATTTCGTATCGATCATTCGTATTGGTCGATATGAAAGAAGCGGTCATGGGACAGAGCGTAAACATAAATCACTGCATAAGACTTGGATCGATGCGAAAGCTTTGGATATGCGATGTGATGGATACGAGGCGATGGATACTAAAGTTTCAGCCTACACTTGTAAACTCAATCTTATGTCGAGCATATCTCACAATCTATATGTTCGGACTTCATGAAATTTGGAGAGAAAGGAATTGGCACTATCATCTTTCACCATGATCGATCTCAGCTGATTCTCACATAGGGATTATTGTTATAAAAGGCTTATAGATTGATCCAGGAATGAGGATATGGCCCTATCGATCCTCAAGCGGGCTTCTATGGACCAAGAGACTTCTAGGCCAAAAAATCTTAGCAAAGTATCTCAGCTCCGTCACCAATAAATAGAGGGGGCATGGCTCAGGAAAGGGATCTTCTTCTCTTTTGGCTAGACTCTGCCATTTTTGACTATTGATATTCAAAGGATTGTAACTGTATTCATAGTATAAAGGAAATAAAAGGATTGATACATTGTGGACATAGGTCGGAGATAGCCGAACCTTTATAAACTTCTTTTGTTCTTTACTTTCTTGCCCATTTTTCATTTTCTATTTCTTCAAATTTACTCTCTACAATATCAAGATCTATAATATGTGTTTGGATATTGAGACTTTGCTCGTAGACACAGGTGCTTTCACTATTTCTGGGGTTCGTGGCCATTTTTGGCACAAAAAGGAAGAAGCTAATTCAGATCAAATCCATTCACATTTCAATCTCTTAAATTTCTAAAGCTAAGGTGAATAATGTTTACATCTCAGACTTTTATTATTTTTGTTTTTAAGATGAATTCCGAATATTTTGCATTGATTTACCACGTTTTTGAATGATGGTATAACTATATATACTTGTTGATGAATTATGGTTGTTCATATTGAATTTATGATATGTTTTAAGGTGAAAACCCTACAAAATGACACCCAAATGCCTTGCGAATTTTTATGAAGATCAAAAATGTTATTTTAGAGATGGATTTCAATTTTCATAATTTTCTGAATATTTTTGGAATTTATATGAATTTTCTAGTGAAGAAAATGCTATTTTGGGTTATAAAATAACTATGTTTAAATAATAAAGTATTTGGGTTTGAAATTTTTATATGTTGGAAAACATATTAAAAGAGATTTTATGGAATTTTTGTAGAATTTTCCTAAGTGTTTTAGTGGTTATATGAAATTATTTTATGTATGGAACATAAATATATTATATAATAAATGATGGAGTAAGGGATTTTGGCAAATAATTTAAAAGGATTAGTTTTGAAATTGCAGTACTTTTTATTGGTAGAGAAAGAGGCAACGGATCAAAATTTGACACGTAAAGCAGGTCAGGTGAAAAGAACTATTTTCTATATGTTTTACTCTATTTCGTTGCTTTCGGCACTAGGTTCCGCCTCCTCATCTTCACCTCCAACACAGTCGAAACTAATGGACGTTTAATCTGAAAACTGGTACATAGTGAATTGGATGTAGGCAGAACGTATAGTGCTGAAACTAGGGGTTTTGAAGGGGTTGAGACATTACTTTGCTTTTAAATTAAAAATACGCCTGCTTGCATTCGACTAAATGGCTTTCGACTAAGTAGCTTTCGACTCAGTTAGCTTTCGACTATGTTTATTGGACTTAAAGAAATTGTTTCGATTGGGGTGCATTTTTGTTTTAAATGTGTGATTTTGACTAAGTCGAAGCCTTTTTACTGCCGTTTTCTACCTTTCAGCCCAGATGATTTGGAAAGGGTTGTTTATTTTGTTTTCTAAAACCTTAGCCACTTCTCCATTGCTTTCAAAGGAATGGTTTCGACACCATCAATTCTTTACTTAGGATATGACCAGTTGCTTTTGACTTAAATGTTTTAAAGACCATTTTCTATAATTGAGGTAAAACCCAAATGGTTTCGAAATAGATGCTTTCGACATAAAAGTTTAAAAGACTTTTTTCAATAATTGAAGTAAAACCCAAATGGTTTCGAAAGAGATAGTTTTAAATGGTTTCAAAATTAATGCTTTCGGCTTTAATGGGTTTTTGATTCTTTTGCTCTACTTGAAGGCGTAATCCAATTGGTTTCGACTGAGTTGTTTTAAAAAGGTTTCAAAGGAGTAAATTTTTGAAAGGTTTTCACATATTTTAAATTGAACTCAAAATGCATTCGAAAGGATTGAGTTTTGGCTATTTTGAAAAGTATTAATGAATGGTTTCGAAAGGGGTGGTTCCCCAGGGTTTCGAAAGGGTTGAAAGGTAGGATTTTTACTATGTTTTCGAAAGGAAACATTTAATGGTTTTAAAGGAGTAAGTCTAATGTTTTGAAGCTTTCAGAGAAAAGAAAGGGAAGGTTTTTCCAATATTTTCCAAAGGCAATATTTAATGGTTTCGAAAGGTTCTTTCAATGGTATCCATGGGCATTACCTTTAGGGGCTTTGAAATGGGTGTTTAAAGGTTTTAAACAAAGTATTTTCAAGTTAAAAAGGGTTTTAACTTGTTTTGGAAGGATAGCTAATAATAATTAAAATTCATCAACATTATTTTTTGTAAAGTATATATATCATGGCTAAATGGCTTAGAGTAAAGCTAAAAATATATTTTCCCTGTATAAGTATAATTTTAAGAGTTAAATAATTTTGAAAAGATCTTAAAAGGAACAACAATTTGAAGGGTAGTTAACCCTAAGAAAATGGTTCGGACAAATAGTCTATTTTGATTCGGAAAGTTAGTCCAATTTACGGATACTCAGCCCGGTTTTATGGGCAGATAGTCCATTTGTTAGCATAATGGACCTTGCTATTATGTTGTGGACAGATAGTCCACTTATTACATGTTTATGGTCAGGCGGTCCATTTATTAGCATATAGTATATTGCTATTTTGATATAATCAGTTTGATTAACTAGTTTGGTTGTAGGAAAGGATCTGCAAAATATATGTTTAAAAGAGGATATTAGCGCGGGGAAACCCATTCCGCTAAGCGACATGGTCTCACTTAATATTAGTAAATCGAGATATAACAGAATTATTCACACCAGGCTCTATGTCTGACTTGAAGTTTTTGTTTCTCCTTACACTCTCGGGTACTCAAAATTGATTTGAATAGGCTGAGGGTTAAGGTATTTAGGTTTTGGAAATTTTGGCTAATAAAGGTTCCGAAAAATGGGCAGGCGGCTGACGGATAGCTAATTAGGAGTTCAGATTGTCTTTTTAATTTCGTCTATGTATTAAGTTAGATATGACTATATTGCTTTGATCAACAAAGAGGGCATCGTAATAAGTCGCTCTTGGCTAATAATTAATCGTAACTGGAAAATGATACGGGATTATGTAATTTGGATATGAATTTGTTTTGAAATTTAATCACTAAAATATTTTTCTCGAAAATCTGTAATTTTTTTCATATTCAAGTGCTTCTGATATTATGAATACCATTATCATTAAGTATTTTGTCATCGGAATTTAATATTATGGATGACTACATCATCTGTAGCGCTTAGCTTTTGGCCTCCAAATTTGGGATGTTACAATTCTAAACCCTTGGACCCTTTCGAAAGCATTTAGGAAGTGGCTTAAAACATCTTTAAAACAAGCACTATCATCCAAAAGCATTGATGACTTCAATACACTTGAAAGGTTGAAGAATGACAGCAGAGCTTCTATTGGGTCAGAACCTCTTCTTTCGAAAGCATTATTTTATAAGTAAAAGAACCCATTTGAAAGATTATTCAAACCCATTTCGAAACATAAGTTAATGGCAACCCCTTCAAATGCATTTAGAAAAGCTCTTTCAAAAGAGTATGCTTGAACTCCTTCGAAGACCTTAATTAAAATAAAGACAGGCACTTCACTTTTAAAACAAACAAAAAGGTATCAACCCATCGGAAGCTAAGCTTTGGACACCATGCCTTCCGCCTTTCTCCAATCCCCTATGTACCATCTAAGTGATACCTTGTGTATTGGTTTCATCTTAGTGGAGTCTTAACTTGATTGAAGGTGGAAGCTCTGAGTCGAAATGTACTTCTAAAGAAGGGGGAACCAACTTTTTTGGGTAAAGCTGATTTAATAATAATTTAGCAAACACTTTTTAACTAACCTGCAGATATAAACTTATGATTGGTTGGCTTAACTTTCAAAATTCTGTACTGAAATAACTGCCATTAATTTCGAATCTAATCCATGGTTAAGTTAGCAAATAAGCCCTTCCATTAAGTAAAACTAACATTGTAAATAAGTCCTTCTTCTAAAATAATTTAATTTGCACAGCAAATCAGTTAGGAAAAATCCCAAAAAATTCCAAAAATTCACATTAATCATATTATCTAACATATCAAAATTTCAGACCCAATTTCTCCATATAATTTCTAAAATAAATTTATAAACCAAACTAATCATATTTTCCTTTGAAAATTCATAATAATCTTTCAATATCTTGGAAAATTATCAAATCTAAAACCCAACACCAAAATCTTGTTTAACCCAACATAAATTTTTTCCATGGCATTTAAACATCAATATCGATCGGTCTTGCCCTAAAACCTCATATAATCTTATTTAAACATTCTTGTTTAAATCAAACAAATTGTAATTCAAGCATATCATCATCTAAATAGTCATAAAACGTATTTACCCCTAAGTCCAAAAACATATGATTATAAAACAAAATAGAGATGGAATGAATTATTATTCACCTTGATCAAGACAAGGAAATTGGATTGAGATTGAGATTTATTCCCCTAGTTGTAATACTTAGTTTTTCCTTGATTTCTCATCTCTTTTCTCTCTGATTATGGCTGATTCTTCTTACCTTTTTTTTTGTTTTCCAAGTGACTTTAAGGAGAAAGTAAAAATTAGGAACGAGAATATATAAGAGTAAAAGGTTATGTGTGGCTAATTCCCAATATAACCTTATGCAAACTAATTAACTTTAAGCCCATTAATTAACTAACTTGAGAATGACCTTAATTATATTCATATCTCAATCCCCTTATCATTTAATACTTACATTATTCTAGTTAATTTATCGGATTAAATCTCCTGAAAAATGTTATTAAAAATTAAGGGTGTTACTGGCTCGCCTTCTTAAAGAATTTCGTCCTCGAAATTCAGTAAGGACTAAACACTAAACTTAGTTTCAACTGCAACGACTCCTACCAACCATACTAGTCCAAACTGACTAGCTAATATCTTTTTAAATGTAATATATACATACCCTCAAAGCAGATTAGGATAAATATCTTGAATCTTGTCCTTTGTCTCCCAAGTACAGTCCTTCTCGTTGTTGCTCCATTGAACTTTCACTAAATTGACTGTCTTGATTCTCAATCTTTTCTCATCTCTCACTGCAACCCAAACTAGTTTTCTAACAAAAGCCAAATTAGGCTCTACTACTAAGTCTTCCAACCCTACCAGAGGAATAGTAGTCTCTGGATCATGCATAAACTTGCGAAGATGAGACATATGAAATACATTATGGACACCTACCATGCTTCTCGGAAACTCTACTCTGTATGCGGGCTTTCCAATCCTCTCTATAATCTTGAATGGACCAACATATCTCGGTACCAGTTTCCTTGACTTTTTGAATTGTACCACCTCTTAATCGGTGATACCTTCATGAAAACCCCATTTCCAACTGAGTACTCTAGGTCTTTATGCCTATTATCTACGTAACTCTTCTGTTTGAATTAAGCTTCCTTCGTCCATTCTTGGATCAACTCAATCTTCTCTGACGCCTTCCTAACCAAATCTGGACCTAAGACAAATCTTTCTCCTGTCTCCAACTAACATACTAGAGATTTGCATAGCCTTCCATACAACGCTTCAAAAGGTGTCATTCCTATACTAGTATGATAACTATTATTATAGGAAAACTCAACCAATTGTAGGTGATCTTCCCAAGAGTCTAATTCATAAGCACTAAACAAATCCTCGAGTACTTTATTGACTCTCTCTATCTGCTTTCCGTCTAAGGGTGATATGCAGTACTCATTTTGAGCGTAGTGCCTAACACAACTTTTAGACTCTTTCAGAATTCACCAGTGAACAAAGCATCTTTGCCACTCACTATGCTATTAAGAATTCCATGTACTCTACCTACGTTCTTCACTAACAACTTAGCCAAAACAAGTGCCTTCCTGGTTGACTTTACTGCAATGAAATGGGCACTCTTGGTCAACCTGTCCACTAATACCCATAGACTTTCATTTCCATTATTTGACATTGGCAGCCCATCTATAAAATCCATGTATATCAAATCCCATTTCTAAACTGGATTATCTAAAGGCTGAAGCAACCCACTCGGCTTCCGATGCTTGGTTTTCACTTGTTGACAGTTTGCAAACTGCCCCCACAAGCAACATCCCTCTTCATACCTTCCCAAAGAAGCTCCTCTTGCTATCTTTATGCATGTTAGTCCTTCCAGGATGAATCGTAAACTTGGATTGATGACATTCCCCAAGCGCTTCTTTCCTCAATTTCTCAACATCAGGAAAACATAATCACCCCTTCTTTCTCAACCATCCTGTCTGGTCAAGTTAAAAATATTTCAAATCATCGATCTCAGTTCCAACCTCTAGCCTTCTGCTCTTCTCGGCTAATAGTGGATCTTTCATCTACTTAGAAACAATTCTTTCGATTAACACTGGTCAAACATCTAAGCAGGACAACATGGCAGTACTTGGACTAGAACTAGCAATCGATCTTAACTGCACACCACAACTGGCCAAAGCTTCTAGATCCTTACATTTTTTCCAGCATAGCCAACACTATATTTTGGTGTCTTATGCTAAGAGTATCCGCTGCTTTATTACCTTTCCCTAGTGTATACTCTATACAAGGATCATATGCAGCTAAAAACTCTAGTCATCTTTGTTGTCTTATAATCAAAACCTTCTGAGATAATAAGTATCTTAAAGACTTATGATCTATGTATAGCTCAAATCTCTCCCTAAGAGATAATGCCTCCAAATCTTCAACCCAAAGATCACTGCAGCCAACTCCAAATCATGAGTAGGATATCTCACTTTATTCGGCCTAAGCTACCGTGAAGTGTAGGAAATCACTTTACCCTTCTGCATCAACCCAGCTCCCAATCCAGTCCCACATGAATCAATATACACCACCACCCCTTGGTTTCTGTCTAGAACTACTAACACTGGTGCAATGGTCGAAAAATGCTTTAACTTAAGGAATGCTTCCTCGTATTTGTTGGACCAAATAAAATTCACCGCGCTGATATCCGCAAGAAATCCTTGATCATTCTCCGTTAATAGCCAACAGGTCTAAGAAAACTTCTAATCTCAATCACCGTCTCTGATCTCTTCCAATTATTAACAGCTTCGATCTTATCTGGATCGACTGAAAAAACCTTCTCTGAAACCACGTGACCATGAAAGTTAACCTCTTTCTTCCAAAAATGAAACTTGGATAACTTCGCCTTTAGCTGATTCTGCCTCAGCGTCCAAGCACAAGTCTAAGATGATCTTTATGCTTTCTTTCTTCCTAAGAGTGTACCAAAGTGTCATCTATAAACACCAACATCAATCTATTTAAATACTTTTGGAAGACTTGATTCATCAAATCCACAAAGAAAGCAGGTGCATTCGCCAACCTGAATGGCATTACCAATTGCTCGTACAAACCATACCTAGTCTAGAATGTTGTCCTCTACCTCTCTTAATTGATGGAAATCTATCGCCAAATCCAACTGGGAAAACACTGTAGCTCCAATCAACTAATCAAATAGATCATCAATTCAAGGAAAAGGATAGTTATTCTTTATTTTCCTTTCGTTTAACTTACGATAGTCGATACAAATCCTCAACGACCGATCTTGTTTCTTCACGAACACCGTGGCCACTCCCCAAGGCAAACTGCTTGGTCTAATAAAATTCCTTCCTTCTAGATCCACTAGATGCATTGTTAATTCCTTCATCTCAGTTGGCGTCATCCTTCTAGGTTGTCTACTCGAACGTTCAGCTCTTAGCACAAGATCTATTCGAAACTCAACAGCTCATTTTGGTGGTAGTCCTGTGACTGGCTCAAAGACATCTGCAAACACTCTTGCAACTTGAACCTGACTTAGCAGTTCTCCCACTTCCATGGAACTTAACAAAGCATAACTACTTCGACCATAATTCTCTACTGAGAATATAATTCGGTTATGACTATGAGGGTGTCTAAAGGATATCTACTCATCCTAGCAAAACATCATAGCCTCATAATTCCTCAACCAATCCATACCCAAAATGATTCTGAAATCTACGAAATTGAAAACATACAAACCGGATGCAAACATATGACCTAACAATTAAAGTTCTAACTAGTCACGTCTCATCCCCAGAGTTGTGTGACCTCTTATTGGATTCTCAACCTTTAAGGGAGTACCACGGTACGTGGGTTCTAAGCATAACCTATCAACCAATCACTGAGATATAAATGAATATGATGCACCGGTATCGAATTAGTATCCCAATCCGTATACTTTGAAATAAAAACGTACCTCCCATCGCAGTCATTCCTTTAACAATTGTAATTGGCTTAGTAGAGGATCCAACCGCAAAAATCTTTCCCTTATCTGCCCTGACTGCCTCTGGATAGTGGTTCTTATAATACCCAACTTGATCATAGTTGAAGCACTTCACATTCTTCTTATCTGTAGCCTTCTTCCACTTACATGACCGACACTCATTAGCATAATGACTCTTCTTGTCACATTTGTAGGAAACTAAATTATCCTTTACCTTCTTGGTTGCATCTCCCTTCTTGGCTCTCTTCTTCTTAAAGAACTTCCTTTCCTTTCCTTGAGAACCCTAGGTTTTAGTTGTCTTCTCCTTAGCACAAATAGGAAGCATTTCATGGCGAATTGGTCTCTCCATGACCAAATTGCAAGGATCGTGGATATATATCATGGTTGCCCTAGCAATCTTAGGCCTCAAACCCCAAATGAACCCCTCAATCCTTCTTATGTCAGTGTCAATAATAGCATACTCCCATCGAGACAACTCATCAAACCTAATGGCATACTCGATAACCAATATCTCTCCATGTACTAGATCCATAAAATTTCTCATCGATGCTAATTTAGCAACCTCAGGTCCTTAGATAAAAACCTCTTTTCAAATGTCCTTCTAAAATTAGCCCATGGCAACTCTTCCTCCAAAACCCCTACAATAATACCATTCCACTAATGAAGTGCCGACCTCTACAACTATATAGAGGACAAGCTTCTCTTATGGTCATCGTCTAAACCCAAATCAACAAAGATATGCTCACAATGCAACAACCAATTCTCTACTTCTATGGCATCCTCTATTCCCATAAACGGTTCCCACCAAGACTGGTCTAGTCACTACTTAACTTAGCATAGTTATTCCTAACTGGAGCCATAGGATTATCTCTTCCTACATTTCCAATAACTCTAGTAGCAGCTCCTTCTTGCATCACATTGACGAAGAACTGATACATCACCCCATATCTGCTGATGGATTTCCAACACCCACATTGGCATCAGCATTTTGGTTAGCATTAGCCTGTCGACCTTAGTTCATCTTGATATTAGTTCGAGCATTTCCATTTGTTGTTGTGCTTCCATAACTAAGATTTACTCTTTCGTTTCCTGCTTACAATACTTATTTCTCATTAATGTACATATGAGCCTAAGTAAGATATAGAAGAACGGTACAAGAGAGAGGGAAATACATATGTAAGTGTGCGTATCAAATACAAGTACATTACTATAGTGTTATCCCAAACCCTGATCATATTTCTAATTCATCGGATTTTATTTCAAAATGCTTTTAAGTTTTATTTTCTTTTGAAGTTTCATAAACCTATGCTTTGACACAAACTTGTAACATCTCCCTGCTTGAAGGCCCTAAACTAACGGCTACACATGCTGCAGTCATACATAATTATTAATCCTCGGTGACCAAATAAGGTGGTGTTAGATACACTGATACATAGAAACACATGGATATGGAAAATTTATAAAACATCAAACAAGATAACATTCTGTTTCAAAACATTTTCAATTCATTACATAATCCCACAATCGTAGACCGCATTCAAAGAAGTACATTTATTACAATATACGCCAAAAGCGACATTTGCCCCCATGGATGAGCAAAGTATGTACAGGCGATATAACAACTTTACCATTACAAAAAACATAGCAGCATCGAATTAGATGATAACTCTAGATAACTATCATGCCTCCTGTGCATCTCTGAAAGCTTTATTTGCATAATGAGGTACCTAAAAGCCTTAACTCTGAAAACTACTTGAAATCAATTGAGTACCCGAGAGTTTAAGGAGAAAACATAAACTTAGAATTAGACATAAAGCCTGCTATCAATAATAATCTACCATCTCAAACCATTTAGATATCTAGTGAGACTACGCCGCTTAGCGAATTAGGGTTTCCCTTCACTAGTATCTTAAAACCTTTATAAAAACATATGCCATGCTCCTACGTCCATAATGGTTAAAATAATTCAAAACAATATGATATGATGATATGAAAAATAAATGAATCAATTCTTTGTTACCCAACCCCATTTATTTTGACTATCCGTCAAGGTTATAGTTTCTAGCATTATTATTAACCCAACAATTTTCATGGGCTAACTAATAACTGGTAAAAAGCTTAAGGACTCTCTATCCAAATACATAGTTTTCATGGGATCACTATGAACCTAAACTCCAATATCTTTACTCTTATCCTAGTTTTCAAGGGTTAACTAGGAACCTATTGATAACTTCAATATCTTCTCTTCTTATCCTAGGTTTCACGGGCTAACTAGAAATCTATTGACATCTATTAACATCTTAATCTGCTTCATGGGCTAACTATAAACCTACTGGCCCCTGTCAGTATCAAATCATAGTTTTCATGGGCTTACTATGAACCCCTCTTTCTGATCTCCACATTTATACATAGTTTTCATAGGCTAATAATGAACCTATGTGCCTCTGCCAATATCATTTCCTATACACGGTTTTCATGGGCTTACTGAGAACCTGTTTGCCAATATCTTTTCCTTTATATTTTAGTATCCTATATTCTGGTCTTCCTGACCTCCTGGATGCAATTCTACTCATCTAGGAGTTAACTTAATTTATATTCACTATTGAATCAACCTAGCTAGTTATTCCACCCTTCCCCAAAATTCATTTATAGGTTCATTGCAATGTGATATATACATACATAAAGAAGCATACTCAATAACTTGGTTATTCCCTTTAAACATCAATCAAAGAAAATTCTTCAAAACCTCCTTTTCAAAATACTTTATGTAATTATGCCATAGTATTCCTTTAAAAATGATATTGGGTTATTTATTTTTAAAACTAAGGTTGTCGAAACCTTCAAAACCATGCTTTCGATCTCACTAGATAATCTTCTTCGAAAGCATATAAATTTCTTTTCAAAACATTGGGCCCCGCCTTTCGAAACACTTAAAACTTCTCTTTCAAAACCTTTCGAATGTATTAAATTATTACTTATTAACATTTAGAAGCATAGCTTCAAAACCATTACAAGTATCCCTTTCAAAACCTTTGGAAATATCCCTTTCGAAACCATTGAAAGTCCCCCTTTCGAAATATTTGGTCTATGTAAAAAGTATCATTTGGGTCAAATTAATATAAGTGAAAGTTTCTCCTTCGAAACCATCCTTTATCATATAAAAATATTGGGGATAACTTGATGGCGGTGGCGCCATCCCTTTCAAATTCTTCAAACCATTTAAACAAAACACTAGAGGACAGCATCGAAACCCCATTTCGAAGCCATTGCCTTCGAAACTCTTGGAGCCTATCGAAAGCATTTAGGAAGTGGCTTAAAATGTCTTTAAAATAAGCACTGCCTTTTGAAAGCATTTGATGGCTTCAATACACTCGAAAGGTTAAAGAACCGCAGTAGAGCTTTGACTAGGTCGGAACCCCTTCTTTTGAAAGCATTATTTTACGCACAAAGGAACCCATTAGAAAGCTTATTCTTTAAATCATAAGTTAATGGAAACCCTTTGAAAGCATTTAGAAAACCTCTTTCGAAAACATATGCTTTAACTCCTTCGAAGGCTTTAATTAAAACAAAGGCAAGCGCTTCACTTTTAAAACAAATAAAAAGGTAGGAAGCCTATCGGAAGCTATGCTTTCGACACCATCCCTTCTAACTTTCTCCAATCCACTACTTACCATCTAAGTGATACCTTTTGTATTGGTTTCGGCTTTGTCAGGCTTTGACATGATTGAAGGCGAAAGCTCTTAGTCTAAAGGTACTTAGAAGGCGAAACAAATTTTTCTGGGTAAACCTAATTTAATAATAATAAAGCAAAAAATTTATAACTAACCTGCCACATGTAAACTTATGATTGGTTGCCTTAACTTTTCAAATTCTTTAATAAAATAATGACTGCTAATTTCAAATATAAACCACGGTTAAGTTAGCAAATAAGCCCTTCCATTAAGCAAAACCAATATTGCAGATATGTTTTTTCTAAAATAATTTAATTTGCAAAGCAAATCACTTAGGAAAAATCCCCAAAAATTATAAAAATTCATTTTAATGATGTTATCCAACATATAAAAATTTCAGACCCAAATTCTCAATATAATTTCTATTTTTTTTTTAAAATCCAATTAACCATATTTTCCTTTGAAAACTCATATAATCTTTCCATAACTTTGAAAATTATCAAAAATAAAACCCAACTCCAAAATCATGTTTTACACAACATAAAATTTTTCCATGGCATTTAAACATCAATATCAATCTGTTTTTCCCTAAAACCACATATAATCTTATTTAAACATTCTTGTTTAAATCTGACAAATTGTAATTCAAGAATATCATCATACAAATCGTCATAAAATGAATTTACCCTTAAATCCAAAAAATATGATTATAAAAAATATATATAGGGAATGAATTATTATTTACCTTGATTAAGATAAGGAGATTGGATTGAGACTGAGATTAATTCACTTAGCATTAATCCTTAGTTTTTCTTTGATTTTTCTTCTCTTTTCTCTTTGATTATGGCCGACTCTTCTTACTTTTTTTAATTTTGTTTGCCAAATGATGTGAACAAGAAAATGAAAATAAGAAATGAGAATATATATAAGGGTGAGGGGTTATGTGCTGCTGATTCCCAATACCCTTATGCAAACTAATTAATTTTATGGCCATTTAATTAACTAAATTGAGCACGATCTTAATTATATTCATATCTCAACCCCCTTATCACTTAACATTTACATTATTCTATTTAATTTATCCAATTAAATCTCCACAATGATGTTATAAAAAAATAGAGGTCTTTCACTTAGCCTTAGAGGAAAGCCATATCTGAGTTATAAGGCTGTTGTTGAGACACGGCCTTGGACATGTGCATATGAGAAGGATTTTGCCAATATAGGTCTAGAGAATGTTATTAGCAAAATTGCTTCTCATTATCTGGAGAGGCGATACATTGGCTGGATAGGACGTAGTATTTAAGTGGTCGATGAACCCATGACTTGGAATGAACTTAGATGTCGCTTTGGGTCTCAGATGGTTTCAGAGATCGAGAGGGCATGTAGCTCGAGCACATCATTAATTTCATGTGGTATAGCTTTTTAGTAGGGGAGTATGTTAATTGATTCAAACTTTTGGTTTGAATTGTGGATGTGACATTTGGTACTTCATTGGTATGTGAAAAAAAAATTGTCTATGGTCTTAAAGCATCGGTTGGGGGTTCATTTCATAATCATAACCTTATCATGGGCTACTTTTGAAAGAATCGTTGAATGGTTCTCCTCCATAAGAGCAACCCACGAGGTACCATTAGAAATAGCGAGAGTGGAAACTAAACCAAAGCTGCAACCAAAGAGCACAAACTAAGATACAAGGGTAGATCGAGCTTACGCAAAGAAGAAAGCTAGCCCAGATTTAACTCCCATAACATATGTGGGCACTTCGCTATGAGATATCATCTAGTTAAAGCGAAGTGTAAGTGTTTTAATTATGAATGGCTTGATCACTTGAGGAAGGATTATCCTACGCTGTAGAGGGGTGGGTAAGTGATGATGACTCTTTCCTTACAAGCATTGCTGGGCCCGAGCAAGCCTATTGCTCAGAAAAAATGGAAGGAGCCTATGTTTTGAGATATGCTCTATTTTTATAAAGCTCACTTATGCACCTTTCGATACTTGAGCGATATATTTATTTATTGCTAGTTACTTAGTAGATAGGCTAAACTTGACACCTTTTATAGCTGGTAGAGTCTTTGGTAAAGATAAACCTTGTATGAGTAACCTTTGCAAAGCTAAGGGGAAGCGGTAGGAAGTACTATTATTCAAACTAGATGCATGAGCTTTCAACTTGAGAGCGGTAGGTCGATAAAGTATGACTTGGATTTGTATCCAAATATTTCAATGGATGCCCAATAATGAGCAAAGACCGAGTGGATAACTTATAGGAGATAGCTTAGAGTCAATCTTATTAGAATTAATTTTCTTTGTATTAGTAAAACTTAAGCAACGAGCATGTGCTCGAAAGGCAGTTTCTAAAGAACGATCCATTCATATGCAAGTTCTAGACTCTTAATTCAAGTGAAGAGTTTCTAGATGATTTTCACTAGTTAGGAAAGGGTGTTCACTTAATTCTTATTGGTGAGAGCAAGGTGGTATAGAGGTTTCTGAAGCACGACCTTGATCATGCGAGGAGATTTCAATAATTGGGTCAAAGAACTGGATTGGAGTTCACATGAGAGTAGGGTGGCTAACCCTAATTCAACAAAGAAATTTTACGAGCAAGCAAAGGATTGGTATGGGCATCATGTCATTTTGGATGGTAAAATTTTAGTATTGTATAGCTAATGTTGCTTGTAGTAGTTCGAGAAAAGATTTCTTAACCAATTTTGTGATAATTCAGATAATCTTCTAATAAGACGAAACTTACCTAGGCGAGCATCTTAGTGCACTTAGTATATTATTCATATCAACATTGTATCATTGGGGTGAGTATAAACCCAAGAAAACCTAAGCATTTGTAGATCCTCAGTAAATGATGATTTAATTTGTTGAATTTCCTCCTTTAGAGAATGAGTGTTGTTCGAAAGAGAAGGAAAGTAGAGAATTATACTGCTAGGCTTGTTTGAGAGTTTGAGACTCAGGCATCTAACATATCATACAAGTTTTCCTTTCCCAAGTGGGGGTGTAATAGGCTTTGATGTATTATGCTCATGAAAAGTGTTTCACCACTTAGGCGTTTGTTCCTTTTGGATGTTGGAAAGGCTTATTGAGGATTTACGGTTTGACATACATGTTTGACTATTAATTAGCTATCGTGTGTGTCAGTATAGAATCTTTCTAAATTATTAATTGCTTGTATACTTTTTGTTGCTTGTTGATTAATTTTTTATGTTAATTTTAAGCTTATTTTTTATTGTTGATTGTTGATGATTATTGTTGCTAGTTGTTGTTTCCGTTGGTCATGTTCACTTCCTACCATTTGATATTGTTTAACTTTTTGGTTGGCTAATTTTCATTGTTGTTGACTTTTATTGCTTTTGCACATTTGATTGTTTGTATTCGAGTTTTTGTTACTTATCATTGTTTGCTATTGTTTGATGTATGCTTGTTTTTGTTTTTGTTGATTGTTATTGATTGATTGTTGCTTGTTTTGTCTGTTTGATTGATTGTATGACAGTTATAATTTCATAATTAAAGTATGTTCGGAGAGTGGTAGAAAATAGCTATATGAAATAGGTCATATATCATTCTACCCATTGTGCAGTCGGGATGGGATATATATGGGTCTATTACCTTTTTAACATGACTTGGATTCTGTGGTATATTTTGATATTGACTTACTTATGCTTACACACCAATAGTTTTTAATGTATGATTAGGGTAGTATCAGTTACTATGTTAAGGTTATCCATGTATGAATTCCATGTTATTGTTATTTTGGTACATAATCCTCTTAGTATAGTATAATTTGATACTTGAAAGCTGAAGCCTAGACATTTAAATGCTTATTTGTTTACATTTGTATTTAAATAGGGAGAGGTATGTCTTTTTGGGAAATGTGGGATAATGATGGTTATCGCATATTCCTAATTGTGCGATGCATTATAATTTTAGAGTTTCCATAATGCTGATAGCAAAAGGGAAAGCATTGTTGAATTTTTCTATAATTGAGACTCAGGAATTTTTGTCAGTCCTTTTGCTTTCTCATACTCATAGAAATTTCGAGGATGAAATTCTTTAAAGGTAGCGAGAATGTAACAACACAAGATTTTAACAACTGAATGTTAATTTAGATATTAATTTCTAATTAACGAAATGCCCTTTGTACTTAACTTTTAGAGACGAGTGAAATGGAAATCGAAATACATATAGTTGATTTCTCTTTTCTGCTGCAAGAAAAATGATCATAAACTTGACTATGTTTGGATTTCGAAAGTTTCTATAGTGAATAGTAATTTTGTTTGGACGTAATGAAATTGGACCATGCCCACTAGCTTTCCCCCACGTTAGCTTATATGTTGCTAACTCCTCTCTTATTTTCATTCCAATGTTTCATTCTTCTTTCTCTTCACTAATTACTTTCATAATCTACCCTTAATCCCTTCTTAGTCTCCAAGACCTAAACCCTTCAAATATAATTCCTAAATTCAATTAAAAATCACCGTAATTGCTACATGCAGTTCTCTACAAAACCCATCTAGGGATTAACTTGAAGTTGTGATTAAGGGCTTCATCTATGATTTAAAGACAAGGAAACCATGGGTTTTGGTCAATAGAGCTTGATAATGTGAGTGGTATGAATCTCCAACTATATTTACTTGTTAACCTTGATTATTTTATTTATCAAATATAAATTATATAAAGCGATTAAGAGATTGTTTTAGTTGATATAGGCCTATATTTGTGTTGTAAACATGATTATATTGATTCATTATTTTTTTAAGACCTTAGTTACTATTTTAGAAAATAGTTATAAAGGTAAGAAATTAAGTGATTGTATGTTATGTTGTGATAGATAAGATTCTAATTACATGACATAATTAGGTGCATATAGTTAGTTAATAATAATAAAACTAATTTAAGTAATTTATAGAAGTTAATAAGCTAATTAAGCGAGTTTTAAGCTCTACACTTATTGTTAAAGTTATTAGAAGGTTAGTAAAGCTTAATTAGCACTTGTAAATATTATTTAAAAATAAAGAAGCGATCTTTATTAATGAATAGTTTACTTATACGCATAATTTATGTAAATAAATGATGTTATAAGTAAAATAGGTATTGTATAAAAGGATTTGATTAAATAGTGTAAGTGAAGTTTGATTAGCTTTTATAAAATAATTATATAATTTTATAAAGGTAGTATAGATTTTATAATATGGAAGTGAGATTTTATTAAATAGTAATATGATATACAATTAATTTTAAAGAACAAATTAAGTATTTAAAAGCCTAAAAATGATTAATAATCTGCATAAATATTTTACAAAATACCATGGGATTTTATAACATAGTATTAAATCATATTAGACTTTTATTGAAAATATTTAGTACAAAAAAGTAAATTTGACAAAGTAATAAATGGATTACTTGTCAAAATATACGTGTATGTATATGAGTATGGGAAAGTATAAGTATACATCTATTTAAAGATATACGGAAAACAAAACAACTAGTGTATTGTGGCTAGGATTGTTGTGCATTTTGTTTGAACATATGTGTATTTGTGTAAATGTAAGTATATATGAATGCATGTAAATTTATTTGTTTATAAGAGCGTTTCGGGCTTCTCATATAGGAATGGCGACCAAATTATGCGCTAAGTTGTTTAAGAATATACCGGTTCGAGTAATCGCTCCGGTGAAGTTTGAAGCGTGATTTGTGTATTGTAATTTATTTTTGTATGCATGTATGGATTTGCAAGGATGAGTGTTTTTGCATGCGTAGGTATCACATGTGGCAAGATAACTGATTGATTATGTTTTGGCATGATTTATGGAAGCTGGGTCGCTAGAATCTCCGGAAGAACTCTATGCATGCAAAGAGGGGATTTTTTGTAGAAGTTAGTTTTCGAAGACATAAGCAATCACTTCCTAAACATCAACCAATGGACTCCAGAGAGGGTCGGATGGATAGTGGCATGCTTAGAAGGCGAGGTGACTCAATGGGTGATGCAACAAACAAAACAACACACGAATCCATGGCCAAATCGATTAGATGGTACCTGTACTAGGCATTATTTCTTAGGATAGGCTGTTGTCGGTGCACTGGAGGTGTATAGACCTAGGGAGTAAAGCCTTGGTGTAACATCCCGTATCTGGAGGCCAAAAGCTAAGCACTTTGGATGCTGCAATCATCCATAGTATTAACTTCCGGTGATGAAATACAGTGATGTTAATGGTATCCATATATCAGAAGCACTTGAATATGAGAAAAATCATAGATTTTCAGAAAAAACAATTCTTAGTGATTAAATTTTAACAAATCGTATCCAAGTTACAAAAATCCCAAACGTATTCCCAAGGACTGATCAAATATAATTTACATCAATATGCCAAGAGCGACGTATGAAGATGCCCTCTTAAATGATCGAAGCAATACAGACATAGTTGTTTTAATACACAGTGGGATAAATTTTAAAACAGAATCCCTAAATTAGTTATCTGTCAGCATCCTACTCGTTTTCGGATGCTTTATTCGCCAAAATATGCTACAACCTAAAAACCTAATCCATCAGCCTACTCAAATAAAATTTTAAGCACCCGAGAGTTTAAGGGGAAACAAAAACTTCGATTTAGACTTAAATCCTGGTATGAATAATATCTGTTACATCTCAGTTACTGATAACCGATTAGACCACGCCGCTTAGTGGAACGGTTTTTCTCTCACTAATATCTCATTTTAAAACATATATTTTGCAAATCCATTCCTACAACCAAACTAGTTAATCTACTGATTATAAGAATAATATAGAAATATTCATTATGCTACAATAAGAATTAAAATAGACTATCTGTCTAAAATCTGAACTATCTGTTCTTTACAGGACTATCTATCCTAAATTTTGAGCAATCCGCTCTTTTTTGGAATATTTGTCCTAAACCTGATTTTACCAAAATAGCAATATTCATTTATGCTAGATAATGGCTATGTGCACAAAATAGGAAAAAACGGTGAAATAACTGTCCTTAAAAATTGGCAAGGTCCGTTATGCTGAAAATGAATTATCTATTCATATCATAGTTGGTAGCTTTATTTGGACAAACTGTCCTAGACGAACCGTCCTTAAAAATAAGAATGGTCTGTTATGCTAACAAATGAAGTATATGTTCAATCAGAGCTGACCGTACCGAGGACCACTCTCGATCCCCTACAACACAAGCCCGGGACCATTCCTTAATGAACAGTCCCGAACAAGACCACCCCACAGTTGGCTATAGATCCAACCGCCCACAAAGCTGAAATAAAAGGGGACATCTAGACAGGGGTAAATCTCGTCCTAATTGGACATGACCCACTTAACCTTGCTGCACCTCCCTTGTTTTAGCCATTCCCGGTTGATGAGGCTTGAGGCTGCGATTACCTTTATAGGACACATTTATCTTAGAATGCTCATCGTCCACCTGAACATGTTCTGAAAGCATTCAATCCATACAAGTCCGTTCCGGATTCGAACGAAACCGAAGGCACTATCTCGTTGTACTCATTTTTGGAATCACCCTCAGAGTCAACGACCATAGCCCTTGCACTCTAAATCACCATCTCGAACCTGTAAGTACTATTTCCGTCAAACTCATCACGGAATCACCCCCAGAGTTATACTTGACGAATAGTTCTTACACCTCGAGCCTTCACTTGCACTCCACTTGGATTCATGACCTAACGTTTATTTTGGATCGATGTGGTTTTCAGATATCCAAATATAGAAACCCGATCCTGGTCTCACCGAATCCAAATGTCATTTTAATGTCCAAGTTGTACTTAAGGGTTTTAAACAATAGATATTCAGAATATCGCTTAACATAAATGGATGATTCACATTTCACGGATAGATAATCCACTATTATCACATTCATCCATACATATCACAAAGCAGCATATATATCACATCTTAGATATAACACATTCATATCATCACATGTCAACCAGTGACATTCAATATCATCCAATATCATTAACTCATCCAATGATATTTATCAACCAATCATTAATCATCCATAACAAGTTTGATCCAAACTTAATTAATTTAATTGATCCTTAATTAAATTAATTCCTTACTTAATCACTTGGTTTATCATTAATCCAGCCTACATATTCATTTAATTAATTACAAATTAACTAATAACATCACTTAATTATTCACTTTGAATTAATCATTCTTGATTAATTAGTACTTAATTACTTTAAGTAATTATTCCTTAATTACAATATTAATTAATCATCTAGATTAATTACTTCTTAATTATACCAAGTAATTATCTCTTAATTACCCTTTTAAATTAATCACATTAGATTAATTATTATTTAATTATTCTGATAATTATTTCTTAATTATTCTTTAATCAATCATACCTAATTAATCACCTTTTAATTAATCATACTTGATTAATTACTTTTAATTTGTCACATTTGATTAATTAATTTTAATGAATAATATTTAATTAATTACTTTTAATTACATTGAGTAATTAAGACATAATTATAAATTAATTATCCTTAAATTATTAGTTAACAATTAATTAATTATTTCCATTAATTAATGATTACTTTCATTAATTAAATTTCTTTTTAATTAATTAATTTAACAAGTAATTAATCAAATTATTAAATACTCTTAATCCTTTTATTAATTAACCATTAATTAAATAATTTAAACCTTTAATTACTTATATTAATTAATTCTTAATTAATAACACAAGTGATTAACCCCTAATCACATCCACTTAATTAGTTTCATAAAGTAATTATCCTTTATTTAATTACCTCCAGTAATCAATTACTTAATTACTTCACCAAGTGATTATACTTAATTAACTCCAAAGTGATTATCTTTAATTAATCACTAATTAATTACTTAATTATTTATTTAATTAATCATTTAAATTTAATTAAATGATTCTTTAATTTACTATATTAAAAAGATTCTTAATTAAGTAAATCATTACCTTAATTAAGTTGTTCTATTAACCAATAACACTTTAATTATTAATAATAATTGAATTATCTTAATTATTTTTACCAATTTATTTATCTTTCATTAAATCAAAATTCTAAATTACTTAAGAAAATCTTTATTATAATTGATTATCAAATTGTAAATCATTACACTTTATTTAAAATAAAATATATTAGAAATCAATTAAATTAAATATACAAATAAACTTTTAAATCTTAAACTTTCCAAAGTTATTAAATAAAATTCAATACAACTTTATTATTAAAAATTCCACTTATTTATTTTAAAAACTTTTCTATTTAAATATATATAAAATTTATTTAAAACTTAACTTTGAACAAATTGGTTTTATAAAATAAAAACTTGTTTTACTTTAGTTTTAAAACTTTAATGATTTACAAAATCATATTTTATTTGTTTCAAAACCTTTTAAAAACATTACTGTTAACATTTTTAAACTTTTTAAAACTGTTAAACCCAAAAAAAACCTGCTCAACCAAAACACGAGCAACTCACTGCAAACACTCGTGTTATATCTTGAGTACCCCAACCCTATATCTGCTTTGAGCAAAACATCAGATAACACGAAACACACTTCGAGCCTTCTCCTTCTTCTCCCAAAACCCATTCCATAATGCACGCAACCGTGCACATCAACGTGCACCACCACTCTGGCCGGCGTTGACCTCCACTCCGGCCTCCTCTAAGTCATACTCGACCCCTACGGCACAACGCACAACCCAGAAATCTCGATTCGATCGAGCATCTAAATATCCATTTTAAAAACCTATAATTATTTTTATATGAAATGTTACATGATTTCAAACTCCTTTCATCTACAAACCAAAAACTAATGGTGATTCAATACCAAGATATTGAATTTTTAAAGGAATCAAGCCTTTAAGTGTCACAATAGAGTTCATACAGTCATTTATCACTTACACACATACATGCACTCATTCAAATCCAAGAATTCAGGAAAACATATGATTTTCATACATATAACAAAGAGGAAATCAAGTTTAAAATGTTTTTAAAATTCATTTATTCACCTTTTAGCAAAGAGCAGAGAATAGAAACTATTTCCAGGTTTTGAAATTTCCTTTTGCATGATGAATTTAATCTAGCTGCTGTATTTCCAGATTTGCATGTTTAATTTTTAACCTGCAGTTGTTGTTGAATCTAAATTGCTTGATGAAGTTTACATCTTGTTGCTCTCTTGCCTCTGATTGTATTTGAAATCTTGCATTGATTTGAATTTCCAGATTTTACTGTTTTTATTCTTTCTTTTTATTCTTGATTTGTATTCATTTTGATCTTTGTATTATGTTTGAGTTAAAATGAAGAAAAAAATTTCAACTGAAGAATAAAACTCTCCTTTTAATTTACAATTAAATTTTAAACTTAATTATTAAGAGAATTACATTTGTCACTTAATGCTGTCATGATCTTACACATATGCGCAATGATACACAAGTGCCATTAACATACATTAAAAAGTTAACAAGTGTTATATAATGTTTATTAATATTTTACAAATGTTTTTAATGTTTAATTAATGTTTTACAAGTGCTATTAATATTTAATTAATGATTTACAAATGTTATTTTTTATTTATAAATTTAATTAGGCTATGAATGTAATTATGAAATATTTATATGATTATAAAATGGGTATACTTATCTTTTAATAAACAAGTTTTAGATTTAATAACTATTCAAAAGCAAATTCATGTGAACATTTATTAACAAATAACTTATTCTTTTGATTCAATTTATATAACATATGTTTATAATGAATAAGAAATTATTCTTGTTATTAAAATTTACATTTCAAATATCATTTTCAAAGTATTAAGTCAAATTAAAATTTCAAATCTCAAATTATATATATATATATATATTAAAGTTTGAAAACACTTATTAAATTCAAAACAATAAATTTTTAAAACACAAACCATAATATATATTATATATATTACAATTTGAAAGTATTAGCTTTTATTACATTAAAAACTTCCCATTTACAAGATATATCAATATATATATATATATATATATATATATATATATATATTATAAATAGAAAATATTTTGATTAACTTTTGAAAAATAATTCTAACCAATTTTTAAATTCCTAAAATAAATATTCCCAAATTAAAATATTATTAGTTTCCAAAAGAATTAAGCTTTCCTATTCATATTGTTAAGAAAATTGTTGATAGATATTAACAAATTATTGCTATTAGCTTTTAAAAGAATTTTAACTTGTCAATTTATAATGTAAAATGATCAAATTAATTTAATTATTAACAAAGATTATTAAATTGATATTGCTCAAAATTCCGGGTCGCCACATTCCTCCCCCTTTAAAAGAATTTCGTCCCCAAAATTTAAAAGCAAAGATAATTTAATAACCCAGCAAAAGAATTTAAATTTCAATCAGTAATCACACAATCAATCATAGCAACCAATTGAAACAAATAATATTGTTTATACAGACAAAATTCTGAATAGAACTTCCTAATATTATCAAGAGTTTTCCAGGTACCTATTCTGGAATACTCGCTCAACAGAACCTTAAGTAACTACACTACTATAACCAAGAACTCCCTCATCTGATCTATAAATCTGAACAAGATATCAGACTAAACTCAAAACCAGCCCAACTGCCAAATCCTTCTGAACTGCTGATTCTATTACTCGATGAATCATACACATATTCCTCTGAGATATGTGAAGTACAATAAATTCCAGCTATCTGAACTGGCAATTCAATCATGTAGATCAAAATCTAATCTCCAGTGAACATAGGAAAAACTCAAAATACTTTCGGAGTTAGCTCTCCAGTTTTATCCAGTCTTATAACTCCTTTAATCAGATAAAACTAAAGCAATATCCAAATTCCAACTTCTCATTTCAAATCTCCTCAATTCTTAACTGCCTAGCTCTTCTGGTGATTCTGAGTCACCTTCAACTCCCTAATCAGTTTAATCCTTGCTGATTGCATCATGAAATAAACTGGACCAAATATTAAACAAATCTCCAGGTCCTACTCAACAAAATGACTCACTTAAAAATTTGCTGAAATCTAAAATACAACTCTATTCCACAAGTGTTAGTGGATTTCAAACCTACCTCTCTTATCTGGAATAGCCAAACAGTTGTACTTGAAAACCTTACCTTCCAAATCCAGAAAATTTCTTCATACTTGAATTTCCTGTAGAAATCCTCTAACCCAAGAAAACTGCAACTTTCGGTTGCTCCCATTCTAGAATAACTGCTATCTCGCTTCCGCTGCACAACTTTGATCCGGAGTAAATGAGAATGCTATCGAAGAACTCAAGCACAAACTTTATCCATATCCTGTTCATCCGACCCACTCCACTTGGTCAAAACATTCCAGCAGATCCTTAACTAGAAACTAGATGATCAATCCCTCTCCAAAGAATGCTGAGCTGCTTCACCAAGCTCTTCTCGCTCCAAGTGTCATCCCTCTACATGGTTGAACCATCGATATTGCTCCTGGAATCCAAGTCGATAAGAAAACTCAATCTCTAATTAGGGTAAACCTCTGATTTCCTCAAAACCTCTGGGAAATCTTTGACTATTTTCAAAGCTTTTACCTCCATATGAGATGCCTCAATTCCCAAACCAAAGAATACTCAAAGATTCCCAAACTAATCGCAAGTCAATATTGTGATCTCACTCGGTTCAGATTCCAAGAAACTATCTTCACCAACTAGAACAGCTTTTCTAATCAAGATCAATCTTCAAGAATGGCTTATCTACCAGAAAACTAATAGATCACTTCCAGCAAATATCCTGCTCTACTGAGCTTCCCGAAGAAATGGATAAGCCTTCATTATCTGCCTGGTCTGCCGATAGTAGAATTCCAATGATTTCTGAACCACCAAAGAAACGGATCCACGCTGCTGCTTCCAAACTTCACTTCAATGATACTGCTAAGCCAAAAGATCTTCCTTAACCCCAAGCTTCCTGAAACACAAAACTATCACCCAGTTCCACTAAAAGTGTAACAACCTAGAATTTATGTCATTTGAAATTCGTCTATTTAATTGATTTCAAATATTAACAAGTAAAATTTGTAAGTTAAATAAATTTTATTTCGAACATCTGGATTTAATTGGATAATTAAATCAATAATTAATATGTGAAATTTCGAAAATAATTGGAAAATTGGGTTTAATTTGATTAAAATTGATTTGTAAAGTTGTATTAAATCATATTGGAGTTAGAATAATGTTATAGAACTTTTAAAATTGAATTAAAAGTTAATTTGTGAAAATTGAATATTTTAATATTTAATTGAAGAGTTAAAATAGCCATTTTTAAAACAGTCTCGGATTTCGACGAAACCAGTTTCATCGGATCCGTAATGTTATATTATTGTATGGATTCAAATTTCGTGTCAGTCGGACTTACGGTTTGTCCGGGGCAAGCTAAAACGCGTAGAAATCGATTCGAGTGGATTTTAAATTTAAATAGTCGATTCGAAAAGTTATCTTCCAAATTTGATCGAATTGGCTCCCGATATATATATTCCATTGCGTTCGAAATAGGGGTAAAACATTATAAACGCTAGGCGGCACGCTTCGTTTGGAGTTCGGAAATTTGGAGATGAATAGTGTTTTGGGCGAATTTTCTATAAAAGGACTCATCCTCTTCATATATTCAGAAACCCTAGAAAAGAAACCCTAGCTGCCATTTTTATTTCGATGGCCAGGAAATTCCCTTCTTTCCTCCTCGATAACTCATGATCCGCCATTATTTTGAAAATCATCCAACTACAAAATCGAAGAGCTAGTCGAGAGCTTTCAAACCAACGGCTATGATCGTAAACAATCGAGTAGATCGACGGCAAATCAAGCTTGAATACCGCAAGTTCAACTTCATTTTTCTCGGCCATCATGCAACCGAGCTTCACACCGTCTTCGACGAAGGTATAGTAGAGGAAGGTCTTCCGATTGGCAGTGGTATGATGGGCTCTCGGCGATCGTAGTGGCATGTCGAACTAGGGCAAAAAGCGACGGCGGTGGGTTATTGTTCGTGTTCGAACAAGCCTGGGGAAGAAAGAACATGCGTCGCCAGATTTTGATCAAGCAAAAGGAACGGCCGAGATGAACTTAGGTTTAAAAAATTAAAAAGATAATTGTATATTAATTTATATTTAAATTGTATAAACTTTAAAACGTTGTAACTCTTTCATACGAGGTCCGTTTTGTACCAAACAAATTGCGTTGGGTTCGTATGGACGAACACTACGCGATGGGGCTAGATTGGAGTTGATTGGAGATAGTTTGAATTTTGAATAAAATTAAACGCACGTTTAATTTTATTCGAAATAAAACACTGCGACTGTTATTGGAACCGAGGTGAGAACTTCTCACTCAATCGAAATTGTTTCGATTTAACTTTTAAATAGTTAGATTTAAAATTGCTTGTTGTGATTGAATGATAAATTGCTATCTTTTATATTGAAATAGACCCTATGCGCTGTATATTAAGCGGATGTTATTTATTAAAAACATATACCGCGATATTCCATCTTGAGTGGAATTGGTATTATATATGTACTTGGAGTTGATTTTCCCGCATTATATAGCGGATGAGGCCCTATTGCGCTGCATAATAGCGGATAATATTTTATATGAACCCATGTACCGCGATATTCCGTACTGAAATGGATTGGTATTGTACTAACATCTGTGGTTGCAGGGAAACAGGTTGTAGGGATCCAACTGGATTCCTCACCCGTATTGATTTATTTACAGATATTGTGATATATTCTGTTATCATATGATATATGATGTTTTGGATGCCGTGATTGTTATATTTAGTGTTGTTGCATCATTGGGCCTATTTTGGAAAATCGAAAGTATTAAAGTGATGAATTCCAAATTTTAAAAGGGTTTTGAAGTGATTTTCTTTGAAAGTATACGTTTTATTAATATTTTAGAATTGATTCATTTTAAATAAATAAACGTTATAATTTTAGTGTTATAAAAAGTATGATTTTTGAGAAATATAGTTGAAAATTGATTTTTGAAATATGGAGTTAATGAATTTTGCAAAATGGTTTAAATTGGGATTTTTGAATTATTATAAAACGATTTATATAAAAGATTTATAAAATTGATATTTATAAATTAAAATATTGGAATTATAAAACGAGTATTTATAAGTGTTAAAATGAAGTATAAATGGATTTCATAAGTGAATGAAATTTATAGATTTATAAATTGTGAAGTTGTAAAATGGATATATTTTGTAAAATAAAAAGATTTATAAGAAATTAACTTATAAATGGGATTTTGGAATTTAAAGGAGATTTAAATAGAATTTGTTAATAAAGTGCTTTTATAAGTTGAAGTTGTTATAAAATATGAATGGAAATTATAAACGTTGTTTTATAAATCCGAAATCGACTTATTTTGGTAAGTTAATCATTATAGCTTATTAAAGGAGATATATTCACGATTTTGGACGATGGACAATCCTTTAAATAAAATGTGTAGAAATGTTGAATTTGGTTAACGAAGTATATTCAAGATTTTGGACAGTGAATAATATATTAAAAAAAGTTTTGGGGAAGCGATATTTTAAATAGAACTAAAACGATTTGAAGATGTTTTAAAATGTATTAAGGATCGGAACCATAGATTTCAACATTCATTGTTTAAATAGACTTTTCAAGAAATAAGGAAATGGTGGACTATAACACTGTTGTTATAGTAAATGATTTTCGAAAGGAAATGTTTTATATAGTATTGGATTTATATATCTATCTAAATTTCGAATCCCTATACTAGTGATTTTGGGTTGTCGTAACGATGTTTTACGCAACATTCGTTTTGACTCAAATGAATGTGTTTAAGAGAACGTTTTCCTTAAAGGGATAAAATATATACTTAATTGTTTTTTAAGTATATTGGATATTTTCTAAGTATTGAAACTAAATAGATTTGTGAATTACTTATTGAATAAGTATGGAAATGTTTTCCAATATGAAGTGAATTTTTTTGGGTTTCTATCTTTTAAAGATAAATTGAAAATGAATAAGTATTTGGAATTTCTTTTCCACTATGAAATTGAAATGGTTTAGAGAACATATCTTTTTAAAGATAGATTGAAGTGAATATCTGGCAAGTTATTTAATTTATGGAAGATTAATAAAAAGGGCTTAGTGATTGTAATGGTGCTGGATATTTGCTTGTTGGCCTTGATAGTTAAATAACCGACTATCAATATTTGCCTTTAAATGAGTATTTGATGTGATTTGCTTGAATTTGAATGCTACACTTATTTTAAAATAAGCGCTCGTTATTCGGTTTAGCCGGAAGAGGACCTTTGTGTCAAAAATCCCATTCCGAATAAGTGATATGTCGTAATGTATAGCATTGGAAGACCGGTGTTGAAGACCGGATCTTTTTGAAAACGGAAGGATTACCGTCGAATGTCTCTGCATCGGCTGATCTCCGATATAGCGATTTTATCACCCTTTGTGATGGGAAGTCCGGTCGTGATTAGTGAATATCTGGATTGCAAGGGCTTCTTTGAAAGTTCCTTCGGTTCTGTTCCAACCCAGAACGGACTTGTATGGTTGTGTGTCTAACGTTACAATTTGAGATGTAAAGCTGATTTCTATCAAATATATTTCTGTTGGTGGCGGAGAATTTATTCTCTTAGCCTAAACCCTTCTCTGAGACGTACGAGCTCAGAGGTTGTGTAGTTGATGGTTACCAGTGATATATTCCCAAATTGGTAATGTGGCATACGAAGTGTTGTTGAGCATTTGTTGATCAAAGCGTGGCTTTTATGAAAAGCGTAGCTTTGTGGACGAGACTTCGTCGGACCTCACACCCCGAAAATGGTCAAAACAGGAAAAGATGCAGCAAGGTTATTAGGGGACAGCGCCCCCTTAGTGTATGTCATTTCCTTCTGGATAGAGGTGGTATTATGGTATGGAGCCCTGATACTTAACCTATGTTGTTGCTGCAAACTTATTACTTTGTGGTTGTTGGTGAATCCCGGAATTTAGGTCAGTTACGGCCGGGGGATGGCATATTCGTGTCAGTAGTTACCCAGTTAGGGGTAACCCGGCCATGTGCTGGCAGAGATCCGCTTAGGTTCTCGGGGCGTCTTTCCAAAGGCGTACCTATGTGGCAATGGGAAGTTCCTTGGCCTGACCATTTATTGGAAATCCAAACTCCAATACGAAACCCTGTATGGTTTTAGTTGTAGAACCTGCCATTTACTTATGGTGGTCACCACTGTTTAGGTGGTAGCTATAGTAGGCATAGTTCGGAATGTCTATGTTGGCTAAGATTTATATCATTACTTTCAAAATGTTTTCCTACACTTTGCACCTATAGTAATAATATCAAAGAAATTTTGCGTATCAAGCATATTTGACTATCATAAGGAGACATCTCCTCCGATTCTGCGTTTGCATTATGTGTGTGTGGGGGAGGCCATACGGTAATCTCATTTTCTAAAAAGCATTGCGAATCTAATTTAAAATATTTCTCTGTTTGTTTTTAAAGATAAACTGTTTTAAGCTCTCACACCAGTCCCATGACTGACCTGGTGTTTATTGTTTCCTTCCTAAACGCTGGGTGCCCACCAATTTTAACACGGGCAGTCTAAAGTCAGGTTATCAGGATATTCTGGAATTCAGGAGTTGCTGTAGAGATTGGAAGGCAAGCTGGATGGCATGGCGTATCAACTAGTATATAGTATTTCTTTTCCACTATTTGTTGTTGTAAACTCCGTTAATGTAATGTAATGTGATGTAAAGTATAAAATGTACAGTTCTTTGATTTAAAGATATTCATTTATCTATTATATGTTGTTCCGCTGCGATTGTGAGATTCTAATATTGTTTTCTATTGCTTCTTCTTTCTTTCTTCTTCTATCTTCTACCTCTTCTTTAACCCTAACGGTTCGATTTTTCGGTCTTCGATTGTTCGGCAGTTGATACAGTGGACGTATTAATGTTGACCTTCGTGGACGAAAAATCGCAATCTTTACAAAAATATCTTTGAAACAAGTAGACATCTCCTCAAGAAACTCGGCTCCAAATCAAACACCAACCACTTGTTCCTCTTAAGGAAAACAATGAGACCATGTCCGAAATGAGGTAACTCATCGACCTTAGACTCATATTTCAATATAGACAAGACTTCCTTACTTGAGATCCAGAAAATCTCTAAATATCCGAATCTTCCCAGCAGTAGGCATCATTGTTCCTTCAACACCATTTAAATCTTGCTTCAAAAGAACATCTTTAGAACCATCCATGGATATTGCATCCCATCACTCAGCTATTCCTTCCTGAAGCTATCAAGATACCATCACCAGTTTCTACTCAGCTGACAGATTCAACTCTTGGAACTCCCGCTCACTTGAGGGAAAATCAACCTCACACTCCAAGAATATACTCCAATCCTTGAAAAGACTATCTCTGGTATCAATGAAATCCTTTCACCAATCTACAAAGCTTATTCGAGACGATATTAGGTCTACAATCTCGACAGATACACCTCCAACCACAACATATAACCCTCTTCCAATAGTGGTAGTCGTGTTCCACACACTCCTACCTTATCTATCTTTATAACCTATGTTGAAAAATCCGAATAGATAACCCAACAGATTAGGTAGATTTATAAATATATCTATATATATATATATATATATATATATATATATATAAATTACAAGTACGCTCTCTCAAGATAGACACCACTCTAGAGCCTAGGTATTCACTCAACCTAATGCTTTGATACCAAATGTAGCGACCCGACTTTCTATCACCAGAAAGACGCATCACTATTTAAGAAAGAAAGGGATAGAAGAAGAAAAGAAAGAGAAGAAAGAGCAACAATACATCAGAAATCTCACAGCGGAACGAATGAAATATAATATATAACATATACATAGTATCGTATACATCAGAATACACAACTATACATCTCAATTTAGACAGTTATAGCATTTCCGTCTAAAATACAATACAAGAACAACTATACAGAATAACACACAGCGGAAACTCCATCTATATATCTACACGCTGAAGCCTCCTGCTCCAAAGCTCCACCAGAATTCGTCAAAGATAACCTGAATCACTTGACTACTCCTACATAATATGAGTACCCAAGAGTTTAATAAAACAGAAGATAAACACTCGGGTCAGACAGGGGTCTGTTGTGAGTAAATGGTTTAAAGTTTCTTAACTTTAGTAAATCCTTTGAAAAGAAAGGTATCACGTAAGACTTCCCACACATAAACATGGAAAAGTTTTTACCTTACGCTAACCAAAACATTTGATAGGAAATCCTATGATATTATAATAGTGTCTACGGTTTTCAAGTAAATATGAAATAGTCGAAATTGTTACATCAATAAATTCCAGCTACTAGCCACAAAAGTGGTTACTACAAACAAAACCGTAGGGACTCGTAGGAAGAAAGGTTTTCCATCAATGGCAGGGCTACTGGGGTACCGCCCATCACAGTACGTGGCCTAGATCACCATACCGAGGACCACTCCTGATCCCCTGCAACGCAAGGCCGGGACCATTCCTTACTGAACAGTCCCGAACAAGACAACCCCGCAGTTGGCTGCGGATCCAACCGCCCATAAAGACGAAATAAAAAGGGACATCTAGACAGGGGTAAATCTCATCCTACTTGGGCATGACCCACCGAACCTTGCTGCACCTCCCCTGTTTTAGCCATTTCCGGTTGATGAGGCTTGAGGCTGCGATTACCTTTATAGGACACATTTATCTTAGAATGCTCATCGTCCACCTGACGATGTTCTGAAAGCATTCAATCCATACAAGTCCGTTCCGGGTTCGAACGAAACCGAAGGCACTATCTCATTGCACTCATTTTTGGAATCACCCTCTGAGACAACGACCATATCCCTTGCACTCTAAATCACCATCTCGAACCTGTAAGTACTATTTCCGTCAAACTCATCACGGAATCACCCCCAGAGTTATACTTGACGAATAGTTCTTACACCTCGAGTCTTCACTTGCACTCCACTTGGATTCACGACCTAACGTTTATTTTGGATCGATGTGGTTTTCAGATATCCAAATATGGTGAGTAAAATCAGTGCTACATCTTCTTCAACACTTTCTGTTCAACAGTTTTTGATTAGGTGAGTAAACAAAACTAATTTTCAAAATTTTAGCTTGCATATTTTTCTCACTGATATATGTTGATGAAGTTTAAATATATACTGTTTTGTATATATGTTGATTGCACTGGAAGTTGCATAATTGTTATTGATCAGTACTTCAAGTTGTATCAGTACTTCAAGTTTAAACAAATCTTAGTCATATAACCATTTAAATGTTGTATTGAATAAATTTGAGTCTGTTTATATGAAACAAGCCTGCAAACATGTTTAAGATTTAACAGTATGATACTAATACTGTATTATCCCACTTCAGGTAAACAAGAAATTAAAGTGTAAATTCAAATGTTTAAATTTGAAAATTCAATAACATATTTAGATTTCATACAAGTGATTATGATTTTTAACATAAAGATTATGATTTTTATGCAAAAGTATTAAGAGCAGTTTCGAAATCAAATGAAAATGGGTTTTTGTGAATTGTGGGTAATAGAGTTAATTATAATTCCTGAAATCTGGCATGAAGCAAGATGAAAGAGATATTAACACTAGAAAAATAGTAATTTATTTTTTGAATTCATATATTTTGAGTTTGAATCATAAATAGGGTTTAAACCCATTCTTTTTCAAAGCTCTGTAAACAAATTGATTTCAGCTCCACTAAGAAATCGAGTTGGCCGCGACGCTTGGAGGAGCTAGGTGGAGGTGTAGGCGACGTCTTGACGAATTTTCATCACCTTCGGTGATGGATGGTGACCGCGTGAGGTAATTTACGGTGATACGTTCCTGTTCGTGTTCGAGCAGTAGATCATTTTTTGATCTGGAACCTTTCGATGGGTTTTGGGTTTAGATCTTGGTAGTAGTGATGTTTTGGGATAGTGGGGACTGCCGCGAGTCGCCAGTGGCCAAGCGCACCACCGTGCACGTGCACAGTGGCGTAAGGGATGTCTGATGATACGTTAAGGGGGGGGTGACGCGTGCTCATACTCGAGATATGGTTATGTTTCTTCGAGTTTGTCTTCGGGTTTGCCTGGGTGTGATCGCGTGAGTGTTGTACTTAAACTTAACAAAAAAAAAGAGAAGAAAAGAAAAAACTGGAGAGAAAAAGAAGAAAAGGAGAGAGCACGGGTGAGACGCGGGGAAACTCGAGTTTTTCTCGAGTAATGTACGATGTTGTCTCGGTGCTTTCAAATGGGCCTGCACTGATTTTGTACAGGTGAGTTACTGGATCAAGAAACAAATGTTAAATTATTAAGCTAATGTTTTAATTAAAGACTTGATTTAAGTAATTATATAAAGGTAGAAGATTGGTCAGTAAATAGTGGAATGTTGATTAAAATTTTTGCTTGAATTTTTAAATTAATAACTTTAAGCTGATTTTGAAATAAATATTTAATCAAATAAAATATCAAGAACATAAGCTTATCATTAAAAAGTTAGTTAGTGAATGGAAGTTAACATACGAGATTAATTAAAGATATTACATTTTAATTAAATTGATAATTAAAGTAATTTGTAATAATTAAATAATTAGTTCCTTTTAATAAGTAAGTCATTAATTATTAAGTGATAATTAAGAATTAACTAATTATTTGATTAATTGAGAAATAGTTAATGAATAGATAAATAATTAAGTAAAGGTTAGATAATTTATAAATTACAAATTAATGATTAACTAATTAATTAATTGATCGTTAATCAGCTAATTATTCAGTAATTAATTTACAGAATAAATTAGTTTATTCTTAAGCAAATGATTTAGTAAGTAAAACCAAACTGTTTGGTATGCATTGATAATCATGTTTGGTTGACTGTGATATCTGTTGATGATATTCCTGTGATATGTTATGATATATTATGGATATCTGTGATAACAGTATATGATTTATCTGATATATCTGTTATGTTAATTTCTAATATTTAATTGAACTGTTAAGTTAAATAGACAACTTAGCCCTTAAAATGGCGTTTGGATCCGATGAGACCGGGATCGGAAGAATCAATTTTGATTCTCCGAAAACCACATCGATCCAAATTAAACGATAGGTCGTAACTCATCAAATGGAGATCGAGATAGAGTTTCAGAATGCAAGGGTTATCGTCGTTAACTCTGAGGGTGATTCCAAAATGAGTGTAACGAGATAATGCCTTCGGTTTCGTTCGAACCCGGAACGAACTTGTATGGATTGAATGCTTACAACACATCGTCAGGCGGACGATGAGCATTCTAAGTGATTTGTTCAATAAAGGTAATCGTAGCCTCAAGCCTCATCAACCGGGAATGGCTAAAACAGGGGAGATGCAGCAAGGTTAGGTGGGTCATGCCCAAGCAGGACAAGATTTTCTCCTGTCTAGATGTCCCTTTTTATTTCAGCTTAGTGGGCAGTTGTTGGCCACAACTGCGGGGTTATCTTGTTCGGGACTGTTCAGTAAGGAATGGTTCCGGCCTTGTGTTGTAGGGGATGAAGGGAGTAATCCTCGGTACGGTGATCTAGGCCCCGTACTGTGACGGGCGGTACCCCAGTAGCCCTGCCATTGTTGTAAATCCATTTACCCTACGAGACCCTACGGTTTTGATTTGTATTACCCACTTTCGTGGCTAGTAGCTGGAATTTAATCATGTAACAATTTCGGCTATTTTCTATTTACTTGAAAACCCTAGACACTATTATAATATCACAGAATTTCCTATAAAATGTTTTGGTTAGCGTAAGGTAAAAACTTACCCGTATTTATTTGTGGGGAGTCTTACGTGATACCTTTATTTTCAAATGATTTTCAAAGTTAAGCAATTTTAACATGTTTACTCATACCAGACCCATGTCTGACCCGGAGTTTATATTTTGTGTTTTCATAAACTCTTGGGTACTCAAATTTTTACGAGTAGCCAAGTGATAGGTATCTAGAAGTGTTGCTTTTCTGGAGGAGCTATTTTGGAGAGAAGACCAGACGTACGTATATATATATGTAGTTCCGCTGTGTAGTTAGTGATGCTGTATTTTGGATGTATGTATGGACATGTATGTATATAACAGTCCTGTTATGTGATATTGTACAACTCTGATGTATGTATAACTATGTAATAGATATGTGATGTATTATATTTTGTTCCAGTCCGCTGTGAGATTCTGATGTTGTTGTTCTTTCTTTCTATTCTTTTCTATTTCTATCCCTTTCTTTCTTAATGATGAAACGTCTTTCTGGGATTGAGAAAGGCGGGTCGTCACAGTTGGTATCAGAGCGCTAGGTAAAGCGAGTACCTAGGCTCTAGTGTTATAGTTCTCTAGAGAGTGCGTATTTGTATTTTATATAATATATATATATATATATATATATATATATATATATATATATATCTAAATTGGTTGAGTTACCTTTTCAGGTGACCGACATGAGTTCAGGAAGAAGAGGCAGAGTTTGGGCCAGTACTTCTACAGATAATGGACGGAGTCAGAATGTTATTGAGGCTGTCAATCCAGTACCATCTCAAGTTAGCTTTGCAGCCTTATGCAAGGATTTCAAACATCTTGGAGGCCAACCATTCAAAGGTTCGGAGTCAATAATTGAAGTTCAGGAATGGTTACGCTCTTGTGAACGTATTTTCAAGAGCATGAGATTGTCTGATGGGCGTAAGAGGCATATGGCATCGTGGCAGTTGCAAGGTGGTGCAGCAGCATGGTGGGATTCAACTATTGCAAATATTTCTGAGGATGACATTTCTTGGGACAGATTCAAGGAGTTGTTTGAAGAAAAGTATGTGCCGACGGCAGGGAGAACTCAACTGTATCAAGATTTTCTGAATTTGAAGCAGGGTAGTATGTCTATTTCGGAGTATGAAACTAGATTCAACGAACTCTCTTGTTATGGATCAGGACTCATCGATACTCCTCTGAAAAAGAATGAGAAATTTGTACAAGGATTGAGACCTGAATTCCATGGGAAATTGACAGTGCTTCTGAAGGAATCTTTTGTTGATTTGATTGATATGGCATTGAGGTATGAAAGTCTGATGAGTAAGAAGCCGGTGGATTCAGTTACAACTTCAAGTGGGAATTTCACTAATCCGAATAAGCGAAAGTTTGATCCTAAATGGAGGAAACCAAATAAGAAGAAACCTGGGAATAACAACGGACCCCGAAAGTGTTACATTTGTCATCAGGAAGGGCATTTGGCAAATAAGTGTTCTAGGAAGGGATTCCAGCAGCAACAGCAGCAACCGCACCAGAGTGGCCCAGGATCAGCTATGGTCCAGAAATCATTGTGCTTTAATTTTCATCAGCCAGGGCACATGATCAACACTGTCCACTTCTGTAGAGAGCACCTCAGAATAAAGTTTTTGCTTTGGAAGCCGGACCATCTTCTTCTTCGATGGGCAAAGGAGTATTAGAAGGTACTTTACTTTTAAATGGAAAATATATTAGAGTTTTGTTTGATTCGGGTGCTTCCTTGATTTTTATTTCCTTGGACTCTGTTGAAAAGTTTTCTCTTACCCATAGTTCAGTAGATAGTTCTATCTTGGTGTCTAATCCTATAGGAGGGGTGACCAAATTAGACTCTATTTGTAAGGACTTGAAGATCTCTTATCTATCCCACAGTTTCTCTTGTGACCCGTATGTGTTGAATTTTAAGGGATTTGATCTTATTTTGGGTATGGATTGGCTGGATAAGTATAAAGCCGTCTTGAATTGTGATGAGAGAACAGTTTCGTTGGAAACTGATCAGGGTAGAATTGCCAGAGTGTCGTGTGATAATTCTGGAATTCACTTGAGCAGTCTTCTGCATGGAATGGAGACATCTGAAGAGAGTGTTGAAGTTATTGATATGGTTCGGGATTTTGCTGATGTTTTTGAAGAAGTTAAGTGTTTGCCACCACATCGAGAAATAGAGTTCCGTATTGATTTGATTCCAGGAGCTGTGCCAGTAATTCAACCCAGTAGGAGAATGGCTCCCAGGGAAAGAGAAGAGTTGATTAAGCAGACGCAGGATCTTTTAAAGAAGGGATTGATTAGACCTAGTTTTTCTTGTTGGGGTTCAGCGGCGATGTTTGTGACCAAACCGGATGGATCACTGAGGTTCTGTGTGGATTATAGAGAATTGAAAAAAGTGACTATCCGTAATAAATATCCTCTTCCTCGCATCGATGATCTTTTTGACCAGTTGCATGGTGCTTCTATCTTTTCTCAATTGGATCTAGCTTCAGGTTTCCACCAGTTGAGGGTAGCTGAAGACAGTATTCCCTTGACTGCATTTAGGGGACCGAATTGTTTCTATGAGCGGTTGGTTATGCCGTTCGGATTAACCAACGCTCCTGCTTATTTCGTTGATCTCATGAACCGAGTCTTTAGAGATGTGTTGAATAAGTTTGTGCTGGTATTCATTGATGATATCTTGGTCTATTCCAAATCCGAAGAAGAGCACAGGGAACATTTGAGGATTGTATTGGAGACTCTGAGAAAGAATGTGCTGAAGGCGAAGTTTTCGAAGTGTTATTTCTGGAAATCGGAAGTTAAATTTTTAGGGCACATTGTTTCGGGGAAAGGCATTTCTGTAGACTCGGCGAAAGTGGAAACTATTTTGGAATGGAAACAGCCAGAGACACCGACGGAAGTTCGCAGTTTTCTAGGATTGACTGGTTACCACAGGAGATTTATTAGAGATTATTCCAAGATTTCTTCGCATTTGACTAAGCTGACCAGAAAAGGAGCAAAATTCAAATGGACATCTCAGTGTGAAGAAGCTTTTCAGGAATTGAAGATAAGGCTCACGAGTGCACCAGTACTTGCTGTTCCGGATGGGAAGAGCAAATTCGAGGTTTACACTGATGCTTGTATTGTTGGTTTGGGAGCAGTTCTGATGCAGAACGGAAGGGTTATTGCGTATGCTAGTCGACAGTTAAAACCTCATGAGAAAAACTATGCTACGCATGATCTTGAATTGCTTGCCATTGTTTTTGCTCTGAAGATTTGGAGACATTATCTTTTAGGAGAGAAATTTGAATTGTTCACGGATCACAAACCGTTGAAATATTTATTCTCTCAAAAAGACCTTAATCTGAGACAGCAGCGGTGGGTTGAATTTCTTGCATCCTATGATCTGGATATTCTGTACACTCCGGGGAAAGCGAATGTCGTAGCTGATGCTCTCAGTAGGAACGCGGTTTTATCTCTTATGGAAGTGGTTCCATCTCTTATTGAAAGGATCTCAAGCAAGCAAGAATCTGATAAGAAGTTGAGGAGGATCATCAAAGAAGTCAGAAGAGGTCAGTGTCCTAGTTTTGACATTGATGACCAAGGAACACTAAGGATCAATGGGAGAATCTGTGTTCCAAACGACAAGGATTTGAAGCAGGAAGTTTTATCAGAAAGTCATTGTTCCAAATTGAATATTCATCCTGGAATCTCGAAGATGTATAAGGACATGAGGAGAGCATTCTGGTGGCCGGGTATGAAGAAGGATGTTGCTAGATTTGTGAACAGTTGTGCCATTTGTCAGCAAGTTAAAGGTGATCAACAGAAATCTGCCGGGTTATTGCAACCTCTGGAAATTCCGAATTGGAAATGGGAAATGATCTCGATGGATTTTATTGATGGTTTGCCTAGAACCAGGAAAGGAAATGACGGTATATGGGTTATTGTGGATCGTTTAACTAAGAGTGCCCATTTTATACCAGTAAAGGCAACCCATACTGCAGTTTCTTTGGCAGAAATATTCTTGAAAGAGACAGTTCGATTGCATGGGGTTCCAGTCAGCATAGTAAGTGATCGTGATCCTATTTTCACTAGCAAATTTTGGGAAGCTCTGCAATCATCAATGGGAACAGATTTGAGATTAAGTACAGCCTATCATCCTCAAACGGACGGACAGACAGAGAGGCTAAATCGTATTCTTAAGGATATGCTACGGGCTTGTGTTTTAGATTTTGGAGAATCTTCGGAGGACCATCTTCATTTAGTGGAATTTTCTTATAATAACAGTTATCAAGCAAGTATTAAGATGGCTCCTTGTGAAGCTTTATACGGAAGGCCATGTAGATCTCCATCTTGTTGGATTGAATCGAAGGATCGTCTTGTGCTCGGACCCGATCTTATTCGTGAAGCTTCTGCGAAGGTTGAGCTTATTAAGAAAAGAATGAAAGCTGCTCAAGATCGTCAGAAGAAATATGTGGATAGAAGACGAAGGCCATTGGAATTTGAGATCGGAGACTTGGTTTTTATTAAAGTTTCCCCAATTAAAGGTGCTATAAGATTCGGAAAGACGGGAAAACTTGCTCCGAGATACATTGGACCGTTCCGAGTGTTGGAGAGAATGGAACTGTGGCCTACAGGATTGAATTACCAGTACGAATGTCTATGATTCACGATGTGTTTCATGTATCGCATTTGAGGAAATTTGTTCATGATCCCTCACTGGTTGTAGAACCGGTAATTCAAGAAGATTTGGAAGTAGAACCCAATTTAACTGTGGTCAGAAATCCAGTTTAGATTGTGGACAGAGACGAGAAGAAACTCAGGAACAAAGTGGTGAAACTCGTTAAGGTGTAATGGAGTGAGGATCCCAAGGATTGTACCTGGGAAACTCTTGATAGTTTTAGGAGTGCTTATCCGGATTTATGTTCGGATAACTAGTGTTGTTTGTTAGAATAGACTGTTTGTTTGCTATTGTATGAATGATATGTATGTTTGGATTGTTAATATAAAAGCTTTTGAATTTACTGTTGTTTAAATTTCGGGGATGAAATTCTTTTAAGGGGGAAGGAATGTAACGACCCGGAATTTTGACGATATATTTTAATAAATATTAAATCTAAATTAAATCAAATATAAGCTTGTCAACATTTAAATTTATGAGATATTAAATGTTTAACAGTTATATATGTTTATAAAAGGAAATTTTGATTTGAAATTTAAAATTTAAATACTTCAAAACCATTTAAAACAAAATAGGATTTATTCAATAGAATTAAATCAAAGATTCATTATTTGATATTTGATAAAATACATATGAATACACTTTTAGTTTTTAAAATGATAAGTTTTAAAATTAACAAACATGAAATTATTTCACATAAATATGGAAGTGCAAAATTGGTATATAACACAAACATACATTATAAACGTAATTAAAGTAACATAAAAATACAACATATAAATTATAATGTGCAATATACAAAAACAAGTATTTTCAAACAAACAATGATCTACAACATTTAAATTGTGCAACACAACAACCTTAAATAAAATGTTAAAACATCATTTGAACAAGTATGAGATTTCATATAGAATATAACTAACAAAAATAAGTAAACAAAAACATGTTAACAATATAATCATATCATGAAGTTTGTAAAATATATAACCTGTATATGCAAGTGCAAAGAAACAAGATAAGTTACTTAACAAATAAAACATTCAGGCCTTAGGAAATCAGGGTGATCTTAAAAATAAAACAAGTTTTCAACTCAAAGATAATAATAAAACAAAAATATAAAGAACACAAATAGTATACACAACTATATATATATCAATCCAGTAAGTACACAGCCGAGATAGTGATACTGTCTTATACAACAAAGTGAGTAAACACAAATATCTTGGTACTAATAGAAAATTGTCAGTAAAATTTATTACTTGCTGTCATAATTAATAACATGAACATTAAATAGCATAACATATTGTTTAATTAAGTACACAGCCGAAATCTCTTATATCATTATTTTCTGCAGACTTTTACTAGCCATTAAAAAGAAAGAGTGACATGCAGATGGAACTGGCCAGATAAAACCTATTGTTAAGTGACTTTAACTTATATTCATGCATCTATATATTCACTTATAACCTTCAGTTTACCCATTAGCACTGAACATAAACTTAAACTAGAAGAAGAAGTAAAAAAACTGTAAACAAGCAAAGAAGAGAGAAATAGAAAAGAAGAGTAGAGGGGAGCTTCAGGAAAGTTTCAATTTGCAAGTATCTTCTTCAACACTTTCTGTTCAACAGTTTTTGATTAGGTGAGTAAACAAAACTAATTTTCAAAATTTTAGCTTGCATATTTTTCTCACTGATATATGTTGATGAAGTTTAAATATATACTGTTTTGTATATATGTTGATTGCACTGGAAGTTGCATAATTGTTATTGATCAGTACTTCAAGTTGTATCAGTACTTCAAGTTTAAACAAATCTTAGTCATATAACCATTTAAATGTTGTATTGGATAAATTTGAGTCTGTTTATATGAAACAAGCCTGCAAACATGTTTAAGATTTAACAGTATGATACTAATACTGTATTATCCCACTTCAGGTAAACAAGAAATTAAAGTGTAAATTCAAATGTTTAAATTTGAAAATTCAATAACATATTTAGATTTCATACAAGTGATTATGATTTTTAACATAAAGATTATGATTTTTATGCAAAAGTATTAAGAGCAGTTTCGAAATCAAATGAAAATGGGTTTTTGTGAATTGTGGGTAATAGAGTTAATTATAATTCCTGAAATCTGGCATGAAGCAAGATGAAAGAGATATTAACACTAGAAAAATAGTAATTTATTTTTTGAATTCATATATTTTGAGTTTGAATCATAAATAGGGTTTAAACCCATTCTTTTTCAAAGCTCTGTAAACAAATTGATTTCAGCTCCACTAAGAAATCGAGTTGGCCGCGACGCTTGGAGGAGCTAGGTGGAGGTGTAGGCGACGTCTTGACGAATTTTCATCACCTTCGGTGATGGATGGTGACCGCGTGAGGTAATTTACGGTGAGACGTTCCTGTTCGTGTTCGAGCAGTAGATCATTTTTTGATCTGGAACCTTTCGATGGGTTTTGGGTTTAGATCTTGGTAGTAGTGATGTTTTGGGATAGTGGGGACTGCCGCGAGTCGCCAGTGGCCAAGCGCACCACCGTGCACGTGCACGGTGGCGTAAGGGATGTCTGATGATACGTTAAGGGGGGGTGACGCGTGCTCATACTCGAGATATGGTTATGTTTCTTCGAGTTTGTCTTCGGGTTTGCCTGGGTGTGATCGCGTGAGTGTTGTACTTAAACTTAACAAAAAAAAAGAGAAGAAAAGAAAAAACTGGAGAGAAAAAGAAGAAAAGGAGAGAGCACGGGTGAGACGCGGGGAAACTCGAGTTTTTCTCGAGTAATGTACGATGTTGTCTCGGTGCTTTCAAATGGGCCTGCACTGATTTTGTACAGGTGAGTTACTGGATCAAGAAACAAATGTTAAATTATTAAGCTAATGTTTTTAATTAAAGACTTGATTTAAGTAATTATATAAAGGTAGAAGATTGGTCAGTAAATAGTGGAATGTTGATTAAAATTTTTGCTTGAATTTTTAAATTAATAACTTTAAGCTGATTTTGAAATAAATATTTAATCAAATAAAATATCAAGAACATAAGCTTATCATTAAAAAGTTAGTTAGTGAATGGAAGTTAACATACGAGATTAATTAAAGATATTACATTTTAATTAAATTGATAATTAAAGTAATTTGTAATAATTAAATAATTAATTCCTTTTAATAAGTAAGTCATTAATTATTAAGTGATAATTAAGAATTAACTAATTATTTGATTAATTGAGAAATAATTAATGAATAGATAAATAATTAAGTAAAGGTTAGATAATTTATAAATTACAAATTAATGATTAACTAATTAATTAATTGATCGTTAATCAGCTAATTATTCAGTAATTAATTTACAGAATAAATTAGTTTATTCTTAAGCAAATGATTTAGTAAGTAAAACCAAACTGTTTGGTATGCATTGATAATCATGTTTGGTTGACTGTGATATCTGTTGATGATATTCCTGTGATATGTTATGATATATTATGGATATCTGTGATAACAGTATATGATTTATCTGATATATCTGTTATGTTAATTTCTGATATTTAATTGAACTGTTAAGTTAAATAGACAACTTAGCCCTTAAAATGGCGTTTGGATCCGATGAGACCGGGATCGGAAGAATCAATTTTGATTCTCCGAAAACCACATCGATCCAAATTAAACGATAGGTCGTAACTCATCAAATGGAGATCGAGATAGAGTTTCAGAATGCAAGGGTTATCGTCGTTAACTCTGAGGGTGATTCCAAAATGAGTGTAACGAGATAATGCCTTCGGTTTCGTTCGAACCCGGAACGAACTTGTATGGATTGAATGCTTACAACACATCGTCAGGCGGACGATGAGCATTCTAAGTGATTTGTTCAATAAAGGTAATCGTAGCCTCAAGCCTCATCAACCGGGAATGGCTAAAACAGGGGAGATGCAGCAAGGTTAGGTGGGTCATGCCCAAGCAGGACAAGATTTTCTCCTGTCTAGATGTCCCTTTTTATTTCGGCTTAGTGGGCAGTTGTTGGCCACAACTGTGGGTTATCTTGTTCGGGACTGTTCACTAAGGAATGGTTCCGGCCTTGTGTTATAGGGGATGAAGGGAGTAATCCTCGGTACGGTGATCTAGGCCCCGTACTGTGACGGGCGGTACCCCAGTAGCCCTGCCATTGTTGGAAATCCATTTACCCTACGAGACCCTACGGTTTTGATTTGTATTACCCACTTTCGTGGCTAGTAGCTGGAATTTAATCATGTAACAATTTCGGCTATTTTCTATTTACTTGAAAACCCTAGACACTATTATAATATCACAGAATTTCCTATAAAATGTTTTGGTTAGCGTAAGGTAAAAACTTACCCGTATTTATTTGTGGGGAGTCTTACGTGATACCTTTATTTTCAAATGATTTTCAAAGTTAAGCAATTTTAACCTGTTTACTCATACCAGACCCATGTCTGACCCGGAGTTTATATTTTGTGTTTTCATAAACTCTTGGGTACTCAAATTTTTACGAGTAGCCAATTGATAGGTATCTAGAAGTGTTGCTTTTCTGGAGGAGCTATTTTGGAGAGAAGACCAGACGTACGTATATATATATGTAGTTCCGCTGTGTAGTTAGTGATGCTGTATTTTGGATGTATGTATGGACATGTATGTATATAACAGTCCTGTTATGTGATATTGTACGACTCTGATGTGTGTATAACTATGTAATAGATATGTGATGTATTATATTTTGTTCCAGTCCGCTGTGAGATTCTGATGTTGTTGTTCTTTCTTTCTATTCTTTTCTATTTCTATCCCTTTCTTTCTTAATGATGAAACGTCTTTCTGGGATTGAGAAAGGAGGGTCGTCACATTTGGTATCAGAGCTTTTGGTTAAGACACATCCTTGGCTCTGTTGGGAATTACTCATTAGAGATAGAGTCAGTAGTACTCTAGAATGAGATTGAGTGTATTAATAGATATGAGCACGTATTTGTTAGTGAATATAAAATTATTTTATATTGTGATGATTGGTTTGTTGAGTGGTATATGTATGTTGCTCAATACGAGTAATTAACGTTGTTGGTAGGGATCTCTAGACACTTATACAGAACAAATTCGACACGATATCGTTTTAAAATAGGGTAAATGAAATAATTTTACCCAAAACTATTTTCGTATATGAAAGAAAACTTTTCTATGAATTATTATAATATAAGATTTTTTTGGTTGCTAGAAAGTGATGATATTAAATTATTATCATTAAAGTTAAAAAAGAAATTGAAATCGTAACTCCAAAGTTAAGAAATAAATTCACATACAAATAGAATTGGAGAATACAAAATTGTAAATGTGATTTGTAATTTGAAGTAAAATTCCAGAGGAATATTTGAAAATGTTTTGAAAGGGTTTGCAATTTGGCAAAGATTAAATTCCTTTTGAGTTTGAAAATGGTTTTCAAAGGTTTGGAAAAATGTTTTTGGAGGGATAAAAGCTCTAAACTCTTTCCGGTCGCTGGAAAATAATTCCTATGATGATTGCAACATCATCGGTGTTCATTTTCGGGTTTCCAAAAGAGGGATTGCTGCCAAGTTGTTTTAAATGGAGGTTGTTTGGAAAATTTGAGTTTGGGTTTTGAAATTCAAAGGATAATTGAATTGGTTTCAAAGAAAAATGGTTTTGAAAGATTGAAAAGACTCTGGAATGTTCCATAAAATGATTGGAACACAATTATTAAGTTGGAAAATAAATTATGAATGAATAAATAAAATTTGCAAGTGCAAGAAAATGAAATCGAAATCCATTTCGAATTTGTAAGTAAATAGAACTGGAATTGGAATCTGAATTGGATTTATAAGTGGGAATTTAAGTTAAGTTAAACGAATGATGTTTAAATGGAATATAACTTAAGTAATGTTGAATGAGGTTGATTTTGGTATCGAAGTAAATTAATAAAGTGAATTAAATGAATATGAACTTAAGTTATGTAATGAAATTCAACCTTATTTGTTAAATGAATTAGCAATTGAATTAATGAATGAATTGAATGTAAATCAATCAAATGTAAATAAATTGATATGAAATAATGTATGTAAGTGTTAATTCATTAAAGCTAATTAAAAGTGATGAACCAAATTGAATCAATGTAAGCAAAGTAAAGAAATTTGGTAATGTTGGATATACATTGTTGTTAGTTGATTGTATAGAAATCCATATGAAGTTGAATTGACAAAATTGAAAGCTATAATTCATTGAATTCAAATTGGAAGTAAGTAAATCTTAAATAGAATTGAAATTTGATTTGAATGTGGAAGTGAATTAACTTGAATGTAAATTAGTGAATAAAAACTAATTGAAAGTTAATGTTAGTAAAGCCCAATGTTAATGAATCAAATGTGATTTAAATTGGAAAACAGTTCATTGAATATTAATGAGAAGTGAAAGTGTATTGATTTGGTTATGGATGTTAGTTGGATGCTAGTTGGTTGATGGTTGGATTTGTTGCTTTTGTTGCATTTGCTATATTGGCATATGTAGTTGTTGTACTGGTATATGTTGTATATTGACATTATTTTCATATATACATGTTCTCATTTGTTTGTTGACTGTTTAGTAGGTGCGGATTGCGCATTGCTTCGCTTTTGGAGCTCGCTTTCGTGCTATATTAGCCGTATATGCTTGCTAATAATTTATAAGGTACATACTCGGATTACATATCGTACTTTTACACTTTTTTCCCTGCGGGATGCCTCATTACTTGATGAGATGTATATTTCTGATATATATATTGCCATTTTTTTCGGATCGAGCCGCGCAAAGGAGACGCTGGCGAAATTTTTCGAAAATTTAAGGCGTTAGAAAATTTTTGGGAAAAATTGGAAAATTTTGAAAAGATAAGTATGATTTGAAAACTTAGTAAAGTTATTGTAAGAAGTTTAACTATTGGATTTTGGGAAAGTTAAACACTTAAGTGAATTTGAAATCTAATTTGAATGGGTTTGAAAAGTTAATGGATTCTGTAACTTTTTCTTACTTGGTAATTTCGAGGACGAAATTCTTTTAAGGGGGGAAGTTTGCAACGACCCAGAATTATTGTCCTTTGAAATTCGTATATTTAATTGATTTTAAATATTAACAAGTAAAATTTTTAAGTTAAATAAATTTTATTTCGAATATCTAGATTTAATTGGATAATTAAATCGATAATTAATATGTGAAATTCTAGAAATAATTGGAAAATTGGGTTTAATTTGATTAAAATTGATTTGTAAAGTTGTATTAAATCATATTGGAGTTAGAATGATGTTATAGAACTTTTAAAATTGAATTAAAAGTTAATTTTTGAAAATTAAATATTTTAATATTTAATTGACGAGTTAAAATAGCCATTTTTCAAAAAGTCTCGGATTTCGACGAAACCAGTTTCATCGGATCCGTGATGTTATATTAATGTATGGTTTCAAATTTCGTGTCAGTCGAACTTAGGGTTTGTCCAGGGCAAGCTAAAACGCGTAGAAATCGATTCGAAAACTTATCTTCCAAATTTGATCGAATTGGCTCCCGATATATATTCCATTGCGTTCGGAATAGGGGTAAAACATTATAAACGCCAGGCGGCACGCTTCGTTTGGAGTTTGGAAATTTGGAGATGAATAGTGTTTTGGGCGAATTTTCTATAAAAGGACCTATTCTCTTCATATTTTCAAAAACCCTAGAAAAGAAACCCTGGCCGCCATTTTTATTTCGATGGCCAGGAAATTCCCTTCTTTCCACCTCAATAACTCATGATCCAACCATTATTTCGAAAATCTTCCTACTGCAAAATCGAAGAGCTAGTCGAGGCCTTTCAGACCAACGACTATGATCGTAAACAATCGAGTGGATCGACGGCAAATCAAGCTTGAATACCGCACGTTCAACTTCGTTTTTCTCAGCCATCATGCAACCAAAATTCGCGCCGTCTTCGGCGAAGGTAGAGTAGAGGAAGGATTTTCGATTGGCAGTGGTATGACGGGCTCTCGGCGATCGTAGTGGCGCGTCGAACTAGGGCAAAAAGCTGCGGCGGTGGGTTATTGTTCGCGTTCGAACAAGCCTGGGGAAGAAAGAACGTGCGTGGCCAGATTTTGATCAAGCAAAAGGAACGGCCGAGATGAACTTAGGTTTAAAAATTAAAAAGATAATTGTATATTAATTTATATTTAAATTGTATAAACTTTAAAATGCTGTGACTCTTTCATACGAGGTCCATTTTAGACGAAACAAATTGTGTTGGGTTCGTATGGACGAACACTATGTGATGGAGCTGGATTGGAGTTGAATGGAGATAGTTTGAATTTTGGGTAAAATTAAACGCACGTTTAATTTTATTCAAAATAAAACACTGTGACTATTATGGGAACCAAGGTGAGAACTTCTCACTCAATCGAAATTGTTTCGATTTAAATTTTAAATAGTTAGATTTAAAATTGCTTGATATTGTGATTGAATGATAAATTGCTATCTGTTGTATTGAAATAGACCCTACGCGCCGTATATTAAGCGGAAGTTTTTTATTAATAACATATACCGCGATATTGCATCTTGAGTGGAATTGGTATTATATATGTACTTAGAGTTGATTTTCCCGAATTATATAGCGGATGAGACCTTATTGCGCCACATAATAAGGGATAATATTTTATATGAACCCATGTACCGCGATATTCTGTATTGAAACGGATTGGTATTGTGCTAACATCTATGGATGCAGAGAAACATGTTGGAGGGATCCAACTGGATTCCTCACCCATATTGATTTATTTACAGATATTGTGATATATACTGTTATCATATGATATATGATGTTTTGGATGCCGTGATTGTTATATTTAGTGCTGTTGCAGCATTGGGCCTATTTTGGAAAATTAAAAGTGTTAAAGTGATGATTTCCAAATTTTAAAAGGGTTTTAAAGTGATTTTTTTGAAAGTATACGTTTTATTAAAATTTTAGAATTGATTCATTTTAAATAAATAAACGTTATAATTTTAATGTTATAAAAAGTATGATTTTTGAGAAATATAGTTGAAAATTGATTTTTGAAATATGGAGTTAATGTATTTTGCAAAATGGTTTAAATTGGGAATTTTGAATTATTATAAAACGATTTATATAAAAGATTTATAAAATTTATATTTATAAATTAAAATATTGGAATTATAAAACGAGTTTTTATAAGTGTTAAAATGAAGTATAAATGGATTTCATAAGTGAATGAAATTTATAGATTTATAAATTGTGAAGTTATAAAATGAATAGATTTTGTAAAATAAAATGATTTATAAGAAATTAACTTATGAATTGGATTTTGGCATTTAAATGAGATTTAAATAGAATCTGTTAATAAAGTGCTTTTATAAGTTGAAGTTGTTATAAAATATGAATGGAAATTATAAATCTTGTTTTATAAATCCGAAATCGACTTATTTTGATAAGTTAATTATTATACCTTATTAAAGGAGATATATTCACGATTTTGGACGTTGGATAATCCTTTAAATAAAATATGTAGAAATGTTGAATTTGGTTAACGAAGTATATTCACGATTTTGGACAGTGAATAATATATTAAAGAAAAGTTTTAGGGAAGTGATATTTTAAATAGAATTAAAACGATTTGAAGATGTTTTAAAATGTATTAAGGATCGAAACCATAGATTTCAACATTCATTGTTGAAATAGACGTTTTCGAGAAATAAGGAAATGGTGGACTATAACACTATTGTTATAGTAAATGATTTTCGAAAAGAAATGTTTTATATAGTATTGGGATTTATATATCTATCTAAATTTTGAATCCCTATACTAGTGATTTTGGGTTGTCGTAACGATGTTTTACGCAACATTCATTTTGACTCAAATGAATGTGTTTAAGAGAACGTTTTCCTTAAAGGGATAAAATATATACTTAATCGTGTTTTAAGTATATTGGATATTTTCTAAGTATTGAAAATAAATAGATTTGTGAATTACCTATTGTTAAATAAGTATGGAATTGTTTTCCAATATAAAGTGAAATGTTTTGGGTTTTTATCTTTTAAAGATAAATTGAAAATGAATAAGTATTTGGAATTGCTTTTCCAATATGAAATTGTAATCGTCTAGGGAACATATCTTTTTAAAGTTAGATTGAAGTGAATATCTGGCAAGTTATTTAATTTATGGAAGATTAATAAAAAGGGCCTAGTGATTGTAATGGTGCTGGATATTTGTTTGTTGGCCTTGATAGTTAAATAACCGACTATCAATATTTACCTTTAAACGGATATTTGATGTGATTTGCTTGAATTTGAATGCTACACTTATTTTAAAATAAGCGCTCGTTATTCGGTTTAGCCGGGAGAGGACCTTTGTGTCATAAATCGCATTACGAATAAGTGATATGTCGTAATGGATAACATTTGAAGACCGTTGTTGAAGATCGAATATTTTTGAAAACGGAAGGATTACCGTCGAATGACTCTGCATCGGCTGATCTCAGATAGAGAGATTTTATCACCCTTTGGATGGGAAGTCCGGTCGTGATTAGTGAATATTCGGATTGCAAGGGCTTCGTTGGAAGTGCCTTCGGTTCTGTTCGAACCTGAAACAGACTTGTATGGTTGTGTGTCTGACGTTACAATTTGAGATGTAAAGCTGATTTCTATCAAATATATTTCTGTTGGTGGTGGAGAATTTATTCTCTTAGCTTAACACCCTTCTCTGAGACGTACGAGCTCAGAGGTTGTGTAGTTGGTGGTTACTAGTGATATATTCCCAAATTGGTACTGTGGCATACGAAGTGCTGTTGAGCATTTGTTGATCAAAGCGTGACTTTTATGAAAAGCGTAGCTTTGTGGATGAAACTTCGTCGGACCGCACACCCCGAAAATGGTCAAAACAGGAAAAGATGCAGCAAGGTTATTAGGGGATAGCGCCCCCTTAGTGTATGTCATTTCCTTCTGGATAGAGGTGGTATTATGGTATGGAGCCCTGATACTTAACCTATGTTGTTGCTGCAAACTTATTACTTTATGGTTGTTGGCGAATCCCGGGATTTAGGTCGGTTATGACCGGGGGATGGCATATTCGTGTCAGTAGTTACCCAGTTAGGGGTAACCCGGCCTTGTGTTGGCAGAGATCCGGTTAGGTTCTCGGGGCGTCTTTCCAGAGGCATAACTATGTGGCAATGGGAAGTTCCTTGGCCTCACCATTTGTTGGAAATCCAAACTCCAATACGAAATCCTGTATGGTTTTAGTTGTAGAACCTGCCATTTACTTATGGTGGTCACCACTGTTTAGATGGTAGCTATAGTAGGGATAGTTCGGAATGTCTATGTTGGCTAAGATTTATATCATTACTTTCGAAATGTTTTCCTACACTTTGCACCTATAGTAATAATATCAAAGAAAATTTGCGTATCAAGCATATTTGACTATCATAAGGAGACATCTCCTCCGATTCTGCGTTTGCATTATGTGTGTGTGGGGGAGGCCATATGGTAATCTCATTTTCTAAAAAGCATTGCGAATCTAATTTAAAATATTTCTCTATTTGTTTTTAAAGATAAACTGTTTTAAGCTCTCACACCAGTCCCATGACTGACCTGGTGTTTATTGTTTCCTTCCTAAACGCTGGGTGCCCACCAATTTTAACACGGGCAGTCTAAAGTCAGGTTATCAGGATATTCTGGAATTCAGGAGTTGCTGTAGAGATTGGAAGGCAAGCTGGATGGCATGGCGTATCAACTAGTATATAGTATTTCTTTTCCACTATTTGTTGTTGTAAACTCCGTTAATGTAATGTAATGTGATGTAAAGTATAAAATGTACAGTTCTTTGATTTAAAGATATTCATTTATCTATTATATGTTGTTCCGCTGCGATTGTGAGATTCTAATATTGTTTTCTATTGCTTCTTCTTTCTTTCTTCTTCTATCTTCTACCTCTTCTTTAACCCTAACGGTTCGATTTTTCGGTCTTCGATTGTTCGGCAGTTGATACAGTGGACATATTAATGTTGACCTTCGTGGACGAAAAATCGCAACCTTTACAAAAATATCTTTGAAACAAGTAGACATCTCCTCAAGAAACTCGGCTCCAAATCAAACACCAACCACTTGTTCCTCTTAAGGAAAACAATGAGACCATGTCCGAAATGAGGTAACTCATCGACCTTAGACTCATATTTCAATATAGACAAGACTTCCTTACTTGAGATCCAGAAAATCTCTAAATATCCGAATCTTCCCAGCAGTAGGCATCATTGTTCCTTCAACACCATTTAAATCTTGCTTTAAAAGAACATCTTTAGAACCATCCATGGATATTGCGTCCCATCACTCAGCTATTCCTTCCTGAAGCTATCAAGATACCATCACCAGTTTCTACTCAGCTGACAGATTCAACTCTTGGAACTCCCGCTCACTTGAGGGAAAATCAACCTCACACTCCAAGAATATACTCCAATCCTTGAAAAGACTATCTCTGGTATCAATGAAATCCTTTCACCAATCTACAAAGCTTATTCGAGACGATATTAGGTCTACAATCTCGACAGATACACCTCCAACCACAACATATAACCCTCTTCCAATAGTGGTAGTCGTGTTCCACACACTCCTACCTTATCTATCTTTATAACCTATGTTGAAAAATCCGAATAGATAACCCAACAGATTAGGTAGATTTATAAATATATCTATATATATATATATAAAAAAAAATTACAAGTACGCTCTCTCAAGATAGACACCACTCTAGAGCCTAGGTATTCACTCAACCTAATGCTTTGATACCAAATGTAGCGACCCGACTTTCTATCACCAGAAAGACGCATCACTATTTAAGAAAGAAAGGGATAGAAGAAGAAAAGAAAGAGAAGAAAGAGCAACAATACATCAGAAATCTCACAGCGGAACGAATGAAATATAATATATAACATATACATAGTATCGTATACATCAGAATACACAACTATACATCTCAATTTAGACAGTTATAGCATTTCCATCTAAAATACAATACAAGAACAACTATACAGAATAACACACAGCGGAAACTCCATCTATATATCTACACGCTGAAGCCTCCTGCTCCAAAGCTCCACCAGAATTCGTCAAAGATAACCTGAATCACTTGACTACTCCTACATAATATGAGTACCCAAGAGTTTAATAAAACAGAAGATAAACACTCGGGTCAGACAGGGGTCTGTTGTGAGTAAATGGTTTAAAGTTTCTTAACTTTAGTAAATCCTTTGAAAAGAAAGGTATCACGTAAGACTTCCCACACATAAACATGGAAAAGTTTTTACCTTACGCTAACCAAAACATTTGATAGGAAATCCTGTGATATTATAATAGTGTCTACGGTTTTCAAGTAAATATGAAATAGTCGAAATTGTTACATCAATAAATTCCAGCTACTAGCCACAAAAGTGGTTACTACAAACAAAACCGTAGGGTCTCGTAGGAAGAATGGTTTTCCATCAATGGCAGGGCTACTGGGGTACCGCCCATCACAGTACGTGGCCTAGATCACCATACCGAGGACCACTCCTGATCCCCTGCAACACAAGGCCGGGACCATTCCTTACTGAACAGTCCCGAACAAGACAGCCCCGCAGTTGGCTGCGGATCCAACCGCCCATAAAGAAGAAATAAAAAGGGACATCTAGACAGGGGTAAATCTCATCCTACTTGGGCATGACCCACCGAACCTTGCTGCACCTCCCCTGTTTTAGCCATTTCCGGTTGATGAGGCTTGAGGCTGCAATTACCTTTATAGGACACATTTATCTTAGAATGCTCATCGTCCACCTGACGATGTTCTGAAAGCATTCAATCCATACAAGTCCGTTCCGGGTTCGAACGAAACCGAAGGCACTATCTCATTGCACTCATTTTTGGAATCACCCTCTGAGACAACGACCATATCCCTTGCACTCTAAATCACCATCTCGAACCTGTAAGTACTATTTCCGTCAAACTCATCACGGAATCACCCCCAGAGTTATACTTGACGAATAGTTCTTACACCTCGAGTCTTCACTTGCACTCCACTTGGATTCACGACCTAACGTTTATTTTGGATCGATGTGGTTTTCAGATATCCAAATATGGAAAACCGATCCCGGTCTCACCGAATCCAAACGCCATTTTAATATCCAAGTTGTACTTAAGGGTTTTAAATAGATATTCAGAATATCACTTAACATAAATGGATGATTCACATTTCACAGATAGATAATCCACTATTATCACATTCATCCATACATTTCACAAAGCATCATATATATCACATCTCAGATATAACACATTCATATCATCACATATCAACCAATGACATTCAATATCATCCAATATCATTAACTCATCCAATGATATTTATCAACCAATCATTAATCATCTATAACAAGTTTGATCCAAACTTAATTAATTTAATTGATCCTTAATTAAATTAGTTCCTTACTTAATCACTTGGATTATCATTAATCCAGCCTACATATTCATTTAATTAATTACAAATTAATTAATAACATCACTTAATTATCCACTTTGAATTAATCATTCTTGATTAATTAGTACTTAATTACTTTGAGTAATTATTGCTTAATTACAATATTAATTAATCGTCTAGATTAATTACTTCTTAATTATACCAAGTAATTATCTCTTAATTACCCTTTTAAATTAATCACACTTGATTAATTATTATTTAATTATTCTAATAATTATTCCTTAATTATTCTTTAGTTAATCATACCTGATTAATCACCTCTTAATTAATCATTCTTGATTAATTACTTTTAATTTATCACATTTAATTAATTACTTTTAATTAATCATATTTAATTAATTACTTTTAATTACATTGAGTAATTAAAACTTAATTATAAATTAATTATCCTTAAATTATTAATTAACAATTAATTAATTATTTCCATTAATTAGTGATTACTTTCATTAATTAAATTTCTTTTTAATTAATTACTTTAACAAGTAATTAATCAAATTATTAAATACTCTCACTGCAAGGGGAAACGTGATTTCCGACGGCTGAAAACCGTCGGCGGCCGTCGAAAGCCGTTGGAGGCTGTCGGAAAAAGCCGTCGGAAATGGCGGCGTCGGGGAGCAGTGCTTCCGACGGCTACCGACGGGGGCTGCCGTACAGATTACCGACGGCTTCCGACAACTTCCAGCGGTTTCCGACGGCTTCCGTCGCCCGTCGGAAGCCGTCGGAAATCGTCGGAAATCTGAAGCTACAGACCGCCGGGAATCGTCGGTAGCCGACGGAAATTTCGATCTGTAAGCCGTCGGGAGCCTTCGGGAGCCGTCGGAAATCTGCTGTTTTTTTTTTACAATCTGCTGCAAATAGAGCCTTCCAATCACATTTCTCTTCCAAACACTAGAATATCAATACTGCACAATCCAATAAACAATAATCCAATCAAACGTGCAAACCAATACTCCAAAATATTCAACAAACACAGAAATAAACAAAATAAAAATAAAAATAAAATACAAAATATACATAACATTCCAACATTAACAATAATCCTGACAATAACCGTTCTATCAATCATGCATATCCTGATACGGCTACAGAACCAAGTGTATTATACATAATTATACATATCAACAATTAATTGTTCCATCTACCAAATCATTCTAAACTAAAACAAAACATACCTGCACGAACGAATCAGAAAGCAATGAATCAATCTGCTCCAGATCCAGAGCCAGCCGATGAAGGGAAGCGGCCACCAAACTGCTGCATGTACTCAAATAACTGTGCCGTCTGCATGGCCTGTTGGCGGTTCTGCTCCTCCAACTGCTGAACTCTAGTCTGCAATTCTTCTATACGTGCTAGCTCGCTCTGAGGTCTACTCCGCCGTCCCCTACTCTGAATACTGGACTACAATAATTGAAAAATAAATAAAATCAAAGTTTATTGTTTTGAAAAGGTAAAAATATCATATTTTAAGTATTTTAAGAAAAAGTAAATTATTTACCGCTAAATTGCCAAATCCGTATCGTCGACCATGCTCTAGTGGACTCATAACGGACTCAAAAATAACGTCCTCTTCATCGGTCGTCAGCTGCTCTCGACCCGTATCAGAAAGGAGTTTCTGTCGCTGCTCCATAAACATCTCCTGCATTGACAAATTAATAATATCATATCTTATTTCATAATAATTTGACAACTAAAACAATTACTAATACTGAATAAAATGAAATATGCTTACATGGCTTTTACTGGGTTTATCGTCCTGCCATGTGTACGAAACAGTCCCGTCTGGATTAACATGCTCGACAGCATGCGTACGGGTGAACACGTCCATATAGCCGACAGGACCATGTGCCTCGGCTTCCTGAAGTTGATTGTTACATACAATTATTATACATTTAAAATCATATAGCATAAACTATTTACATTTATTATTCAGTAAATTTACCAACTCCTGCCGATACTGCTGAAACGACTTCGATCCTCCGCGATGAGTGACGGGATTCTTATTTCTATTTGCAGAGTTTCTATCCGACTCTGCCTGTACATTCAAAATTTGATACATTATTTTCCAATCACGTTAAATTAATAATTCAAAAAAAATTAGTATACTTGCCTTCGCCTCGTCCGTCTCCCAGTAGCTCAACCAAACTTGCCACTTGCTCTCCCCCATCCACCGTGGTCTCTTCCCGGATTTCTTAACCTCAGATATCGTGTCCCTGTAGTTCTTTCGCATCTTCCTCATCCAGTATTCTCGTGCCAGCTGCATATCATCTGTCTGGATGTCTATCTCAGCCTGTGTTAAAAAAAGATTACACTTTAAACGATAAACGGTAGAAAAATGACAAAAACGAATTAAAAAGGGAAAACATAAAAATTACACATACTAGGACATCCTTCCATATGCACTCTATGATGTGCGGAGGGATGGTATCCCACTTCGGCCAGCACGCACTCATCCTACTACGATATGCTGCTCTGGAGACGTCCAGCACTACCTTAGTGGGTAGTAGCTCGAACCCCCTATTTTTAAGTATGATACAGATAAGTACGTACGTATAGTATAGAAAAAAATAAGATGATGAATAAAATTTAATTTTTACCCATCTGCTTTGGGGACTAACGATACAACTGGACGCTGTGGCGCTTGCGATGGGCCACTGCCATCGCCTCTTGAAGAACGGGAAGAGCTCCTCCCTCTATGTGACATAATGATAAACCTGTGACGTTTACACATCATTATATAAGAGAATAAAAACATGATAATGAAATATATTTCATATGAAAATGACATCAATGGTATAAATTGCTTAATTATAATAACTTGTCCAATACAGGGACAAATCCAACAAACATTGTACCAGATGAATATAAATGGTCGTTTTTCGAAAAAAACGACTATTTATACAACGATCATGTACAGCACTCGTCAAACGGAGCCAAAAACTCTCTAAGGGACATTTGTCAGTTACATGCATGCATTTTACGAAAAAATACAGTTTCACTCACTGTTCACATTTACAAAAATATATATTAATTTAACATAGTTATTCGACGTATTACGCATCAACTTAAGGATGTTTTAACATTTTTATCATTTTTCAATACACACAATTGTAATTTAGAGTAATGCATTTTTTTGTTTCATAAGTAAATATGTGCACAATATAATACTCCTAGTTCATTCAATCATTTTATCGTATTCCAAATAACGTATACAATCGCCGAATCAAGGCATACACAACAATTTACATATACATGAACAACCCCAAATTATAGGTGTTTTTCACAATTTCACGATAAAAGATGAAATCGGTATACCATGTGATGCTATAAACCACTATTACGCTATTGGAAACAATTGCAATCGCTAATTCGCCCTAATTTACCAATTTATGCAAATCTAGAAATAGGGTAAAAACTGAATTTTTTACAAAAATAAGAGATTATACCTGAGATGAAGAGTAATGGAGTTTGATTAGGCAGCCGTGGAGGATCCGGAAGCTCGAAATCAAGGATTGGAAGCTTGAAGAGGGAAAATGGGGGATTTTGGAAATAATTTTCGTATGGTTTGGGGAAGAAGAAGAGCTCTCGGCTGAAGGTATAATCGCAGTTTTTCGACGGCTTCCGACGGCCGCCGACGGCCCGTCGGTAACCGTCGGAAAAAGGCCGTCGGTCTATGCTGTCGGAATTGAAGCCTTTTCTAGTAGTGTCTTAATCCTTTTATTAATTAACCATTAATTAAATAATTTAAACCTTTAATTACTTATATTAATTAATTCTTTGATTAATAACACAAGTGATTAACCCCTAATCACATCCACTTAATTACTTTCATAAAGTAATTACCATTTATTTAATTACCTCCAGTAATCAATTATTTAATTACTTCACCCAGTAATTATACTTAATTAACTCCAAAGTGATTATCTTTAATTAATCACTAATTAATTACTTATTTAATTATTTAATTAATCATTTAAATTTAATTAAATGATTCTTTAATTTACTATATTAAAAAGATTCTTAATTAATTAAATCATTACCTTAATTAAGTTGTTCTGTTAACCAATAACACTTTAATTATTAATAATAATTGAATTATCTTAATTATTTTCACCAATTTATTTATCTTTAATTAAATCAAAATTCTAAATTACTTAAGAAAATCTTTTTATAATTGATTACCAAATTCTAAATCATTACACTTTATTTAAAATAAAATATATTAGAAATCAATTAAATTAAATATACAAATAAACTTTTAAATCTTAAACTTTCCAATGTTATTAAATAAAATTCAATACAACTTTATTATTAAAAATTCCACTTATTTATTTTAAAAACTTTTCAATTTAAATATATATAAAACTTATTTAAAACTCAACTTTGAACAAATTAGTTTTATAAAATAAAAACTTGTTTTACTTTGGTTTTAAAATTTGAATGATTTACAAAATCATATTTTATTTGTTTCAAAACCTTTTAAAGACATTACGGTTAACATTTTTGAAATTTTAAAAACTGCTGAACCCAAAACAAAAAAAACCTGCTCAACCAAAACACGAGCAACTCACTGCAAACACTCGCGTTAAATCTCGAGTACCCCCAACCCTATGCATGCTTCGAGTAAAACATCAGATAACACGAAACACACTTCGAGCCTTCTCCTTCTTCTCCCAAAACCCATTCCATAATGCACGCAACCGTGCACATCAACATGCACCACCACTCTGGCCGGCGTTGAACTCCACCCTGGCCTCCACTAAGTCGTACTCGACCCCTACGACACAATGCACAACCCAGAAATCTCGATTCGATCGAGCATCCAAACATGACCATCGAACCCATCAGTTCGAAACTACCATTGCCAGTAAATCAAACGCCGTCGACGAATCTTGCCATAAGACGCAACACCCTCCTTCCCTAAGCTACGTCGCAACCTCCGTCATGTCTGGCACCACGTGCGATCGCCTCTAGTTGCGTTTTGATGCCGTGAAACTAAAAAGAGCAACGACGACATCCCCAGGGGATAAAACCCTACCTCCTCGATTTACGATCATCTCAAACATCAATAAATTCCCAAATTATTTTTCTCATGATCTCCATCGTCCCCTCCACCTTCGAGCTCAACCACGACATCCCATATGCCGTCGGTCGCCATGAATTGGTCAATGAAGCTCGAACACTCATCACAAAATTTCACAACCAATTCCAATCTAAAAATCATGATAAATACATTAAAAATCATGATTTCCAGTATGTAATCCAATTGCGAATTCAAAACTTAAAATTGAAATAATAAAGATTTGACCCAATTTTATTTTTTAACTGTAAATTCAATGTTTTGAGCCAATTATCCATTTTAAAAACCTATAATTATTTTTTATATAAAATGTTACATGATTTCAAACTCCTTTCATCTACAAACCAAAAACTAATGGTGATTCAATACCGAGATATTGAATTTTTAAAGGAATCAAGCCTGTAAGTGTCACAACAGAGTTCATACAGTCATTCATAACGTACACACATACATGCACTCATTCAAATCCAAGAATTCAGGATAACATAGATTTTCATACATATAACGAAGAGGAAATCAAGTTTAAAATGTTTTTAAAATTCATTTACTCACCTTTTAGAAAAGAGCAGAGAATAGAAATTATTTCCAGGTTCTGAAATTTCCTTTTGCATGATGAATTTAATCTAGCTGCTATATTTCCAGATTTGCATGTTGAATTTTTAACCTGCAGTTGTTGTTGAATCTGAGTTGCTTGATGAAGTTTACATCTTGTTGCTTTCTTGCCTCTGATTGTATTTGAAATCTTGCATTGATTTGAATTTCTAGATTTTACTGTTTTTATGTCTTTCTTTTTATTCTTGAATTGTATTCATTTTGGTCTTTGCATTATGTTGAGTTAAAATGAAGAAAAGATTTTTAGCTGAAGAATAAAACTCTTCTTTTAATTTACAATTAAATTTTAAACTTAATTATTAAGAGAATTACATCTGTCACTAAATGCTCTCATGATCTTACGCATATGCACAATGATACACAAGTGTCATTAACATACATTAAAAAGTTAACAAGTGTTATATAATGTTTATTAATGTTTTACAAATGTTTTTAATGTTTAATTAATGTTTTACAAGTGTTATTAATATTTAATTAATTATTTACAAATGTTATTTTCTTATTTATAAATTTAATTAAGCTACGAATGTAATTATGAAATATTTATATAATTATAAAATGGGTATACTTATCTTTTAATAAACATGTTTTAGATTTAATAACTATTCAAAAGTAAATTCATGTGAACATTTATTAACAAATAACTTATACTTTTGATTCAATTTATATAACCTATGTTTATAATGAATAAGAAACTATTCTTGTTATTAAAATTTAAATTTCAAATGTCATTTCAAAGTGTTAAGTCAAATTAAAATTTCAAATTTCAAATTATATATATATTAAAGTTTGAAAATACTTATTAAATTCAAAACAATAAATTTTTAAAACACAAATACAAACCATAATATATATTATATATATTACAATTTGAATATATTAGCTTTTATTACATTAAAAACTTCATATTTATAAGATATATCAATATATGTATATATTATAAATAGAAAATATTTTGATTAACTTTTGAAAAATAATTCTTACCAATTTTTAAATTGCTAAAAAAAATATTCCCAAATTAAAATATTATTAGTTTCCAAAAGAATTAAACTTGCCTATTCATATTGCTAAGAAAATTGATGATAGATATTAACAAATTATTACTATTAGCTTCTAAAAGAATTTTAACTGGTCAATTTATAATGTAAAATGATCAAATTAATTTAATTATTAACAATGATTATTAAATTGATATTGCTCAAAATTCCGGCTCGTCACATAGGCTGTCTGTCTAATTCTTATATACGAAACCTTTGTTTAAAACCCTTAAACAACCTTTCGAAAACATAAAAGGTGACTCCTTCAAAATCATTCTTAAAACCCTTTGAAACTATTGAAGGCAACTCCTTATATCCTTTGATAAAACTTTTGAAGACATTGATGGCAACTATTGATGGTAACTCCTTCTAAACCTTTTATAAGCCTTCCTTTTACATGCTTTAAAACATATGACATCCACCTTTTAAATCCTTTAAACCTTAGCCTTTTGAAAACATTATAAAAAAATACCTTATGACCTGCTAAAAGGTCCCACCTTTCGGCCTTGTCGAAAGATTTCCGCTCGACCTAGTCAAAAGGTTTCACCTTTAGACTTTGTCAAGAGCCTGGGGTACCTCCCTTATCTAATAAACCTTTTATAACGACCCATAATTTTAACACTTTGAAAATGAGATATTTAATTATTTTAAATATACAAATGTAGAATTTTCAAACTTAAACAATCATGTTTTATATGATAAATAAGAATGGTAAACTTATTTTTGATATTGAATAAAGATTTTGGTAAAATTAACAAAAATTGGATTCCGATAAAGTAGGACAAATATTCGAGAAATTTATTTAAAGGATAAATAATTTCTTTTAAATATATTTATATATATAATCATTATCAAACTCATTTGATAATAATAGTAATTTAATTTATAACGGTTCGATAAATATATGAAACTTGTTTTATAAAATTGACAAATTTCGTCGCATATCGATAAATCAATGTCGTATTTTTATAAGAATATTTGAATATTGTTTTATATTATTTTATAAGTCAAGTATGCTTTTTTAATTATTTAAAGATAATAATAAATTTATTTTGAATTTTGGTTTACATGAGTAAATAGTTTAACAAAAACGTCAAAACATGACCGAAAAACGTTTTGTCGAAAATCAAAGTTTTGTTCAAAATAATTTACCGCGACGTTATTGTACCTTTCTTAACATGTTTTGACATATATATTACACATTTTGATAACTATACATGTTTATTTTTACTAAAATAGGATTAGAAAACTTCCATAAGTCATTAGTAAAAGTAAGTAAGAATTAACAAAAGTAAGAAAAGTAATATCAAATCACATCAAATCAAAATCCAAAAAAAATTACTTTTTTTTACATAATCTTTAAGTGACTAGAAATAAATTAATAAGTGAAAGGATGATGTTAAGTATTGAAAAAGTGAATCTTGTTTTAGGTTGAAGTAAGGATAGTTTGTTAATTTGGTAGGGGGTTATTTTGGTAAATGTGCCACTTCTTTGTTTTCCTATAAATACCCAACTTCTTCCTCACTTTCATTACATTTCTTCTTCTTCTTTTCTTAAGATTCTTCACCTTATTCCTCTTCTCTTTAATGGCTTTCAAGCTATAGGAAAAAACTAGAAAGAAATAATGTCATAATATTTATAAAATATGCAAAAGAAATCAATGTTCATCCTCTTCAATCAAACTCCTTTTTTCTCCGTATTTTACCTCTTCTTATCTCGGCCATAACTTCTTCAAATCAGAACCAGAATGAAAAATAATTTTTTAAAATCATATATTTATCCAGTGGATACAATTTTCATGTTGACCACTTTGTCTCATTCTGAAATTAAGCATGACAAAAATGCACAACTTTCTAGTGCATTCTCTGGCCTAGTTTTTAGGCCAAAGAATAGACTATTTTGTTTTTTCTCATAACTTGATCATAAAAAATCCAAATTAAGAAATTCTTTTTTAAACGATATAAAATTCCATTGGCTACAACATTTTTGTTGATCACTTTTTTCAATTTTGAGGTTTGTTATACTTGAAACTCAATTATTTTCAAAGGAATGAAAAGTTGTTTATAATTATTTAAGTAGAGTAGGAAGCAGTTAGTGAAGAGTAGCTTAGTTTGAATGTTGGTAGAAAGCTAATCGCTTTGGTTTATGGTGAGAAACTCTATTTAATATCTATATTTATCTAAATACAAGTTTGATGATGTGTCACGATTGCAATGGATGCTTATATATGCTTTAATCATCAAGTATTGATTTTTTGATACGAGTGTTAAATTGTTTTACCAAGTCACATTAATACACGTCGATAAGCACAAAGGAAATCACTTTCGTTTTGAAAATGAAATGGTGTATATGGAATGCTTAAACCTTTTGAATATAGTTTTAAAATGATTTATAAATTTTTTATAAACATTTAAAGTTGTTTAAAGCAATAAAAAAGAAAACCAGGATTTCATCTTGTATATTTGAAATATGTCTTGAACAATTTTCTAAAAATATCGCGGTTTTCCACTTCGGAATCCAAAAAGGTTTTTCTTTATAAATGATATTTTAAACGATAAAAAAAATGAAATAAATTTGATAAATATATTAAAATAATTTAAAAGATATTTGAAATGGAGACCAAGAATTTTAAAATATTGAAAAGTTGTTTAAATCAAATAAGCTTATATAACACTTTCCGCAACACTTTTATCCTGGGAATCTATAGCCTTTTGAATATAGTTTTCAACTTAATAGTTCTTTCCTATATATTTTGTGAATTATTTTAAAAAGAATAATTAAGTAATTTGAAGAAGATATGAAGTTTTAATAAGAGTTTGAATAAATGGTTAAGAGGAATTGTTTATACCACTTAAACAAAATGTAAAGAATATTGAATGTATT